>JAQPPZ010002381.1:1267500-2467500 GCA_028583015.1 Wollemia nobilis | reverse complement strand
AAGGCGCAGGTTCATGGATCCTGTGCTTGTTAGGCCTAGGTTTTCCAGACTGCCTAATAGCTACACAAAGGGCATTGTTCCCACAAAATAAAAACACAACTAAAATAAAAAAAATCTGAAAAAATATTTGTCTTTGGGACTATGTGGACTAGGTCCACATCTTACTGACTCAAGATAAAATCAGAATCAACTGGGGTCTCCCCCATGCCTGATCTAGACTCAATCATGTATGCTTCAAACACATGGTATGGACGTAAGCGGTGGCCATTAACTGTTAAAGTAATGTTACTGCCATCTATTTTTTTGACTCTTACAACCCCATTGTTGATGACTTCAATCACTTCATATGGCCCCATCCAATGCTGCATGAGCTTGCCCTTCCTTTCCTAGAACCGAGAATCATAGAGTAATGCTCATTCTCCCACTTTAAGCTGCTTTGGCTTGGTGTGGCGGTTATGCCACTTGGATCTTTATTTTTGAATGATATCTATTTTATGTAGAGCCTCAAGGCGGTATTCATCCAGTTTATTAAGCTGCTAAATTCTTTATTTTTGTGCATCATCCAGATCTATATTCAATTCTACAATAATCATAAGTTTTTTGACTTCAAAATATATAGGCATCATGGCACTTTTCCCTTAGACTAATTGAAATGGTGTGAAACCAATAGTAGTCTTCCAGGTGGTCCTTTAAGCCCACACTGCTTCTGGTAATCTAGTAGCCCAATCCTTCCTATGTTGTTGTACTATATTTGTCAAGATATTTTTCAACTCTTCGTTGGTCACCTCAACTTGCCCATTTGCTTGTGGATGGTAGGGAGTGGTTTTTTTATGCCTGATTTGATATTTTTGCATGAGTTCTTGGATCATCCTTGAAGTAAATTGAGGTCCTTGATATTTTGTGATCTCCCTTGAGACCCCAAATCTTGTAAAAATTCATAAATATAAGAAATTTGCTATAGTTTTCTCCTTTTAAATCACGCAAAGCCTGTACTTCAACCCACTTTGCCACATAGTTAATATAAAATAGGATATAACTTTTACCTCCTGACTGTGGATTAATAGGTCCTACAAAGCCCATCTCCCATTTATCAAATGGTTCAATGTGAACATGTGGTTGGAGTGGCATCTCATCTCTGAGAGTAGGTCTGCCCATCCTCTGATATTGATCACACTAGCTCACATGCTTGGCTGCATCCTTGAATAGTGAAGACTAGTAATAACTAGCCTGTAACACTTTATATGCAATCCTTTTTCGTATAAAATGGCCACCACAAGGTTCATCATGGAAAGCCTTTAGTATTTCAGTTATTTCATCCCCAACAACACATCTTCTCATGATTTTATTAGGTCATATTTTGAACAAACACCCATCAATCCATGAGAAATCTGCACTTTTCTCAATTATAGTTTGTTTTTCATGGGGTAAAAGTGTAGGGGATACTTTACTAGTGGCTAAATAATTAGCCATATCTGTGTACCAAGGTATCTGATCATTTTTATTGTAGATTCCTTTCGGGACTCCTCAAACAGAGCCCATTCTTCTTTAAATTTGGCTTTCCAAGTGGAAGCTTGTTCTCTTAAAACCTGTAGTTGTTGCTGTAAATCCTCCACCTGGCATTTTGGTGGTACATCTTTCATGGCCACCTCTTATTGAGAAGTTGGCCCACAAGAAATGTCCTATAAAATGTGGGCCAAGTACTCCTCCTTGTTGAGCTCATCGATTGGTGTCTCCTCGTCGGATGAGCTCGAAACTATCTTTGATGCTTTTGTTCTTCTGCTTCATGTCTTGGTGGAAATAGGCATGAAATCATGCTCTGCCTCATCTTAGAATTTAGGTGCAGAAGGAGACAGGATCCTATCCTGCTTCTTCTTAAAATTGGGAAAAATAAGGGGATAAGTCTTGTCCTACTTCCCCTGTATTTCCTGCAGGCTGGGATGTAGGCACTGTTTCTGCACATTCTGTTACCCCTTGGGCTGACTGTTCATTCTGAATTGGCACCTCCTCCTCTACTTGTGCCCTTGCCGCTGCACTAGTACCCATAGCTTCCTCAATTTTCACATTTCTATGTGACTCTACATATCACACCAAGGCTAAAATCAGGCCATGGTGAGCCAGGGCAGAGGTGGTGCCTACCTGGTATCGCCTGACCTTGTCTTTCAGGGTGCATGTAAGGTAATAGGGGACATTGATTTTATCCCCATTCAGGATGTGATTGAGAAAATAGAAGTGGTTTGCATTCAGATGAGAGTACCTTCTAGAGCATGTGAAGAAACGGGTGATCTACTCAAAAACTGCCCTCTAGATATTAGGAATGTGTTATTTCGATAAGCCAGCACACATTAGGTACTCGATTTGTGATCTAAAAAATCTTTACGTATAGAGGGTAAGGTTATATTCCTTGTACGTGCACTCCCCTGGTAAAGGGAGGCTCGTAACTCTAGTGATATAGGTCTCTGTGACTGGTATATCTAGCCCCTACATGTGCACGATCCCATCTCTCATTGACGTCACAAATTCATTTGCCACCACTACATCCTGGTCCTGACTAACCAGTTGAAAGTAGTCCATCCATTCTGTAGCGTCCAACTGTGTTTGGATATCTACAAAAATGCCCAAGTAGTCGGTCGACTCACTCTTCTTGAGGTTGTGATTCTTCGATTTCCCCCTCATGCTTTACCTTTAGTTCACAATTCACTCAGCGATACTCCTGCCTCCCCTTTGAATTCCTATTGTGCTTCACTGCTCTATTTTTTTTATTTTCTCTGAAGGTGGCTTCACAGTAGCTGGTAAACATATTTTTAAAACAACTATGTTCATGCATGCAGGTGGTTAATTACCATAATCAACAATGATTATGGTTATCCATAGTAAATTTCCTTTGAGCATGTGCCCGATTGTGCGGAGATGATAACCATAAACCATCGACCAATTAGAGGTATGCCATGCAACACCATGCCAAGTGGATTTGTTCAAGTGGTGAAGGCAATAATGAGGGGTTGTGATGGCACATTTCCATAGACACACATGTTCATGAAAACAATATAGACAAAAAATAGAAAATTTAAACATGCACCTAAATTTGTTCTATGGGTACATATGCGCATATATCTATGGTGCATCGCTATTGGCTGACATTTGATGATTGGGCAAACCACAATGAACAATGATGGCCATGGTTCCCATGCAATAAATTTTCTTTGACATGATTGGTTCTTGGTAGCTGCAACATGATTTATTCGAGAAATCTTGCAAAATTCAAAAAAAAAAAAAAAAAAACCATATCTCCTTGGGATGACAAACATCCCCTCCTCGAAAGTTGGTTGATGTCAAATTTTAATTTTTTCCACGATAGATTTGACTTTGCACGTGTGTGGGATGCTGACGTGGCTTGGGACACATCCCAATACTGACGTGTTATTCTGTCAAGGTAGAAAACAACCATAGTAGATAGAAATTAGGCACCTTTTTCATATGGAAATCAGACGCCTTTGTTTCAAATTATGGTGCGCAAGTGCCTTGGAAACTAAAAGGCAATTTAGGAATCGGGTACTTTGCTTAGCATGGGAAATAGACACCTTAGCAATTAGGTGCTCTCTTTAACATGGGAAGCAAACACCTTAGCAATCAAACACTTATACCTAATGGAAAGCAAACACCTTTTTGCTAACCGTCGGGTGTCGTACTTATAAAACAAACTTTATACAAACTCAACTTTTTTTACATATGCTAAGAAGATTTGGTGTCAGTTTCTCAAAAATTGGAAGTTGGCTGTTCTCCTAAAAAACTGGGAGTCAGGCATTGATCTGCTAGAAAACGGGACGCAGGTGCCATCTTCGTAATATATTGGGAGTGAGGCTCCATAAAGCGTATAACAAGAAGTAAACAACTTCTACCATACAACAGAAAGCATACACCTTCTAACATACAATGGGAAGCAGTCACCTTTTGCCATACAACGAGGAGTAGGCACCTTTCATCGTATAATGGGAAGCATGCGCCTTCCACCGTACGACGGGAAGCAGACGCATTTCCATCAAATATAGAAAAATGGTGCTTTTCTTTTATTCAATAGGCGCTGACTTGTCCTTGTATATGCATTGTCAGGTTTATCAGGCCCTATAGTGCTTCTAATTGAAAATAGAAACAAAATCAACATCCGTCCCTGAATCAGCAGTTGAGTGTTTTATTGTCAAAAAAGACCAATACAAATATTCTTGTGCAGGTTCAGGTTTAGTATTCCCCTTTATGAATGGGGACTAGCTACTCCTACTACAATAAAATTATCCTAGAAAGCTTTGAAGGTGCAGGTTCATGGATCCTGTGCTTGTTAGGCCTAGGTTTCCCAGGTTGGCTAATAGCTGCACAAAGGGCATTGTTCCTACAAAATAAAAATACAACTAAAAAAAAGAAAACTTTGAAATAATAATTGTCTTTAGGACTATGTGGACTAGGTACACATCTTACTGACTCAAGATAAAATCAAAATCAACTGGGGTCTCCCCCATGCTTAATCTAGACTTAATCATGTATGCTTCAGACACATGGTATGGATGCAGGCGGTGGTCATTGACTGTTAAGGTAATGTTGTTGACGTCTATTGTTCTAACTCTTACAACCCCATTGTTGATGACTTCAGTCACTTCATATAGCCCTATCCAACGTTGCATGAGCTTGTCCTTCCTTTCTTGGAACCGAGAATCATAGAGTAATGTCCATTCTTCCACTTTAAGTTGCTTTGGCCTGGTGTGGTAGTCATGCCACTTGGCCCTTTGTTTTTGAATGATATTTGTTTTTTGTAGAGCCTCAAGGCGATATTCATCCAACTAATTAAGCTATTGAATTCTTTTTTTTATGCATCATCTAGATCTATATTCAATTCTACAACAATCCTAAGTGTTTTGACTTCAAACTCTATAGGCATCATGTCACTTTTCCCATAGACTAACTGAAATGGTGTGAAAATTGTAGTAGTCTTCCAGGTGGTCCTGTAGGCCCACACTACTTCTGGTAATCTAGTATCCCAGTACTTCCTATGTTGTTGTACTGTCTTTATCAGGATATTTTCCAACTCTTTGTTGGTCACCTCAATTTGCCCATTCGCTTGTGGATGATAGGGAGTGGTTTTTTTATGCCTAATTTGCTATTGTTGCATAAGTTATTGGATCATCATTGAAGTAAAATAAGGTCCTTGATCTGTTGTGATACTCCTTGGGACCCCAAATCTTGTAAAAATTGATAAATACAAGAAATTTGCTACAATTTTCTTCTTTGAATCATGCAAAGCCTGTACTTCAACCCACTTTGTCACATAGTCAGTACAAACTAGGATATACCTCTTACCTCCTAACTACGGATTAATAGGTCCTACAAAGTCCATACCCCATTTATCAAATGGTTCAAAGTGATCATGTGGTTGGAGTGGCATCTCATCTTTGAGAGTAGGTCTACCCATCCTATGACATTGATCACACTGGCTCACATTCTTGGCTGCATGCTTGAATAGTGAAGGCCAGTAATAACCAGCCTGCAACACTTTATATGCAATCCTTTTTCCTGCAAAATGGCCATCACAAGGTTCATCAATTTCAGTTATTTCATATCCAACAACACATCTTCTCATGATTTAATCAGGTCCTATTTTGAACAGGCACCCATCAATCCATGAGAAATATGCACTTTCTCAATTAAAGTCTATTTTTCATGGGGTAAAAGTGTAGGGGATACTTTACCAGTGGCTAAATAATTAGCCATATCTACGTACCAAGGTATATGATCATTCAAAGCAAACAAATGCTCATCTGGAAATTGGTCCTCTATAGCTGCATAGTCTGGAGGTGTCAATCTGGACAAGAAATCAACTACCATATTGTTCTTTCCTGGCTTGTCCACTATTGTCACATCAAATTCCTGCAAGAGCAACGACCATATGATAATTCTACCACTAATCCCAGGTTTTTTTATCAAGTATCTGATTGCTAAGTAGTTAGTGTGTACAAATACCTAGTAACCTGTAATGTAATGATGAAATTTGTTAAGAGCATGTATTACTGCAAGAAACTTCTTCTCTGTGATAGTACAATTGAGTTCAACACCAATGAGGTTTTTACTAACATAATAGATGGCATAAAATCATCACCATATTTCTATCCCAGTACTGAGCCTATTGCATTATGAGATGCATCAACATATATATGAAAAGGTATGGTACAATTTGGACCTCTCAGCACTGGAGTAGTAATTAGTTTTTCCTTTAAAGTGTTGAATGCTTGTTCACATTCTTTAGTCCAGACAAACTCTACATCTTTAGTTAATAATGTGGTAAGATGTTTAGCAGTTTTGCTAAAGTCTGATATAAACCTCCTATAGTAACCGACTGATCCTAGGAAACTATAGATATCCTTTTGTGTTTTGGGAGTAGGTAGATATTGGATGAATTCTATTTTATTTCTGTCTACTTTGATACCATATGTAGAAAGGTGATGTCCTAAAACTATCCCTTCCTACATCAGCATATATCATTTCTCATTGTTTAAGGACAGGTTAGTTTCCTCACAACGTTTAAGTGTCTTTTCCAGATTTTCTGTGGCAGTTTCAAAAGTTTCACCATATACAATGAAATCATCCATGTAGACCTCTAAAGTCTCTCCAATCATATCTAAAAAATTGCTAAGAACTGCCCTCTAAAAGGTGGCAGGTGCATTGCATAGACCAAATGGTAAAACTCGATAAGAAAATGTCCCCCATGGACAAGTGAAGGTGGTTTTATCTTGATCTTCCTCCCTTATTTGGATTTGATTGTATCCACTAAACCCATCCATGAAAGAAAAGTACTTCTTTCCTGCTAAGGTGTAAATGACCTGATCTATAAAGGGTAAAGGGAAGTGGTCCTTCTTAGTTGCTTTATTCAACAACCTATAATCAACACAAATTCTTCACTTTCCATTCTTCTTGGGCACCACCACCAATGGTGATACCCACTCACTATCTGAAATGGGGTAGATGAATCCAATTGTGATAACTTTTTGTAATTCTACTTTGACAATTTCTTTCATAGCTGGGTTCATTCTCCTCCATGGTTGTCTTACTGGTCTAACTTGGTCTTCCAGATATATCCTATGAGTACAGGTCTCAGGATCTATTCCTCTCATGTAAGAATACTCCCAAGCAAAGGCATCTTGGTGTTTTTCCAATATTTTTTTTAGTTTGGTTTGTTGTTCAACTGTCAGCTAGTTATCTATGTTCAACATTATACCAGGTGTAACTTCTATTTGCTGAATATGGTGGTCTTTCACTAATGGAAACTCAGGAGGAGGACAAGAGGGTTCTCCTTGAAAAAAGTGAGATATCATCTTATCCTCATCACTTTCATCTTCCAACTCCTCAAGTGTCATCACAGGTTGGATTATTGATAGACCACCAATATTTTGATTCTCATCCTCAGGTTCTCCCAACAAATTTGTAGACTGTGCAGGTGGATGTATGATCAATTTATTTATATTATGACCATCTAAAATGGTCATTTTACCATCTCTACAACTTATGTAAGCATCAACTATTTCCAGCCAAGGTCTACCTAAGATTAATGGGTATCCACCTAATCTAGATTTAGATTGTAGCACTAAGAAATCTATTGGATACTCCCATGTATCTACTGTAATAGTGATATCTTCCAATATTCCTTTAGGGAGTACTGTATATCAGTCTACCAACTATAGCAAAATTTTAGTGGGCTTTAGATTAGTCAATTTTAGTTTTTGCATGGTCTCCTAGGGCATGACATTGATGGTAGCACCCAAATCTACTAGTGTGTTCGGTAAAACACAACCTTCTATTTTTACAGTTAGGACAAGGCTTCTTGTATCTATGTACTTCTAGATGTAGGTATTTCCTAACATAAGTTCAACTAACTAACCTATCAAACTGATTGTTTTAGTTGGTTTCCTCCTTGGTTTCTTGAGGCACAACTCTCTTATGGCCTTTCCATAAATAGGTATGTCTCTAATGGCTTGAAAGAGAGGGATTGTGACTGTTAAGTTTTTTAAACTAGAGAGGATATCAAAATCTATTTGTATTAGTTTCTTAGGTTCCTGTAACCTTTATGGAAAAGGTGGAACCTCCTCTTTGTTATGTAAAAGTGTTGATTCTTCTTCTACCTCTTCTATAAGGGGTGATTCCCCTTTCTCTATATTTATTGGTTCCTCTTCTTCTACAAGAGGAGTGAATTCTACATCTACTTGATTTCCTAACCTTAACTGGATAGGATCACAATCTACCTTAATATTATATATAGGGTACATCTCATTTTCCATCTGATAGGCTGGATGTTGCTTGTTGTTTGGGTTTGATGTTGGTTGTGCTGGTAACTGAGGAGTCCTTAGAGCAGGAAGAGTAGGCAGACTTGGTTGTAGTGGAGTTGGAGCAAGATGTTGTTGATACTGATTCCAAGCATTCTGATTTCTCCAATGCTGCCCAGGTTGTTGGTATTGGTTCCAAGGGTAAAGGTTGTAAAAATTTTCTCCTTGGGAAAATGGATTCCAAGGTTGTTGACCATACCAACCCATGTTGGGTGACTAAGCTTGACCTTGGTTCTAGTAATTTTTGCCCCCATAGGATGGCATTATTGATTGTATATTGTTAACCATAGGATATTGTTGCTAGTTCCTCCTATTACCCATGAATTATGCCTCTGCTACTTTAGTTTTATCTTTAGAATTCATTAATTGTGGACACAACTTTGTTTTGTGATCCTTCTTACAAACAACACATACATAAACTTTGTTTTTTGGGCACTCATTTCTGGGGTGTTTGCCTCTGCATTTAGGATAGAAGTAGGCAAATATTACCTCATTCTCCTGCTTCTTTCTCTGAAGCAAAAGAGTATCCATTTGAAGAGCCAGAGATGATAACATTTCGCTCTCAAGGTCCTCTAGCATGTTGCATATTTTTGTTTTAGTGACAGTGCCTGACTGCTTAACATTTCTAGGGGTTAAATTACCATTTCTTCTTGAAACATTTCGATAAAACTGCCGAATATCATCCATTTTGTGTTGCTAAATGTCTCCCCCAAAGATCATGTATAAAGCCTCCAAGAATTCATTTGTCAGTCCTTTCAAAAAAATGCTTCTTAGGGACCTATCTCCTAGTTTTGAAAGGGGTGATATTTGCAAATAGAAGCTAAACCTATCCTAGTATTCTTCCACATATTCCCCTTCCTTTTATGTCATGTCTAGGATTTCCTCTCTTGCATCTCTTGCTCTACCAAAATCCTGATACTGACCCAGAAAAAGTTTCTTCTACTGTTCCCAGGTAGTTATTCGTTTATCCCCTAAGCTGATGAACTAGCGCAAAGCTGAATCATCAAGGGTGGAAGGGAATAATTTCAGTTTCTGAGCATCTATGGTATAATCCATAAATCTACATAAAACATAAAATTTAAATAGGAACAAATCTGGATCTTCTGTTTGTAGCTCTCTAAAGATTGGAAGGTGGGCAGGAGAGATATGTTTCATCTTGTGATCTTCCCCTGCCTCCCTTATTGGAAAACTAAAACTGGTGGATGTTTCCTCTATATTTTCTACCATTCTGCCTACTACTGGAATTTATACCCTTGCTTCGTTCAAAGCAGTTGTTAATGCTTCAAGTTCATTTCTTTTATCCTTCAGAAGGATGGATAAGTCAAAATTCAAGATGGTTCTATCTAATACTGCTTTCCAACGTTCAAAATTTACTATATCTTCCTCAGATTGAACTCTACTTAACTCTGATCCTGCTTTGAGATTCTGCTGGATTGTTTAAGAGGGATCCTGTGCAAATAGTGGGTGTTCCTACCAATGTACAGGTGGAGATTATAAAGGTGAGAGTTCAATCTCAGGTTCAAGTTCTATTGAAACAGAAGAATTCTGAGAAACAACTTCTTTGTTTGTGATAAAATGACCGTCTGGTTCCTTGTTCTTAGGTGGACTCATACAAAGTTTTAGATGAATATTTTTGAAGAAAACACTCTAAACTACTGCAACTATGGTTCCTTCAGAACAAGAAATTACAATGGCTACTCCTCGACAACGGTGCCAAAATATTGTGCAAAACATTGGTTAGTTTTTCTATGGTTCAATTAATTGCCTCTATTTAATTGTCAACCCGGGGTAGCTCATAGTCTTGTGAGCAACTGTGCAAAATATATGCTTATAATTTATCCTTCGAAGATGAGTCCCTTGTATTATGGTTTGGGGGGTATTTTATATTCGTTGAAGTTTGGATTTAAACTAATAATAACATGCTAAGTCTAAGAAAACATGGTTGAAAATGTTTAAAATCTAAATTACTACCTTGTTAGAAATCATAGAAAACAGGGAAAATAATTGGAAAAAAAATTAATCTATGAAAGTAAATACAAAAAATAGGGAAAATAGGGAAGAACTCTATTGTAAGTGGGCCCACACTTCTAGCAGGTTCTACCCGCAGTAAAGTTATCATCGGATGCTTTAGAAGAGTTTTATAGGAAAATGCTCAAAGAATTTATTAACAATTGCAGCAAAAGAAAATTACAAGAAAAGTTTGGGGGGTCTTCTTTAGGGGTGGCCTGCATATTTATAAGATATGCAACCAACTCTGTTACAATTCTCAAGATGAATCATAAAATGATTTGCTGTTACAACTGTTTGCTTAATTGAAGGAATCGGGAAAACTATCATGATATTTCAACATATTATATTTCTAGAATACGTCTGATATTTATTTGTTCGATTTACATAAATCATTGAAGTATTAGCTGGAATATGGGTGACGAGTCACCTTTGACGTTGTCCCAAGTTCAGTTTCAATGCTGGAATTTCTTTCATGCTGGTTGCTGAAGTTTTGCTTTGTTCTGCATACTATAGAGCCGTGCTGAAGTTTGGTGTTAGTGGAAATCAGGCGCTACATTTGAAGAAGTCGGGAAGCAGACACCTTGTATGCAAAAGTCAGGAAGTAGGTGCCTTCCATCATATAATGGGAAGCAGACGCCTTTCACCATACAACGGGAAGGAGGTACCTTTTGTCGTACAACAGAATGCAGACACCTTCTCTCATAACAAGAAGTATGCGCCTAACTGTTAAGTGCCAAATGAAAGTCAGGCACTTCAAAAGAATTTGGGTGCCTTAATTCGTACCTTTTCATCGATATTCCACATATGTTTTTTCTTAATTAAATTGCAAGTGCCAGGTCCGAGTGGGACCTCGATGAAAATATGCCAAAATGCAACAATTTCCACTAAATCTACACAAATTACACTTAAAGACAAATTTCTAACATGCAAAATAAACTGTTAATTATATATATATATATATAATTTCCATAAAACATTTATATCTACAAGAATATATGCCACACATTATGGGGAAAAGAGTACAAAAAATGAGCAATTGTGTGGCTCATCAAATAGTGTAAAAATTATGCAAATAAAATTGTGTGGTCAGATGTAAAGGAAAAGAGTAGAATCCACCCTATGGCATGGGAAAAAGTGTATAAACCAAAATCTAAAAGAGGATTGGGATTAAGTAGGATTAGAGATGTGAATACGATCTTATCTACTAAAGTAGGATAGAGGCTAATGAAGTACATTCTTTATGGGCCAAAATTTTAAAGAACAAGTACTTAGATAGCCAAGAACATATAAGATTTTAACCATTTCAAATCATTGTAAAGGCTCATCTATGTGGAACCATATGATGGAAGGAAGAAATATCCAATAGAGAGGATTTTAATATAAAATTAGGGATGGGAGATCATTTCACTTTGGAGAGGATGCATGGTTGGAGAACCAACCCCTAAGATTGGATCAGAAGTTAGTTGAAGAAAGGGTAGATATAGTTGAAGAAAGGGTAGATATAGAACAAAGACATGGGAGTATGGTTGTAGATGACCTAGCCCAAGTAAATGGAGTAGCAAGGTGGAAGGACTTACATAGGAGTAACCATAGTGAGGAAGTTTTAAATATTCTAAGAATAAAATTAAGAGCCTTCCATGTAGGTGTAAATATGGGTGAATATTTTATAGTTTGGAAAGCTAATCTTGATAAATCCTTTAGTGTAAATCATCTTATATTATTCTATAAATTGAGCCAAAATATGGGTATTAATGGAGGCTCTAAAAACAAAGGCAACACCAAAAAAAACAATGGAACACTTAATGCTAGGATGTAGTTATTCCATTTTGATTCTTCAAGGTTTAATTAAGGAGATGGGGGTCATCTAGATATTACCAAAAAGAATGGCAAATTGTATATAACAATGGGAAAATCCCTTTAGAAGTGCAATATTGAATAAGATATGGGCTCTGATTTCTTTCCACTATGATTGAGAGGTTTGGATGGAGCATAATAGAAGAATATTTAAGGAGGAAAAGAGAGCCTCCTAAATAATCAAGCAAATGATTTGGGTAGCTATAGTGAAAAATGTTAAAGTTTTGAGCATCAAGGAAATTAGGAAATCAACAAAGGAAGTGGATATTAGTAAAAACTAGGACCTTAGCCCAGTTGAGATTGAGAAATCCCCCCAAGAAATTCTAAGAAGTGTAAAAGGGCATCTACCTAGGGAGGGATGGCTAAAGCTTAGTTTTAATGTATTTTAAAGGGAAACACTAGGAAGGTAGGGGGAGCAATGATAAGGGATAGCAAAGGGATGCTAATTGGTGTTTTCAATGGGTTTTAGGCTCTAAGAGTCATCATGCAAAATCTAGAGTAGCTTTAGCTGGAGAAAAATTGGAAAGGTAGTCGAGTGTAAGCAAGTTGATAATGGAGAGAGATTCTCTTATCAATTATATTAACAAGAGAACTATAGAGAGATGGCGGGTGTCAAGTATAATGAAAAAACTTTAAGGATTTTTAACTCACTAAAGCATATGGATATGACTTATGTTTTTAGAGAAGGCAATAGGGTGGTGGACTAGCTTAAAAACTATGGGGCTCTTCTTGAAGAGGACCAAAAGTTGATTCTCTTAGATAATGTTCACCCAGATGTAAAATAGTTAGTAGAAAGGGAAGGGGTATAAATAAGTTATTTATGATTTGGTCAATGGTTATTCCAATGGCCTATAATTTTTCATAAATTGAAGCAGAATTCTAGGAGTAAGCCCTACCATTGGAAAATATAGGATCACAAGACAATGCATCAAGAATTAATTTTTTGATCTAGTTGATTTGCGGGTTGTGTAACTATGAAATCCTAGTGAAGGTTTTACTAGTAAAATGTTCCATAATTGGTTTTCATTTGTAACATAATATATGTAGTCATCATCTTCTTAAGATGTCCCTCAGTGGATAGCAAGCCCGTTGACTGCCCCATCTAAATACATAATTACCACATCAAATACCTAGGTAGACATTTCAAAGGTAATGATCAATAATTTGTGGAAATAAGGGAAATATTTTGAGAGAATAAAGTTTCTAGTGATTAATTGGTCGAGGGAATTCCTTATGAAGGACTGAACTCAAGGACAATATTAAGGGCTAGTACTTGGTGTGGGCCAATGGAGTTTTGGATTGGGGGCTAGACAATGGTCTATGGCAGAGGTCTGTAACCCTTTTGAAATTTGGGTAAGGCCAAGGAGTCATGTCAGATATTTTTTTGTAGTTAGGATGGTAGTCTAGAATAAGTTGAAAATATTTAAAACATAATGGAAATAACCCAAAAATATTTAGCCCTATAAGAAGAGATTTTGAGCAATAGGACTGGTGCTACTAGTTGAAAAATGTAAAATGCACCTCACCCTAACTTAATAAGGCACCTCACCCTAATGAATTTATTATATTTTGTCTTGGTGTTCGCTAAAAATCTTGGCATCCAAACCAACCACTTGGATGAATCTAGAGCCTTATATCAAGGTCTCTCCATCCTCGACGAATTCTCCTTTAGAAACATCATCATCGAGGGTGACTCCTTGAATATCATCAATACCATCAAATAAAATAAGACTACTTTTGAAGGTAATATCTTCAACATGGTCGGGGAATCAAGGAGGTTTTCACGAAAGTACAATAATGTGATTATCCAACACATATTCGGGGAGGGTAACAAGGCAATGGACGTGATGGCCAACATCATTCTTTCTGAAGATAACCTCTGTGTCTGGGTTGACTATTTTTTGTGAAGAATTTTCAACAATAGTAACAATGATGACTCCACCTTTCTCTAACACGGATGATCAGTTTTTGGGAGTTGTCAACCAGTTGGGTAGGATTACCCAGTATAGGTAGCTTTCCATCCTATATGCCAATATTTCCTAAAAAATGTCATATTTGATCTTTAAAGCTCAAATTTTAGGAGCTATCAGCCAACGTGACAGGATTATCCAATCTAGGCAACTTTTTACCTTATATACCAAGATTTCCCATCATTTGTGGTATCTAACCATTAACTCACATTACCTCTTGATGACCATATCTCATAATTATGGGTGGCAATCGACTCATTTCTAGTGATACTATAGGTAGTTGATAGGCCTTCCTCATAATCAAGTTTGGTATTTGACTTCTAAGCTATGCTGCCATACACATTGGTTAAGTTTATCTTGTAATTATACCATTAGCTATGCTCATCTTGGACCCTGTACCCTCACACGATATGGTATGTTGTGTGGTGTTTAATTCATGGAATGAGTTCCTTGAAGTAGTAGCTCTTACCTATGCACTCATGTGCTCAATCATTTCCAAAGGTGGAGCAAATTTCTCTCCATATTTCTTGCCTTGAGCATAATCAACAAAATGTGGTACCTTTTTAAGTGGTAAACCAATTGTATTGGTCATAGCAACTTCTTCATGGATCAAGCACCTAGTTCACTACTCCTTGAACTCAATATTACTGATCAACAACCAAACTTCTTTGATGGTATGTGTGTTTTAGAAGGTGATGACACTTTGTATTTCTAGATGGCTTTTTATTTCTGCATGAGAAACATTGCTCTTCGCCTATTTGTTGTTGTGCATTGGAGGTATCATTTGTGGATGAGAAATACTGGTCATAGGTGGTTCTAAACTAAGAAGGTCATATTTTGGAGGTGGTTTCAATGGAATATATATCAAAAGGTGGTTCAATATCAAATTAGGGAGAGAAAGGCATCACTCCAAAATCTAGAGCAGGTGTGTAGTCAATCGAGAAATAGAGGAGCTGAGATCCTTAGGTGGGATCCGCTGAATCCTTATCTATGGTAGTCTCTTTAGTACACCAAGACCTAAGAATGGTACTTATTGAGCTCTCCTCCTTGCAAGTTGATGCTCTGGTTGAATAATTCTTAAAGATTCATTACATGTTGCCCTTTATCTACAAATTTAACAGTAACAACCTGACTCTCTCTAGCAAATTTATTACCTCTTGGGACAAAGGCTTAGTGACTCTTAGAGGACTTAAATTTAAAGTCAACACCCATATGATAATGGAGGTGATTGAATTATTCATTTATGGTGATATCATCCACAAGGATAAACATTCCCTAGCTAGGAAACTCTTCCATTTCAGAGAGAAGGGCAAGCACTTGGCTAGAGACAAAGGTGGTATTGTTCACAAAAATATCCTTGAGCCTTGGGATAGGGTTATGGTGCCCATCATGGAATATTTCACCATAGATGATATCAAATAAATTTTAAGGATCTTTCATATCATATTTTTAACCATATGTAGGGAGTGAGGGAGATCAACATTCTTGATTATCTTTTTTAGTTGCTAGAATTTTTTGTATCGAATGTCAAGGATGGGTCTTCCACCCATCCCAAGCACCAAGGACTCCACCTCTTGTTGTATCATCATGTGGTGCATAAGGAAGCTAACAAGGTGACTATTTCTATTATTTGCAATCAAGAAGGAGTTGCTTCAGTCTCGATCCTTAGCGATGATAATTTTGAGGATGACTCTGCTGGCACAATCGGATGTAAAGCTAGAACCCTTGTTTGCACCCCATCTCTTGCTAATTTTGGATCTTGCAATCACTTATATAGAAGTGGAGCCTTGGGGAATAAGCGTAAAATTATGGATGTTGACTAGTCAAAATTTTCTCCAGAGATGACCTCGATGAAGCCCATGAAGATCAAAATCAAGGGAGTATCCAAACAAACTTATTATACAGATGTGGGGACTCATAGAAAAAAATAGAGTCTTGGGGTAGGATGGCTAAAATCTTAAACTCTGCATCATCCATGCTCCTCCAGGCTGGAAAGATCCTCACCACCATGAATGATGGTAGTAGCTAGGGAAGGAAGGATGAGCTTAGGGCTAAGCAGGACCACCTTAATGAGTAGGTTGGGCCTTTGTGGCTGTGGTTTTTAGTTCCATTATCTGTTGCTTGTTTGATCCTTCTTGTTCTAGTTTTTCTCTGTAAGGATAGTTTCCCTCTCTTTTCTTGTCTATGGTTTGTTGAAGCCTTCTCTGGTTTGTTTTTCTAAAAATATGGTTTTTTTTTTCTCTCTGGTGAGATGATCACCCTTTTATTTCCTTTCTACATTTGGTTGTAAATGGTTTGCGGTCCCTTTCAAAACCCCTTTTTTTATATCTATCAAAAAAATTATTATATTTTGTTTTCAATATTTTTGGGATATTTGAAGATTCATATATTACATGCAATTGAAAAAGTTAAGAAAAAAACTATAATAAGTGAGGTCATTGGGACCTTTATTGCATTAGTTCTTAAGAAAGGTATGACACATTATTTTGATAATTTTCATTTAAGAAGCCTTTTATTAATATAATATTTAATTTCAAAAATTATGCTAAGTAAATTGAGAAGTATTCTAGATTGTAGTATCTCAAATGAATAAGATTGTTTCTTTATGGTAAGGAAATCCTTGATGGTATATATGTAATGCATGGCCCCTTAGCAACCTAGAACACATAAAATTTTAATATAGCTTTTGCACTTCTTAAGTTGTGTCATTATTTTGAATTAGACCTACTACATTTATGATTAATGAAGTAATTGTCATATTAACCATGATTGGTTTTTCCAAAAAATTGTGGAGACTCATAGATTATAATTGATAGAAGAAGAAAATATATGGTTATTATTAGAATTATTTATATATGTACTGACTATGAATGAAAGTAAGAAGCATTTCTTATCTTGTATATGTGTAGGTGTTTGGGAAGTTGAAGGTCAATCAAGGTGTGGATACATGTTCGTAATCCTATATAATTTTAGTACGCTTGAAAATTTATGTGTAATCATACCTTTGGAATGTTTTATTTGCATATGTTGAGTATGCTAAAACATGGTTTTTGTCTAACCCCATTCCAAAAGAAACATCAAGTTCCTATTGGATATAAACTATAAACTAACTAAAAACAATAACAATTATTTTTGTTATAAAATGATCAAGAAAGTTATGTTAAAAATAAATATAAATAAATAAATAATTTAATTAATTAAAAATAAAGCGAGTTATTTGGATTAAGTTAGAGGAATTGCAAGAGGAGTACTTTCATCTTCACCCATAACCCTTTGTGAATGTTTGTCCCATTTTGAAAAGAGAAAACAATTCTCAAGAATGCTATTTGGATATGGCAGTTGCATTTCCATAACCATTACTATTTTTATCCATTTGATAATAAGAGGAAATTCTATACTCCAAGGAGATCATGGCAGGAATAGAAAAAATAAAGTCTTTAGAAAAGATAACCACTAACACTATGAATGTGATAAATAAAAGCATTAGGGGTTAAACTAATAGGATATACAATGAGATGATTGAAGTTGGATCCATGCATACCATGATGGTTTATGTGTGCTTTATACAATGCTATGGCAAAGCAAAGAGGTATCCTAAGATATTGAATTTATACTAGAAGTGTACTTAGGAAAAAATTGATTTGAATCTTATTTTTATAGGTTGGAAAATTGTAAAATATTTTGATTTGAGTAATGAAAGGATTTCAAGATGAAACAAGCTACAACATTTAGATATGATTATCATATGTAAATAATTGTAGAGCATTCATTGACTAGGTTGTCTCAACTCTCTGAAGAATCTTATTGTAATCATAATTCAAACCTATAGAATGTCTAATTGCATAAACATGGAATATAGAAGGTATTTTGAGTTAAGGAATGGGCAATTAAAATACTTTTAGGGATTTGACTATATAATTGGATTTGATGATGAATCTAGTAAATAAAATATGGGAGGTCCATTGACATCTAGCAAAGTAAAATATATTATACATAAATGAATTTTGAGCAGTAAAAAATAAGGATAAATTATCATTTTTTGATATAATAGACAAATTCAATTATTTGTTCCACTATTGAAAGAACAAAGTTTCAAGCTAGTGTTAGAATTATGTTGAATATTTTCTATGTTATTCGGGAGGGGTTAACTCTGAAAGGACTTTACACTCTATAAAATTTCCTTGTCGGGGTTTGGGAAATTTTTTTGGGGGGTTTAATATTTTGGGTTAATGTAATGTTGGCCCATGGTTTTGTGCCCATGGTATTGTAAAACCCCTTCTTGTGTTGTTGGTATATAAAGTAGCACTTGCATGAGGGTTTGGTAATGAATTTGTAAGAAATGTAATCGCAAGTGAAAAGCGAGCGAAAGGATATTATTATATTGGAGATGGTCAAGTTTATACAATAAGGAAATATTCTTGCTAGGAATTTTCCCGAAAATATTTCCCAGGATAAATTCTTATGTAATGTGTACTTCTTATTTGTTTTTCCTTTGATTCTACAATTACTATTTTTTTAGAATTTATTTATCAGGGTATTATTTCTCTTCATTTGGTATTAGAGCTAGGTTTTAGCTTTATTCAAGGAATAAGGATTTCAACCCTAGGATAAATTGATTCTTGAGTGGAAGCAGTGCATGAAAGAATCTGGGTGAAGAAAAATTATAGGAAGCACATGGGTGCAGATCAAAAAATTCAATGGATAGAATTTTGAGTTATGGAAACTCAAGATGGAGGATCTATTTGTGCATAAAGATCAGTGGGTAACAATCTCGAGAGTAAAACCAATAGGAATGATAGATGAGGAATGACTAAATATCAATAGAAAAGTAAGGAGCTCTATCATATTGTGCTTATCTAATTCAGTATTGTTGAATGTATCAACAAAGGCCATGGCAAAGTTGTTATGGGAAAAACTAGGAGCACTATATCACACAAAGTCACTGGTAAATAAGCTCTTTCTCCAAAAGAAGCTATATTATCTTTAGATGAATGATGGTAACTCTATGCCTGAACATTTGAATGCTTTTAACATTGTGGTGAGTTAATTAAACTCTATAGATGCAAAAATGGATGAAGAGGAAAAGTATATTACTTTACTTTGTTCATTACCTAACTCTTGGGATAACCTAGTTATGGCTATCTCCAATACTACTACATTGGAAGTAGAGAATATAGTAGGAACATTGTTATATGAAGAAATGAGATGAAAATATTCTAAGGATTATCATTAGAAGGATGCCTTTGTTGTGAGAGATCATTCTCAAGAAATAAGCAAAAATAATTTAGGAGAAAGGAGATAAAAATCTAGGGGAAAATCTATTGTTCCTGATAAAAGGAAATGCTGGAAGTGTGGTAAAATAGAACATTATAAAAGAGATTGTATATCTAAAAAGGTTTATGAAGGAACATCTATAGAAATGAAGACCATAAATGAAGATTTAGGGGACTTGTTCGTAGCTGCAACATGCTCAAGTGAACACCATGACTCATGGTTGATTGACTCAAGCACTTCTTTTCATATGACTCCTCATAGGGAGGGGTTCTATGAATATGAAAAGATAAATGGAGGTGAAATATTATTGGGATACAATTCAAAACAAAAAATAATAGGTTGAGGAAGAGTCAAATTGAGGTTAAAATATGGAAGAGTTAAATCCCTTTCTGGTGTGTTCATATTCTAGGTTTGGTAAGAAATCTTATATCTATTAGTAATATGAATGATGCGGGTGTGACTATGGAATTCAATAAGGATAGCTGCAATATGGTTCATGGATGCTTAGTGTTGGCAAGGGAAGTTTGTACAGGAACTTTGTTCAAACTTGAGGTTAGCACTATAAGTATTGATTGCAATAACTCTTTAGTTGTAGAGGAAATTAATATGGTAGAAGAAGCTCCAAGTATTCCTGTAGCAAAGACAATGTTGTGGTATCAACGCATGGGGAAAATTAGTGAGAAAGGCCTCCAAACATTGAAAATAAAAGGTATGGTTGAAGGAGTTTTTGATTGCCCATTGAATTTTGATTTTTGTGAGCATTGTGTTTTTGGAAAGCAAACCAGAGTTAAGTTTCCAAGTAGTACTACAAGATATGAAGGAATTTTGCATCTAGTTCACAATTTTGTATTTGGACCTGCAAAAGTACCATCATTAGATATATTAATCTATTTTGTTACATTTATGGATGACTTCTCAAGAAAGACCTAGGTATACTTTTTATGGTACAAATATGATGGTTTCAATAAATTTAAAGATTCCAAGGATCTTGTAGAAAATCAAATAGAGAAAAAGATAAAGGTTTTGAGAAGTGATAATGCTGGTGAGTATTTCTCTAATAAATTTAGGCAGTTTTGCAAAGATTGTAGAATAGAAAGGCATAGAAAAACTCCGTATAATCCACAAAAAAATGAAGTTGTAGAATGAATGAATTTAACATTGATGGATAAGGCCAGAAGCATGCTAAGTGGTGCAGGGTTAGAAAAGAAATTATGGGCAAAAGTTGTGTTAACTACTTGCTACCTCATCAATAGATATCCTACCTCATATTTGATGGATAAAACTCCATAGGAAATGTGGATTGGTAAGAAACCCTCTCTTAGCCATATAAGGGTTTTTAGTTGTGAAGCTTATATGTATGTCCCAAAAGTAAAAAGGACTAAATTATACTATAAATATGAGAAATGCATATTTCTGGGTTATAGTACTGGTGTGAAAGGATATAAGTTATGGAATCTAGAAGCATAAACTATTACTTGCAATAGTAATGTGATCTTTAGAGAAAAAAAGAGGTTCCAAAATAGGAAATGCAACCAAGCAAGGAACCAAAAATAGTTTAGGTAAAATTGGAACAGGAGGAAGAACCTGTGATAGAATCTAATGCTATAGAAGTATATGAATTACAGAGAGAGTATGAAGAAGAATATTCAAGGGAATAAGGTGAGGATGAAGCTAAAGATGCAGAACCTAGAACTCTAATTTTGAAAATATCAAATCGGGTGAGAAGACTCCTAGAAAGGTATAGTCCTTCAAATTTGTGTTCTGCATTTAGTTTATCGGTTACTGATGAAGAACCCAAGACTATAAAGGAGGCACTTCAATCAAGTGAGAATAAGTCTTGGAAAAGTGCTATGGAAGAAGAAATAGAGTCCCTAGATAAAAATAAGACATGGGACTTGGTGAAATTACCCCTTGGCAGAAAACCTGTTGGTTGTAAGTGGTTATTCAAGAATAAGTACAATATAGAAGGAAAGTTGGAGAAGTACAAGGGTCACCTGGTAGCAAAAGGATTTTCTCAAGTTGAGGGAATTGACTTTGGTGATATTTTTTCTCCTATGGCTAAAATAACATCAATTAGAGTTCTATTGGCTATTTTTGTTGCTTTTGATTTTGAAATAGAACAAATGGATGTAAAGACAACTTTTCTACATGGTGAACTTGATGAAGACATATATGTCACAACCAGAATGCTTTAGGGTAAAAGGTAAGGAGGAATTGGTATGCAAGCTGAAGAAGTCTCTTTATGGGTTGAAGTAGTCTCCAAGGATGTGGAACCAAAAATTTGATAGGTTTGTTTTGACACTTGGGATTGAAAAAAGTAAAGCAGATCCATGTGTATATTTAAAAAAGGAAGGTGAAAATTTTGTTATCATTGTATTGTATGTGGATGAAATTTTGTTAATTGGTAGCAATAAGGAGATGATAAAGTTATTAAAGTCTCAGTTATCTTCTGAATTTAACATGAAGGATTTGGGTGTTGCAAAATTTATTTTGGGTATGGAAATAATAAGGGATCATGTAAATAGAAAGTTATGGTTAAATCAAAGGAAATATGTTGATTTCATACTATAAGGTTTAGGATGCAAGATTGTAGACCAATATGTCCTCCATATCTAGTTGGTCAAAAGTTATCTGTTGAATGGTATACTAAAATATTTGAGGAAATTAAATAAATGCATCATGTTCCTTATGCTAGTGTTGTTGGAAGTTTTATGTATGCAATGGTCTGTACTAGACCTAATATTGCAAATGCAGTGGGAGTAGTTAGTAGATATATGTACAATATAGGAAAGGAATATTGGACTTATGTGAAGAGGATATTCAAATAATTTCATGGAACTATAGATTATGCTATCTGTTATGAAGGAAAATCTAGAGGTAATGATATTGTAAATCTACAAGGGTTTGTGGATGTTGATTGGGCTGGAGATCTTGATAAGAGAATAGCAATGAGTGCTTATGTGTTCAGGCTATTTGGAGGGGCAGTAAGTTGGATGAGTAAAAAATAACTAGTTGTTGCTTTATCCACTACATAAGTATAGTACATTACAGTAACTCATACTTGTAAAGAAATAGTGTGGCTACAAAGACTGTGTTCAATATTTGGCATTAAGCAGAAGTTTATAAGATTTGATAGTGATTGTTTTTTTTTTTGAAAAATTTGTATTAAAACAAAGATCAATTACAATGTGGGAAGAGAATTTTCCCAATCGAAATTAGAGAGAACACATGCTTACAATAGTAAAAGAAGATTTGCAATGGAGCCAAATCTCTTGAACCATTAACTAACTAACAAGGGGATCGGATTGGCCTGTTTATGCAACTTGTCGTGATATCGCGACACACTTACCCTCTTCTCCTTTGGCCGCGAAAATGCAACATGTCGCAATATCGTGACACTTTCCTCCTTTGGCCGTGAAAATGCAACATGTCATGATATCGCGAAACTTTTCTCCTTTGTTCGTGAAAATGCAACATGTCGCGATATCGCGACACTTTTCTCCTTTGGCCACGAAAATGCAACATGTCATGATATCGTGACACTTTTTCCTCTTTTGTCAGTGACATTGCAACATGTCGCGATATCGCGAGACTTTTTCCTCCTTTGGCCGCGACGAAGCAACATGTCGCGATATCGCAACACTTTTTCTCCTTGGGCATCGACGTTTGCAACATGTCACGAAATCGTGACACATTTTCCTCCTTTGGCCGTGACGAAGCAACATGTCGCGATATCGCGACACTTTTTCTCTCTTGGCCGCGATGTTGCAACATGTCACGATATCGCAACACTTTTTCTTTATCGACCGTGGAAAAGCAACATGTCGCGATATCGTGACACTTTTTCTCTTTCGGCTGCGACGAAGCAACATGTCATGATATCACGACACTTTTTCTTTTTCGGCTATGACGAAGCAACATGTTGCGATATCGCGACACTTTTTCTCTTTCGGTTGCGACAAAGCAACATGTCGCGATATCGCGACACTTTTTCTCTCTTGGCCGCAATGTTGCAACATGTCACGATATCGTGACACTTTTTCTTTCTTGGCCACGATGAAGCAACATGTCACGATATCGTGACACTTTTTCTCTTTCGGCCACGATGAAGCAACATGTCGCGATATCATGACACTTTTTCTCTCTTGGCCACGATGTTGCAACATGTCGCGATATCGTGACACTTTTTCTCTTTTGGCCGCGACGAAGCCACATGTCGCGATATCGCAACATTTTTCTCCTTTGGCCACGACGAAGCAACATGTCGCAATATCATGACACTTTTCTCTCTTGGCCGCAACGATGAAACATGTCACAATATCGCGACACTTTTTCTCTCTTGGTCACGACGGTGCAACATGTCGCGATATCGTGACATCTTTCCTCCATTGGCCTCCCTTGGCCACGACGAAGCAACATGTAGCGATATTGCAACACCTTTCCTCCCTTGGCCACGACGAAGCAACATGTCGCGATATCGTGACACCTTTCCTCCCTTGGTCATGATGAAGCAACATGTCACGATATTGTGACACCTTTCCTCCCTTGGTCATGACGAAGTAACATGTCGCGATATCGTGACACCCTTCCTCCAGTGGATCGCGACGGTGCAACATGTCACGAAATTGTGACACCTTTCCTCCCTTGGCCGCGACGAAGCAACATGTCATGAAATCACGACACCTTTCCTCCCTTGGCCGCGATGAAGCAACATGTCACGATATCGCGACACCTTTCCACCCTTTGCTTTTTCTTTGATCATTAGCTCAGGGACCTTTCAAGACCCTGCCTATTCACCTCATCCTCAATAGCCATGTCACTGTGCAACTGAACCCCTACCTCCTTCTCAGCACCCATCTTAGCCAGGAAGTTGTCCGCTTTGTTTAAATGTCTACTCACGTAAACTAGAATCACATCATCTAATTCCCTCCATAATTCCTTAATTTGAGTGACAAGAATCCTCAACCTCCATGCTTTCAAGGCAAAGTTCCTCATGCAATCTAGAGCTCCAACCATTATTTGAGAATCTGATTCAAGTATTATCCTCCTGTGGCCCTGTTTAACTGCCCAAATAGAAGTAGATTTGATAGCTATGGTTTCTGCTTCATTGTTTGCAGCTCTTCCCAAGCCTTCCAGTTCCCAATAGAGCACTATTCCAACATGATTTCGACAAACCACTCCAATTCTGGCTCTACCTGGGTTGCCTTTTGCAGCTCCATCAGTATTAATTTTAATCCAACCTTCTGGGGGTGGTTTCCAACTAGCTCTGTCCTGTCCCTCTTGCACTTCAACTCCCTCTTCCATTGCCCCAATAACAACCTGAGTTTCTTCTTTAGCATATACGGCCACAGTTTCTATGACTTTGCTCCAAATGACCTACCAAACTCCATCTAACGAAGAAAAAGTTTCTCTAAAAATTCTAGCATTTCTCTCCAACCACACTTGCCACCAAATAAAGTTTAATCCAAGCTCCCAACCAATACGAAGAGCTTTAAATTTAAATCTACCCCTCTTCCATATTTCCCAGTTATTAATCTGATTCAAGTCACCATTAACTTGAATTTTAAAATATGAAAACCATCTCTTCCAAATATGGCGCGTGAAAGGGCACTCAAACATCAAGTGATCAGCTGTTTCCTCGCTCTTGTAGCATTAGACACATTGAGAAGGACCGATGATTCCTTTACATCTGAGATTATCAAAAGTGAGAATTCCATTGTGCATGAACTGCTAGGCAAAAAAGTTTACTTTCAGCCAACCTTTGGGGTGCCAAATATTTCTCCAATCCTCAACCTAATAAGTATGAGGGGGAGGCTCTGGAAGGATATTGTCATATCCGTCCTTCACTGTGTAGAAACCAAGGCTCCCATAGCCCTAAGCTAATTCATCCTCCTCGTCTCTACCTTTGAGAAATATTTCTGTCAAGATTTTAGTCATGATGGGTGCCAAAGCTGGAGGGATTGAAATTGGCCACTCATCCAACTTATTAAACTGCTTAAACTTATACTCCCCCAGCTGACTAGTGGTGAAATAACTTTCAATTTGGACCCATACCTTGGTTTCAATGGCTATTTTTATTGGTTGCAATTCAAGAAATTCAACAATGATAGGTGGTTATTGATCCCATGAATCTGTCCAAAATCATGCCTTCTCCCCTCTCCCCACTTTCCAAAATAATTGATCTTTTACTACCTGAGATCCTAACTTGAGAGCTCTGCCACACTAAGGATCCCAGTACCATCCAAAGGGAAACGACCCACCTCATTTGGGTTAACATGTCCCACATATTTACTAGTTAGGATTCTACTGAATAAGGAAGTTGGTTGGGAAATCCACCTCCAGTAAAACTTTCAAGCCAAAGCTTTATTATTTATCTTGGGTCTTCTCAGACCCAAACCTCCTTTTACCTTGGGTTGGGTTACTTTGTCCCAACCTACTAAGGCCCATTTCCTCTCTCCTTTTCCTCCTTCCCATAAAAATTTTCTAGCCATCTTGTCCAACTCTTTCCATATAGTATGTGGGGCAGCCGGGATAGAGAATTTATAAATTGGCATGGCCTGAATGACTGACTGTAAAAAAGTTAATCTACCCCCATAGCTTAACCATTTGTGAGACCAATGATTAATTCTATCATTGATACAATTCAAAAGATTCCTCCAGATATCTATTTTTAGTTTTTTAAAGTGCAAAGGGACCCCCAAGTAAACCACTGGGAGAGAAGTCCTTGTGAAACCCAAGATCTCTAAAAATTTGTCTTGAAGCCTTTGATCAAGATTGAAAAAGACCACTTTGGATTTTTTATCATTGATGACTTTGTTTGTAGCCCTAAGGTAGACACTAAGAGTATCTCTGATCATTCTTGCTTCCCTGAAGCTGGCCACTCCCACCAATCCAGTATCATCTACAAACTGTAGGTGAGTCAAAACTTCCTCACCCACCTTGATACCTGTTAGCAAATCTTGTTGTCTTCTCCTCAAGAAAAGTCTACCTAGTCCTTCAGCCAATATGAGAAAAATATAGGGAGAGCAAGGATCCCCTTGACGAAGGCCTCTAGTGGATCCAAATGGTTGCAAGGGAAGACCCTTGATTAACACTGAGTAAGTCAGAGTAGAGACACAACTCATGATCCATTCTATCCAATCCTGAGAGAAACCAAAGGCTGCCATCATCTTTTCCAAGAAGCTCCACTCCACCCTATCATAAGCCTTTGACATATCTAATTTTATGAACATTCCTTTATTACCAGATGTTTGCATTGAATGGATTGTCTCCTGAGCTAGAACCACCCCATCCAGGATCTACCTACCTTCTACAAAACCCCATTGCTTTGAGGAGATAATGTTATGTAAAAGAGGTTTTAGCCGCTCATCCATTACCTTTGTGATTATTTTATATATCACATTGCATAAGGCAATAGGTCTATAATCTAAAATATGTACCCCCTCCTCCCTTTTTGGAATTAAGGTAATGAAAGTATGATTTAATGCTTTAAGCATTCTTTTACTACCTCTGGACTCCTCTATAACAACCATTACATCCTCCTCCAAGTTATCCCAAAAGGCCTGAAAAAACTCAATTGGAAAGCCATATGGACCTGGAGTTTTTTCGGTGCTCATTCCAAAGACCACATTCTTCAGTTCCTCTCTATCAATGGGTTTAAGAAGGGTCTGATTTTATTCTTCAGAGATAACGGAAGGTATGACAACAATAACTTCGTTTTGAGCCTCTTCATCTTGCACCATACTTTCCTTAAAAAGTTTAGAAAAATAATCCATTGAATGGGAATGCATACCTGGAAGTGTATCAAAGGAGTGTCCTTTCTCATCTTGAAGGGCTTCCATGTTATTCATCTGTCTCCTAGCACAAGAAATCCGATGGAAAAATTTGGTATTTCTATCACCTTCTAATAACCAAGTGGTTCTTGCTCTCTGTTTCCAGAAGGTCTCCTCTTGGTTGTCAATGTCCTCAACTACTTTACGCAAGGCATCATCCTCGGCTTTGAGCTGCTCAGTAATTTTTCCTTCCCTAAAATATTTTTGAACCTCATCCCATCTGGCCACCAAAGGAGCTCTTTGGACCTAGAAGTCTATCTTGTTAGCTCGCCTCCAATGTTTCAGTTGAGCTTTGACATAATGAAGTTGTTTGTGGAATATAAACATTGTTGTCCCATATGCTGGGCGGTCTTCTTCCCACCACTGTGGAATTTTCTTTCGAAGTTCCTCTTTTTGTAACCAAAAATTCTCAAATTTAAATGGTTTGTGATGCTGCCCTGTATTAGTCCCTCCTTCCAACAAAATGGGAAAGTGATCTGAAATCGGACCCTCCAAAATCTAAAATTTTGTATTCCATTTTATAAATGCCTCCTCAGAAACCAAAAAACGGTCTAACTTTACCTTCCTGCTATGTGGCTCCCTCCTCTTATTAGTCCAAGTATAGTTGATTCCAGGGCATTTAATATCCACTAAGTGTAAAGCCTAGACTTGGGCAATCATTAGTCGATCCCCTGGGTCCAAAATTGGGGTTCCCTCTTCCTGATATCTAGAGGATAATTTAGCATTAAAATCCCTAGCAATAATCCAATCTAAATCTTCTCTTGAGATTCTCATGTTATGCACAACTTTCCATTGAAGCCTCTAACCATCAAGGTTTTGAGCCCCATAAAAATTTGTGATTAAAACATGTTCAGCTGTGACATTATTCCTAAAATGTGATGTGAGAACACCCCTCTAAGCTAGATGTTCTATTGCAGTCCATTCAAGAGAGTTCCAAAGAGTAACAATCCCCCTTGAGGCACCTTGGGCAGCCACTTCCATATGACCAACACCCCTCCAAATTCTGTTAATTGTTTTACACATAAGATCTAACGACATTTTTGTCTCCTGAATAAGCAAAAAATATGTTTTACATTTTTTTAAGAGTCTTCGAACAGCAGATTGATGGGTTCTACTGTTTAAACCCCTAACATTCCATGATTGTATAATCATTGGTTACATTGAGAGCAATAAGAATCTATTGGCCTCATCGATCCTCCAGTGATCAGTTTGTCTCCTTGAACTGCTAGAAATTCCTTATTTGATTTTCTACCCACTCCTTGAGAGTTGCTATTTTTTGATCTCTTTTCCACCTGAGTTTTCCCTAAAGTTGGTCTTTCTTTGTTCTTTTTAGCTATTCCCATGCTGACATCCTTAATTATTGGCTGCTCTTGGTTATGCACTATCAATGCCCCTACACTCTCTGACTGCGGTAACTCACTGTGATCAATTACCTACTCTATGAAGGGGGGAGATGAAAGAGGAGCTTGAATGTGGATGTTATTATTTTCAATATTACCATCCACTCCTTCCATGAATTGTTCCTCTTGGTCCACCAGTGTCTTAAATATCTCATACCTATTGGCGGGCTTGAGTTGGGTTTGCTCTTTACCATATTTTTTCTTTTTCCTTCTCCTTCTTTTGGGCTGTTCAAAACCATCTCTCTGATCTTCTTTACCCTGAGAAGTATTGGTTGGTTCTTTGTTTATTGTTGACTTACCCTCCTTAGGAAGATTTGACATTCCTAGAGGAGCCTCCATTTTTGTGTTCACATTATTTGGGAAAAATCGGGCCAAATGCCCGTATTTGTGGCAAACTCTGCATCTAAAGGGCAGAGCCTCATAATCCAGCTGTTGAATCCAAGATAACCCTGCAAGTTCAAGTTCCACCTCTGTCGGTAGAGGCTGGCTAAGATCCATTTCCACACATATTCTTGCGTAAACAGTTGTGTTCCCTTCTATTGTGTCTTTGGAGACACCCAAATGTCTTCCAAGGGAATTATCGATCATCTCCAAGACCTACTCACTCCAAAACTCCATTGTAAGTGCATACAAACGGATCCAATCCGGGACAACAGTGGGTTCAATTCGAGGATCGAATCCCACTCTCCAGGGTTGAACAAATAATCCTGTCGGACCATGATTCCTCTTTTTTGATTCGAAAGCCCTATTTCTATCGGCCAGAGAAGAAAAAATGACAATAAAATACCCATTGCTAATAAACCATAAAGAGTACTCACCATGAGGCTCCCAGTTTTGCCAGACCTAGGAGTGCAAAAAATTTAGGGTAGGGCAAATACCCATGAATTTACAGATCAAATCGTGATTGGCTCTGTATAAGACTATTTTTTCGACCATCCTTGGCTCAATGACAATCTTGGGCCTTGATTCAGACTGAGGTAGGCATCCATTAACTCGATGAGCTGTTGATCTGTTTCCAACAGCCGTAAAGAGCATTTTAAATGTAGTTCTTTGAGCTTCGTCATTCTTGGATGGAGATTTATCTTTTACCAAATCTACATAAGAGCTATTTCTCCCTAGGAGAGGATCTAGAGAAGTCCCCATTGGACCTTCCTGGGGTAGCAATCTTGCCTTCAGATCCACAGTAACCAGAAATCTCTTCAGTAACCCAACTGATGCCCTAGATTTTCCCTAGCTCTAAAAACCCTAGTTCATCGCTTCCCGCCTGCAGCTCATAGAAATTCTGTATCTTTTCTCCATTTGACAGTGATTGTTAGAGTGCAATATTTTTGGTAAAAAATCCTGGGTTTCATGATTGGTCAAAACATATTGATATCAAGTACCATTTTGTGATAGAAATGGTTGAAGAGAACTGGGTGATATTGGAGAAAGTTGATATAGAGAAGAATGTTGTTGAGTCATTAACAAAGGTTATACCTACTCAAAAAAATTCTTTGTGTAGAAGATCTATGGGTATGGTTGAACTTGATAATTGACAATGGAAGTTATTAGCCCTTATGGAAAGTATTCAACAAGTGGGAGAATGTTGGAATTAGTTGAATATTTTCCATGTTATTTAGGAGGGGTTAACTCTGAAAGGACTTTACACTATAAAAATTTCCTCGTCGGGGTTCGAGGTATGGGGTGGTAGCTCCCATTTGGGGGTTCAAGGGTGTTAGCCCCTAGGAAAATATTAGGAAAACTAGAGTTAACTAGTAGGCAAGTGGAGACAAAGTGATGGATATGGTGAACAAGGAGGGAGTAAGAGTGGAGAAATTCTTTGGCAATCAGGTAGACAATGAGGTTCTTCTAAGTAATATTTAGGATGAAAACTCATCTTTGATAGAATAAGATGGTCTAAGGAAGAAAAGTGAAATATCTAACCCCCAAATAGGAGAAGAAAAGATAGATTCTATGGAGGAAAATATGGATATGGAAGACAATGATCTAGAAGTAGTCCCCTGCATAGTAGATGAATTGCTAGTAAAGGAAGGGTCCTCAAGAATTGAAGAATTCCCAAATATAAGTGTAACAAGGAGTGCCAAGAAGACCTTAGATGTGGTAACAGAAGGGGTAAAGAATATGGGAAGGCCTTCTTCAAAGTAAAAATGCTTAAAATAGATGAAAAAGGATATTAACTTGGGGATTCAGATGATCTTAGACTTGAGTGGGCATAAGCCCAGAACAAAAAAAAAGAAGGAAATGAATATTTTTTCTTGGAATGGGGGAGTGAATACCCCTAACAAACACAAGGTGGTGAGATCCTTCATTAAGGAAAACCAACTTGATATAGTTCTGTTATAAGAAATAAAGTTGAATGCTACAAGATGGTAGAATATTAAGAATGAGATATAAAAGAAAGGTCAAAATGGTCAGGTGGAGGCAAAAGGATATTTGTGAGAAATTATAATTTTATGGAATTTTGACACCTTCAAAGGGAAGTCATCTAAAAAATGAGAATCTTCTAAGTATTTGTGTAACTTTAAAATTAAGAAATTTGACCTTCCTCATTGTAAATATTTATTCCTTGAACATGAATAGAGAAATAAAGGTGCTATGGAAGGAATTGAAGTAGATGGGGTAGTGGATTAAAGGTCTACTATGGATAATGGTAGGGGAATTCAACATCCCTTTTATGCCTAGAGGGAAGAAAGGTGGATCCTAGGGATTCTCAAAGAGCATGGAGGATTTTATAAAACAAATTTAGAATGTGGTATATATGATGTTGATTTAAGAGGTAATTATTTTACAAGGACAAATAGGAGAATAGGGGACAACCTGATCTAAGTGAAACTGGATAGAGTATTGCCTTCTATCAATGTTTGAGGGTAAATGTGAGCACACATTAGTATATCTACCCAAGGGATAAGATCATAATTTATTATTATTTAGCTGGTTTGAAAAAATATGAAAAGGTAGAAATCCTTTTAGTTTGAATACATGTGGCTTCAACACCAAATATTTATGCAAAAATGGAATCATGGTGAGGGCTTCTAATCCAAGGATATAAGTGTTTATTTTGGTAGGGAAACTCAAATATGTGAAGAAATAAGTGAAGACTTGGAATAAGCAAGTCTTTGGAAATATATTTAGATAGAAGGAAAACCTTAGGTAGAAATTGAGTTTGTTGGAGGAGGAAGTGAGGACAATTAGGATGGATTAAGTCCTATATAATAGAGAGAAGGAGATATAGGTATAGATTCACATTATTTTGGCTTGAGTGGAAACTTATTAGAGGTAGAAATCAAGGAATATATTGCTTATGGAAGGAGACAAACACTAAATTCTTTCACATCTCAATAATAAAGCATAAAAGTGTTGGAAGGACTTCTGAAATTCTACGTGAGGATGGTGAACTAGTCAAAGGTGAAGAAAGGATCAGACAAGAGGTAATTGATTTTTTAAGTTAAATTCTATTAAAGGAAAGGGGGAAAGACCAAGAATTTATGGAAGAAATTCTTCAATATATACCAATAAGAATATCCAAAGGAATGAATGAAGATATAGTGATAGATGTTAATGAAGAGGAGGTAAGGGAAGTGGTCTTCTCCTTGGGGAAGGATAAAGATCTAGGCTGATATGAATTTTAGGTATGTTCCTTCCAAGTCTTTTAGAATATAGTAAAGGAAGGTTTAATAGAAGTAGTTAGAGAGTCTCACCATTTAGAAAGAGTTATAAGAGAATTTAATATATTTTTAGTGCTCATCCTAAAGAAATAGGGGCAAAAGGGTTTTTAGAACTATAGGCTGATAAGCCTATGTAATGCAATATACAAGATCATCACTTAAATGATAATATTAAGGTTGCAAAAAATCCTCCTAGATATTATAGCAGATCAACAAGGGGATTTTCTAAAGGGTAGGAAAATATTGGATGGTGTCATCTCTCTTAATGAAACACTACACTTGATAGTTTCAATTAGGAAGGAAAGAATATTGCCAAAGCTAGATATTCATAAAACTTATGATAAGGTCTCCTAGAGATTCTAAGAAATATTTTAGTGGATATGAATTTGATGTGTTGACTAGTATGCTCTCTTAGTTCCGTACATACATCCCTTTTATATATTTAATCTCTTTCAACTAATCAATAAGTACCAATTACCATAATTATATAGAATAAAAGGCACTCAAGTGGTAAGACATAAGTGGACACTAGTAAATCATAGAATGACATGTGGTAATAAGGAATTATGGCGGTACTTCATAAATACATCCTCATGACAAGGAGTTCAAATCAAAGGAGGATAAGACTCATGGACCTAAGGGTCGAGATAAGTCTTCAAGGAATATGAACAACATTGTGGGTACTAAAAGAGGGATTGACATCCAAAAAATAAGTGCTTGCTGAAATTACAAAGGATTGAAGTTGAGTTTATGAATATGGGTGGATATCTTCTAGATGATTAGGGGGATTTAGAAGGATCTATATCAATTCAAAGACCCACTAGAAGATCCATTATGGGGGGAAGATATTATTGTCACTAATATCTTCTCCTTTTAGACCCTTAGTTTAGAAGATAAGGGGGTGTTAAAAGTGTAATTTGATTCATGGCCAGTGCCAATATCATATGATGTAATGTTGGGTAGGCATAAGGGCAATCATTGTACAAAGTATTTAATTATTATAATATTTTATTATGTAAGCACTATAGTCAATGGTTAACCTTGTTATAGATAAAACTACCTTATAACTTGTAATTAACCTTAAAGCCCTCTAGTTATGTTAGCCAAGGTTTAAATTATTGATGTACTTTTTGGGATTAGGTATTGGTAAAAATACTCCCATCACTCCATCCATTGAATTGGAGTGTTGTGATCCTTATCCATGGATAATGTGATTATTTATTGTACTCATGGGCACCTCCAATTTCTGTGTCTCTTGCATTTATTTATTTTTTTCTTTTACATTTTTTGTAAAATATTTGAGTGAATGGTTTGCTTCTAAGAACTTGTAAACTATAATCATTAGAAAAAGAAGATATGTAGTTATTATTGGAACTATATATATGTGCTAACTATGAATGAAAGAAATAAGAATTTGACATCTCATGTATGTAGGTGTTCTTCTAGTTGAAGATCAATAAGGATGTAGACATGTGTTTATAATCCTATATAATTTGCATATACTTCAAAAGTTTATGCAAAATCATATATTTGAAATGTCAGCTTTACATGCATTGTATGTATGTTAAGTCATGGTTTTTGTCTAACACTGAATATTATTGAAAAATGTATCTACTTAAGCCATGAAAATACTTGTAGAGATTAGTTGATAATCATTACAATGCTTTTTATTCAATATATACATACATGAGACTCTTCATATTCATAAGACTCTCGACCTTTACACTTACATAAACTCTTAATCTCCTCATACTCATGAGAGATCTAACTCTTTATATTTTTCATAGATTTACATAAATACAAAGACACACATGATTGCAGATAACTCAAACTTAATAACTTGATACTTACTATATACTCAAATATTAAACTTATTGCAGTGGTAAGGGTTTTGACCTCTCTTTAGAAGGTTCAAGGTTCAAACCCCACTCAATATGAAGGGACCAGGACCCTTGATAAAAAATTGTGTAAACTAGAAGGTCCGAGGTGTTGACCAATTAGTTTGAAAAACCTCGTAAGGGGGACGAATGTCCAAGGTTCAAATCTCGGACCTCATCGAACTGAATGCTTGTTTGTATTCCTTGTGCTTTCAACAGTGTAAAAGGTTTATAATGATGCGATATGGTGGTTATAGGGGCAAACACTGCGGATAACTGTGGCAGCTATCGATTCCACCATGTTAAAAAAATACTATTTTTAAGGGGCGAAGGTAGTAGACTGACTGGTTTTGCCTGAGTGACTTACCAGCTTGAGATCGATGGTTCCAATCCTGAGCCCCTCTAGATCCCCCTAGATTAAATGTTTACCGAGGTGGGGCAGGTGGTTATTCCTATATATATATATATATTAACATTTGTTGATTCTTACTTGAATAGCCTTTTGGCCTAGAAAGGCTAAACTTGTATTCTATTTTTTACTCCTTTTTTTATTTTTTGATGTGTGTTGTTTTGTATTATTTTTGTTCTATTTTATTTTTGTGTTTTTTATTTTTTTGTGTTTTGTGTTTTTTTTGTTGTGTTTGTGTGTTGTTTTATTGTTTTTGTGGTTTTTTTGTGTGTTTTGTTGTTTTTTATATTTTCTATTATTTTTATGTTTGTTTTGTGTTTTTTGTTTTCTTTTGTTGTTTTTGTGTGTTTTTTTTATTATTCATTATTCTTTTTTGTTGTTTTTGTGTTTGTTTGTTTGTGTTTTTGTTGTTTTAGTCATGCTCTTTAAGTGTGCCAAAGGGGGCAATCTAGGTGCAAGCCATGGGTGTTTTTGGTGGAATAGATATCCTTGCCTCCTTGGGATTTATCTGGAAGTGGCATCCCAATTGGGGTGTTTTCCACAAAAAAAAAATATTAAACACACCCTAATCTAAATTATTTACAAAGTCACTCAAATATTAAACACACCCTAATCTAAATTATTTATGAGGTCCATGCATTAACATTGCAAGGTACTAAATAATGTAATACCTCCAACAACCCCTTATATTACATTATTTGGTATGAAGGTCCTTTGCTTTCATGTTCTTTCATCTTCTTGATCTGACTTAGATGATGCATTTTGACTTGTTCTAATTTTGCTACTCTTTTTGTTTCTTCTGGGTCAATTGTTGAAGTCCATACCCTTTTTCTAGCCATATATGGAATTGGAAAAACTTTCCTCAAATAAAAATTTAGCATTATCCTTTTTATTTTTATTTTTATGTTTCCTTTATTTTTGAAAACCTTATTAATCACAATTTTAAAATTTATTTTCAATATAATTCTCTTCTCTTTTGATTTGCAATTTCAAAATTAATTCTTTTAAATCTTTGTAGAAAACCTTTTAACTACAAAATTATTTTCTCTCTTATTCAATTTTCTTCAATGTTCAATTTACTTTTTCCTTCATTCTTTCTTCAATAACTTATTTTTTTCTTCATTTCTTCTTTTATTTTTCATCAATTCAATCTTTTTCTTCAATCATTAATTTCTTTCTTCAATTTGTCCTTCAGTTCAATTTTCAATCTTTAATTTCTTTTTTCTTCAAATGTTCATTCTTTTAGTCTTTCTTTTGAAATTTTTATAGTTGTCTTCTTTAATTTTTTTCAATTCTTTCTTCTTCTTCAATCATTAAATTAATTTAATTTTCTTTATTTAATTCCAATTTAATCTTCAATTTAAATTTTTCTTCTTTCTTCAATTTCAAAATTTTATTTCCTTCAACTTCTTATAACTCCCATTAATAAAAGTTCCTTTTTTCACAATATTCTCTTTCTTGAATAAAATTTATCTTCTTATATCTCTAAAAAATAATTTACTTTTTTTCAAATAAGTGAACCCTTCTTAGCTTTAATAAATGTTTCAGTCAAATATATGAACTGATATTCAAATTATTAATTGAAGACAACAAATACCTTAGATAGATTGCGCTTCTTCATCACATTATGGCATCTCTTCACTTGAACATTCACCAATGTCTTGAAATTTTTACCTTTTAAATATAATTATGTGTGCTTCTACACTCAAATTGTTTGTTCTATGGTGTCTACTAATTTCATTACAATTTTTGCTTAACATATTCTATCATTTTTGAGGGGCTTTCTATTGCTTCTCGAGCCATAATTTTAAATTTCCCTTAGCTCATCTATAACATCCACTTTCTCCTCAAACATTATTGAAGATTTAGATGTTCTCCTTTTATGTTTCTAATGTCAAACATGCACTGATTTCTAGGCTTCCTCGCTCTTTCAATTTTTGTTATGTCTTTTTGATGTTCTTCTCATTTTAATCATACTCATGTTGTCTGCTGTGTGTATTCTATTTGCTTCTCCTTTACTTTGATTCTTGGAACCTTCTATCTCAGGAGTTCTTTTTTAGCACTATTACTTCTGCAACCACATTCTAGCGCTATCTCATCTACTTGCAAATATTATCTCTCTAGCACTATCACCTCTATAATCTCCTTCAACTATTTCTCTCAAATTCTAATATTTTCCTCATCATATGCTCAACATGGATCTCTCTAAGAATACAAGGTGGCTCTGATACCACCGTTAGCAATTTATCAATATCTCATAATATATTCCATAATATCTAACAATATTTTAAATGTGCATTCAAATTTTACAAGAAACAAAGTTGAATGCTACAAGATGAGAGAATATTAAGAATAGTAGTAATTCTCTTAGAAGAAATCTAAAAAAGTTGAACATCTCATAATTACATTATCTAACAATATCTCACAATTATGTTCTGTTAGCAATAAAAATCTCTTAAGAATATTTAAAAGAAGTAGTTAGAGAGTCTCATCATTCAAGAAGAGTGCTAAGAGAATTTAATACCTTTTTAGTGCTCATCCCAAAGAAACAGGGGCAAAAGGGTTTTTAGGACTATAGGCTGATAATTCTATGTAATGCAATATATAAGATCAATGCTAAAGTGATGATATTAAGGTTGAAAAAAGACCTCCTGTAGATTATAGTAAACCAACAATGGTGTTTTATGAAGGAAAGGAAGATATTGGATGGTGTCATCTCTCTTCATGAAACACTACACTTAATATTGTAGAGTAGGAGGAAAAGAATGTTGCCAAAACTAGATATGAATAAAACTTATGATAGGGTCTCCTAGATATTCCTAGATTTTTTTTTGTTAACTTCAAGTTTAAGAGGAGACGGAGAAGATAGGTGAGAAATTGCTATGGAGGACTAAGGTTTTTGGTTGTCATAAAAAATTCCCTGGTAGGTTTCTTTGAGAGTGGTAGGGGCTTAAGTCAAGGGGACCTACTTTCTCCTTACCTCTTTATTATCATGGAAAAAGACTTAAGGAGATGTATAGGTGCAGCCCAAATGATGCCAACATTAAATGGGTTGAAACATTTTGTGCCAATGATACAATATTTCTTGGGAAACCTTTGGTATCTTAAGCCAAAGAGTTCAAACAGATCCTAAATCTATGTAGCATGACTTCCTAATATATAATTAACTTGAAAAAGAATATGGTGCTCTTCATCAATGCTATAGAAAAGTGGAAAAGAAGGATAGTAGATATTATAGGTTGTAATATGTCAAACCTTCCATCAACTTATTTTAGAATACCTTTGTTTACATATGTGTGTAAAGACCAAGTATGAGATATGTTGATAAATAAGTTTCAATGTAAGCTAGCAGGATGCAAAGGAAATTTACTAAGTGAAGTAGGAAAGCTTCAACTACTAAATATTACCCTTTGATACATTCCAATCTATCTCTTATTTGTGTTTAAGATACCAATAAAAACAATAAATAGTGTAAAAATTATGCAAAAATAAATTGTGTGGTCAGGTGTAAAGGAAAAGAGTAGAATCCACCCTATGGCATGAGAAATAGTGTATAAACCAAAATCTAAAAGAGGATTGAGATTAATAAGGATTAGAGATGTGAATTAGATCTTAGCTACTAAAATACGATAGAGGCTAATGAAGGAAGTATATTCTTTATGGGCCAAAATTTTAAAGAACAAGTACTTAGATAGCCAAGAAGATATAAGATTTTAACCATTTCAAATCTTTGTAAAGGCTCATCTATATGGAACCATATGATGGAAGGAAGAAATATCCAATGGAAAGGATTTTAATATAAAATTAGGAATGGGAGATCATTTCACTTTGGAGAGGATGCATGGTTGGAGAACCAACCCCTAAGATTGGATGAGAAGTTAGTTAAAGAAAGGGTAGATATAGAACAAAGATATGGGAGTATGGTTGTAGATGACCTAGCCCAAGTAAATGGAGTGGCAATGTGGAAGGACTTACATGGGATTAACCATAGTGAGGAAGTTTTAAACAATCTCAAAATAAAATTAAGAGCCTTCCATGTAGGTGTAAATATGGGCAAAGATTCTATAGTTTGGAAAGCTACTCTTGATAAATACTTTAGTCTAAAATAATCTTATGATATTCTATCAATTGAGCCAAAATATGGTGAAAGCATGCAAAAGAACGACATACCGATATGATGCAAACAAAAATAGATATAGATGCTAAGTCCTACGAATGCATGAAGGAAATGACGTAGAAACGAGATGTGAGCAAACAAAGCGGGGCCTCCTTTATTGATATTGCTTTTAATATTATTACAATACATCCCCCTTCTAGGGCTCAGAACATTTGATACAATTTGTTACATTAATGGATGCCCGAAAGAAGCCGCGCTTCCAAGATCGGACGGTACGCTTCCAGCGTCTTTCGCGTGCCCACATTCGAAGTGGGCGGGCTAAAAGTTACCGCCGCTTGTGTCCATGTGTTCGTCATTCCTTGCTGCCCCTCTAGTATTCCTGGCGGTGAGATCCTACGCATAGAAAGACAACAAATCGTTAATAGCATATGCGTATCTAGAAAAACATGCAATCCCCAAGGCCTCCAATGGGCGCTTGTGGGATATCAGTGATAAGATTGATAAATCGATTACAGAATGATATATAAATGTAAAGGACAACTTCTAGAATTGGTATCACCTGATTTTGCATCGAAGCGGCGTCGGACGGCCCCGTTATGCTCGTTTGCCCATCGGGGGCCTCTCCAAAGTGAGCGCTCCAATGTCCCACCTATGCTTATCCAAATCACCTAAAACTCATGGGTTAGGCATTATATGTGATTCTAAGACTACCCAGATGCTCGGAATTTGCATATCCTACCCAGATTCTCCTGTATGTGACAGGGGTGCCCTACGAGCTAGTTAATACATAAAATAATAAAACGATAGTCAAATCATGTCAGAATGAGTTCAAAATTTAACAGAGGCATTAGGATATCATCTGGGACATATTGCAAAAATAATAGTAAGGAAATCATGCACATATTTCTAATCGCTCTGGGGTGGGACGCTGGGGACTGTCGCAAAACCTGCAAAAAGTGACCTTGCAAATGTCCTGCCCAGAGGCCTCCAAAACTCCTGCAAACTTGTGGTTAGACTAAAAACAACATTTTGAGATGACCCAGAAGGTCAGATTTGGCAGATTCTTCCCAGGTTATCTTGTATCCGAAGGCGCTCCCTGTAGGTTAGTAGACGCATAAAATGACAGAAACCAGGTCAAATCATGTCAGAAAGCAATGAAATTTGGACAACAACATAAGTACATTAGATATAAAAGAATGCAAAAAGAATAGTAACAAAACCATGCACATATTTCTAATCACTCCGGGGTGGGGCGATTAGGACTGCAACAGTTTGGGGGCGCCCGGGGGTGGGACGCCCACCGTTTGGGGCCTAGTTTTGACACCAATCCAAGTGGGATGGGTCCAAAACTTCCTAGGGGGTTGTGTCGATGAGTTTGGGGTGGGATTGTGGCCGATTTCTTGGGTTTTTGGATCTGGATTGCGTTCCTAGTGTTCACCCGATAACCTCTCTTCCAGAAGAGAGAGATTAGGGATGTAGGAAGCACAAAGAGGAATGGGGGTATAGTTTGGCAGCACTTCGTTGCTCCAAATGCTCCAGCTCTATTCTCTTTTTGGGGTGAGGAGGCTCACCTTTTTATAGACCTAAGGGTCTCCTTTGAATGCGCATGCGAGGGCGCCACTTGGCTCATTATGCCTTTTTGGGGGAGAGAAGATTCCTCCCTGATTAGGGCCTCCTTGATTGAGGCCTCCATGATTTGAAACGTTCCCTCGCAATTGCATGCCTTGAAGGCGGAGTTAGGTGGCGGATTTGGGCTGCCATTTGTCAAGGTTTGACTTTTTTCCAGTCAAACCTGCTAATCGTCCCACCCTGGAGCGATTGCTGCTAATCGTCTCGGGGTGGGACGAATAGGATTCTAATCGTCCCAGGGTGGGACGAATAGGGAGCAAAGTGCTTAAAAGGTGCAAAACTGACCTCTGACCTTCCAAAACTGATTTGGGAGTGGTTAGGACCACTGTTTAACCTCTGGAGGCTGCCCTAGGGGGTATGTATGCCAATTCGGTTAGTTCTTGTAGTCACATAATCGGATTGGTGTTGTTTTGGTGTCTATAGATGCCCCTTTTTGGGATGCGCTGTGTGTGGCACAGTGCTGAGCAAAAATAGATGACCAAAGCACTTAATGATTAGGGTTTCTCAGTAACCTAACCAAATTTTGATGCCCCAAGTATGGAAAGGGCACGCATTCTTGAATCCTTGCTTCGACGAGCTAAGGAGCTTAACTCAAGTGTAACCTTTTTCAGTGAGGTGTACTTGATCTTGGACATTGTTCAATCATGAATAGGCAAAGGGCACAACCTTTTGTCCGAGGAACCTTTTCTTCATGCTTCCAGAATGCCAAGTGTTTGTTTAGCCTATGATTATTGCTTGTTTGCTGCCCCAAGCAGGAGCGTGATTGTCTTTGTCAATGATTCTTTGAATGCATGCCATTTCCTTGATTGGGTGTGTATTTGTTGATTGGTGACTAAGTGTGACTACCCCCTCAAGCGACGAATCGATGAGGGAATGACCAAAAATGAGAAAAGCGATGAGTCGCTTGACCCAAGATGACGTTTGTAAGGGTGCCTTCAGTTGTTTTCGTTGAACGCTTATTGCAGTTTTCCAACCATCGGACCTATTTTTGGTGGGTTTTGACCCTTTTTTTTTGACGCCTATTGGGGTAGAAATTATCAAAAATCCTCCTTCCCGTGGAGCGGTCCGGCTATGCTAGCCTTCTTAGGGAGTAGGATAGTGAGTATTTGTGACCCCGACGATGGTTTTTCATGCCATGAATGTCAGGTGCAAAGGCACCTTTGTTCGGCAGATTTATTGCTATTTTTGGTGCATTTTTTGGATGCAGTTTTTGTTGCTTTATTTCTTGCTCTGTAATCGTCCCAGGGTGGGACGAATACCAATTTTGTAATCATCCCAGGGTGGGATGAGTTCTAACTAGAGCGCTCATCCCAGGGTGGAACGATTACAGGCCTAACAACCTATATAAGGACCAAAACTAGGTTTTGGGCTCATTTGCAATATTTTTTTCTTGGCGATTTGGAGCAGTGAGGAGGAGTGCGAGTGTGCGTAGCGGAGCGCTGCTGAAATTTCATGGACATCATGAGTGCGAGAACTGGATCTTCGAGTGGAGGAGCCGAGGTGAGACCGGTATGATGTTCCTTCTCTCTGTCTATTATTCGTGCGTGTTTTATATGAAGTTTAAAACTCACATATAAAATGTTTGTTTGCTTTATTTTGTTGTTTTTGTTCATATTATGGTTGAAACCCTAATATGTTTTATTTTATTTTTGTTTTTGCCATATTAAGGTTGAAACCCTAATATGTTTTTTTTTTTTTTGTTTTGTGTTCACATTAAGGTTGAAACCCTAATATGATTTTTGTTGTTTTTGTTTTGTTTATTTCATGTATTTTCATTTATTTTGTTTTTTCTTTTTTGAATTTTTTTGTATAGTTTTATTTTAATGTTTTTGTTTATATTAAGTATGTACTTAATATATTTTTTGGTTTTATTTTGTTGTTTCAAGGTTGTGAAGAGTCGGTACCGCTAGTCGACTATTTTCTGATGCTCGGGATGCCCTAACAGTTGTGGATTGGGAGTGGCTTGATGCCCTTGGGCTCAAGCACGTGATGCGTCTGGAGCCTGTGGTGGGGGATCAAGCATATTTGACTGCCCTGATCAATCTGTGGGATCCCCGCACCAACACTTTTCATCTCCCAATAGGGGAGATGACTGTTACTCTGGAGGATGTGTATCGGATTCTACGGATTTCGATAGATGGACTGCCTATCCGGATGACCCATCGTGACCAGCGGATAATGGTATTGACATGATGTTTTGGTCCGGTGGTGGAGAGGGGGTGGAGAGGGCTGTGGAGAAGGTAGAGGCTGACTGCTAGATAGGCGGTATTCTAGTGCGGTGGTGGCTGGAGAAGGGCGTATTAGGGGTGAGGCATGCTTTGATCATGACCCTCATCTCCAATATGCTACTTCTTGACTCCTCAGGTGTGAGGTTCCCTTGGAACCTGCTTGAGTTGGTTTTCACATTGGTGGAGTGTCCCACATCAGCTCCACTTATTATGAGATGGGGTCAGACTTTATTGGCATAGTTGTATGATGAGTTGTACGAGGTCCGCTGTCGAAAGTGAAGGGGATCGGGTGCAGCTATCTCTTGCAGTGCTGGGGGTGGCAGCACATAGTTGTGGAGCGGCCACAGGGTTTGCCTTGGACCACCCGAGGTGAGATGGTGGATCAAGAAATTGGATATGCCAATTTATGGTGGAGGTCGAAGGAGCATGGATAGAGTCGACGGTGGGCAGGTGACGTAGGTCACTATACTGATGCCTTCTCTCGTCTAGTGCTAGGGTAGGTGTTTTAGCGGTCGTATCAGGACTGTCCAACCTGGCTTGAGGCTGGAGAGTGGCTCTGATGTGTGCAGGGGTAGATGGTTGATTGGGCGACATGGGATAGAGTAGGAGTACTTCCCATATGTCCGGGTGACGTGGTAGTTTGGGGTGCACCAGGGATTTCCTGGTGATCCCTTGATCTATCGACGTCATGGTGATGAGAAGACTCTAGTCTGGCCTACCATTGAGCATTGGTGAGGGGTCTGATGTAGTTATTGATGTACCCAATGTGGACGATGTCGGGGTGACTGCAGAGTATGATCGGTGGTGGATTATGCGGTGATGGTGGAGTGAGGGGCCTCTAGGAGGTATGGATACTACAGTAGCAGGAGGTGGGGGTGCAGAGGCACCGGTGGAGGGTTGGGGGGCTCCGCTTGATGATGTTGACATGGTGGAGGTCGATGACTTCATCGGTGATGGAGATGATTTGGGGGTTCGGAGTAGCCGAATGTATAGGATGTCCTGGAGTAGTGGGTGCCAGAGTAGCAGGCCATCCTGGAGGTGCCCATGCCTCAGGCTATCTCAGGGGATGTGGAGGTTGGGCTTCATGCTGAGATAGCATGATTGGAGGGTCTCCTACGGAGATGGGAGGAGGAGCATAGAGATGCTTTGGTGGAGGTAACGTAGGAGAGGGATCTCCTACGGACTCAGTTGGCACAGTGGGATAGTGCATTGGTTGTGTATCACCAATGAGATATGGAGTGGGGTCGGTACTGGGTAGAGTTAGAGATAGAGGTTGTCCACCTCGGTGGACAGTTGCTTGTGCTTGATGGAGGTGGTTCGTCACGTCGTACGAGAGGCAGTGAGACTGAGCAGTCTGCATCATCTCATCGTAGGCGGCTAGGTGAGGGTAGTGTTGGTGGGTAGGGTGCGAGGGCTGGCAGCAGCCACCCTGAGAGGTCCCATAGGACCCATACTACTAGGGGTAGTTCCAGTCGCACCGATCCTGCGTGATCATGGTGGTCGACTCCCTAGGCTTTGGGGATTTTGAGTTTTTGGTTTTTGTGAGGTCAGAGGACCTTCTTATTGTAGCTTGAGGGCATTTTGACTTGATATATATACATGACTCTTTTTGGTTTGATTATATACTTGTCATGGTTTATTGTTCTTTATGCACATTTATTTATGTTGATGTATGCATATGCTATTATGACTGCGGATGATTTTAACTATATGATATAGATGTATGCATATGGAATGGATGGAATGATTTGTTGGTATACAGGCGGTGGCACCATAGACTGTATAGGATTTACTGGCTTTCTGTACTATGTGATTGCTTTATGGAATAACTTTGCATTTGTAATTTTTGTTTTGTATTTTCTGATGGTGATGTAAGTAATGAAATATACAACAATTGTTTTAGAATGTAGTTAAGGTTTTTCTGAGACTCGGATGCTTTAACTAACTAGTCAAGACTGTACATTATCTTACAAGACTTTCGAACAAGGTACGAATCAGACTTGAGTTTGACCAAGTTATTTCACATCCCTGTGTGTGCGATTGAGTTCGTTTATGTGGTATTCGTAAGGATACCATCAGTGCCAGGTAGGCTGTCCACCAAACCTGTATTGAGGATCACCTAATTAGCTCCACTAACTCCTTTGTTGTATTTAGTAGGATTAATCTATGATGCAATCTAGGATACCATAAGCTAGCTCATCCACATGCAAACATTGGTCTACACACACGCAAAGCTAATGTGATAGACATATCGTCATGCATTTAGGATACCGCCATTGCCAGGTAGGCTATCCACCAAACCCGTAATGAGGATCACCTAAATGGTTTTTCAAATGCTTGAGAATTCTAGGGATTCAAGCTCAGGCGTCTTTCGGTTGTTCAATTTGTTGGGATACTTGCTCTCACATATAGTGATGAAAATCACTATTTATTTTGAGTTTTTTCTTCTTTTCTTGAGCAAGGGGTTTGAGTAGTGGTGATAACCACTGTTATTTTTTATTGTTGCTTTTTGAGGATTTAGATTTTGAATTTTGATTTCAAAGTTGAGCTTGTGGGATTTTTGGCTTGTGAATGGCATTGATCCTTTAGGCCTTGGGGATGACTACCCATCCTTCTCAGGGGCATGTAGTACGAATCCTTATGACTTTGGGGATCAAAGGTGTTTGGGAATTTTGATGGTGAACTTTTGGGATTTTTCTTTGGAATGGTATTGATCCTTTAGGCCTTGGGGATGACTACCCATCCTTCTCAGGGACGTGTAGTACGAATCCTTATGACTTTGGGGATCAAAGGTGTTTGGGAATTTTGATGGTGAACTTTTGGGATTTTTCTTTGGAATGGTATTGATCCTTTAGGCCTTGGGGATGACTACCCATCCTTCTCAGGGACGTGTAGTACGAATCCTTATGAATTTAGGGATCAAGGGTGTTTGGGATTTTTGATAGTGGTGAAAACCACTATTTATTTTGGGGAATTGGATGGGGAAGAGCTTGTCCTTTTGTCAATTCTCAGCATTCTTGAACCATTCGCATAGGGGGATGAGCAGGATAAAATTTTTGCTCAAGGTACCCTAGACCACTTTGTAGGTTTCGTCTTTCGTTCACACAACTTGGGAATTTTTATGTGTTTTAAGCTTGTGTTGGGATGCTATGTAACAAGGCATGATCCAAGTAAAACTCTACCTTGTAAAAATCGGTCTGACTTTGTACAACATTTGACTAGAAATCTAAAGACAACTGAATGACGAAAACCCTAAAGACATTAGAAGACAACTGACTATGATATGGCAAAAATGCGAATGGCGTTATTCTTGTTGGATCATTTACAAAATGGACAAATGTGGAAAATGATGGAATTGCCGAGTAATTACAGTCTATGGTGCGTTTGACATGTATGACCAACAAATATGCAATGTATGTATGCGATGCCTAATGCAACTTTTTTTTTTGTGTTTTGATTTTTAAGATTATGCATGAAAGTGAGATGCAATTTTTTTGTTATTTTTGATTATCTGTTGTTTTTGAATATTCGTTATGGATGGTTTAACCCGAATGGGTGTGGACCAAGTGATTCTTATGGATCCTTGGAGGTTTTGACCAAAGGGATTATAGATACCTTTGGGGCATTTTGGGTGACCAAGCGGTGGTGAGAACCCTTGGAGCTTTTGGTTTGACCAAAGGGATTATAGATACCTTTGGGGCATTTTTGGTTGACCAAGCGATTGTGGGAACCCTTGGAGCTTTTGGTTTGACCAAAGGGATTATAGATACCTTTGGGGATTTTTGGGTGACCAAGTGATTGTGGGAACCCTTGGAGCTTTTGGTTTGACCAAAGGGATTATGGATACCTTTGGGGCATTTTAGGTTGACCAAGCGATTGTGGGAACCCTTGGAGCTTTTGGTTTGACCAAAGGGATTATAGATACCTTTGGGGCATTTTTGGTTGACCAAGCGATTGTGGGAACCCTTGGAGCTTTTGGTTTGACCAAAGGGATTATAGATACCTTTGGGGCATGTTTAGGTTGACCAAGTGATTGTGGGAATCCTTGGAGCTTTTGGTTTGACCAAAGGGATTATAGGATACCTTTGGGGTGTTTTTGGTTGACCAAGCGATTGTGGGAACCCTTGGGGCTTTTGGAGTGGGCCATGGCTCTCTAAATGTTGAATGGCCTCAAATGACTGATGTTCAAGGGTTCTAGTTCCTTGATTCCTTCAAGAGAGGCGAGCCGGTATGTTCCAGGTCCTATTTTACTATCGATTACATAAGGACCTAACCAATTTGCCATGAACTTGTCCCTTAAATGGGGTGGCAAGTTAGAATTTTGTTGGTTCTCTTTTAAGACCAGGTCACCGACCTGAAAGTCCCTCAGGTGAACTTTCATGTTGTATGCTTTCTTAAGTCGCTCTTGATAGATACGTAAATGCTCGAGAGCATTGACGCGTCGTTCATCGAGTAACGTAAGCTGGTCTAACCGGGCCTACCGTGCAGTGTCATCATCGATGAACTCTTGCATTGATATGCACAGGGAGGGTATTTCCAACTCGAGAGGCATGACTGCCTCGGAGCCATACACTAGCGAAAATGGAGTTGCCCCAGTGGGCGTCCGAATGCTAGTGCGATAAGCCCATAGGGCAAGTGGTATTTGGATGTGCCAATCCTTATGACTATCTACGACCATATTTTTAAGGATGGCAACTAGCATTTTGTTTGACGCCTCTGCTTGCCCATTTTCCTACGGATAATAAGGTGTCAAAAAACTATGCTAAATTTTGTACTTTGTTGTCAAAGCATGCACATATTTGTTCTTAAATGACGTCCCATTATCCGAGATGATCTTGGATGGAATACCAAAATGACATATGATGTTATGTAAAATGAACTCCGCAATGCGGGGCCCAATCGTAGAGGTAAGCGGAATTGCTTCCACCCACTTAGTGAAGTACTCTGTGGCCGTTATGATAAACGTGTGATGACCTGACGATGCAAGGGAGATCTTTTCGATGAGATCTAAGCCCCACTATGAAAATGGCCAAGCCGATTGGATCGGCTGCAAGGCCTGAGAAGGTACGTGTGTCAAGTTAGCATGGTGTTGACACTTCATGCACTTCCACACATATGCACAACAATCTCGCTCTAAAGATGGCCAATAATAGCCCATGCAAAGAATGCGCTTTGCGATGGCCATACCGCTGAAGTGGCCACCGCATGTACCATCGTGCGCTTGGGTGATCGCCCAAGTGGACTCCTGCTGGTCCAAGCAATGGAGGAGGATTCCTTCGTAGCTTCGATGGTATAAAATGTCTCCTAGCAAGACATGTTTTGTCGCTTTCTATTTGAATGATCTTTTCGCGACGTGCGACAATCCAAGTGGGAGGCTACCTAACTTGAGATAGTCTCTTATGGGTGTGTACCAATCCTATTGATCAGAAACCTCGATGGTATGAATGATCGATCCCTCTTGAAGTTCATCCCTAGCAAAAGTTGAGCGGGAAAGAACTTGTAAAAATAGCGTTGTGTTGCTATTAAGAGGGGTTGGAGAGAACAAAGACCCCCAGTTGGCATGATTCAGACTATCATGGATTCGAGAGAACCTATCTTGAGATGGTTCAATCTGGATCAGGTGGATTCCTGGCGTTATGTCAGAGCTTGCATGCTCCATCATGGATTGCGATAACGTTTTGACTTGAATGGTTGTCATCTCACCAGAAATGTCTTGCGGGATTAGTGACCCCAAGGAGGCCATAGTGTCCACAAAATGATTCGATGATCGAGGGAGTGCCTCGATGTCGTACCATTCAAGATTTGCCAGGAATTTATCCACAAGGGCTTTGTAGGCCTACAGAACTAGGCATTTGCATTGGAATACCCCTTTCACTTGGTTGACAATTAACAATGAATCACCAAAGATATTCAAGCATTTGATGTTCATGGTGATGGTTGTCTGAAGACCTATGAGCAAGGCTTCGTATTCAACATTGTTATTGGTGCATGGGAAATCAAGTTTAAATGATAAAGGCATTGGAGCCCCTTGCGGTGTGAAAAACATGATTCCCGTGCCACCCCCTTGCTCACATTTAGAACCATCAAAAAATAAGGTTATGTCGGCTTGTGACTCAGGCTCATCAGAATCTGAGCGATTCTGAGACATGGAAGACCCCATCATCGGGCAGCTCTATGGTCAGAGGCTGATCATCTTCGAGAGGAGCCTCTGCTAGTTGATCGATGATGACTTGACCTTTGATGGACTTTTGTCCAATGAATTCGATGTCAAACTCCGTCAACAACATGATCCATTTCACCGTGCGACTACTGTGATAAGTATGACTCATCATGTACCACAATGGATTCTCCTTAGACACAACATACGTCGTATTGCTCAACATGTAATGGCATAGCTTTTTGGTGGCAAATACCACCGCCAAGCATAGCTTCTCAACGTATGCATAGTTAAGTTCATAACCGACCAGGGTGCGGCTAAGATAATAATTAGCCTGTTCTTTATGTAATTCATTTTTTTGGGCTAGCATGGCACCTAGTGCCACCTCAATAGTTGAGATGTATAAATAGAATGACACTCCTGGTCTAGGTGGTGCCAATACTAGTGGCGAAGCCAAGTATTGTTTGATGTCATCGAAGGCTTATCGGCACTCGTCATCCCAATGAAATGCTACCCCCTTGTGTAATAATTTATTCATGGGTCGACACTTGTCGGATAACTGCGCTATGAAGCGCTTGATCGACGCGACCTTACCCTGCAAGCTTCTGAGCTGCCTGATGGTGGTTGGGGGAAGCATTTCAAGGATTACCTTGACTTTATTTGGATCTACCTCGATGCCTCATTTTGAGACTATGAAACCCAAGAGTTTTCTAGATGTGATGCCAAATACGCACTTCTTGGGGTTTAGCCTAACCTTGTGTTCGATGAGGCGATCAAGGATCTTGCGTAAGTCATCGAGATGATTTTGGCGCAAAAGAGATTTGGCCAACAAATCATCCATATAATCTTCCAAAGTTTTATGCATGTGATCATGGAAGATGTATGTCATAGCGCGTTGGTAAGTGGCACCAATATTTTTAAGGCCAAAGGGCATGACCTTATAACAAAATGTCCCCCAAGGCATCGTGAACGCCATTTTTAGTTGATCATCGGGATTGATACGAATCTGGTTGTATCTCGAGAAACCATCCATGAGGGAAAGCATTTCGTGGCCTGCTGTAGCATCTACCAATGCATCGATGCTAGGCAAGGGGAAATCATCCTTGGGACTCGCTTTGTTTAAATCTCAAAAATCGGTGCATATGCGAATCCTCCCGTCAAGATTTTTGATGGGTACCATGTTGGACAACCATGGTGGGTAATCTATGCAGATGACAAACTATGCATCCAACAACTTTTGTAGCTCATATTTGACCATTAAGGCCACTGTTGGGTGCATCTTACGTAGCTTTTGCTTGACTGGCTTGACTGTCGGATCAAGTGTTAGATTATGCGTGACTAGCTGCGGGTCTAGCCCCGACATGTCTTTGTAGGACCATGCAAAAACCTCCTTCTTCTCTTTGAGAAGGGCAATGTAATCGACTTGCTCTTTGAGGGATAAACTTACCCCTAGCTTGATGATTTATGGATTCATTGGATCAGAACCGATGTCTACGTCAATCGTCTCTTCGACTGACATGTGGGATCCATCCTCCAACTGGTGTGGAGTTGGGATCAGGTGGATATCATTTGCTAAATTTAGATCTACGTTGGGAATGTCGGGTTCCTCTTCAGCATGGAAGATATCTTGAGTCTGTCCTGGGGTGAAATGAAACATCTCACCGCAAGGCCAGTACTCTGATGGGGATGGTGGTGAGTCAGCATGATCCCAGTCTATGGCATCTAGGTCTAGATACAATGGTCATGTTGGATCAGTTGGATTGTGGATGGGGGTGGTTAAATCAATGGAGATCATGTTGATGGAATGAATTTGGTCTCCATTGCCACGTGGGTGTTGATTCAGACATCCTTGGTGATCCTTGTACCTCGGATCTAGCTCTGTGGGTACTGGCACAAAAGGATCGGCCCTATGTGCGGATAGAAGGATAGGGTCTACCCTTGGCACTGATGGCCCTATAGGGTCTCTAGGTGGGAGGTGCTCCTTGTATGCCCGAAGTGGTGGATGAAGCACTTGGTTTAACTGTACTTGGTTTAAATGCCACCTATGCCTTGGTCCCATATTTAGATGTTCAAACATATCATCGATGTCTATGGGGTATTCCTGTTGCCTCATATGGTTGAGATATGCCATCTCAGTCTCATCCTCATAGTCACTATCGAAGATCCATAGGCCTTCATTGGCTTCGACAACTATGTGCCCCTCTGGCTGGTATAGCCTCCCACTAGGCATTTCTTGATCACTATCCTCACTCTCTACGAAAATCAGAAATCTGGCATGTAGGTAGTCGATGTTGAAGAAGATATTTGGATCTTCTTCCTTCGGTGGATCACTTGGCCTTATGGCCGGCATGGGAGGCTCATTTTGTTCGAGCAAGTTGATTTGGTCCCTTCTGGGTTGTTTCGCTCTCTATGGGAGGGCTAGATTCTCTGGAGGTAGCAATTGCCCGATCGGAACATTAAAGGGGAACATTGCCATGAAGTTCTCCTGATAGTCGTCAATGGGTGTCACCTGCGAGTGATTGCTATCGGACTCAAAAGGGTCCCAAGGTGCTACCTCATAATCTGACTCATCTTCAGAAGACCCCCCTTGATCTTGTTCATATCCCTCTTGGAGGTTACTTCTTGAACTTTCCCCTTCCTCGATCAAAGGGGAGGGGTTGTTGAGGTCAACAAGGTTTGTTGTTAACAATGGGAGATAATCCCCCAATGTGTATGTTGTGTTGGGATTGGCATATGGATCTTGTGCCAACCCATCCCTATTGCCTAGACCTAGGCCTTGCATGGTTTCTACCAAGATGTCAAGGGGCAAAGGGTGGTTGAACCCTACTCCTGATTTATCATATTGCATCTGGTATCTCGGTTGACAAAGAATGCGCATTCCTTGTTCGTATCTGCCCAATCCATATCCATGCCAATTACATTGGTCTAGGTATTTCAAGGCGAAGTCCTTGGGTTGGACAGATAGTCAACATTCTCAGCAAATGGCTCTTCATCCTCTTCCTCTTGTAGGTAGGGTTCAATGCCGTTCTCGAGGCCCCCATATACAAAATTGGTCTGATTTGGTGGGTAGCCTAAAGGGACGATAGTGCCGATGGGGAGGCGAGGTCTCCCCATGTCTTGCATGGATTCGAGCGTGGGTGTTGCCACAATGTTCCGCACTAGGTACTCCCCTAGGCCCGTATTGGCCATCTCAATGGTAATCATCGATGGTTGAGGGGAAGGGAATGGGAGTTCTCCCTGAGTCCACTCCATGTTGGGTGAACCAGGTGTCTCGACTTCCATTCGGCTGGGCACCTCTTCGGTAGAGATGGTTGAGACTAATGGTGGTACCTCCTCTAGGGGCTTCTTCCCATTGTCCTTCGGTGTGGCCACCATAGGTGGCATCGTTGGTGAAGGAATAGATGATGAAGATGGGCCAGGTTGGTGAGTTGAGGGACTCAACAACGAGGATGTAGGCAAAATCGGACCTTATGTGGATGGATTCAATTGAAAGTCCAAATGTGTCGATGGGAGGGTCGATTGTGGCATCAGTTGCACCGCATTGCAAAACTTAAAGGGCTCTAAGTCCGTTGGGACTACATGTACTTGCCCTTCGTATGTGTATTTGAGGCATTGATGGGCTATCGAAGGGACACACTTCATGTCCCTGATCCAAGGCCGGCCTAGCAAGATATTGTAGGCCATCTCACCCTCAAGGATGTGACACAACGTAGGAATGGTCTTTTGTCCTACTTGGATGGGCAGGACAATTGTGCCAACCGTCGAGCATAACGCGTCGTTGAATGCTCGAAGAGTGTAAGTGGATGCCACAATGTGGGATGCTGGCAGCTTAAGGTGTTTTAATGCCACTATCATGATTATGTTGCTAGACAAGCCAGTGTCCAACAACACCCTCTTGAATGGAATCCCGTTGACCCATGCAATGACGTGCAGGGGTGGATCCACCATATCACCAATCACCAGTTTTAGTTCATCTTCCCTGAAGGTTATGACTGGTTCTGTGCATTGTCTCACATGTCCCATGAAATTGTTGAAAGAATTGGCTTCATGGGGTTGTAGCTCAATGGCTTTGAGTATCTCCATCAGAGCCTCCCGATGGGGCGGTGATTGTTGGATGAGCTCATAAATGGAGAGCCTAGCCGACGTGGTCCTTAAAATTTGAGTAAGTTTAGTCCGAATCGTGGCCATTGGTCTAGGCGGGGGAGGTTGCGTAGGGTGTTGTGGAGGTTGTGACGTTGATGAAACATCTCCTGTAGCTACAGTGGGTGCAGCCATGTTTGGGTATCTTTTGTTTCGTGTCATGATGCTTATCATCCCTACGTATCCTTGCATGGGGTAGTTTTGTGTTACCTCGTTCACTTAACCTTAGATGCTTATCATCCCTACGTATCCTTGCATGGGGTAGTTTTGTGTTACCTCGTTCACTTGTAAAGTCTTTGCTTGCGCATCATGGGCAGGCAGTGGGGTCTTTGAAGACCTCCATCTGTTGGTTGCTCAGTGCTACGGGATTATCTACCATGAGCGTTTTGTTGTCTATCAAGTCCTGCACTAAGTGTTTGAATTTCCAACAAGTGGAGATTTCGTGTCCTTTCTGTCGATGAAATCTACAATATAAGTCTTCCCTATAGCCCTTGGGTTTTGGCGTGTTGGGGTCTATGGGTCGACTTTCTGACAAGTTTATCAGGTTTGCCATGAACAAGCGGTCAAACAAGGAGTCTCTAGACTCCGTGAATTGTGTGAATTGTCGCCTAGGGCGATGCTGCTGATTTTGCTCTTGTTTATGATTTTCCTTTTCATAGTTATCAAGAGGAACTTCTTGATAATTAGCCTTTGGGGGCTATGTCATTTGTGTAGGCTTTGGTATAGTTATGGCAACCTGATTGACCACGACGGGTTTCGGTTGCATGGGCCCAGTTTTAGCATTTTTGGGCCACTCTTTCTTGCACGGCTTGGCAATCTCGCCGTCTTGTATTTTGATCTCCTCAATTATCCTGGCTTGCGCCAGGGCTTCTTCGAGGGTGGCATATTGCTGCAGCTACAATAGCATGGAGATCGACCTTAAGCAACTCTTTGAAAACATTTGAGTCATGTCGGCCATGGGAGGGAGGTAAGGTAGCTTTGAAAGCAATGTCCTCCATCGATTCCCATAAGCAGCTATGGTCTCATCATCATACTGCTTAAGGCCAGCTAGGTCGCTTAAGGATGCCTTCTTCTTGGTGTTGAAGGCAAAACGTTCAAGGAACGCGTCCACTAGCTGGTCTAGATTATTGATGCTATGCTTCGGCAACTAGGTAAACCAATCCGAGGCAGGGCCTGCGAACGTGGTTATAAACGTTCTCAGAAGCAATGCATCATTGTCCTGAATGCCAAAGCATTGACTCAGGAACCTTGTTACGTGCTCTTGGGCATCCTCATCCCCTCTAAAAATTGCCAATTGAGGCACTTTGAAGTGGTCGGGGTATGGGGGTGCCAGAATTGAAGGATGCACAGGGTGACTACGGAGTTGGCGTAAGGTGGGCTTTTGGGGCCCCGAAGTCTTAGTCTCCATAGACTCTAAGTGCTCTAGCAGTGCTTTGTATGCATCAGAGGATTTGATTTCCTCTTCTTTGGTTTGTTCCCATTGTGAATTGCGAGGAACTTGAGGCCTATGGAGGGGTAGCCGGATAGCGCCCCCCTGCCTTGGTAGGGCGTTTCAGCCCGCTCTTCTTCTCGCTCAAATTCCTCATAGGCCTCTTGAGGAGTTTCTGGGCGTGACCTATAAACATGGATGGGTGCCCGAGGAAGGCACCCATCATTGGTTCTAGGAGTGGCCTCCCGCTCAGGTCTAGGAGGTCTTGGAGGCAACGCTTGATAAGGTCATGGAGACTTGTCTCGTACTAAGGGGTTGTGCCTCTCATAAATTTTTGTCTTATGCATGCGAGGGGTTGGAATCCTCTCATGCATAGTGTTCTAGAACAACTCATCTGTCTGGCGTTGAATGCGCTCTTTGTTAAGATGATACAGTTGTTCTAACTGCTGTTGATCTTGCCTAAGCTGCATGATTTGTGCTTGGCGGGTGGCATGTTTGGCAAATGCCAAGTCGATTTGTTCTGCCGTCCTAGGTCTAGGAGGCCTAGATGCCTCCCCTACATATCTATCTCGGTCGTGGTGATCCGAGATCTCTATGGGTCGCTTTCCTCTGTCGAGGTTAGCAGCATTCACCCGAGGCTCTGGCCTCAATAGGTGATCTTGATAATCAGCAGGTGCGGAGGTGCATTGCTCCCACGCGGTGTATTGCTCTTGAGGAATATATTGGTTTTCCTCGTGCTCCCTTTCGTACATGTGAAAGGGATGGGCGGAGTTGGCTCGCCCTATCTGAAGAGCCTTGCGCTCTAGATTTGGCCTATTAGTTCTAATAGTAATGAGGGGTGGAGGAGGAATGATATAATCATGTGGGCCCTCCTTATGAACCCTATGTTGCTCTAGTGCTTCATCGCATGGTGGCCACTCATAATGAGTGTCTAAGGGGGCCTTCCCATGTGTGTACTCCTCTTGAGAGGGTCTGCGTTGAATGGGAGTGCCCCTCAAAGGGGTGCCTCTATAGTCCTGTTCTGTAGTGGTATGGTGTGGACTATGTTGTGGGTCAGGCTGCCAAGGTGGTATAACCAAGTCCTTGGGGCTATAATAGAGGCGACTTGTGCCTCCTTGCATACTTTCTGCAGCTTCTGCCCGTGATTGGGCTTGGCTACGGGTATACACCATGGTGGTGGTTTTTCTAAAAAGATATGTATATTTTTATCTCCTTTACAATTTTTATGCTATACCAAACAAAAGGGGACCACACAAACAAAGAAATGATTATCTTGTTTACTGATTAAATGTGTGTCCTAGATCTGGTTCAGTGTGTTTGATTTTTGTTATGTAAATCTTGTAAAGAAAACTTTGTTATACATGCATAATGAGGGCTCTTGTATCTCCAAAATGGTCGCCCCTTCAATATACCATTGCCAGGCCATTATACCGAACCTCTCAATATACCCGCCCTTACGTGAGGGAAACTATTGGTACGCGAGAGCAGAACAGTAAGTGGAACATAGGCGGTACGGAAGGGGGATCGCTCTATTTTTGACACCTACCTTAGAAGACTTATCCTCATGCACGGGGAATCACCCCCGCTACACTTGGTCAGCTTTCATCAGGATTTACGTCTAGCAACAGTCGCGATCAGGGTATATGTATGCAAAATCCAAGCCAAGGTGGTGATGAAACCCACCGTTGGTCTTGATCAAGTGTTGGGGTATTAAGACCAACTCCTTGATGTTAATTTTATTAGGTGGTGTGTGTGGTTCCTTTTAATTGTGTAAAGAAAGAAAACATACAACAAAAGATGATTTTCACTAATGCAATGCTTTAAAGTACGTTTTATCTTTCAGAGACAATTAGTAGCAAAAAGGAAATCACAAAACCTAACTAGAACTGAAACCTATAATGAGGACTTGCCATTTGTGCAAGTATCATGCAAGCAAACCAGAGAAACATGCATTCCTAATCAAGTTCCTTCCATTTAATTTACTCTATGTTTTTATATATTTTTTCTTTATTGCAAGAAAGGAAAACAAACTACTTAACCTTTCTATGCAAGTGTCTGAAAATAAAGCAAAGAAAACAGAAAATTGCAGAAACATAAAGTAGAAAAACATAGAGGATGTTCAGAAGGCCTACCTCTTCTCTGTCTAAACCAGATGCCTCTGAGTTTCTACTCAGAAAATGCATAGAGCTCTAATCATCCCGGGGTGGGATGAATAGCAAGTCTGCATTCGTCATAGGGTGGGACGAATACGTATTCGTCTCGGGGTGGCACGAGTAGCAGTCCAGTGCTCGAATGAGTAACACCTGCAAAGAAAAACCACAAAATTTGGATCAAAAACTTGATCCTAATAGTAGGGGATAGGGTCCCACCATGATCACCATTGAAAGCATGCCAGAATAATGGTGTACCGATATGATGCAAACAAAAATGGATATAGATGCTAAGTCCTACGAATGCATGAAGGAAATGACATAGAAACGAGATGTGAGCAAACAAAGCGGGGCCTCCTTTATTGATATTGCTTTTAATATTATTACAATACATCCCCCTTCTAGGGCTCAGAATATTTGATACAATTTGTTACATTAATGGATGCCCGAAAGAAGCTACGCTTCCAAGATCGGACGGTACGCTTCCAGCGTCTTCCGCGTGCCCACATTCAAAGTGGGCGGGCTAAAAGTTGCCACCGCTTGTGTCCATGTGTTCATCATTCCTTTCTGCCCCTCTAGTATTCTTGGTAGTGAGATCCTATGCACAAAAAGACAACAAATCATTAATAGCATATGCGTATCTAGAAAAACATGCAATCCCCAAGGCCTCTAGCAGGCGCTTGTGGGATATCAGTGATAAGATTGATAAATCGATTATATAATGATATATAAATGTAAAGGACAACTTCTAGAATTGGTATCACCTAATTTTGCATCGAAGCGGCGTCGGACGGCCCCGTTATGCTCGTTTGCCCGTCGGGGGCCTCTCCAAAGCGAGCGCTCCAATGTCCCACCTATGCTTATCCAAATCACCTGAAACTCATGAGTTAGGCATTATATGTGATTCTAAGACTACCCAGATGCTCGGAATTTGCATATCCTACCCATATTCTCTTGTATGTGACAGGGGTGCCCTACGAGCTAGTTAATACATAAAATAATGAAACGACAGTCAAATCATGTCAGAATGAGTTCAAAATTTAACAGAGGCATTAGGATATCATCTGAGACATATTGCAAAAATAATAGTAAGGAAATCATGCACATATTTCTAATCGCTCTAGGGTGGGACGTTGGGGATTGTCGCAAAACTTGCAAAAAGTGACCTTCCAAATGTCCTACCTAGAGGCCTCCAAAACTCTTGCAAACTTGTGGTTAGACTAAAAAAAGCATTTTGAGATGACCCAAAATGTCATATTTGGCAGATTATTCCCAGGTTGTCCTGTATCCGAAGGCACTCCCTGTAGGTTAGTAGACACATAAAATGACAGAAACCAGGTCAAATCATGTCAGAAAGCAATGAAATTTGGACAACAGCATAAGTACATTAGATATAAAAGAATGCAAAAAGAATAGTAGCAAAACCATGCACATATTTCTAATCGCTCCGGGGTGGGGCGATTAGGACTACAACAGTTTGGGGGCGCTCGGGGGTGGGACACCCACCGTTTGGGGCCTAGTTTTGACACCAATCCAAGTGGGATGGGTCCAAAACTTCCTAGGGGGTTGTTTCGATGAGTTTGGGGTGGGATTGTGGCTGATTTCTTGGGTTTTTGGATCTGGATTGCGTTCCTAGTGTTCACCCAATAACCTCTCTTCTAGAAGAGAGAGATTAGGGATGTAGGAAGCACAAAGAGGAATGGGGGTATAATTTGGCAGCACTTCGTTGCTCCAAATGCTCCATCTCTATTCTCTTTTGGGGTGAGGAGGCTCACCTTTTTATAGACCTAAGGGTCTCCTTTGAATGCGCATGCGAGGGCGCCACTTGGCTCATTATGCCTTTTTGGGGAGAGAAGATTCCTCCCTGATTAGGGGCTCCTTGATTGAGGCCTCCATGATTTGAAACGTTCCCTCACACTCCCATGCCTTGAAGGTGGAGTTAGGTGGCGGATTTGGGCTGCCATTTGTCAAGGTTTGACTTTTTTCTAGTCAAACATGCTAATCGTCCCACCCTGGAGCGATTGCTGCTAATCATCCCGGGGTGGGACGAATAGGATTCTAATCATCCCAGGGTGGGACGAATAGGGAGCAAAGTGCTTAAAAGGTGCAAAACTGACCTCTGACCTTCCAAAACTGATTTGGGAGTGGTTAGGACCACTGTTTAACCTCTGGAGGCTGCCCTAGGGGGTATGTATGCCAATTCGATCAGTGCTTGTAGTCACATAATCGGATTGGTGTTGTTTTGGTGTCTACAGATGGGTTCTAATAGAGGCTCTAAAAATAAAGGTAACACCAAAGAAAACAATGGAATACTTAATGATAGGATGTAGTTATTCCCTTTTGATTCTTCAAGGTTTAATTAAGGAGATGAGGGTCATAGAGGTATTCCCAAACAGAATAAAAAATTGTATATAACAATAGGAAAATCCCTTTAGAAGTGCAAGATTGAATAAGATATGGGTTATAATTTATTTCCACTATGATTGAGAGGTTTGGATGGAGCATAATAGACGAATATTTAAGGAGGAAAAGAGAGCCTCCTTAAGAATCAAACAAATGATTTGGGTAGCTATGGTGCAAAATATTAAAGTTTTGAGTATCAAGGAAATTAGGGAATCAACAAAGGAAGTGGATATTAGTAAACACTAGGACCTTAGCCTAGTTGAGATTGAGAAATCCCCCCAAGAAATTCTAAGAAGTGTACAATAGCATCTATCTAGAGAGGAATGGCTAAAGCTCAGTTTTAATGGATTTTAAAGGGAAAAACTAGGAAGGTAGGGGAAGCAATGATAAGGGATAGCAAAGGGATGCTAATTGGTGTTGTCAATGAGTTTTAGTCTCTATGAAGAGTCATTATGCAAAATCTAGAGTAGCTTTAGCTGGAGCAAAATTGGAAATGTAGTTGAGTGTAAGCAAGTTTATAATGGTGAGAGATTCTCTTATCAATTATCTTAACAAGAGAACTATAGAGAGATAGCGAGTGTCAAGTATAATAAATTTTTTTTAAGGATATTTAACTCACTAAAGCATATGGATATGAATTATGTTTTTAGAGAAGACAATAGGGTGGTGGACTAGGTAACAAACTATGGGGCTCTTCTTGAAGAATACCAAAAGTCGATTCTCTCAGATAATGTTCACCCAGATGTAAAATAGTTAGTAGAAAGGGAAGGGGTATAAATAGGTTATTTATTATTTGGTCAATGGTTATTCCAATGGCCTATACTTTTTCATAAATTGAAGCAGAATTCTAGGAGTAAGCCCTCCCATTAAAAAATATAGGATCACAAGACAATGCATCAAGAATTAATTTTTTGATCTAGTTGATTTGCAGGTTGTGTAACTATGAAATCCTAGTGAAGGTTTTACTAGTAAAATGTTCCATAATTGGTTGTCATTTGTAACATAATAGATGTAGTCATCATCTTATTAAGATGTCCCTCAGTGGATAGCAAGCACATTGACTTCCCCACATAGACACATGGTAATCGCATCAAATACCTAGGTAGACAGTTCAAAGGTAATGATCAATAATTTGTGAGAATAAGGGAAATATTTTGAGAGCATAAAGTTTCTAATGATTACTTGGTCGAGGGAAGTCTCTATGAACGACCGAAATCAAGGACAATATTAAGGGATAGTACTTGGTGTGGGCCAATGGAGTTTTGGATTGGGGGCTAGACAATGGTCTATGGCGAAGGTCTGTAACCCTTTTGAAATTTGGGTAAGGCCAAGGAGTCATGTCAGATATTTTTTTGTAGTTAGGATGGTAGTCTAGAATAAGTTGAAAATATTTAAAACCTAATGGAAATAACCCAAAATTATTTAGCCCTATAAGAAGATATTTTGAGCAGTAGGACTGGTGCTACTAGTTGAAAAATGTAAAATGCTCTAGATTCTTTCAAAAACCCATTATTTACTAAATGAAAGATAAATTTAAGCTCAACAATTTATAAATGATAGTAGAAATCACTAGAACGAATCAAGATAATTATATTCAAGAAAAATAATTTCTTTTCAATTTTCATAATGTATTACAAAAGAAAGAGTTATTTGGCCCAAAAATCCATGGAGAGATTGTTTAAGAGAGTGGAAAGAAATACCAACTTTTCCTTACTTATCAAAATAGATATTTTTATCTCATAAAAATATTCTTAGTGTAGATGAAATAACTATTGAAGAACAAGAAGATAATAGAAAAGAAGAAATCAATTATTTAAAAGACATTCTATAAAAAAAATGGACAATACAAGGATTATGAGATGAGTTCTTGCAAGATGTACCATTAATTATCACATAAAATATTAATAAAATATTGATGGGGAATATTTTAATAGAGGAGCTATATGAGATATTTTCTCTTTCTAACTTAATAAGACACCTCACCCTAATGAATTTATTATATTTTGTCTTGGTGTTCGCTAAAAATCTTGGCATCCAAACCAACCACTTGGACGAAGCTAGAGCCTTATATCAAGGTCTCTCCATCCTCAACGAATTCTCCTTTAGCAACATCATCATCGAGGGTGACTCCATGAATATCATCAATGCGATCAAATAAAATAAGACTACTTCTGAAGGTAATATCTTCAACATGGTCAAGGAATCAAGGAGGTTTCTATGAAAGTATAATAATGTGATTATCCAACACATATTCGGGGAGGGTAACAAGGCAATGGACGTGATGGCCAACATCACTCTTTCTAAAGATAACCTCTGTGTCTGGGTTGACTATTTTTTGTGAAGAATTTTCAACAATAGTAACAATGATGACTCGACCTTTCTCTAACACAGATGATCGATTTTGGGAGTTGTCAACCAGTTGGGTAGGATTACCCAGTATAGGTAGCTTTCCATCCTATATGCCAATATTTCCCAAAAAATGTCACATTTGATCTTCAACGCTCAAATTTTAGGAGCTATCAGCCAACGTGACAGGATTATCCAATCTAGGCAACTTTTTACCTTATATACCAAGATTTCCCATCATTTATGGTATCTAACCATTAACTCACATTACCTCTTGATGACCATATCTCATAATTATGAGTGGAAATCGACTCCTTTCTAGTGCTACTATAGGTAGTTGGTAGGCCTTCCTCATAATCAAGTTTGGTATTTGACTCCTAAGCTACGTTGCCATACACATTGGTTAAGTTTATCTCCTAATCATACCATTAGCTATGCTCATCTTGGACCCTGTACCCTCACGCGGTATGGTATGTTGTGTGGTGTGTACTTCATGGAATGAGTTCCTTGAAGTAGTAGCTCTTACCTATGCACTCATGTGCTCAATCATTTCCAAAGGTAGAGCAAATTTCTTCCCACATTTCTTCCCTCGAGCATAGTCAACAAAATATGGTACCTTTTTGAGTGGTAAACATATTTTGTTGGTAATAGAAGCTTCTTCGTGGATCAAGCACCCAGTTAAATGCTCATTGAACTCAAGATTAATGATCAGCAACCAACCTTCTTTGATGGCATGCATGTTTTAGAAGGTGATGACACTTTGTATTCCTATATGGCTTTTTATTGTTGCATGAGAAACATTGCTCTTCACCTATTTGTTGTTGTGCATTGGGGGTATTGTTTGTGGATGAGAAATACTGATATAGGTGGTTCTGAACAAAGGAGGTCACATTTTAGAGGTGGTTTTGATGGAATCTCTATAAAAATATGGTTCAATATAAAATTAGGGAGAGAAAGGCATCGATCCAAAATCTAGAGCAGGTGTGCAGTCAATCGAAAAACATAGGAGCTAAGACCCTCAGGTGGGATCTATTGAATCCTTATCTATGATAGTCTGTTCAGCTACACCAAGACCTAAGAATGGTACTTATTGAGCCCTCCTCCCTGCAAGTTGATGCTCTGGTTGAAGAATTATTAAAGATTCATTTCATGTTATCCTTCATCTACAAATTTAATAGGTTCTAGCTCTCTATAACAAATTTATTACCTCTTGGGACATAGGCTGAGTGACTCTCAAAGGACTTAAATTTAAATTCAATACTTGTCTAATCATGGAGGTGACTAAATTGCTCATATATGGTGATATCATCCACATGGATAAATATTCCCTAGCTAGGGAACTCTTCCATTTCAGAGAGAAGGGCAAGCACTTGGCTAGAGACAAAGGTGGTATTGTTCACAAAGATCTCCCTAAGCCTTGGGACAAGATGATGGTGTCCATCATTGAATATTTCACCATAGATGATATAAAATCATTGTTAAGGAGCTTTCATATCATATTTTTGAACCATATGCAAGGAGGGAGGGAGATCAACATTCTTAATTATATTTTTTAGTTGCTAGAATATTTTGTATCGAATATCAGGGATGGGTCTTCCACCCATCCCAAGCACCAAGAACTCCACCTCTTGTTGTATCATCACGTTGTGTAGAAGGAAGCTAACAAGTTGAATCTTGCTATTATTGGCAGTCAATAAATATGTCCTTTAGTATCGATCCTTAGCGATGATAACTTTGAGGATGACTCTACTGGAACAACCAAAGGCAAAGCTAGAAACCTTGTTTGCATCCCATCTCCTGCTAAGTCTGGATCTTGCCATCGCTCATCCAAAAGTGGAGCCGTGGAAAATAAACTTAAAATTATGGATGTTGACCAATCAAAATATTCTCTAGAGATGACCCCAGTGAAGCCCAAGAAGATCAAAATCAAGGGAGGCTCCAAAAAAACTCATTCTACAAATGTGAGAAAATCCTTTAAAAAAACAAAGTCTTGGGATAATATGGTGGAACTCTTAAACTCTGCATCATCCATGCTCATCTAGGCTAGAAATATCCTCACCACCATGAATGATGGTAGTACCTAGAGAAGGAAGGATAAGCTTAGCGCTGACTCGACTAAGCAAGACCACCTTGATGAGTAGACTAGGACTTTGTGGCTGTGGTTTTTAGTTCCATTGTTTGTTGCTTGTATGATCCTTTCTGTTCTAGTTTTGCTCTGTAAGGACAGTTTCCCTCTCTTTTCTTGTCTATGGTTTGTTGAAGCCTTCTCTGGTTTATTGTTCTGCAAATATGATTTCCTTTTGCTCTCTGGTGAGATGATCACCCTTTTATTTACTTTCTACATTTGGTTGTAAAAGGTTTGGGATCCCTTTCAAAACCCCGTTTTTTCTATCTATAAAAATATTATATTTTGTTTTCAATATGTTTGGGATATTTAAAGATTCATATATTACATGCAATTGGAAAACTTAAGAAAAAAACTATAATAAGTGAGGTCATTGGTACCTTTATTGGTTCTTAAGAAAGGTATGACACATTATTTTGATATTTTTTTATTTAAGAAGCCTTTTATTAATATATAAGATTTAATTTAAAAAATTATTCTAAGTAAATTGAGAATCATTCTAGATTGTAGTATCTCAAATGAATAATATTGTTTCTTTATGGTAAGGAAATCCTTGATGGTATATATGTAATGCATGACCCCTTAGCAATCTAGAACACATAAAATTTTAATATAGCTTGTGCACTTCTTAAGTTGTGAGTCATTATTTTGAATTAGACCTACTACATTTATGATTAATGCAGTAATTGTCATATTAATCATGATTGGTTTTTCCAAAACTTTGTGGAGACTCATAGATTATAATTGATAGAAGAAGAAAATATATGGTTATTATTAGAATTATTTATATATGTACTGACTATGAATGAAAGTAAGAAGCATTTGTTATCTTGTATATGTGTAGGTGTTTGAGAAGTTGAGCTAATATGATATACAATGAGATGACTGAAGTTGGATCCATTAATACCATGATGGTTTATGTGTGCTTTATACAATGCTATGAAAAAGCAAAGAGGTATCCTAAGATATAGAATTCATACTAGAAATGTACTTAGGACAAAATTTATTTGAATCTTATTTTTATAGGTTGGAAAATTGGAAAATATTTTGATTTGAGTAATGGAAGGATTTCAAGATGAAACAAGCTACAACATTTAGATATGCTTATCATATGTAAATAATTATAGAGCATCCATTGACTAGGTTGTCTCAACTCTCTAAAGAATCTTATTGTAATCATAATTCAAACCTATAGAATGTCTAATTGCATAAACATGGAATCTAGAAGGGATATTGTGTTAAGGAATGGGTAATTAAAATACTTTTAAGGATTTGACTATATAATTGGATTTGATGATGAATTTGGTGAATAAAATATGGGAGGTCCATTGACATCTAGCAAATTAAAATATATTATACATAAATGAATGTTGAGGAGCCAAAAAGAAGGATAAATGATCCTTTTTTGATATAATAGACAAATTCAATTATTTGTTCCACTATTGAAAGACCAAAGTTTCAAGCTAGTGTTGGAATTATGTTGAATATTTTCCATGTTATTCAGGAGGGGTTAGCTCTGAAATGACTTTACACTCTATAAAAAATTCCTTGCCGAGGTTCAAGGAAAATTTTTGGGGGGTTTAATCTATTTTTTAGATCCATATGGGTGTTTCTAGGTTAATGTAATGTCCGACCATGGTTTTGTGCCCATGGTATTGTAAAACCTCTTCTTGTGTTGTTGGTATATAAAGCAACACTTGCATGAGGGTTTGGTAATGAATTTGCAAGAAATGTAATCGTAAGTGAAAAGCGAGCGAAAGGATATTATTGTATTGGAGATGGTCAAGTTTATACAGTAAGGAAATATTCTTGCTAGGAATTTTCCCGAAAGGGTTTCCTAGGATAAATTCTTATGTAATGTGTTCTTCTTCTCTATTTTTCCTTTGATTCTACAATTACTATTTTTATGGAATTTGTTTATTTGGGTATTATTTCTCTTCATTGATTCAAGGAATAAGATTTTCAACCCTAGGATAAATTGATTCTTGAGTGGAAGTAGTGCATAAAAGAATCTGGGTGAAGAAAAATGATAGGAAGCACATGGGTACAGATAAAAAAATTTAATGGATATAATTTTGAGTTATGGAAACTCAATATGGAGGATCTGTTTGTGGATAAAGATCAGTGGGTCACAGTCTTAGGAGTAAAACCAATAGGAACGATAGATAAGGAATGGCTAAATATCGATATGAAGGTAATGAGCTCTATCATATTGTGCTTATCTAATTCAGTATTGTTGAATGTATCGACAAAGGCCATGGCAAATTTGTTATGGGAAAAGCTAGGAGCACTGTATTAGACAAAGTCATTGGTAAATAAACCTTTTTTTGAAAGAAGATATATTCTCTTCATATGAATGATGGTGACTCTATGACTGAGCATTTGAATGCTTTTAAAATTGTGGTAAGTTAATTAAACTCTATAGATGTAAAAATAAATGAAGAGAAAAAGTGTATTACTTTACTTTGTTCATTACCTAACTCTTGGGATAACCTAGTTATGGCTATCTCCAATACTACTTCTACATTGAAAGTAGAGAATATAGTAGGAACATTGCTATATGAAGAAATGAGACGAAATTATTCTGAGGATTATCAAAAAAAGGATGTCTTGGTTGTGAGAGATCGTTCTCAAGAAAGAAGCAAAAATAAATCAGGAGAAAGGAGATCAAAATCTAGGGGAAAATCTATTGTTCATGATAAAAGGAAATGCTGGAAGTGTGGTAAAACAAGACATTATAAAAGAGATTGCATATCTAAAAAGGTTTATGAAGGAACATTTGCAAAAATGAAGACCACAAATGAAGATTCAAGGGACCTGTTCGTAGTTGCAACATGCTCAAGTGAACACCATGACTCATGGTTGATTGACTCAAGCGCTTCTTTTCATATGACTCCTCATAGGGAGGGATTATATGAATATGAAAAGATAAATGGAGGTGAAGTCTTCTTGGGATACAATTCAAAACAAAAAATAATAGGTCGAGAAAGAGTCAAATTGAGGTTAAAATATGGAAGAGATAAAACCTTTCCTGATATGTTGCATATTCTAGGTTTGGTAAGAAATCTTATATCTATTAGTAAGATGAATGATGCGGGTGTGACTGTGGAATTCAATAAGGATAGCTACAATATGGTTCATGGATGCTTAGTGTTGGCAAGGGGAGTTCATACATGAACTTTGTTCAAACTTGAGGCTAGCACTGTAAGTATTGATTGCAATAACTTTTTAGTTGTAGAGAAAATTAATACGGTAGAAGAAGCTCCACGTATTCTAGTAGCAAAGACAATGTTGCGGTATCAACGCATGGGGCACATTGGTGAGAAATACCTTCAAACATTAAAAATAAAAGGTATGGTTGAAGGAATTTTTGATTGCCCATTAAATTTTAATTTTTGTGAGCATTGTGTTTTTGGAAAGCAAACCAGAGTTAAGTTTCCAAGTAGTGCTACAAGATATGAAGGAATTTTACATCTAGTTCACAGTGATGTGTTTGGACCTGCAAAAGTACCATAATTAGGTAAATTCATCTATTTTGTTACATTTATAGATGACTTCTCAAGAAATACATGGGTATACTTTTTATGGTACAAATATGATGTTTTCAATAAATTTAAAGAGTTCAAGGCTCTTGTAGAAAATCAAACATAGAAAAATATAAAGGTTTTGAGAAGTGATAATGGTGGTGAATATTGCTCTAATGATTTTTTTTTAAGTTTTGCAAATATTGTGTAATAGAAAGGCATAGAAAAGCTTCGTATACTCCACAACAAAATGGAGTTGCAGAATGAATGAATAGAACATTGATGGATAAGGCCAGAAGTATGCTAAGTGGTGCACATTTAGAAAAGAAATTCTGGACAAAAGTCATGTTAACTACTTGCTACCTCATCAATAGATCTCCTACCTTAGCTTTTATGGACAAAACTCCACAAAAAATGTGGACTGGTAAGAAACCCTCTCTCAGTCATATAAGGGTTTTTGGTTGTGAAGCTTATATGTATGTCCCAAAAGTGAAAAGGATTAAACTATACTATAAATATGAGAAATGCATATTTTTGGGTTATAGTACTGGTGTGAAAGGATATAATTTATGGAATCTAGAAACATAAAATATTACTTACAATCGTAATGTGATCTTTAGAGAAACAAAAGGGGTTCCAAAATAGGAAATGCAACCAAGCAAAGAACCAAAAATAGTTAAGGTAAAATTGGAACAGGATGAATAACTTGTAATAGAACTTGATGCTATAGAACAATATAAATTATAGTGAGTCTGAAGAGAAATATTTAGGGGAATAAGGTGAGGAGGAAGTTGAAGATGCAAAACCTAGAACTCTAATTTTGAGAAGTTCAGATCAGGTGAGAAGACTCCTAGAAAGGTATAGTCCTTCAAATTTATGTTCTGTATTTAGTTTATTAGTTATTGATGAAGAACCCAAGACTATAAATGAGGCACTTCAATCAAGTGAGAATAAGTCTTGGAAAAGGGCTATGGAAGAAGAAATGGAGTCCCTAGATAAAAATAAGACATGGGACTTGGTGAAATTACCCCTTGGCAGAAATATTGTTGGTTGTAAGTGGTTATTCAAGAATAAGTACAATATAGAAGAAAAGTTGAAGTAGTACAAAGCTCACTTGGTAGCAAAAGGATTTTCTCAAGTTGAGAGAATTGACTTTGGTGAGGTTTTTTCTCCTATGGCTAAACTAACATCAATTAGGGTTCTATTGGCTATTTTTGCTGATTTTGATTTTTAAATAGAATAGATGGATGTAAAGACAACTTTTCTACATGGTGAACTTGATGAAGACATGTATGTTACAACTAGAATGATTTAGGGTAAAATATATGGAGGACTTGGTATGCAAGCTGAAGAAGTCTCTTTACGGGTTGAAGCGGTATCCAAGGATGTAGAACCAAAAATTTGATAGGTTTGTTTTGACACTTGGGCTTGGAAAAAGTAAAGCATATCCATGTATATATTTCAAAAAGGAAAGTGAAAATAATGTTATCATTGTATTGTATGTGGATGACATTTTGTTAATTGGTAACAATAAGGAGATGATAAAGTTATTAAAATATCATTTATCTCCTGAATTTGACATGAAGGATTTGGGTGCTGCAAAATTTATTTTGGGTATGAAAATAATAAGGGATCATGCAAATAGAAATTTATGGTTAAATCAAAGGAAATATGTTAATTTGATACTATAAGGTTTAGGATGCAAGATTGTAGACCAGTATGTCCTTCATATCTGGTTGGTCAAAATTTATCTATTGAACGGTATCCTAAAACATATGAGGAAATTAAATAAATGCATCATGTTCCTTATGCTAGTGTTGTTGGAATTTTGATGTATGCAATGGTCTATACTAGACCTAGTATTGCACATGCAATGGGAGTAGTTAGTAGATATATGTGCAATCTACAAAAGGAATATTGGACTATTGTGAAGAGGATCTTCAAATGCTTTCGTGGAACTACATATTATGCTATCTGTTATGAAGGAAAATCTGGAGGCAATGATATTGTAAATCTACAAGGGTTTGTGGATGTTGACTGGGCTGGAGATCTTGATAAGATAATATCCATGAGTGCTTATGTGTACAAGCTATTTTGAGGGGCAGTAAGTTGGATGAGTAAAAAGCAACTAGTTTTTGCTTTATCCACTACATAAGTATAGTACATTGCAACAACTCATAGTTGTAAAGTAGTGTGGCTATAGAGATTGTGTTTAATAGTTGGCATTAAGCAGAAAGTTGTAAGAATTGATAGCGATTGTTAGAGTGCAATATTTTTGGTAAACAATCCTGGGTTCATGATTGGTCAAAACATATTGATATCAAGTACCATTTTGTGAGAGAGATGGTTGAAGAGAACCGGGTGATATTGGAGAAAGTTGATACAGAGAAGAATGTTGTTGAGTCATTAACAAAGGTTGTACCTACTCAAAAAATTTCTTTGTGTAGAAGATATATGGGCATGGTTGCGCTTGATAGTTGAAAATGGAAGTTAATAGCCCCTATGGAAAGTATTCAACAAGTGGGAGAATGTTAGAATTATGTTGATTATTTTCTATGTTATTTAAGATGGGTTTACTCTGAAAGGATTTTACACTCTGTAAAAATTTTCTCGTTGGGGTTTTGGGCTGGGTTGCGTCCTAAGCGGGGGTAAGGGGGCGACAACTCCCATTTGGGGGTCGAGGGTGTTAGCCCCAAGGAAATTATTAGGAAAACTAGAGTTAACCAGTAGGCAAGTGGAGACAAAGTAATGGACTTGGTGAACAAGGAGGGAGTAAGAGAGGAGAAATTCTCTAGCAATGGGGTAGACAATGAGGTTCTACTAGGTAGGATTCAGGGTGAAATATCATCTATTCTAGAATAATATGGTCCAAGGAAGGAAAGTGAAATGGCTAACCCCCAAATAGGAGAAGAAAATATAGAAGCAAGGGAGAAAATATGGATATGGAAGAGAAGGATCTAGAAGTGGTCCCCTGCATAGTAGATGAATTGCTAGTAAAGGAAGGATCCTCAAGAATTGAAGAAGTCCCAAATATAAGAGTAACAAGGAGTGCCAAGAAGACCTTAGATGTGGGAACAGAAGGGGTAAAGAAGGTGGGAAGGCCTTCTTCAAAGGAAAAATACTTAAAAGAGATGAAAAGGATATTAACTTGGGGATTCAGATGATCTTAGACTTGAGTGGGTAGAAGCCCACAACAAAAAATAAGAAATGAAGATCTTGTCTTGGAATGTTAGGGGAATGAATACCCCTAACAAACATAGGGTGGTGAGATCCTTGATTAAGGATAACCAACCTGATATAGTTTTGTTACAAGAAACAAAGTTGAATGCTACAAGATGGGAGAATATTAAGAAAGGGATATGGAAGAAAGGTGGCAGTGGTTAGGTGGAGGCAAAGGGGGCTTTAGGAGGAATCTTAATTTTATGGAATTTTGATACCTTTGAAGGGGAAGTCATCTAAAAAATGAGCACCTTCTAACTATTTGTATAACTTCAAAATTATCAAATTTGACCTTCCTCATTACAAATATTTATGCCTTGAATGTGAATAGAGAAAGAAAGGTGTTGTGGAAGGAATTGGAGCAGATGGGGTAGTGGATAAGAGGTCTAATATGGATAGTGGTAGGGGACTTCAACACCCCTTTGATGCCTAGAGAGAAGAAAGGTGGATCCTAGGGCTTCTCAGAGAGCATGGAGGATTTTAGCAACTTTTTGTTAGAATCTGGTCTATATGATGTTGATTTAAGAGGTAATTCTTTTACATGGATGAATAGGAGAATAGGGGACAACTTGATCCAAGTGAGATTGGATAGAGTATTGCTCTCTATGGAATGGTTTGAGGGTAACTGTGAGCACTCATTAGTATCTCTACCTAGGATGGGATCAGATCATAATCTATTGTTATTTAGCTAGTTTGGGGAAATATGGAAAGGTAGAAGCCCTTTCAAGTTTGAATACATGTGGCTTCAACACCCAAATATTTATGAAAAAGTGGAATCATGGTGGAGGCTTCTGATCCAAGGCTCTAAGATGTTTATTTTGGTAGGGAAACTCAAACATGTGAAGAAAGAAGTGAAGATTTGGAATAAGCAAGTCTTTGGAAACATCTTTAGATAGAAGGAAAGCCTTAGGTAGGAATTGAGTTTGTTGGAGGAGGAAGTGAGGATGATTGGGATGGATCAAGCCCTATATAATAGAGAGAAGGAGATCTAGGTAGAGCTTCACACTATTTTGGCTTGAGAGGAAACTTATTGGAGGTAAAAATCAAGGAATAAATGGCTTATGGAAGGAGACAGAAACACTAAATTATTTCACGTCTCAATGATAAAGCATAAAAGTGTTGGAAGGATTTTTAAAATCCTACGTGAGGATGGTGAAATAGTCAAAGGTGAAGAAAGGATCAGGCAAGAGGTAATTGACTTCTTTAGTTCATTGCTATCAAAGGAAAGGGAGGAAGACCAAGAAGCTATGGAAGAAATTCTTCAATATATACCAATGAGAATGTCCAGAGGAATGAATGAAGAGTTGGTGAGAGATGTTAGTGAAGAGGAGGTGAAGGAAGTAGTCTTCTCCTTGGGGAAGGATAAAGCTCTAGGCCCAGATGGTTTCTAGGTAGGTTTCTTCCAAGTCTTTTGGAATATAGTAAAGGAGGATTTAATAGAAGTAGTTTGAGAGTCTCACCATTTAAGAAAAGTTCTAAGAGAATTTAACAACACCTTTTTAGTGCTCATCCTAAAGAAATAGGGGTAAAAGGGATTTAAGGACTATAGGTCGATAAGCCTATGTAATGCAATATATAAGATCATCACTAAAGTGATAGCATTAAGGTTGAAAAAAGTCCTCCCAGAGATTATAGTAGACCAACAAGGGGGTTTTGTGAAGGGAAGGAAAATATTGGATGGTGTCATCTCTCTCCATGAAACACTACACTCGATAGTGTAGAGTAGGAGGGAAGGAATATTGTTAAAGCTAGATATGAATAAAGCTTATGATAGGGTCTCCTAGAGCTTCTTAGAAAAAATTTTTGCTAAGTTTGGGTTTAGTAGGAGATGGAGAAGATGGGTGAGAAATTGCTATGGAGGACCAAGGTTCTTGGTTATCATAAACAATTCCCTAACAGGTTTCTTTGAGAGTAGTAGGGGCTTAAGGCAAGGGGACCCACTTTCTCCTTACCTCTTTATTATCATGGTAGAAGCCCTTGGGATATGTATAGGTGCATCCCAAATGATGGGAGTATTAAATGGGTTGAAACCTTCTATGTCTATGAGAGGTATCATTCACCAATAATTTGTGGATGATACAATCTTGCTTGGGAAACCTTTGGTGGCTGAAGCCAAGGAGTTCAAATAGATCCTAAATCTATATAGCAAGGCTTCCCAATAGATGATTAACTTGGAAAAGAGCAAGGTGTTCTTCATCAACACTCTAGAGAAGTGGAAAAGAAGGATAGCAAAGGTAATAGGTTGTAATATATCAGGCCTTCCATCCACTTATCTAGGAATACCTCTATTTACAAGTGTGTGTAAGGACTAGGTATGGGATATGTTGATAAATAAGTTTCAATGTAAGCTAGTAGGCTAGAAAGGAAATTTACTAAGTCAAGCAGGAAAGCTTCAACTACTAAAGAGTACCCTTCAATCCATGTTGGTCTATCTCCTATCTATGTTTAAGATACCAACAAAAGCTACAAATAGTGTAGAAAGTATGCAAAAGAAATTTTTGTGGTCAGGTGTAGAGGAAAAGAGTAGAATCCCCCTTGTGGCATGGGAAAAAGTGTGCAGACCAAAATCTAAAGGAGGATTGGGATTAAGGAGGATTAGAGATGTGAATAAGATCTTAGTTGCTAAAGTAGGAAGGTGATTATGGGCTAAAATTTTAAAGAACAAGTACTTAGATAGCCAAGAAGATATGATATTTTTAACCATTTTAAATCCCTGTAAAGGCTCATCTATATGGAACCATATGATGGAAGGAAGAAAGCTGCTATGGAAAGGAGTTCAATGGAAAATTGGGAATGGTAGGTTGGTTCACTTTTGGGAGGATGCATGGTTGGAGAACCAACCCCTAAGCTTGGATGAGGAGTTAGTTGAAGTATGGATAGATCTAGAACAAAGGTATGGGAGTATGGTTGTAGACTACCTAGCCCAGGAAGAGGGAGTGGCAAGGTGGAAGGACTTACGTGGTAGTAACCATAGTGAGGAAGCTTTAAATAAGCTCAAAATTAAACTAAGAGCCTTCCATGTAGGTGTAAATATGGGTGAAGACTCTATAGTATGGGGAGCTACTCTTGATGGATCCTTTAGTGTAAAATCAACCTATGAGATTCTATCAACTGAGCTAGAAGATGGGTTTCAATGGAGGAGGCTCTAGGAAACAAAGGCAACACCAAAGATAGCAATGTTCCTTTGGTTAGCTATGTAGAATAAGATCCTAATAACAAATAACTTACATAAAAGAGGGTTTCAATTTCCTAATAGATGTCATCTATGTGAAGAATAGGAAGAGTTAGTGGAACACTTAATGTTAGGATGTAGTTATTCCCTTTTGATTCTTCAAGGTTTAATTAAGGAGATGGGGGTCATTTGGGTACTACCAAATAGAATGGTGGATTGGATAGAACAATGGGAAAATCCCTTTAGGAGTGCAAGGTTGAATAAGATATGGGCTCTGATTCCTTTCCACTATGCTTGGGGGGTTTGGTTGGAGCATAATAGAAGAATATTTAAGGAGGAAAAGAGAGCCTCCTTAAGAATCAAGCAGATGATTTGGGTAGCTATAGTGGAAAATGTTAAAGTCTTGAGTATGAAGGAAATTAGGGAATCAACAAAGGAGGTGAATATTAGTAAACACTAGGACCTTAGCCCAGTTGAGATGGAGAAAGCCCCCCAAGAAAATCCAAGAAGTGTAAAATGGCATCTGCCTAGGGAGGGATGGCTAAAGCTCAATTTTGATGGAGCTTCTAAGGGGAACCCTAGGAAGGTAGGGGGAGCAATGATAAGGGATAGCAAAGGGATCCTAATTGGTTGTTAATGAGTTTCTAGGCTCTATGATGAGTCATCAAGCAAAAGCTAGTAGCTTTGGTTGGAGCAAAATTGGCAAGGTAGTTGGGTGTAAGCAAGTTGATAGTGGAGGGAGATTCTCTCAACATTATCAATTACCTTAACAAGAGGACTATAGAGAGTTGGCGAGTGTCAAGTATAATAACAAAAACTCTAAGGATCCTTAACTCACTAAAGCATATGGAGATGACTCATATTTTTAGAGAAGGTAATAGGGTGGTGGACTGGCTAGCTAACTAGGGGGATCTTCATGAAGAGGACCAAAGGTGGATTCCCTCGAATAATGTTCACCTAGATGTAAAAGAAATAGTAGAAATTGAAGGGGTGTAAAATGATTGTTTATGATTTGATTAATGGTTAATCCAATGGCCTATACTATTTTCATAAATTGAAGTAGACTCCTAGGAGTAAGCCCCACCATTGGCAAGTATAGGGTCAAATGATAATACATCAAGACTTATTTTTTTGATCTAGCTGATTTGTGGGATATGCAACTATGAAATCCTACTAACAGATTTGCTAGCAGAAAGTCCCATCATATGTAGTAAAAGAAAAACCCCATTGTTTACTTTAATAAAAACAATGTACTAAAAGAAATAAAATAAATAAATTTAAGCTCAACAATTTATAAAAGATAGTAGAAATCGGTAGAATGAACCAATATAATTATACAAGAAAAATAATTACTTTTCAATTTTCATGGTGTATTACAAAAGAGCTATTTGGCCCAAAAATCCATGGAGAGATGGCTTAAGAAAGCGGAAAGAAATACAAATTTTCCATGCTTGCCAAAATAGATTTTTTTGTCTTATAAAAAATATTCTTACTCTAGATGGAAGAAATATTGAGGAAGAAGAAGATAATAGGAAAGAAGCAATCAATTATTTAAAAGATATTCTATAAAAAATTGGATAATACAAGGATGATTGAGATGAGTGCTTGCAAGATGTACCATTAATTATCGCATAAAAATCTAATAAAATCTTGATGGAAAATATCTTAATGGAGGAGCTATAGGAGGCATATTTCTCTTTCTAACTCAATAACGCACCTCACCCTAATGAATTTATTATATTTTATTTTTTATCTTTTTGGGATACTTGAAGATTCATATATTACATGCGATTGAGAAAGTAAAAAATAAAGGCTATAATAAGTGAGAACATTGGGACCTTTATTGCATCAGTTCTTAAGAAAGGTAAGACACAATATTTTGATACTTTTCATTTAATAAGCCTTATATATACATAACATTTAATTTAAAAAATTATGCTAAGTAGATTGAAAAGCATTCTAGATTGTAGTATCTCAAATGAATAATATTGTTTCTTTATGGGAAGGAAACTATGGATGGCATATATGGAATGCTTGGCACCTTAGCAACCTAGAACACATATAATTTTAATATAGCTTGTGCACTTCTTAAGTTGTAAGCCATTATTTTGAATTAGGCCTACTACATTTATGATTAATGAAGTAACTGCTATTTTTATCATGATTGGTTTACCCAAAACTTTGTGGAAACTTATAAATTATAATTGATATAAGAAGAAAGTATATATTTATTATTGGAATTATTTATATGTACTGACTATGAATGAAAGTAAAAAGCATTTGTTATCTTTTATATGTTCAAGTGTTTGAGAAGTTGAAGGCCAATGGGTGTGGATAAATGTTTGTAATCCTATATATTTTTTTACAGTTGAAAGTTTATGTGTAATCATACCTTTGGAATGTTATATTTTCATTTGTTGTATGTATGCTAAATCATAGTTTTTGTCTAGCCCCATTCCAAAAGAAATGTCAAGTTCCTATTGGATATAAACTATAAAATAAATAAGAACAATGATAATTATTTTTGTTATAAAGTGATCAAGGAAATTATGCTAAAATAAAATATAAATAAATAAATAAATTAATTAATTAAAAAGAAAGCGAGTTATTTTGATTGAGTTAGAGGAACTACAAGAGGACTACTCAAGAATGTTTGTTTTATATTGAAAAGAGAAAAAAATCTCAAGAATGCTCTTTTGATATGGTGGTTGCAGTTCCATAGCCATTACTATTTTTATCCATCAAATAACAAGAGGAAATTATATGCTCCAAGGAGACCATGGTAGGAAGAACATAAGTAATGTATTTATAATCAATAGTCACTAACACTATAAATGTGATAAATGAAAGCATTAAGGGTTAAGCTAATAGGATAGACAATGAGATGTCTAAAATTGGATCCATGCATGCCATGATGGTTTATGTGTGCTTTATAGAATTCTATAGCAAAGCCAAGAGGTATACTATGGTATTGAATTTATACTAGAAGTCTACTTAGGACAAAATTTGTTTGAATTTTATTTTTATAGGTTAGAAAATTGTAAAATATTTTGATATTAGTAAATGGAAGGATTTCAAGATGAAAAAAGCTACAACATTTAGATATTCTTATCATATTTAAATAGTTGCAGGGCATCCATTGACTAGGTTGTCTCAATTTTTTGAAGAATCCTGTTTTAATCATAACTCAAAATTACAAAATGCCTAATTGGATAAACAACATGGAATCTAGAAGGGATTTTGAGTTAAAGAATGGGAAATTAAAAGACTTTTAGGGATTTGACAACAACATTGGATTTGATGATGAATTTGGTGAATAAAATATGGGAGGTCCATTGACATCTAGCAAAGTAAAATATATTATACATAAATAGATTGAGCATGTTGAGCAGTAAAAAAGAAGGATAAATTATCATTTTTTGATATATAAAAAAAATTCAGTTATTTCTTCCACTATTGAAAGAACAAAGTTTGAAGCTAGAAATATTTTAGCAAAGGTTGTAAGCTCAAGGTACTATTACAGTTGAGAGGGTACTAAAAGTGGAGAAATGGATTTTTATATGCAAAAAATATGTAAACGAAGATGGTGGTAATTCACAATCTACTTTTAGCTTTGAAAATAAAAAATTGGAAGATGAAAGATGGCATGTTAAGGGTAGAAAACCTAGAGGATGGTTAACTTGATGATGTAGCCATGGTTATTCCCATGCTCTTGTTTTCCAATATATTTTACACTTTTATATCTTGATTGGTAATGTCTTTTCATAGGAAATTCTTATCAATCTAATATAATTACTCACTTGTTAGCCAAATATATTTCATCATTTATAAGATTGTATTCTCTAAGTGTCACTCTTTGTACATAGTGTAATATTAGGGTATTTTTAAGTTAAAAAAAAAAAAAAATTAAAACATTGAGTTTTAGATGTAGAACAATATGGTCTATTCTTGAGTTTGGTATTTATATTCCTTTTGCTTTTTAGTTGATAGAATTTTTATAGTAAGTTATTATTTTATTCTCAAAGTTTATAATACCATTAGCTTGTATTGCTCTTGAACTGTTTTCATTCTATCTTATTCTCCATAATTTTCCTAGACTTATGATTATCTTGAAAGTATATTTCCTAAGGAGAAAATTATTGACAATTTAAAGAAGTTGGTCGTCAGGAATTACAATAAAAACAAACTACCAATGCATGTTAAATTAATTCTTGGTATCCTCTATCAAGTGTCCCCATCATACAAACTTGAGTCCATTTAGTATTATCTGAAGAACACAAGCTTATACTGAGAGGGGGGTGAATAGTATAAAACCACTTTTTACTTTTCTTTCCAATCAATAGTATGCAATGTATAGATAGCAATATCAACAAAAATAATCAAAGCAATGCACAAATCACCAAACACAATAACGTGGTTTACCCAATATGGGCTCTTCCACGGAGAAAATCTTTCACTAAAATTTTCTCAATAAATCTCTTGGGAATACTTTCCCTATTAAAATGTTTATGGACCTCTGTCCAAAGGAGACACCAATCTCCTAATCAAATTCATGGATCTCTATCGACACGAGAACTTCTTTCTCCTTAGCTTTGGTTGGTGATCTTCTAGAATAACTACTACCTTTACTGCATTGGCTAATGGATCTCTATCCATTGAAGACTCCTATCCTCACTCAGAAGAACTATCCTCACTGCCCTGGCTAATTGATATCTATCCATTGGAGATTGTCGTCCTCTATACTCTATCACCTCCAAAGCTTGTTCTTTGCTCTGTCTCAAATCTGCACAAAACATAGTCCTTTGGTCTAGCACAAATCTGCTCAATATTTGTCTCTAGTTTGGCACAAATCTATCCTCAAATCTACACCAAAATCTATCCTCAAATCTGCACTAAACACAGTCCTTCGATCTAGCACAAATCTATCCTTAATATTTGTCCTCAAACCTTAACACAAAGCTTGAATCAATCACAAATAAAATTTGCTGGATATGCCCAAAACCTTAACTCAAGGTTTGAATAAATCAATCAGTCAACTCTTCTTACAATCCTTCTCAAAGACTTATCTCAAATTTGCTTTGTAAGCTTCCATAAAAGCTCACACTAATCTGTCCATAATTCCTCTCTAGAACTTGTCCAATCTACTCAACAATCTCTGTCCTCAAATCTGTAATGTAAGCTTCCACAAAAGCTCACACAAATCTGTCCATAAGTCCACACTAGAACTTGTTCAATCTTCTCAACAAGTCCACACTATAACTTGTTCAATATCACATAAACATAAAGAGAATTGTTAGAGACTCAATATGCTTCACATTCAATGCTCAATCACTTTCAATCTCTCTTTTTACCACAAAAACATATAGAGAATTTTTAGAGACTCAATATGTTTCATACTCATAAACACTCAACCTCTTTCTCAAATAAATTTAGAATATGGAAAAAATTATTTCACAAAACTTGAACTATCACTTCAACACATCCACTTGACTAGGCTCAACCAACTCTACTCAATCAATCACTCAATGAATTAATCCTTGCTCACAAACCCTAGTCCAAGCATATGAATACTCACTCACTTATTTCCAAAAATTCTTATCAACAAATCTCACATAATAATGATACTCATGATCTTTGAAAACCCTAGTTCAAGTTCTTCACTCAACCAATCACTTCAACAACAATGCTTATCAAATAATTCACATAACAATGATACTCATGTTCTTTGCACAAACTCTAGTTCAAGATATTTACTCAACCACTCACATACCAATGCTTATCAACCAATCATAACAATGATCTTGCAAACCCTAGTTCAAGATATTTCACCACTTCACATAACAATGATACTCATGATATTTCAAACCCTAGTTCAATATTCAAACTCAACAACAAGGGATCTCAATTACAAAACAATGAGATATGCATTCACTCACTCAAAGTCTCCAACAATGCTTATCAAACAAGGTTTAAAGAATTTACTCGTAATTCAGAAAACTCATCAAATCAACAAACTCACAAAGAAGAACTTAACCAAATCCTTTTCACTCCAATCTTGTTTTCAAAAAATCTTAATCAATTATTTCAACCAAAGAAGAATGTGCCCATACCTTTTACTTGATGAAGAGTAGACTTCAAAATCTGTTTTAACAAGATCAAACTCCTTGCCAATCTCAAGGGTTAGATTACCACAACCTTTCTCAATATCTCCACAAGATTATTTTCATACAAAATAATAAATCCCTTTTGTACACCTTATAATCTCCAAACTTTATAACTCAAACCTTCCAAAATTAAAATAAAATATTTAATTTTAAAACCCTTATATCTCCTTCAAAGACCTTAGCCAATATTTGTTTATCATGAACCAAATACCTCTGAAATATCAAACCTTCAACAAACACCACGACGCACGCCACATACAACCTTAGCAAAAATTATGGAGCATACCTTGTACTCAAAACGTCACGACGGGTTTCTAACGCGTGACTACTCCTTCGCCAAATGCCTTACCAAGGCGCTAGCCCACCACATGGGCTACTAGCTCCCATGTGAAGGGGAAAGCAAAATCCTTTCTGTTATTTCTTTCGTTCTCCGCGGCGCCCAAAAAAATTTACACTTTGCCTTGTAAAAATGAAGTCGATAGGCTTCGAACCTTGCGCCTCGAGCCTATCAACCTTAGCACCTCCCACGAATTCCAACTGCGCTATGCAGTGTTGTGCAATGAAAATGGAGCACCGCTCCCCTTTGTCTTTTCCTCTGCAGCCAATAACTATGAAACACAAAATCTTCCTTCCTCCTTTCACAATAGTCGAAGTCTTTTGCACTTTACATGAATTGCATTCGGATAATTTTTAATCAATGTTTTACCCCCTTTTTATATGCTTTAGGCCATGCTTTTATTGACGTCGACGGATGAATTCGATTTTCGAATTCGAATTCGAATAGACTTTATAACCCATCCTTAGGGTTAATAAATTAATTTTATTATATCCCAACCTTAGGATTAATAAATTAATTTTATTATAACCCAACCTTAGGGATATAGATTAATTTAATAATTAAATTATAGTTAATCTATAATTAACTTAATAACTTTTAAAGTTAATTAAATAAATTAATAAATTAATTTATAATGAAATTATTTAAATTAATTTAAATCTTTCCATTTAATATTATAATAAAATATTATAATATTATTTGCTTGGGTCTATTATTTTCTCTCGAAACTCATTTTGACCACCTGGAAGCAAACTTTCCTTTTGCACTAATTTGCGAAATTGCTTCTTCTTGCACTCTTCACTGAAACTGACTCTTGACATCAATGACCACTCAATCTGCATGTGGAATCATTTCCTCTTGCACTGCTTCACTGAATCTTGACATAAATGAAAACTAAACTACTCAAAATGTCCAACAAAATCCCCCTTTGTCATTGATGGCAACCCAATTATCTTTTCAATTTCCTTAACCTTTTTCTATTTTGCTCCCCCTAGGAAACTGCTCCCCTTGACTCAATGTTCTCTTCTTAAATCAAATATCTCTCCCCTTACTCAAATATCTCCCCCTTTGACATCAATGGTAAAGGGTCACCTTTGGGGCTCGGGGATAAGAATGAGTCTCTTAGCTTAGCCCCTCCCCCACCTCCTCTCGAGGTGGTTAATTCTTGGGTGGGAGTATTTCTACTCCCAACATACACTGATATTTTCATTTATCCGCTTTCCTTCTCATCCAATCCTTTTGATTCCTCTGATTGTTCCTATTCTTTCTTGTCTTTGGAATTTATGCTCTACACCACTTTGCTATGTGTCCATAATTATTGCACTTGTAACACTTAATATTGTTATTCCTTGAAGGTGCAAATATCTTGGGATTTCTCCTGGTGAAGCCATATCTATTCATGTCATGAACCCTGCAATTTATTGCCTTATGACCAAACTAATTACATGAGTAGAAATACCCATGAAATAACTGACTGTTACTGAAGTTTCCATATTCCTGTATTTCATGTGTCCTGCACTGTGAAGCCTTGTACCCAAATCCGTGACATAAGAAACATCGTCCATTGAAATTTCCTTGCCTTGACCTCATTGGATTCTAAGTCTCTCTTACCCTGTGCTAGTTCCTATTCCATCTGTTCCTCTTTTGTGCATTATTCTTTTCCTTGTTGAACTTTATATTGTCCAACTCATCCTCAGAAGTCTCACTTTCTCTTACACTGTCTTCTTCTGAAGTTTCTTCTTCTTCAAACCTTGAGGTTGAATCTTCTTCTTGATTTTTTTGAGCCTGTTCAAAACCAAGACATGTTTTTCTTGATGTAGGCTTTTGTGTGTTTATAATATTATCCAAATTTGTTGAGCTCCTTCCAAACTTGTATATATTATCCTTAGACTTTTCTACTTCTTCCCTTAGTAGAACTACTTCTTGTTCTAATATTTCATATTATAAGACTTTTGCTTCTAACTTATACTTGAACTCTTTTGTCTTAGCTATTGACTTATTTAGATCCTCTATAAGTTTTCCTCTCTCTTCATCACATTCTTGAAATTGAACCTCAAGTTGGGAGTTTTGCTTTCTTACCTTATTTAAATTTTTAAGAGCATAAATAAGCTCTCCCTCAAGATCAACTTCTTCTTTTTTTGATTCTTCCTCTATTTGTTTATCTTTGAAAACATCTTCATTCTTTTTTGACTTGTCTTCTATAGGGTCACCTATTTCTTCTTCTAGTGCCATTAGAATATTCTCTTCTAGTCCTTCAAGTGTATCCTCATATTCATCATCACTAAAACTGAAACCATTCTTTGTACAACTATCTTCAAGATATCCAAAATTACCACATCTAAAATACTTGAGAATTATTGGTGACCTTTTATTAACTTCTTCTTTTTCTTCTATCAGAAATAGGACTTCATCTTTATCATTATCTGAGAAAATATTATCACTATCACTTGAGTACTTACTTGACTTGTTTGCATAGTAGCTTCTATTTTGTCTTTGAAATAACTTCTTTCCTTGTTTGCCTTGTCCATCATTGCCTTTCTTTTAGTACCTGTATTTTTATGATTCCCTGTTCTTATGATTCAATTTTCTTCATCATTGCTATTTCTGGCTTCTTGACAATCAGTTGCATAGTGACCATACTTTCCACAATTGAAACATCTAACATATTTTGCATCTTTAAATCTTGAATCCTTATTATTTTTGCCATAATTTGCTTCTTCATCACTGGATGACTCATTGCTTGAATCTCACTTTTTTCCCTTTGTCTTCTTAGTATCTTTGAAGGCTACCTCCTTCTGGAGATTAGGTTCCTCTTTTGTTCTTATCTCAAAAGCTGTAAGAATACCAAGTAACATATCTCTTGTCAAAGAATCACCATATTTTGATTCCTCTATAGCAAAAATATTTTCACTAAATCTTTTTGGAAGAGATCTTAAAATCTTATCACAAACATTAGATTCTTCAATCTCAAGTCCAAGTCCTTGCATGGTGTTAACAACCTCATCTAAACGAAGTTGATAAGTACTAATGTTTTCCTCATCCTTCATTTTTAAATCTTCAAATTTTCCTTTGAGATTTCATATTTTTACCTTTTTGAAACTTTTATATCCTTCATATATGCTTTGCAACTTATCCCAAACTGCCTTTGTTGATTTGTAATGCATAACCTTTATAAACACTGTTCAATGCAAACCTCTCAAAATTGCATTCATTACTTTTGAATTGTAATGATGTATAAGCTTACCATATTTATCTGCAGGTAGAGTAGCTGGTGGTGTGTATCCATTTTCAATTGCTTCCCATATTTCATTGCCAAGTGCTATCAGGTGAATCTTCATTCTCATACTCCAAAATATATATAATCATTTCCATCAAATACTAGTGTTGAATTATCTGAGGACCCATTCTTAGAATCCATTGTGTTATTGAAAGCTTTTCATTCAAGCTGTTAAACTCTTTCGAACCGCTCTAATACCAATTGAAGAACACAAGCTTATACTAAGGGTGGGGTGAACAATATAAGACAACTTTTTACTTTTCTTTACAATCAATAATGTATAAATAGCAATATAAATAGTAGTAATAAAAGCAATGCACAAATCACCACAAACAATAGAGACACCAATTTAACGTGGTTCACCCTATGTGGGTTACTCCACGGAGAAAACATTTCACTAAAATTTTTTCAATCAATCTCTTGGGAATCCTTTCCCTATTACAATGTTTATGGACCTTTGTACAAAGGAGACACCAATCCCCTAATCAAGTTCGTGGATCTCTATCCATAGGAGAAATTCTTTTTCCTTAGCTCTGGTTGGTGATCTTCTAGAAGAAATGCTGCCTCCACTGCATTGGCTAATGGATCTATATCCACTGAAGACTCCTATCCTCACTCAGAAGAATTGTCCTTGCTGCCATGGCTAATGGATATCTATCCACTGGATACTATCATCCTCTATACTTTGTCACCTCCAAAGCTTGCTCTTTGCTTTGTATCAAATATGCACTAAACACAGTCCTTCGATCTAACACAAATATGCTCAATCTCTATCTTTGGTTTGACACAAACCTGTCCTCAAATTTGCACCAAACTCTATCTTCAAATATGCACTAAATACAGTCCTTCGGTCTAACATAAATCTATCCTCAATCTCTCTCCTCAAGCCTTAACACAAAGCTTAACTCAATCACAAATCAACTCTGCTGGATCTGCCCCAAACCATAACTCAAGGTTTGAATAAATCAATCAATCAACTCTGCTCACAAGCCTTCTCAAAGAGTTGTCTCAAATATGCTTTGTAAGCTTACACAAAAGCTCACACTAATCTATCCACAAGTCCTCTATAGAACTTGTCCAATCTGCTCAACAATCTTTGTCCTCAAATATGTATTGTAAGCTCCCACAAAAGCTCACACAAATCTGTCCACAAGTCCACACTAGAACTTTTTCAATCTGCTCAACAAGTCCACACTAGAACTTGTTCAATCTCACATAAACATAAAGAGAATTGTTAGAGACTCAATATGCTTCACATTCACCACAATGCTCAATCACTTTCAATTTCTCTTTTTACCACAGAAACATATAGAGAATTGTTAGAGACTCAATATGATTCATACTCATAAACACTCAACCTCTTTTTCAAATCAATTTAGAATATGAAACAATTTGTTTCACAAAACTTGAACTATCACTTCAACACATCCACTTGACTAGGCTTAACCAACTCTACTCAATAAATCACTCAATGAATTAATCCTTGCTCACAAACCCTAGTCCAAGAATATGAATAATCACTCACTTATTTTCAACAATGTTTATCAACCAATCTCACATAAAAATGATACTCATGATCTTTGCAAACCCTAGTTCAAGTTCTTCACTCAACCAATAACTTCAACAACAATGCTTATCAAACAATTCACATAACAATGATACTCATGTTCTTTGCACAAACTCTAGTTCAAGATCTTTACTCAACCACTCACATAACAATGCTTATCAACCAATCATAACAATGATCTTGCAAACCCTAGTTCAAGATATTTCACCACTTCACATAACAATGATACTCATGATATTTCAAACCCTAGTTCAATCTTCAAACTCAACAACAAGGGATCTCAATTACACAACAATGAGATATGCATTCACTCACTCAAAATCTCCAACAATGCTTATCAAACAAGGTTTATAACATTTACTTCTATTTCTGAAAACTCATCAACTCAACAAACTCACAAAGGAAAACTTAACCAAATCCTTTTCACTCCAATCTTGTTTTTAGAAAATCTCAATCAATTATTTAAACCAAAGAAGAATGTGCTCATACCTTTTACTTGATGAAGAGTAGACTTCAAAACCTGTTTTAACAAGATCAAACTTCTTGCCAATCTCAAGGGCTAGATTACCACAACCTTTCTCAAGATATCCACAAGATTATTTTTATACAAAATAATAAATCCCTTTGTACACCTTATAATCTCTAAACTTTATAACTCAAACCTTCCAAAATTAAAATAAAATATTTAATTTTAAAAACCCTTATATCTCCCTCAAAGACCTTAGCCAATATTTATTTATCACAAACCAAACACCTTCGAAATATCATACCTTCAAAAAACACCACGACGCATACCACATACAACCTTAGCAAAAATTATGGAGCATACCTTGTAGTCAAAACGTCACGATGGGTTTCGAACACGTGACTACTCCTTCGCCAAGTGCCTTACCAATGTGCTAGCCCACCACGTGGGCTACTAGCTCCTACGTGAAGGGGAAGGCAAAAGCCTTCCTCTTATTTCTTTCATTCGCCATGGTGCCCAAAAACCTTTACACTTTGCCTTGTAAAAACGAAGTCGACGGGATTCGAACCTTGCACCTTGAGCCTATCAACCTTAGCACCTCCCACGAATGCTAGTTGCGCTACGCAGTGTTGTGCAATGAAAATGGAGCACCGCTCCCATTTGTCCTTTCCTCTGCAACCAATAACTTTGAAACGCGAAATCTTCCTTCCTCCTTGCACGATAGTCGAAGTCTTTTGCACTTTACACGAATTGCATTCGGATAATTTTTAATCAATGTTTTACCCCCTTTTTATATGCTTTAGGCCATGCTTTTATTGACGTCGACGGATGAATTCGATTTTTGAATAGACTTTATAACCCATCCTGAGGGTTAATAAATTAATTTTATTATATCCCAACCTTTGGATTAATAAATTAATTTTATTATAACCCAACCTTAGGGATATAGATTAATTTAATAATTAAATTATAATTAATCTATAATTAACTTAATAACTTTTAAAGTTAATTAAATTAATTAATAAATTAATTTATAATGAAATTATTTAAATTAATTTAAATCTTCCCTTTTAATATTATAATAAAATATTATAATATTATTTGCTTGGGTCTCTTCTTTGCTCTTGAAACTCATTTTGACCACCTGGAAGCAGACTTTCCTTTTGCACCGATTTGCGAAACTGCTTCTTCTTGCACTCTTCACTGAAAATGACTCTTGACATCAATGACCACTCAATCTGCTTGCGGAATCACTTCCTCTTGCACTGCTTCACTGAAACTGACTCTTGACATCAATGACAACTCAACTACTCAAAATGTCCAACATTATTAGCGAAGATGATCTATTTAAATACTTCTATTTTTATTTGTTTTCTTCTACAATTTAAATATTTAAGCCTAGAGTTAAGCCATTGTTTTTAGATACACTTTGTCAACACATTTATACCACTTTCTAGCTTGTTGTGGATAATGGGTCAAATTGTTTGCTCTAAAATACCTTTTAATTGGTTCCCTCTACATGCTTCCATAGTATAAAATTAGGAAACCTATAATTACAGTGGTTCATTGAAATCAATTTTTTGATAAGTAAATATTGGATGTCAACTAGCTAAATTATTTTTATGGTTCATCCTAATTGAGTCCACTTATTTGGTTTAGGTGGAAACTTAGTGAGTTGTGTTATCATTATTGAAGCAAGTATGAAATTTTAGTCATTTTCTAGCCATATGAAAGTTTAGAAAGAGTAAATAGTTAAGGTTTATTGACTAAAACATATTTCCATATTTTAAATATTGTTTGTTCTGACATTCCCTCTAGGACTTTGCTATAAGATTCTTAAGCTTTAGCTTTGCATTCAATATAGATGTCAATGAAGGAATATAAGACCAATCAAAAGCTACTATGCAACATCTATTAACTAAAAGGAATTTTTGGGATTAGTTGGCTACCATTGATCATAGGATGGATGAAGAAGATTTGTTTATGATCATCAATATGGATAAAATAGATTCAAAAAATTAAACATTAGAGAGTTCTTTTGCTCAAAGAACAAAAAATAAATAAAAAATAAAGAATACTTTGAAAGCACGAACAAAGAAAAAAACTATCAAGAAAAATATCAACTAAAAGTTCAAGTGAAACAACTTCAAGAATCCTAACAAGTGAGATATAAAAAGATTGATTAACTCTAAAGGGAATTAGTAGCATTGAAAGAAGTAGAGACAAAAATATCACTTCTCAAGGTTGTCACTATGGGATGCTTTCTAGTACCTCATATTTGTGAACTTTGTATCCTCTTTCCTGTGCTTGGGCATGATTTAAAAGTTCTGATTGACCTTTGGTTAGTTGATACCAACAATTGACACCATTTATTGTAATAGTTTTATTCTTTGATTAAATAGACAACTATTTTTAAGGATGAAAAAAAAGATCTTACTTGACAATACCAATAGCACTAATAGATATGAAGACACTCTTGAGGTCATACACCTTAAGTATTAAGTAGAAGACAAGTTCACTCAAAATTTTTTAAGTAATTTTATCAATGCCCTAGCACCAAACATTAACCTAGAAGATCACAAACCATGCTTAGATCAATAGTGGGTCTAGGTGGATTGGTAAGTTGGGGCGCTTACCGAGAGGAGACCTAGGTTCCAATCCCACGGGCTTGCCCATGCACAGACAGTAGCCCAGATCCGATTCCTCTGAGTGGTGCGCTAGATTGATGACGACGGTGCAACCCCTATGCGTTCGACGGTCCCCATATCACGTCGGGTTACCATGTACTGAGACGATGGAAGTCCTGGGAGCCTTCGTAGATAGTTTGAACCCTACCAGCTATGCTGGTAGTTACTAAAAATCGTGATTGTAACCATTGCTTCTATATATCAAAAAAATAAAAAAATAAACAAAATAACTTTATATTTTATTTTTTAAATGGGTTCCTAGCCTCATTCAAGGCCTTTCTTGATTCTTTATTGTTATTTCTCTACCACTTTTTGGTAACATGGAATGTAGTCAATACAGATGATATTTTTTATACATAGGGAAATTGATAACATAATTGGACGTTGCCACTATAAACCCTAGTATGGATAAGAGAAAGTCAACGAGACCTTGATCCTCTAGGTCATCGAACTAGGGCAGCGAATCGACAAACACTTGGTCATTACCATTTAGCCTATCCCCTTCTACGTATGTCGTGGTTTGAACCTTAGACCTCCCCAAAGAAAGACCAAATTCCTAACCATTGCGATGTCCTAAGCAAACTAAATCTTTAGGGTAAATGGGTCCTGGTTCCTTGTAGTGGTTTGAACCTGAGTCTCTTGGATGAAAACCCAAAGTCATACCACTATAGTGTCTTGATAAGAAAATGAGTAGCTGCACCTGGGAGTGCAGTGCAACGATTCAAGCTTTGGCTCTTCTTTGAGAGGTCTAAGGTTCAAACCGCAGTGTGAGCGAGTGTGTGAGGGAGGTGGGTGTGTGGTGGCTTTGTGTTAAATTCCCTATTGATAAGTATAGCTCTCAACTTTAGGAAGGGTCATGGTTGGGAGGAGACTGCTCAACTCTCTCACAATAACCAAATCAAAAAAAAAAATATTTGGGTAACCAATACACACGTTGACTTCAACCTTGAAAATGAAATGTTTTTAAAGTTATTAACTTTTATGGACTTAAACATACTCATAAACCTATTGAACATGGATACCAACAAACCCATCTAAGATCCCTCAAATGATGTCAAAATGCATTCTTCCTTTAACAAATCTATAACCACAATTCCTCTACACAAATTTATATTTGATTTATATTTTATAAATTTTATATTTGAATTTATAATTTAAATATTTATTAATTAAAAGTTTGAATTTTTTATTTTTTTTATTTGGTTAGTGTGAGAAACCCCTACAATCAACACTCAAGGTTAGGCGGCTCCCCCAACCATGACTCCTCCTAAAACCGAGCTATGCTTATCAATAGGAAATTTTTAATTAATAAATAAATTAAATTATTAAATAATAATATTTGTTAAAATAAAAATTTTAAAGATAAAGTAGTATTTTACATTGTGAAACAATATAAATTAGTTATTCAACCTGCTTTAAAAATATTATAATTAAATTTGAAAATGAAGTTAAAATTTGATGACACGTGTACTATAACGTAGTCTTTTACATTGTGAAACCATATAAATTAGTTATTCAACCTGCTTTAAAAACATTATAATTAAATTTGGAAATGAAGCTGAAATTTGATGACACGTAGGCAACTTGCAGGCATACAAACAACGTTTGTGAGTAAACGCATATCTACTCAACGTCTGTGATTAAACACCGTGATATTAACAGACACACGGGAGTAAATCTATGCCATACACGTACCCATCTATGCAAGTAAATTTGACGGTCCAGATATGCAGCCATCGATTAGAGGGCCTTAATTTTTTATTAAGGATGGGTGAGAAGTAAGAAGGGGCTTAATTTTTTATTAATGGTGGGTGAAAAAGTTAGGAGGGGCTTAATTTTTTATTAAGGGTGGGTGAAAAGTTAGAAGGGGCGTAACCGTAATGTCAAAATCTGCATAAAGACAAGTTAGAAGGGGCTTAATTTTTTATTAATGGTGGGTGAAAAAGTTAGGAGGGGCTTAATTTTTTATTAAGGGTGGGTGAAAAGTTAAAAGGGGCGTAACCGTAATGTCAAAATCTGCATAAAGACAAGTTAGAAGGGGCTTAATTTTTTATTAAGGTTGGGTGAAAAGTTAGAAGGGGCTTAATTTTTTATTAAGGGTGGGTGAAAAGTTAGAAGGGGCGTAACCGTAATGTCAAAATCTGCATAAAGACAAGTTAGAAGGGGCTTAACTTTTTATTAAGGGTGGGTGAAAAGTTAGAAGGGGCGTAACCCTAATGTCAAAATCTGCATAAAGACAACCCTAAAGGTAACTCGGAAAAGAGAAACAATAGTTTTATATTTATTGTTAATATATCCTTTGTTTGACTGAGATTGAAGGCTTTCGTAGAAGGAGTTTATTCTATTCTAAATGGTATCTTCATGAGAGGTTTCAATAAATATTTTTAAAATAGAAATTAAAAAATATATATAATTATTTAAATTATATTTAGTAAATTTATTTAAATAAATAATTAAAAATACAATTTAAATATATTAATAATTATAAATTTATTTTAATAATGTCTTTCCATTTTTTCGTGTGTGTGGGACGTCTCTTAAGACATTTTTGTTGTTGTTTTCATCGATTTTACTCCGTCGTTTGGTGGATTGAACCTTTTTTTGTATGGACGGAGTTCAATCAACAGTTCCAACTTTTGTTGAAGTTGTAGAAGGGAGCAATGACGTTAAAGGTGAACAAGCAACCATGAAAGTTCATTCCCAAAGTTTATCACGGGGTAATCTTTCTCCTCCAAATGTTGTTATCTCGTTGAGTGAGTTTAATACTACTTGTTCTTGGTTGGAAAGCCATATGCTTGTAGGGTATTTTTTAGGTCGCATCCTTGTTGAGACCCTCCTTCGAAATTGGATCCAACAAGCTTGGTATGACATCAAGGTTGATGATATCCAGAACCTCACCAAAGGGTTTTTTTTGTTTTGTTTTGCTGGCCCTACTTAGGCCAAAGCGGTCCTCAACCGTGGACCTTGGTCTGTTCGTAGCTTCTTGTTGATTTTTCAAACCTGGACCAAGGATTTTTTGATCACTAATGATGTTTCCTTACATGTTTCGATTTGGGTTGAATTCCCTAACCTTCCTCTGCAGCTCTGGCCTTACTATCAAAACCTTGTGGTCCTCATTGGTGAATTTATTTGTTGTGAAACGAAATAATTTTATGCCTCATGCCCTCAAAAGCATTTTTGTATCAAAGTTGATATTTCTAAAGACCTCAGGGAGACTATTGATGTCCAAGTTGGTGACTATAGGTTTAAGCAATGTGTTGTCTACATAAACATGCCTAACATATGTTATCGTTGCCAATCAACTGCCCATAAGATAAAATATTGTCCTTTAATGACAGATAAGATTAAAGCTAAGGAGACAGTTACGGCTCCTGTTATTAATAGTTCTATCCCTGCTTCCAAAGAGGGGCAAGATGAATGGAAGGTAGTCCAGAAGAAGGGTAAGAATGGAAAAAATGTAAACCCTACAATTGCTCCCAGCAACTTGCCTCAACCTCTTGTGTCTTTTGCGCCAGCTAGGTATGGTGTGGTGACAGAACAACATACCATGCAATCGATGGCACCTAGTGCTAGGGCTTCACAAATGGTTGCTAATGTACCATCGACTAGTGCTTTCTTTGTTGAAGTTGTTATTTCTTTTGCTCCTACTTAGTCTTCAAATCCTCCAGTTCTGTATATCAATGGGTAGTCTTCCTCAAGCTTCATGGAACCTGAATGGGCTTCTATCAATGGCCGAAGATCTTGTAGCCCACCCCAGGGAGACTCCCTGGTTCACCAGGAGAAAAAGCGTCAAACAGAGTTTTGGAAAGCAGTTCAGGAGCATTTTCTCAATAATATTTATGATTATCTTTCAAACCTTGGAGATGTTGAAGATGTAGTTGGACATATGAGTCTTGATCGATCTCTATGATTTTTTTTATCATGGAATGTCAGAGGGCTAATGGACCCAATCCGCAAATACTTGGTCCGTGATGAGATTGTTTGATGCTCTAGGTTTAATGGTAATCCTGAATTTCTCTATCTTCAAGAGATTAAGATGTTTTACTTTATTCTGTAATGTACTTGCAATTTTCTTTGGCCAGGTTATTTTTTTATGCCACTAGTCATTTCCCTGGCAGAGGGGGAGCTTTCATTCTTTTGGCAACTAGGTGGAAAGATACTTTTGTCTCATGGGGTGTGGACCCCTCAAATCATGCACTTTGGATTTTACTTGAGGTTGGTGGGCTATCTTTTGGTATTATTAATGTCTATGCCTCCAATGATGCTTAGAAGTGTTGTAGCCTCTCGTGGTGGTGTGTTTTTCTTTACCACCTATTGTTTGGGTTATGTGCAGATATTTTAATATGACTAAAAATCCTACAGATAAGATAGGACAACTTCCCATGCGATGGGCTACTAGGGAAAGAGAGGCCTGATACTTCATGTAAAACAAATTGGGTTTGTCAGACCCTAATTCTTGTTTTTCTCCCTAGGATATTTCTAAACATTTGTGGTATACATGGTCCAATTTCTAGGCTGGCCATGCAAGAATTCTAATAAGGCTAGACAGAGCCATGCTTTCAGATCATGTGCAATTTTTATTTCATAGGAGAAATGCTTCAGCCCCGTTTGTGGAAACCATTCCTGGTACGATTACTTCTAACCATTCACCCATCATGTTTAATGTGCTGATGAAATCCCTACCTCAGAGACACTACAAGTCATAATTTTTTTCAATACTTCATTTCTTCAGCACCCTTCTGTGGTCTATCATATCCGTAGAGTCTAGAATCTAGTTTCTAGACCTAGTGGAGAGTTGGGTTAGATATAATGGTGGAATGATTCCATTTTTTGCACAACTATCTTGCTTCATACTTTGGGGAAAAAGGTGGTGTGGTTCAAAAGACATTCCAATGTTGTCCTTCATGATGAGCTTGTCAAAAGTTCTCTCAGGCTTGAGGTCTGTCCATTTAATCCTGAACTTCAGTCTCATGTTGCCCAGTTGAGGCATGAACTTAAACTTGCTAAACTTTATGAGGCTCGAGGAGCTCGAATTAAAGCCCGACTTCATTGGCTTAAAGTTGGTGATAGGGTCACCAAAGATTTTTTTCAAAGGCTTTGCCCTCCCAGGAAAGCTACTCAATTCAAGTCCATTCAAGACAATGGAATAAGACTTACCTCTATTCCTGAGATGATTTATTCTTTTATCAAGCACTATACCAATGTTTTTGTTGCTCAAGCTTATTCCCATAAGTGGAAGCAAGCACTGGTAGCTTGTATGGCAGTTGTACTAGTTAGGGTTTCAGAGTCTCAAAGAGCAGGGTGTGATAAACTACTCTCCCTTACAAATCTAGAAGATGCATTGTATCATATGGCAAATGATAAAGCTCCAGGTCTGGATGGATTTCCCTGTGAGTTCTACAAGGGTCTTTGGGACTTAGTTGGTCATGATCTGTATAAAGTTTATTTGGAGGCTCTTCGAGTAGGCTCTTTGGGAGAAATTATTAACAGGGGTCATATCAAATTCACACCCAAGCAAGGGGACCTATAGTTGATAGTAAAATTATTAGTTACAAGATTATTACCAAAGATTTGGCTCTTTGCCTTTGGCATCTTCTTCCTTTGATAGTCATATCTGAGCAAAATAGCTTTATTCAAGGAAGGTAACATCCTCGATAATATTTTGGTTGTCTGGTAGGGCATGGAATGGGCTTGAATGTCAAACCAGAACATACTTTTTATTAAGATTAATTTTGAGAAATCTTATGATCGCATTGAATGGAGATTCATTCTTGCTATTCTCAAAACTTTAGGATTCGAGCCAATTTTCATTTAGACTATTGCTATGTTATTCAGAGATGCTTCGGTTATTCTCAATCTGAACAATACACAATCTAAAGCAATGGGTCTTTTTAGGTCTGTTCGACAAGTATGTCCTATTGCTTCCTCTTTATATATGCTTGTTGTTGAAGCCTTCAGCTATCTTTTAACTGCTCAAGCTTCTATAGGTCTTATTAAAGGAATTGCTCTTTTGAATAGGGTTATGCATAGTGGCTATTTATCGCCAAATTGGATAAAATTAGGGTGTTTGAAATTTGGAATTGGCTAATATTTGGGACCCTTGACCAGGGCCCATTAGCCAAAAAATTTTGGGTGCAAGTTAATTCATCCCAATTTTATAATAATTTGACCATTTTAAGTTTAAATTTCCAACATTGCCCCTAATAATAGTGAACCTTCTACATGCGTTTGGACACTATTCGCCTAGATTTTGAAACTGATTCTCCATTTTTTTATAAATACATTTTGGGGTCGACCCCTTACACATAAACCTACTTTTGAATGATCAACGACAACTTATTAATGGTCACTTTGCTAATGACTCCTTTCTTACTATAAGGGAAGAGGAGCAATCTATTTCTAAAGCTTTATTTTGTTTAAACACCTTTTGCACACCCTCTAGTTCTAGCATACAATGGAGGAAGACCTCATGCTTCAAACTGTCTCCCTTGCCTATGTCACCTTGGCTTCAAGAGTATCATTGAAATTGGATCCCTCTTGGAGAAGTTTTTAAGTTTCTTGGTATTCCTTTTGCCTTTCAAGGCTCCCCTGCTCAACTTTGGAATTATGTGCTTCAAAGAGTTGAAAAGAAACTTGATTTCTGGCTTACTAAGAAGTTGTCATTAGTAGGTAAATTTCATATTTGCTCTAAAATTTTAGCTGCCACTCATGTATACTATTCCTCTTGCTGGGTTCCTTTATAGGCTTGCTATAAGAAGCTTGAGAAAATCCTTCGAGATTTTCTTTGGAATAATTCTTCTGAAACAAAGGGATTTAATAGAGTTGCTTGGGATATTTGTTGTCTTCCCAGAGAATTTGGTGGAATGGGTCTGATGTACTGTAGATGACAAGGTATTTCTCTATGTGCGAAGTGGGTGGTCAGGGCTCTGAGGGGAGCTAAAGCTTGGAAAGTTCTGGTGTGACATTTCATTTCCTCTGGTCTTCCCTTAAAATCATAGAGCATGGAGAGGGTTGGATTTTTCCTCTCTCATTGTTGCTCCGATTTTTGTTAAGATTTATGGCTCCTTTGTTATTAAAAGTATATGGAAATCTTGGCAACAACTCACTCCTTTGATCTGTTGGAGAGGAGATGGCTTTTGTAAAGGCTTATCCATCAATTCTATGAATATTTAGTAGTCCCTTGTGTTTATTCATCAAGGTTCTTCCTTAGCTTGAGTGCAATGGATTCATGCTCAGCGGTTTTTCAAAAAAGGTATTGTTACAATAGCTGATTTCTTTTCTCACCAGACCAAGTATTGGATCCCATAGAATGAGTTCAAACGCACCTTTAGGATGAATGGTATAGATAAATATACTTATGATGTTGTTATTGCTCTCACCCCTTTTTCTATGTTACACAAGATTGGTGTGCGCTTGCAGCATCCTTGGTGGTAAAACTGGAGATGGCATGTTGAAAATCCTTTGCTTAATTATAAGGCTTGTTTGGGGTATAAATGGTTATCTCCTCATCTTCCTCTGGTGCCTAAGCTCAATCAACATTGAGACTTATTTTCTACAAGGACTAGATGGAATTCTAGATTTCAAAATGTTTGGGCTACTTATGTTGAGCCCAAGCAATATTTTTTTGCATGGAGCTTGTTGTGTCAAGGCCTTCCCTTGGGATATTTTTAAATATCATTTTTTTGGTGTACCCGAGTCTTGTACTCACCTCTTTTGGAATTGCAGAAGATCTAGGTAAGCTTGGGAATGAGTTATTTTTTCCCTATTTACAGTTGTAAGAGTTTCTGGGCCCTAAGCTCTTCTTGGGGACTCTTTTACTTTATCTCTCACACTTTTTGAAGTGTGACAGGTTTTTAGGATTAGCCTGCTCTTTCATATTTGCAAGACTCGTAACAGAATTGTTTTTAAATAGTATACACCTGTCACATTTACTCATGCTAACAAATTAGAAGTTTTTAATAACATGTGGCTACAAATATATACTCAAGCCAACAAAGTTGCTATGGATTTGGATCACCTACAAGTTCTTCTGGCACACTAAGCCAATGCTCCATGTACAGTCAACCGGATCCTCCCAGAGCACTCTTCTCATGAGCATTTTCGATCATGCTCTCACCATCGATCTTCGTCATATGCAAGAAGTGCTCTTGTAGATAGGCACTGGTCCCAAACCTCGCTAGCCAGGAAGCGGCCTAATGTTGACATTGCTTGTTCATATCGCTTGGTTGGGGGGTGGGATGATGTTCAACCAGTTTCACCTGGGCTAGTTGTTGGTTGGAGCAATGCAGGTACTAAAGACCTTAATCATGATGTAGAGGGGTGGATTCTCATCCCATAATAGCAGTTTATGTAGGACACCACGCCAAAGCACATTACTCCATATGATATGCTTTCTTTGATGTAATGATCATCAATGATCATGATTGGTAAACTTGTGTTTTGTTGTCGGATTTGTTTCCTAACCCTTGTCAATGAGGATTAGTTTTATTCCCCATGGGGTGTGTTAACCCACCCACTTTTTTATTGTAAAGGATTTTATCTTAATTTAATGTAAATTTACTTTTTTCATCAAATATATATATATATATATATACAATTTAAATATATTAATAATTATAAATTTATTTATTTATTTATTTTTATTTGGTTAATGTGAGAAACTCCTACGACCAACGCACAAGGCTGAGAAGTCTCCTCCTAACCATAAACCCTCATAAAGTTGAGAGTTATGCTTATCAATAGGGAATTTTACACACAACCACCACACACCCAACCCTCACACACTCGCCCACGCTATGGTTTGAACCTTGGACCTCCCGAAGAAGAGCCAAAGCCTGAGCCATTGTGTTGTCCCCCCTAGGACATTACAAATTTATTTTAATAAAAATTATAATTTAAATAATTACATATAAAATTTTATAATTTTTTATTGGTTTTAATAGCTTAAAAAAATTATTTCACAAGGACAACGTAGTGGTTAGGGATTTGACCTCTCTTTGGGGAGGTTCAAGGTTCAAACCACGACATACCCAAAAGGAGATAAGCTATATGGTGGCAGTCGAAGGTTGGTTTTCCCAGTCAAGGATTTTTAGGATAAATATTCATGTTTATTGTGAATACATGTTATTTTTTCTTCTATTTTACAATTTTAGTTACATTATTATCTCTAGAATAGGTTTATAAATCTCTTTATTTGGTATTAAAGCATGGTTATTTTCTTCAAGGGGATACCTTTGTTGCTAGGGTTTAGCTTAGCCTGAGAAGAGAAAGGGTATCTTTATTCTACGATAAACCTAATTTTAAGTGAGATTTTTGTGTAGGTGAATCCAATGTGAAGGAAAATGGTTAGCAGTACAAGGATCTAGATCGAAAATTTTAATAGCAAGATCTTTGAGTTATGAAAGCTAAAGATGGAAGATTTGTGAGGTACTAAATAATGTAATACCTCCAACACCCCCCTGTATACATTATTTGGTATGAAGGTCCTTGGCCTTCATGTTCTTTCATCTTCTTGAACTGACCTAGATTATGCATTTTGGCTCGTTTGGATTTTGGTACTCTTTTTGTTTCTTCTAGATTGATTGTTGAAGAAGTTTGTACCCTTTTTCTAGCTATATATGGAATTAGAAAAAAATTCCTCAAAAAATCCATTTAGCATTATCTTTTTTACTATTTCTTTCATCTTATCCCATTTGTGCATGCTTATCCATCCATAATTCATATTATTATTTCCTTTGTGCCAACAATATTTTTGAGAGTGATTGTTACCTCCACAAATTTTACAACAATGAAGATTCCAACATCTTTCTATCTTGTGTCCATGCTTGCCACAATATCCATATTTGTTACCTGATTGTTTGAGGTCTTCATTATTTTGCTTTACAATAATTCTTACCATTTTTTTTGTGCCATTGTATCCTGACAAAAACTCTATGCCGATCTCTCTATCACTATTATCGATATCATTACAATGTCACATATACTCTTTGCACACTCTTTGTCTTCATAACATTGTTTAAATCCCTTGTGTCATATGCAATGTCTGTTCTTGGAACAAGTTCTATATTTATTGTCATGGGTCCCAAATCACAACTTGCATAGGCCTTTATGGACTTCAAATCACAATTATCATTTTTATTTTGATGAAGATCACTAGTGTCACAACATGCATCTGTCATCATGGGTCTTAAATCTATGGTATCACAACATGTATTAGCTATCATAGGCCTTAAATCATTTGTGTCACAACAAACATCTTTCATCATAGGCTTGTTCTTCAATTCTTCATTTTTTCTTAAGAATATTTAGAGTGACTATTGCCTTGTATACTATTTTCCATATACTAATAGGTATTGTAATGTAATTTTCATAACAGTCATTAGTGTCATTGACAAGAAAGACCATGTATGTAGTGTTGAAGTATTGAAAAGTTTTTATTTTTAGCTTCTTTGTGAATGGATTGTAAATATCCCATCAATTCTACTAACACATATTTTTTTCATCTTCAGTAGCTCCTTGAGAGATGGATTGTAAGATATTTTTGGCTGACTTTTCTTTAATTGTACTATCCTTTGGTGAAGCATACTAAATGTTTGTTTTCCTTTTTATTTATTTATTCTTTAATTGTCATGTTGTGTTCTTAATATATTTTTCACTAGTAAAACATTTTCTATTTTTCCTTTGTTGTTAACAACCTTATTACTCCCAATTTTAAAATTTCTTCAATAATTATTTTCAATATAATCTTCATCTCTTTCGATTTTCAATTTCAAAATAAAATCTTTCAAATCTTTGTAGAAAACCATTTAACTCTAAAATTATTTTCTCTTTTTCAATTTTCTTCAATCTTCAGTTCAAATTTTCCTTATTTTTCTTCAATAATTTATTTTCTTCTTCAATTCTTCTTCATCAATTCAATTTATTTTGTCAATCATTAATTTCAATCTTTAATTTCTTTCTTCTTTAAATGTTCACTCTTTTAGTATTTCTCTTCAAATTTCTTTTCTTGTCTTTAATTTTTTAAAATTATTTCTTCTTATTCAATCTTCTTTTCTTCATTATTTAAATTAATTAAATTTTATTTCTTCAATTTCAATTTAATCTTCAACTTAAATTTTTTCTTCTTTCTTCAATTTCAAAGTTTTATTTCCTTCAACTTCTTATAACAACCTTTAATTAAATTTCCTTTTTCACAATATTATTTTTTCTTCAATCAATTATATGTTTTCTTCAAATTAATAATTTTTAATTCTTTAATTTTTTGTATTCTTCTTTAATTATATATCTTCTTATATCTCCCAAAATTACTTCACTTTCTTTTAAATAAATCAACCTTACTCAATTTTGATAAATGTTTTAATAAAATATATGAACTGATCATTTGAATTATTAATTGAAGGAAACGAATACCTTAGATAGGTGGCGATTATCCCCCATATTAGGGAATCTCTTCACCTAAGCGTTCATCAATGTTTTGAATGTTTTACCTTCTATATATTTATGTGTATTCCTACACTCAAATTATTTCTTCTATGGCATCGACCAATTGCATTACACTTTTTGCTTGATATATTCTATCATTTTTAAGGGATTTTATATTGCTTATTAGTCTATAATTTTAACCTACCTTCAACTCATCTAGAGCATCCACTTTCTCCTCAAACATTATTGAAGATTTAGATGTTCTCCATTTGTGCTCCTGATGTCAAACATGCACTAATTTCTAGGCTTCCTCGCTCTTTCAATTCTTGTTGTGTCTTGTTGATGTTCTCCTCATTTTGGTCATCTTCATGTTGTCTACTCAATGTATTATATTTTCTTCTCCTTTACTTCAATTCTTGGTGCCTATTATATCTAGAGTTATTTTTTTAGCACTGTTACTTCTACAACCGTGTTCCAACACTATCTCCTTTGCTTGCAAACGTTCTCTTTCTAGCACTATCACCTCTTTAATCCCCTTCATTTATTTCTATCAAACTCTAATATTTCCCTCACCATATGCTCAATGTGGCTCTCTCTAAGCACACAAGATGGCTCTGGTACCACTGTTAGCAATTTATAAATATCTCACAATATATTCCACAAGATCTAACAATATTTTAGAAAAAAAAAATTATTTAATATTATTGAAAAATATATCTACCTAAGTCATGCAAATACTGGCAAAGTTTATTTGATAAACATTACAATGCTTTATCATCAATTTATACATACATAAGACTCTTCATATTCACAAGACTCTTGATCTTTACACTGCATAAGCTCTCATCTCCTCATACTCATAGGAGATTTAACTCTTCATATTTATCCAATATTTACATAAAGATAAATACACTCATGATTGCACATAACTCCTCACAACTCATAAATCCACATTTATGACACATAAATCAAACTTACTAACATGACACCTTATTTACATAACTCACACTTAATAACTTGACACCTATATACTCAAATATTAAACACACCCTAATATAAATTATTTACAAGGTCTTTGCATTAATATTGCAAGGTACCAAATAATATAATACTTCCAACAATAATTAGAGCAATTTTAGTAACACTCCAAGGAGACCATAGCAATAATAATAGAAGCAATGTCTCTAGCATCAATAGTACCTACAACTATAAATGCAAAAAATAAAATCATTGGTTAATATGATAGGATGTGTAATGAGATGATTGAAGCTAAATTCAAGCATATCTAATGGATTATGCATACCTTATAAAATGTTATGGTAAAGAAAAGAGGCATCTTACAATATCAAACTTTTATTATAAGTCTACCTAGTACAATGTTTCTAGAGCCTATGTTTATAATTAGCAAATTATATAAGCCTTTGATTTATGGATGACTTTCTAAATGAAATGTATTACAATATTCAGATCTAATTCTCCTACTTGATTCATTGTAAAGCATGTATTAAGCAATGTGTCTCAACTATTTGAAGAATATTTATTCTAATCATGACTTAGCGATAAATTTGTAGAATATTTGATTAGGTAAGCACCATGGAATTTAGAGGGGATTTTGAGTTAAGGAATGAGGAACTAGTAGATTTTAAGAGATCTAACTATAGCATTGCATATGATAATGAATTTGGTGAAAAAGAGGTAGGAGTTCCATTGATATTCAGTAAAGAGGAAAATATTATACACAAACCAATTGATCATGTTCAATAGGCACAACGAAGGATTTCTCTTTTTTCAAGATATTAGAAAAATATAGTTATTTGTTCCACTACTAAAGGATAGAAGTTGAAGCCAGAAATATTGAAGTAAAGATTCTAACCTTGGGGTACTTATGTAGTCAAGAGGGTGTTGAAAGTGGGGGAAATTATGTTTCAAATGTAAAAATTATATACAAAAAATATGGTGGTGTTTCACATGCTACTTCTAGCTTTGAAAATAATTTAGAGGATGAAGAATTGCATGGAATAAACAGAAAAAACTTGAGAGTAGATCTAGAGGATGAAAAACTTTACAATGTAGCCATAATGATTCCCATTCTCGTATTTTAATACCTTCTACACTCTTATTTCTTGATTTAAAATGTTTATCTATAAAATATTTTTGTCTATATAATATAATTGCTCATTTATTATCCTAATATACTCTTTGAGTATCACTGTTTGCACATATTATGTGAGTATTTCAAAGGAGATTTAGCTAATTTAGGTTTTGGAAAAGATTTTAATATGTTGAGTTTCAAATGTAGAACAATATAGTCCATTTTTTAGTTTGGTATTTGCATTTTTTTTTTGCTTTTTAGTTGGTGATATTTTCATAACAATTAATTGCTTCCTTACCAAAGTTTATAATACCAATAGTTTGTAGTGCCCTAAAACTCTTTTGAGTTCTATTTGATTCTTCATAGTTTGCCTAGACTTTTGAATATCTTTAAAGTATAAATTGCCTAAGATGAAAGTTTTAAGGAGTTTAGAGAACTTGGTCATTAGGCATTATAGTAAACAAAAATACTGGTAATACATATTAATGTAGTCCTTAGACCCTTAATATCAATTGTCCTACCATGCAAACTTGAGTTCATTCAGTATTTTGAGTGGATGCTCTAAATTGCCACTACTATTTTTATTTGCTTCCTTATATAATTTAAATGTCTAAGCTTAGAGTTAATCCATTTGTTTATGGATACTCTTACTCTCAATTTTTTGTGAACACATTTGTAGCACTTTCCAATTGCTTGTTCATAATGAGTCAAAATTATCTACTCTAAAATCTCATAGAATCCTTTGAATTTGTACCCTTCACATGATTGCATAGGATAAAATAACAAAACTTGTTATTATAGTAGTTCACTCATATTAAACTTCTCATAAGTGAATACTAGATACAAACTAGTTAGAACTTGTTAATGGTTCATCTTAATTGAGTCATCAACTTGTTTGGTTTGGGTGGAAACATAGTGAGTCATCTTATTATTATTGAGGTATTGTTGAATTAGGAAATATTATGACTTCTAATTTCATCAATAATATATCCCAATTATAGACTTTCAACAAGTTATTATATGGAGGGGTGTATGACCTCTTCAAACCTCTTTATTTATGTTAGTTTCCCACTATCCATACTAATTTCTAAATTAATATATTCTAATTGCATGAAATTAAAATACAAAAAATAAAACACATAAAAGTAGATTTAGAGCTTAGGGTGCAAGAAATGAAATGAAACTACAATTGTAAGCATAGCAAAGTGTGCAATCAACCAACACATGAGAATCTAAAAAACAATAGTGTTCCCAATCAATAAATATAAAATAGTAAGGCAAATGAAAAATATGAAAAAGGTCTATGCCTTAATCATGATGCATTCTATAATCTAGGAGGGTAGTTCCACTAATGGAGAGCAATTTATTTATCAATTTCCTCCCAATTTCATGAGTTACAAAGTACAATGTGGGTTTCATAGTGTGTAGCTCTAAATTCACGTAGTAAAAATATGTTTACAATAGAGCACATAACTCCTCTTTACCCTTGATATATATGGGATTATAAATTATTACTCTTAGTACAAGTAAAACTTTAGGTGCATGTCTAACAAAGTGATGCACCTACATATGGTACACACCTCTAAATATGCCTCTAATAGGCTTAAAAGGCTTCTATAATGAGTTATGGTGCCACTACATACCAAAATATCTCTTTTCATAGACTCTTCTTGCGATATTTACCTTCATTTTTATCCCTCCATAGGTCAACAAGTGATTCACTCTAGGAAGTGAGTGAATCACTTTGCTTTTCTAGTGATTTTCTAGATGACTTTGATTTTTGATCATATAAGCTAATCCATCCATTTTACTAGTGGATCTCCTAAAGCAATCAACATTTATAGAGCAAATTGGGACTTGTATTGAACTTAGCCAAAAATTAAGAGGTTATGGAAGGCATTTATGGACTGATATCACTATTTTACATCTTTATAAAATTATGTTTCCCAAGGGAGTGATGTGTCACTACATTTCTGTAACTTAATGAGCTGACAAGCTCAATTAATGACAGATCTCAAATATGGCCTTTATCCTTAGGCTTGAAGTTTTCAAAATTAGAATCTCTACTATAAAATTATCAAAATTATGGTTCTCCTATTCTATATTTTATGGCAATAGCTCCAATAGCTTTTTTCATTCCTCTTCTAGCAGTTGATTAATGCCTAGATCCTCACCTTCTCCTATGAGATCTTGATACATGTTTTTAGATTACATATATTGCTTTCTCTTGAGCTCTTGCAACTTGGCATATATTGGCTCTATGTTCTTGTGGATATCCACTACGTCTCTTGAGTTAGCCTTATTATTTTGTTGTTTGAAAATTGTGTCAATGATGTCATAATTGAGGAGTATCATTTATGGGTCAAGAATTTTTAGAAGTCTAGAAGTGATGAACCTTTAAATCTCTTTGATCCTTTCTTACACTAGGGCTTTTAGAGAGACCAATGCATTTTTATAATTTTATATATTTTTTGTACATCAAGGATCTTCTTAAGTTTCTTGACCAATTATTTTTTTTCTATCCCTAGTTATTGTGCTTGTGGTGTTGACATAACCTTTAGTACTTCTTGGAATGTCTCCTTTATGACCAATTGTTCTTCAACCTAATTGATAATTTCTATCACTTTTTCAAGTTTTATTTTGTATATGTCATAAAGTAAAAGTATCCCTAAGTATTTATTACTTATACCTTTATTTTGTATAGATGAACTTGATCTACTAATTTTCAAAGGCTCTTTTTAGATATATAGTTATCTTTAGTTCTTTCAATGCTATTAATTTCCTTTAAAATTGATCAATCTTTTTATATCTCACTTGTTAGGATTCTTGAAGTTGTTTCACTTGATCTTCTAGTTGATATTTTTCTTGATAGCTTTCCCCTCTCAACTAGTCCTACCCCTATGCAAGTTGTTGTGAAAGTTCCTCTAATTGTTTCCTCTTGTTCTTAGCATCATCAAGCTAGAATTTGATGTCTTCAAATTGCTTCTTTATTTGATCTCTCACATGCATATTTTTAGTCCTACATTTACTTTCTATAAAAATGCCTTTTTCAATTTTAGTTTAACCGCTTTTACGTTGAGATATTTATTCTTCATTCTTGGTGCTTCATCCCTTACTCTTAATTGGCCAAACTACGTAGCTACACTATTGGAAAGTTGGTTTGTAACTTAAATAATTTGATAAGGATTTGTTTGACTTAGATCTAGCTTATATGGGTCACTTATTGATACATCCATGATGATAACTTTTTGATACATATAGCTTTGATAAAGTCGATAAGGGATGTTGCAATTTTAGATGGGTCACTTTTTCATACCTCCATGATGATAATACTTTCTCCCCTATATGAAGCATGGGGGAATTTATCTCTTAATTGCTTGTATTCATTCTTCAATTTCTTCTTTTCTATTATGACATCAAATACCTTGAGCTCACATATGACATTCCACATGAATTCTTGACTTGGCCCTATGGCTGATCTAGCTTCTAAGGGAACTCTTGTAGACTTAGTCATAGTGGATAGAGTGGGTGATATCATTGCCTGTAGTGAGAGTAGCCTGGATTAAGATGGAGGGTAGTTTTATTGGATGAGATGGTTCCTGGAGTAAGCTATATGGATATGGGTATGAATATTATAGGTATGGAAATGGTTACTCGTAATGTTGCCTGTACTAATGATTTGATGAACAAAAAGATCAATAGTGAAAGGAGAATTGGTTGTAAAGGGTTAGTGTATATGGTACCAATATCTATATGGTTGATATTTAGATGGATGTCAACAAAAATGAGGTAATTAACTTGATCTATTAATTATCAAAGGCTCTAACAATTCAAGGTGGAGTGCCACTAGAAAATCATGAGCTACACTAGCTGATGGTAAGAAAATAATAGTAGAAGGAGTAGGAGGAGAATAGGAAGTATGAATAGAAAGCTTTAGTGTTGGTGTAGAAAATATTATAATACTTGGTGTAGGGGCTTATGGTGTTCTAGGAAGGATTACTAAGTTATCCAATGCTTCTCCTATTGTCCTTACCCTCTTAGCACTTCTTGGTTATTTTTGGTTTCAAATGACAAAGAATTGATCATAAAATTAGTTATCTCATGTTAGCCTCATTGAAATCCCTAATTCATAGTGCATATTCTACCATGTAAGGATTTTATGGCTCAAATACCCCAACTTCCTTAAGATACCTCACTTTTGATGGTTTATCTTAATGTCTAGGTGAAAATTATCCCTTGCCTTGGTGTAGGAATGCCATTCAAGTGAATTGTTATACCATACCTATTACTCATATCCATAGCCTTGTGTAATTCCTAGGGTAGTCAAAGCTAGCTATTTACTAGGATGAGCCTCCTTGTCTACGTGGTATCTCTTCTCATGCATGAAGAAAGTATCTAAACGTTTATCCTTTAGCTTATCCTAATTAGGAATATCTTAGAGAGGAAGATAAAATATGGATACTTCCACGTGGGATCTATCTCGAAGAACTCTAATTAGTGGTCGAGGAGAGAGAAAATTTAGAAAGTCAAGTCAATGGGTGAAAGTTCCAATTTTCAAAATGTTCATAGTATATTGCTTTTTGAAGATATGTGGACTTGTATTCTAAAGTTCCTATTTTTGGACATCCATGGAATTTGTTAGGTTTTAGATGTAAGAAGTTAAAAAATATTTCGACTTGAATTTCTAAGGGATTTGTCTATTGAGGGTTCCATTTTTTGGAGACCTATAGATTTGTCTACCCATGGATCCATATTTTGGAGATCTATGGATTTGTTTGTTAAGGGTTCCTTTTTTTAGAGATCTATGGATTTTTCATCTAAGGGTTCCATCTTCCAGAGATCTGTGGACTTGTCTACTAAGGGTTCCATTTTTTGATATATATGGATTGGTTTGTTGAGGGTCCTATTTTTTTGGAGATGTGTGGATTTGTGACTTTTTGGAAGCATTGTGAAGTTATGAGTGAGAAATATCTTGGTTTTGGTTTTTGTGGGATTCGCCTACTAAAATTTCTATGGATTTGTCTCCTTAGGGTTCCATTTTTTGAATATCTGTAAATTTGTATGTTGAGGGTTCCATTTTATCGATATCTATGGACTTGTTTGTTGAGGGTTTCATTTTTTGGAGACTCATCAAAGATATAAATTTAAAGAGATTGTTAATGAATGTAAATGTAAAATTTTGAAACAAAAAAATCAATGTTTTGACTGTTTTATAAACTTTAGAAATGAGGCTTTTTGGTTGGTAAGACTGAATAGACTAGTCTAAAATTATAAAAAGGTCCAAACCCTTTCAAAAACCCAAATTTTAGCCTAATAGAAAAAATCTTAAAATATTATATTTAATTATTAAGTTTATAGTCAATCCCATTCTTCTAACATCTCAAGGTGATGAAATATAAATTACAAAAGAATTACATATTAAATCTTCGTAATGAAGATTACTATTCAAAAATAGATTTATAGCCATAAACCAAACTGTTCTTCTTGTAACACTTAAATATTCATATATCAAATCAAAATAAATTACATATAGAACACACTTAAAGAGAATTCATAGATATTTTATGGCCCATAATAAAATAAAGTAAATATGTAAAATTTTGGAAAAAAAAAAAATGTTTTAAATGTCTTATAGCCTTTAGAAATAAGGTTTTTTTTGGTTGATAAGATCAAATAAACTAATCTAAAATTATACAAGGATTAAAATCCTTTCAAAAACTCAATTTTAATCTAATAAAAAAAAAATCTTAAAATATATTTATATTAAATTACTAAATTTATAGTCAATTTCATTCTTCTACCATCTCAACCTGAGAAATATAAATTTAAAAATATTAACATTTTCAAAGATGAGTGGCGTGGATGAGAGTTTAAGGGGGTGGGTGTGTGTTCATCAAAAAATTAATTTTACATCTTCACAGTACAATTCAAAAGTAGATTTATAGTTGTAATCCAAATCGTTCTTGTAACACTTAAAACATCCATATATCAATTCCAAAGAAATTACATATAGAACTCTCTTAAAGAGAATTCATAGCCAAAGTAACTTACATGCAAGATTTTTTATTTTTAAAACTTATAAATCTAAATTTATTAGATAAAACAAAGTTAATCTAAAGATAACCTGCAAACATAGGCTCAAGCCACTACAACCAACCTATTAATATCTTTATTGAATATATTATTAGTTATCCTCTAAGGATAACCAAAGTCCGTAAAACTTCCTATATTCCTTAATTCAGACGAAGAGGAAGACCCTTTTCCATGCCAGGGATAGGAAAGTAGCATATACGATCGGCCCCTAGCGGTTCCCATCTGCATATTACAACTCAAATTAATCAGTTCAGGTTCACAATATGAAACAATTAAAATTTCGTACGAGTACTAAATGTGACGATGGACTTAACTTGAACTTGGTGACGAAGTTATGCAGAAAGAGAGCAATCTCCAGTCGGGCCAAATGAAAACCAGGACAGAGCCTACCACCTTTTCCGAATGGTATGAAGGGGAGGTCTTCATTCAGTTCCTGCAAACGCAATATTAATCCACATATTAGCAATCTAAATTTGGAACTTAGTAATTTTATCAATCCAAAATAACATTAAAATCTACAACAACATGGCGTACATGGCCCTCGTTTTCCCAGCGCCACGGATCAAAAGCAAGAGCCCTGGAAAAGTTCCTCTCGTCCAGATGCATAGCATTCAGAAAAACAATGACATTCCATCCTTTAGGAATGACAAAATCTGTTTTCACAGAAAATGTAAATAGTTATTATCTCACAGTAAACAATATATATAGCCTCTCACTTGTGTTATTAGTATTTAATATTATTTTAATATCATTTTGATAGTGTGATTAAAGCAGTTTATGAGCATCAACACTTTTCAAACTTTTTATTAATAGAGTAGCAGGTTTAAAGGTGAAGACCTATTAACATCAAGTCGGATGTGTATGGAGGTAATTGACCCTCTTGCTTTCTAACTGATTCATCCGATACTATTCTACAAACAATTTATTTCCAATAACATATTCCTATATTAAAATTTGGGTCCACTCTTCTACGATCATACCAACTTAACATTACTTAAAAAAAAATTTATTCCAATAACATATTCCTACCTTAAAATTTGGGTCCGCTCTTCTACAATCATACCAACTTAACATTACTTAAAGAAAAAAATTATTAAATTTTTTCTACAAGCTCATTATACTTTACATTAGATGAAAAATATTAGATTACCTTTATATTTCACGTCCTCTGTGGTTTCTCGGAAAACGCAGGGAGCAACGTTCCCACAGCGAATAGTTTCCTTTACAACCTTCACAATTTAAATACAGAGAGCAATTAGCAGGAAGCAACCTGTTTGTTCAAAAGCTAAAGAGATGAAAAAAAGATAGGAGAATAAAGATGGAGTACACAATGGGTGAATTTCATTGATAAATAGTCATCCCAGGTTAGCTTTTCGCCGCCCTTGGCCTTCAAGATGGCATCGTGCTCAGCCTGTCATACCACCCACACCTATATCAGATCTCCAATTAATTGAAACAAATTCTAATTTAAAACCAGGTAGTATTGTTAGCTTGATTGCCTTCAGCTCTTCCAATGCTCGCGGGTTGTCTGTAAGGAACTTGACGGCAAACGCCATGGCCGTAGAGGAAGTTTCGTAGCCCGCAAAGAGCAAAAAGAGTATCAAATCCGCAATGATTTCATCTGAAAACTGACCGTCCCTCACAAGGCTTGTCAACAGGTCATTCCTCACTATCTCCGGATGATTCCTCCTCTCCTCCATAGACTTGTATATCATTTTTATCAAAAATTCTCTCGCCTGCGAGAAAACAAATTACAGGAGGATTATATCAGATCTCCGTTCCTAACAATCGAAAGCAAGAACAACATTATGTCAAACCTTCATTCCCTTGGCTTAGGCGGGGATTTTAGTGGGACTTGAGTAGTTTAATGGGATAGCAGGCTTAAAGGTGCAAGTCCTTGGTCCCACTTTGCGGTATTTTTCACTCCTATCAACATCTAGTTTGGGCATATGTGTGGGAGGTTGGTCCTCTTCCTTTCTAACTAGTTAAGATACAAATCTAATAAAATATTTCATAATTAAAATTTCGTTACACATTAATATCTATCTTTTTTTTTTTATTTAAGTATTTGTCATTTTTATCAAAAACTCCCTCGCCTGATAGAAAACAAATTACAGGAGTATTATATCAGACCTCCATTCCCAAAAAAAATCGAAAGAAGAAGAACAGCATTATGTCAAACCTTCATTCCCTTGGCGTAGGCGGATCCGGGGATTTTGATGGGCAGGGTGAGCGCGGCGGCCGTGAATTCCTGAAAGGCCTCGTAAATTTCGGCTCTCTCCTCGGACGGAGAAATGTCGAGCAATTGTTTGGCCATCAACTTGAGAACGATCCGATGACACTCGTACTGAAGATGGATTTCCCTCTTCTTTTCCCACTTCTTCATTCCCTCGACCAGCATCTCCTGTACATCGGCCATGAACACCGAGCTCAGCATCTCGAACCTCAACAGATTGACGACCAATCCGTGGAGCTTCCTCTGCATTTCTCCGTGGGTAGACAGCAAGTTATACTTTCCAAGTAAATTATTGAAGGAAGACACATATTCGTATTTGGCATGGAAGAGCCTTCCCTCGTTCGCCAAAACATACTTGTTGAACTCCGGATCCACAGAGACGACGGTGCGCGAGTTTCCGAACAAACTCGTTCTGAAAACCGGCCCAAGCCTGTAGCGGTTTTGCGTCAATAATTTGTAATAAACTTGCAGATAACTCAAAATCATAAGTAGTGAAATCAACATGATAAGAGATATACCTGCGCTGTCGTTCTTCGAAAAACTTTCTCGGCTGGTATGCCCATCTCAGTAAGCTGATAGTGTCATCGATGAAGGACAATCCCCTGTATATGGGCGGCAGTTTGTGTTTTTGGTCGTTTCCGCCTTTAAGCCATATGATTACAAGTGCCACGCATAAACAGAGAAGCCCCGCGGCACTTGTAATCATATTGCTTAAAGGCGGAAACGACCAAAAACACAAGCTGCCGCCCATATCCAGGGGATTGCCACGCATAAATAGAGAAGCCCCGCCATCCATGAATACAGAATCTGCTGCTCCATTTTAGCTCTGCTCAGCTGAGCAAGGCTGAAGATAGTGATAAATATTTTCTAGAGATATCTCGATGTTAAAATAGAAGGAAAAATAGAATGATCATGCATTCATAGAAGGATTATGCATTCACAATAAACATGTATATTACCTTTAACTATAAACACTGGTAGAAATTCAAAGCATGTACAGTATATCTAAATGGTATTAGAAGGATCATGCATTCATAGAAGGATTATGAACTCACAATAAACATGAATATTACCTTTAACTATAAAAACTTGTAGAAATTCAAGTGATACCTCTTTTAGCAAGTAAATATATATAGGTATCCTAGGTCATCAAACAATCTTAAACTACTAAGTGGTATTAGAACTAAAACCACCCATACCTAATAATTAAAGATAATTAAACAGACAACCTAAAAAATAAGGACCCCACCTATTATGTTAGATGTAGGGGATTTTTTAATTTTTTATATTATTTATTTATTTTTCTTTATAAATGATAAAATACATCCAACAATCTTTCAATGTATTACACTATGTTTTGTCTTAGAATTATAAGGAGGATTCTCTGCTAGATAAATTGCATATTGGCTATCACAATTCATCCTTACAATTCCTTATAAGAACCCAACATTAGCATATAGTCTTTGTAACCGTAATGCTTCCTTACTTGCATGAGTGGCTACCATGTACTCAACTTCTATAGTTGAAAGTGTCATTACAACTTACCTCTTGCTCATCTAGCTGAGTGCTCCACCAAACAAGCAAAATACATAACCACTTATGGATCTTCGATGATCAATATCTCTAACCTAATTTGCATCAACAAAATTTTGTACATTCAATACCTTGCTTGGTTCAAGTCTTCCTTGATAGTAGATTGCATAATCTGTTGTGTCGTGCAAGTATCTAAAATCTTGCTTTACAATATCTAATGTTCTTTTCATATTGTTGACATATATCTACTCAAAACTCCCATCGCATAGGCAATGTTTGGTCTAGTACATACCATGGCATACATCAAACTCCCAACAACACTTGCATAAGGAGCATTAGATATTTCCTCTTCCTCTTTTTGTGTCTTTGGATACTATTCTATAGATAGATTTACACTCAAAGGAATGGAAGTCTTGACTTATTTACAATTATGCATATTGGATCTCTTTAATATTGTTTCCATATATTTTATTTGATTCTATAAAAGTATCATATTTGACCGATCCCTCTTAATCTACATGCCCAAGATGAAATTTGTAGGACCAAGATCCTTTATATCAAATTGAGATGACAACTGAGACTTAAAATTATGGATGATTTCACTATCATTTCCAATTAACAACATATCATCAACATACAATGTCACAATAATAAAATGATCATCAACCTATTTTATTTACACATAGTACCCAAATTTACTTCATGAAAAACCAAGTCCCAATATATAAGTATCAAATTTTTTATTCCACATCCTAGGTGATTGTTTTAGACCATACAAATATTTCTTCAATTTGCATACCAAGTCCCCCTTTCCTTTTACTATAAAATATTTTGTTGAGACATAGATTTCTTCTTCTAGATCCCTATATAGGAATATTGTCTTCACATCCATTTGCTCTATTTCTAGGTCAAATGTAATAACAATATATAAAATAAATATAATAGAAGTTAATTTAGCAATAGGAATGAAAACCTCACCAAAATCAATTCCCTATACATGTGAATATCCCTTTACCACCAAATGAGTTGTGTACTTCTTGACTTTACCTTTTGCATTAAACTTCATGAATACCCATTTGCTACCAATTGGTTTTCTTACAGTAGGAAACTTTACCAAATCTCATGTCTTATATTTGTCTAAAGATTTTATCTCATCAATCGTAGCCTTCTTCTATAATTTACCATCCTTTGTACTAATTGTCTCTCTAATAGTTCTAGGATCATCATCAGTAATAGATAATACAAAAATAGAATGAAAATCAGGTGAACTATACCTTTTTGGTTTTCTTCTTCCTCGAGTCAATCTCAAGACTGGAGTTTGAAGATCTAGTTCATCATCTTTTGTTAAGTCAAATTGTTTATCCATGAACTCAAACTACACATTTTTTTATTCTTCCTCTCTTGGTTGTTCTTTCTACTCAAGACAACTTCTAAACTTTCTCAAGATTATATCTTGGCTATAAACAATTGTCCTAATTTATGGATTCCAAATTTTATATCCTTTTACCCCATATTTATAACCAATAAAGACACACTTCTCTACTTTATTATCTAACTTATTTTTTTCTTTGGAATATGCACATAAGCATCATAAAAAAAAAACTCTAAGATGTTCAAGAGAGTGTTTCTTACCAGTCCATACCTCATACAGATTTTTAGCCAACGCTAATATAGGTGATAAATTTACCAGGTAACATGTAGTGCCCACAACCTTTGTCCAAAATTCCTATGCTAACCTTGCACCACTAAGCATACTTCTTGCCTTTTCCATCAATGACCTATTCATTCTTTTCATAAATCCATTATATTGAGGACTTTATGGAGTCAATTTTTGCCTTACTATTCTACATTGCTTACAAAACTCCTCAAATTCATTATTGCAAAAATCTCCTTCGTTATCTATCTACAACACCTTTATCTTCTTCTTAGTCTATTTTTCTACAAGATCCTTAAACTATTTGAATTTTATGAAGACCTTATAATTTTTTTGAAGGAAATAAATTCATGCATACCTTGAGAAATCATCTATAATTGAAACATAGTACAATGATTTTCTAAGCGATGAAGTAGACAAAGGCCCAAATAAATCATTGTATATCAGCTCCAAATTACCTTTTGCTCTTGCAACATCAAATAATTTTTTTTTTCAATTAAGTTTACCATATACACAATGTTCATAAAAATCAAAAGTAAAGAAAAGTTGAAAATACCTTCAACCATACCTTTAGTGTGCAAATCTCAAAGGCCTTTTCTTTGATATATCTCATTATTTGATGCCAAAGCATTGTCTTCTCTATAGGAAGAGTAGGGGTTTTGTTTATTTTATTTTTAGGAACAATAGAACTATTACACTGCACCCATCGATTCATGAGTGCTACCTAATAGCTTGTACAATGTTCCAATCCAAACTCCTCTTGCCAACACCATTGCTCCTCAAACCATACTATAGGTATCCTTTTCAAATACTATCTGCACACTTGCATCACTCATTCTACTCATAGATATCAAGTTTTTGGAAAACTTTGAAATATGCAGAACACTAGGGAGGGTTTTAACCCTGCCATATTTCAATAAGAGTTTGAACATTTCATATCCTATGATTCTAGTTGTCAAGTCATCTCCTAGGAAGAGACCAACTCTGTTATAATTTTCATATTCATAGAACCATTCTCTATGAGGAGTCATATAAATTGAAGCTCTCGAGTTGATCAACCATGCATCACGATCGGAATGCATACTCAAAGATGCCAAGTACACATACACTCCTTCTATGGAAGAAGCATCATCAAATCCCTTACTTTTATCAATATTTTTGGATCTATAATCTTTCTTCAAATGCTTAACTTTACCACATTTCTAACATTTTCATATAAAATTTCTAAGAGATTTATATCCCCCTCTTGACTTTGACCTGTCTTTAGAGTTATACTTATTTTTATCTTGGGAACGACCCCTTACAAACAAGGAATTCTTGAATGAGCCCTTGATGGATTTTCATCTCATTTCTTTTGATAACAAGGATGCAACCACATCTTCAAACCTTAAAGTATTTGTAGTAGTACTCCTAATGGCCACAACTAGATTATCCCATAATCTGGCAAAGAACATAACAAAGTAATATACTTATCTTCTTTAGTCATTTAATATCAACAGAGGCTAATTGACTTACCATGGTGTTAAATGCATTGAAATATTCTACCACATAATTCTTATTATTCATCCAAAGGAGATATAACTTCTTTTGAAGGAACAATTTGTTTACTAAGGACTTTGACTAATATAAAACGTCTAACTTCTCCTATAGCTCCTTAGCATTATTTTCTCCAGAGACATTGATCAACACTGAATCTACAAGACACAATTGGATAGTACTATTTGCCTTCCTATCCAACTTATCCTAATATTCATGCAACATATCTACGAGTTTTTTTCTTGACACAACAACCCATTGATCTCTATCCACAAGCAAATCTTCCATCTTTAGCTTTCATAACTCAAAGCTCTTGATATTAAGTTTTTTTATCTCGATCCTTATATTGCTAACCATTTTCCTTCATATTGGATTCACCTACACATACTCTCACTCAAAAATAGGTTTATCGCAGATCAAAGATACCCTTGCTATTCTTAGGTCGAGCTAAACCCTAGCAACAAAGGCATCCCCTTGAAGCCAATAACCATGCTTTAATACCAAATGAAGAGATTGATAAACCTATTCTAAAGATATTAATGCAAATAAAATTATAAAATAGAAGAAAAAAATAACATGCATTCACAATAAACACAAATATTTATCCTAGAAATCCTTGACTAGGAAAACCAACACTTAATTGCCACCATCAAGTCTATCCCCTTTTGGGAATGTCGTGGTTTGAACCTTGAACCTCTCTGGCCAAAACCCTAACCACTATACTATCATTGTTATACTTTTTTTTAAATTATTAAATCCAATAACATATTATAAAAATCTATGTATAATAATTTAAATTATAATTATTAATATTTTTAAATTATAATTTTTATTAAAATAAATTTAAAATAGTTTAGGGGGACAATACAACGGTTTGGGCTTTGGTTCTTCTTTGGGAGGTCCAAGCTCCAAACCGCTGCTTGGGCAAGTGTGTGAGGGTGTGGTGGCTATGTGTTAAATTCTCTATTGATAAGCATAGCTCTCCACTTTAGAAGAAGTCATGGTTAAAAAGAACCTACTCAACCCTATACACTTTAATAGTAAAGGTTTATCACACTAATCAAATAAAAAAATTATTAAAATAAATTTATAATTATTAATATATTTAAATTATAATTATAATTGTTTATTTAAATAAATTTACTAATTATAATTATAATTATTTTTAAAAAGTTATTATTTAAAAGCATTACGTAAAACCTGTCATAAAAATACCATTATACTGCTACCTTCTAGGCTTTGAATCTCAGTCAAACAAACGATATATTAACAATAAATATATATATTTATTATGAGTATTCAACTATTGGTTCTCTTTTCCCTCCCAGCTATCTTTGATTCTCGGGTTGGCAGATTTTGACAAAACTATTGGTTCTCTTTTTCCTCAAAGCTACCTTTGATTCTCGGGTTGTCTTTATGCAGATTTTGACATTTCCGTTATGCCCCTTTAACTCTTCACCCACCCTTAAATAAAAAATTATTAAGCCCATCCTTTGTGTACAATGATGTGAATTCCAACACTTCTTTTATATAGGATCAAGGATTAATAATAACTAGATGACAACCCTATTTAGGATCAAGGATTAATAATAACTAGATGGCAAGTTCAATGAAAACAGTTCAATTTCTATTAAATTAATCCATACACTTATAAGAAAAAAAAATTAAACCCCTTCTAACTTCTCACCCACCCTAAATAAAAAATTAAAGCCCTGCATATCTGGACCGTCAAAGTTACTTGCCTAAAATGCATAAATCACAGACGTTGAATAAATATGTGTTTACTCACAGACGTCGATTGTGTGCCTGCAAGTTGCCTATGTGTCATCAAAATTTTAACTTCGTTTTCGAATTTAATTATAATATTTTTAAAAGCAGGTTGAATGGTAAATAATATTTTTCAGTGAAAAAACTACTTCTAAAAATTAAACTTTTAAAAAAATTATTAACTAATAATTTATTTTATGTATTAAATAAAAAAATCAAACTTTTAAATAATAAAAATTTAAATTATAATATTAAAAATAAAATTTATAAAATATAAATCAAATGTAAATTGGTATAGAGGAATTGTGGCTATAGATTTGTTAAGTAATGAAGAATACATTTTTATATGATTTGAGGGATTTTAGTTAGGTTTGGTGGTATTCATGTTTAATAGAATTATGAGTATGTTTAGGTCCATCAAAGTTAATAATTTTAAAAACATTTTTTTTTTTAAGGTTGAAGTCAACATGTGTATTGGTTATTCAAATTCTTGTTGGAACACCATAGTGGTATGACTTCGGGTTTTTATTGAGGAGACTCAAGTTCTTGTCAGAACACCATAGTGGTATGACTTTGGGTTTTCATCGAGGAGACCCAGGTGCAAACCACTGCACAAGGGACCAGGATCCATTTATCCTAAAGTTTTAGTCGACCTAGGACATCGCAATGGTTAGGACTTTGGCTTTTCTTTGGAGAGGTTCAAGGTTCAAACCATGGTGTACCTAGAAGAGGACAGGTTAAATGGTAGTGTCTAGGTGTTTGTCGATTGGTTGCTCTAGTTCGATGACTTAGAGGGTTGGGGTCCCGTTGATTTCATCTTACCCAGACTAGGGTTTATAGAGGCAATATCCAATGGTGTTATCAATTTTCCTACATATATAAAAAAAAACATGTGTATTGGCTACATTTCATGTTACCAAAAATTGGTAGAGAAACAACAATAAAGAATCAAGGAATGCCTTGAATGAGACTAGGAGCCCATTTAAAAAATAAAATATAAAGATGTTTTGTTTATTGATTTAAGCATGGTTTGTGTTCTTCTAGGTTAATATTTGGTGCTAGGACATTGATTAAATTACTTAAAATATTTTTGAGTGAACTTTTCTTCTACTTAATACTTAAGGTGCATGGCCGCAAGAGTTACTTCATATCTATTAGGGTTATTGGTCTTGTCAAATGAGCTCTTTTTTCGTTGTTAAATATAGTTTATTTAATCAAAGAATAAAACTATTACATCAAATGGTGTCATATATTGGCATCAATTAACCAGTGCAAAGAGTAATCAAAAATTGTAAATCATGCCCAAGCACTAAAAAGAGGATAAAAAGTTCACAAAAATGAGGTACTAGAAAGCATCCCATAGTGACAACCTTTAGAAGTGATACACATAAAATAAATTAAATGACAAACATATGGAAAGTTGAATCAAGATAGGAAGGATATTCACTATATTTGGCAAAAGACCATAGCCAACTTAGTTGAATCAGTCCATCATCTCCTTAATCACCCCCAAAACTCCCACCAAAGATGGGATCAAGTGATGCAAATATTGAAGATTAAACCTTCTAAGGGCAACCAACTTAAAGGGAATGTGAGTATTAGTAAGATGGATAGGACTAGAAATTGACAACCTCCTCCTAAGGATTTTGGAAAAGTCAATACTGATGGAGCCTCTAGAGGGAACCCTGGAAAAGCCAGTGTGGGAGGAATTGGTAGACTTTCAGATGGCTCCCTGGTTTTTACTTTCTCTGAGAATTTGGGTATTCTTTCCAATAACCTTGCTGAGGGGTATGGTATCCTTAGAGGCCTTTAGGAGGCTACCAAGGTTGGATGGGAAAATGTGTTAGTTGAGTCTGACTCTCAACTTATGATTAATCTCTTGAAGACTCCTACGAATCATAGGGTGGATTGGAGAATAAAAAGAATTATTGAGAAAATTCAGTTAATCCATATGGGATTTTTGAAAGTTGATTACAATCATGTGGTCAGAGATCAAAACAAGAGTGTTGATGCTTTAGCTAATTGGGCTTTGGACAAAGGTGATCTTACTTGTTATGGCCACCCTCCTATATGGTGGGCTTCTCAAATTAGGGAAGCTCTTCTTTCTATCATTTCTTTGGATGGCTCTAGTTCTGAAGGTACCTAGTTTCTTCTTGTTTTTTTTTGTTTCTCTTTGGTTCATTCAGTTTTTTAGTTCCCTAGCTCATTCTATTCTTTATTTTGTTTCCTTTGTTGATTCTTGCATTAATAGTCTTCTGGTCTAGATAGGTCATTGTTTTGTTAATTTTTTTTTTCTTTTGTCTTCTTTGTTTTTCTGTTTAGTTTTTTAAGGTGGGTGGGTTCTTTTGTTTTCTTTTGTTTTTGTGTTCTTTGTGTTGTTTTTTGTTGTTCTTGTGTTTTTGTTGTTTTTCTTTTTTATGTGTGAGTGTTTTCTATGTTTTTTGTTTTTTTTTATTGTCTGTTGTTGGTTGTTTTTATTTTTATTTTATTTATTTTATTTTTTAGGTTTTGGTTGTGTTTATTTTTCATGTTTTTTTGGGTTATGTCTTTGTAGTGTTCTGTTGTTTTTGTCTTGTTTGTGTTTTGTTATGTGGTTCTTGTGTTTTTCTATATGGTTTGTGTTGTGGTTTTTTTATCTTATTGTGCGTGTTTGGTTGTGCTTTTGGTTTTGACACACTCAAGGAGTTTGTTTTTTATTTTATTTTATTATTTTTGTTGTTATTTTCTTTTTTTAATTTGGTTTTGTGTGTTTGTTTGCTTCTTGAGTATGTCAAAGGTGGTAGGCCAGTTCCGAGTCCTGGGCATTTTTGGCGGAATGGATACCCCTGCCTCCTTGGGTCTTACCCGAAAGTGGCATCCCTTTTTGGGATGTTTTCCACAAATAAAAAAAAAAGTTGGTGATATTTTCATAACAATTAATTGCTTCCTTACCAAAGTTTATAATACCAATAGTTTGTAGTGCCCTAAAACTCTTTTGAGTTCTATTTGATTCTTCATAGTTTGCCTAGACTTTTGAATATCTTTAAAGTATAAATTACCTAAGATGAAAGTTTTAAAGAGTTTAGAGAATTTGGTCATTAGGCATTATAGTAAACAAAAATACTGGTAATACATATTAATGTAGTCCTTAGTCCCCTTAATATCAATTGTCCTACCATGCAAACTTGAGTTCATTCAGTATTTTGAGTGGATGCTCTAAATTGCCACTACTATTTTTATTTGCTTCCTTATATAATTTAAATGTCTAAGCTTAGAGCTGATCCATTTGTTTATGGATACTCTTACTCTCAATTTTTTGTGAACACATTTGTAGCACTTTCCAATTGCTTGTTCATAATGAGTCAAAATTATCTACTCTAAAATCTCATAGAATCCTTTGAATTGGTACCCTTCACATGATTGCACAAGATAAAATAACAAAACTTGTTATTATAGTAGTTCACTCATATTAAACTTCTCATAAGTGAATACTAGATACAAACTAGTTATAACTTGTTAATGGTTCATCTTAATTGAGTCATCAACTTGTTTGGTTTGGGTGGAAACATAGTGAGTCATCTTATTATTGTTGAGGTATTGTTGAATTAGGAAATATTATGACTTCTAATTTCATCAATAATATATCCCAATTATAGACTTTCAACAAGTTATTATATGGAGGGGTTTATGACCTCTTCAAATCTCTTGATTTATGTTAGTTTCCCACTATCCATACTAATTTCTAAACTAATATATTCTAATTGCATGAAATTAAAATACAAAAAATAAAACACATAAAAGTATATTTAGAGCTTAGGGTGCAAGAAATGAAATGAAACTACAATTTTAAGCATAGTAAAGTGTGCAATCAACCAATACATGAGAATCTAAAAAACAATAGTGTTCCCAATCAATAAATATAAAATAGTAAGGCAAATGAACAAATATGAAAAAGGTCTATGCCTTAATCATGATGCATTCTATAATCTAGGAGGGTAGTTCCACTAATGGAGAGCAATTTATTTATCAATTTCCTCCCAATTTCATGAGTTACAAAGTACAATGTGGGTTTCATAGTGTGTAGCTCTAAATTCACATAGTCAAAATATGTTTACAATAGAGCACATAACTCTTCTTTACCCTTGAGATATATGGGATTATAAATTATTACTCTTAGTACAAGTAAAACTTTAGGGGCATGTCTAACAAAGTGATGCACCTACATATGGTACACACCTTTAAATATGCCTCTAATAGGCTTAAAAGGCTTCTATAATGAGTTATGGTGCCACTACATACCAAAATATCTCTTTTGATAGACTCTTCTTGGGATATTTACCTTCATTTTTATCCCTCCATAGGTCAACAAGTGATTCACTCTAGGAAGTGAGTGAATCACTCTGCTTTTCTAGGGATTTTCTAGATGGTTTTGATTTTTGATCGTATAAGCTAATCCATCCATTTTACTAGTGGATCTCCTAAAGCAATCAACATTTATAGAGCAAATTGGGACTTTTATTGAACTTAGCCAAAAATTAAGAGGTTATGGAAGGCATTTATGGACTGGTATCACTATTTTACATCTTTATAAAATTATGTTTCCCAAGGTAGTGATGTGTCACTACATTTCTGGTAACTTAATGAGCTGACAAGCTCAATTAATGAGAGATCTCAAATATGACCTTTATCCTTAGGCTTGAAGTTTTCAAAATTAGAATCTCTACTATAAAATTATCAAAATTGTGGTTCTCCTATTCTATATTTTATGGCAATAGCTCCAATAGCTTTTTTCATTCCTCTTCTAGCAGTTGATTAATGCCTAGATCCTCACCTTCTCCTATGAGATCTTGATACATGTTTTTATATTACATATATTTCTTTCTCGTGAGATCTTGCAACTTGGCATATATTAGCTCTATCTTCTTGTGGAGATCCAGTACGTCTCTTGAGTTAGCCTTATTATTTTGTTGTTTGAAAATTGTGTCAATGATGTCATAATTGAGGAGTATCATTTATGGGTCAAGAATTTTTAGAAGTCTAGAAGTGATGAACCCTTAAATCTCTTTGATCCTTTCTTACACTAGGGCTTTTAGAGAGACCAATGCATTTTTACAATTTTATTTTTTGTACATCAAGGATCTTCTTAAGTTTCTTGACCAATTATTTTTTGTCTATCCCTGGTTATTGTGCTTGTGGTGTTGACATTGTGGACATAACCTTTAGTACTTCTTGGAACGTCTCCTTTATGAAAAATTGTTCTTCAACCTAATTGATAATTTCTATCACTTTTTCAAGTTTTATTTTGTATATGTCATAAAGTAAAAGTATCCTTAAGCATTTATTACTTATACCTTTATTTTGTATAGATGAACTTGATCTACTAATTGTCAAAGGATATTTTTAGATATATAGTTATCTTTAGTTCTTTCAATGCTATTAATTTCCTTTCAAGTTGATCAATCTTTTTATATCTCAGGTGTTAGTATTCTTGAAGTTGTTTCACTTGATCTTCTAGTTGATATTTTTCTTGATAGCTTTCCCCCCTCAACTAGTCCTACCCCTATGCAAGTTGTTGTGAAAGTTCCTCTAACTGTTTCCTCTTGTTCTTAGTATCATCTAGCTAGAATTTGATGTCTTCAACTTGCTTCTTTATTTGATCTCTCACATGCATATTTTTAGTCCTGCATTTACTTGCTATAAAAACGCCTTTATAGATTTTAGTTTAACCGCTTTTACGTTGAGATATTTATTCTTCATTCTTGGTGCTTCATCCCTTACTGCTAATTGGCCAAACTACGTAGCTACACTATTGGAAAGTTGGTTTGTAACTTAAATAATTTGATAAGGATTTGTTTGAATTAGATCTAGCTTAGATGGGTCACTTATTGATACATCCATGATGATAACTTTTTGATACATCTAGATTTGATAAAGTCGATAAGGGATGTTGCAATTTTAGATGGGTCACTTTTTCATACCTCCATGATGATAATATTTTCTCCCCTATATGAAGCATGGGGGAATTTATCACTTAATTGCTTGTATTCATTCTTTAATTTCTTTTCTATTATGAGGACATCAAATACCTTGAGCTCACATATGACATTCCACATGAATTCTTGACTTGGCCCTATGGCTGATCTAGCTTCTAAGGGAACTCTTGTAGACTTAGTCATAGTGGATAGAGTGGGTGATATCATTGCCTGTAGTGAGAGTAGCCTGGATTAAGATGGAGGATACTTTGATTGGATGAGATGGTTCCTGGAGTAAGCTACATGGATATGGGTATGAATATTATAGGTATGGAAAGGGTTGCTCGTAATGTTGCCTGTACTAATGATTTGATGAACAAAGAGATCAATAGTGAAAGGAGAATTGGTTGTAAAGGGTTAGTGTATATGGTACAAATATCTATATGGTTGATATTTATATGGATGTCAACAAAAACGAGGTAATGAACTTGATCTACTAATTATCAAAGGCTATAAAAATTTGAGGTGGAGTGCCACTAGAAAATCATGAGCTACACTAGTTGATGGTAAGAAAATAATAGTAGAAGGAGTAGGAGGAGAATAGGAAGTAGGAATAGAAAGCTTTAGTGTTGGTGTAGCAAATATTATAATACTTGGTGTAGGGGCTTATGGTGTTCTAGGAAGGATTACTAAGTTCTCCAATGCTTCTCCTATTGTCCTTACCCTCTTAGCACTTCTTGATTATTTTTGGTCTCAAATGACAAAGAATTTATCATAAAATTAGTTATATCATGTTAGCCTCATTGAAATCCCTAATTCATAGTGCATATTCTACCATGTAAGGATTTTATTGCCCAAATACCCCAACTTCCTTAAGATACCTCACTTTTGATTGTTTATCTTGATGTCTAGGTGAAAATTATCCCTTGCCTTGGTGTAGGAATGTCATTCAAGTGAATTGTTATACCATATCTATAACTCATCTTCATAGCCTTTTGTACTTCGTAGGGTAGTCAAAGCTAGCTATTTACTAGGATTAGCCTCCTTGTCTATGTGGTATCTCTTCTTACGCATGAAGAAAGTATCTAAACGTTTATCCTTTAGCTTATCCTAATTAGGAATATCTTAGAGAGGAAGATAAAATATGGATACTTCCAGATGGGATCTATCCAGAAGAATTCTAATTAGTGGTCGAGGAGAGAAAATTTAGAAAGTCAAGTCAATGGGTGAAAGTTCCAATTTTCAAAATGTCCATAGTATATTGCTTTTTGAAGATATGTGGACTTGTATGCTAAAGTTCCTATTTTTGGACATCCATGGAATTTGTTAGGTTTTAGATGTAAGAAGTTGAAAAATATTTCGACTTGGATTTCTAAGGGATTTGTCTATTGAGGGTTCCATTTTTTGGAGACCTATAGATTTGTCTACCCATGGATCCATATTTTGGAGATCTATGGATTTGTTTGTTAAGGGTTCCTTTTTTTAGAGATCTATGAATTTTTCATCTAAGGGTTCCATCTTCTAGAGATCTGTGGACTTGTTTACTAAGGATTCCATTTTTTGGATATATATGGATTGGTTTGTTGAGGGTCCTATTTTTTTGGAGATGTGTGGATTTGTGACTTTTTGGAAGCATTGTGAAGTTATGAGTGAGAAATATCTTGGTTTGGGTTTTTGTGGGATTCGCCTACTAAAATTTCTATGGATTTGTCTCCTTAGGGTTCCATTTTTTGAATATCTATAAATTTGTATGTTGAGGGTTCCATTTTCTCGAGATCTATGGACTTGTTTGTTGAGGGTTTCATTTTTTGGAGACTCATCAAAGATATAAATTTAAAGATATTGTTAATGAATGTAAATGTAAAATTTTGAAACAAAAAATTCAATGTTTTGACTGTCTTATAAACTTTAGAAATGAGGCTTTTTGGTTGATAAGACGAATAGACTAGTCTAAAATTATAAAAATGTTCAAACCCTTTCAAAAACCCAAATTTTAGCCTAATCGAAAAAATCTTAAAATATTATATTTAATTATTAAGTTTATAGTCAGTCCCATTCTTCTAACATCTCAAGGTGATGAAATATAAATTACAAAAGAATTACATATTAAGTCTTCGTAATGAAGATACTATTCAAAAATAGATTTATAGCCATAAACCAAACTCTTTTTCTTGTAACACTTAAACAATCATATATCAAATCAAAATAAATTACATATAGAACACACTTAAAGAGAATTCATAGATATTTTATGGCCCATAATAAAATAAAGTAAATATGTAAACTTTTGGAAAAAAAAAAAAAATGTTTTAAATGTCTTATAGCCTTTAGAAATAAGATTTTTTTGGTTGATAAGATCAAATAAACTAATCTAAAATTGTAAAAGGATTAAAATCCTTTCAAAAACTCAATTTTAATCTAATAAGAAAAAATCTTAAAATATATTTATATTAAATTATTAAATTTATAGTCAATTTCATTCTTCTACCATCTCAAGAAATATAAATTTAAAAAAATTAACATTTTCAAATATGAGTGGCGTGGATGAGAATTTAAGGGAGTGGATGTGTGTTCAAAAAAAAAAAAAATTAATGTTACATCTTCATAGTACAATTCAAAAATAGATTTATAATTGTAATCCAAATCGTTCTTTAACACTTAAAAGATCCATATATCAATTCCAAAGAAATTACATATAGAACTCTCTTAAAGAGAATTCATAACCATTTTATGGCCCATAAGTAACTTACATGCAAAATTTTTTATTTTTAAAATTTATAAATCTAAATTTATTAGATAAAACAAAGTTAATCTCTAGATAACCTAGAAACATAGGCTCAAGCCACTACAACCAACCTATTAATATCTTTATTGAATATATTATTAGTTATTCTCTAAGGATAACTAAAGTCCGTAAAACTTCCTATATTCCTTAATTCAGACGAAGAGGAAGACCCTTTTCCATGCCAGGGATAGGAAAGTAACGTATACGATCGGCCTCTAGCGGTTCCCATCTGCATATTATAACTCAAATTAATTAGTTCAGGTTCACAATATGAAACAATTAAAATTTCGTACTAGTACTAAATGTGACGATGGACTTAACTTGAACTTGGTGACGAAGTTATGCAGAAAGAGAGCAATCTCCAGTCGGGCCAAATGGAAACCAGGACAGAGCCTACCACCTTTTCCGAATGGTATGAAGGGGAGGTCTTCATTCAATTCCTGCAAACGCAATATTAATCCACATATTAGCAATCTAAATTTGGAACTTAGTATTTTTATCAATCCAAAATAACATTAAAATCTACAACAACATGGCGTACATGGCCCTCGTTTTCCCAGCGCCACGGATCAAAAGCAAGAGCCCTGGAAAAGTTCCTCTCGTCCAGATGCATAGCATTCAGAAAAACAATGACATTCCATCCTTTAGGAATGACAAAATCTGTTTTCACAGAAAATGTAAATAGTTATTATCTCACAGTAAACAATATATATAGCCTCTCACTTGTATTAGTATTTAATATTATTTTAATATCATTTTGATAGTGTGATTAAAGTAGTTTATGAGCATCAACACTTTTCAAACTTTTTATTAATAGAGTAGCAGGTTTAAAGGTGAAGACCTATTAACATCAAGTAGGATGTGTATGGAGGGTAATTGACCCTCTTGCTTTCTAACTGATTCATCCCATACTATTTCACAAACAATTTATTTCCAATAACATATTCCTATATTAAAATTTGGGTCCACTCTTCTACAATCATACCAACTTAACATTACTTAAAAAAAAAATTATTCCAATAACATATTCCTATATTAAAATTTGGGTCCGCTACAATCATACCAAGTTAACATTACTTCAAAAAAAAATTATTAAATTTCTTCTACAAGCTCATTATACTTTACATTAGATGAAAAATATTAGATTACCTTTATATTTCACGTCCTCTGTGGTTTCTCGGAAAACGCAGGGAGCAACGTTCCCACAGCGAATAGTTTCCTTTACAACCTTCACAATTTAAATACAGAGAGCAATTAGCAGGAAGCAACCTGTTTGTTCAAAAGCTAAAGAGATGAAAAAAAGATAGGAGAATAAAGATGGAGTACACAATGGGTGAATTTCATTGATAAATAGTCATCCCAGGTTAGCTTTTCGCCGCCCTTGGCCTTCAAGATGGCATCGTGCTCAGCCTGCCATACAAACCACCCACACCTATATCAGATCTCCAATTAATTGAAAAAAATTATAATTTAAAACCAGGTAGTATTGTTAGCTTGATTGCCTTCAGCTCTGCCAATGCACGCGGGTTGTCTGTAAGGAAGTGGACGGCAAACGCCATGGCCGTGGAGGAAGTTTCGTAGCCCGCAAAGAGTAAAAACAGTATCAAATCCGCAATGACCGTCCCTCACAAGGCTTGTCAACATATCGTTCCTCACGATCTCCGGATGATTCCTCCTCTCCTCCATAGACTTGTATATCATTTTTATCAAAAACTCCCTCGCCTGATAGAAAACAAATTACAGGAGGATTATATCAGATCTCCGTTCCTAACAATCGAAAGCAAGAACAACATTATGTCAAACCTTCATTCCCTTGGCTTAGGCGGGGATTTTAGTGGGACTTGAGTAGTTTAATGGGATAGCAGGCTTAAAGGTGCAAGTCCTTGGTCCCACTTTACGGTATTTTTCACTCCTATCAACATCTAATTTGGGCATATGTGTGGGAGGTTGGTCCTCTTCCTTTCTAACTAGTTAAGATACAAATCTAATAAAATATTTCATAATTAAAATTTCGTTACACATTAATATCTATCTTTTTTTTTTTATTTAAGTATTTGTCATTTTTATCAAAAAAAAAAAACTCCCTCGCCTCGCCTGATAGAAAACAAATTACAGGAGTATTATATCAGACCTCCATTCCCAAAAAAAATCGAAAGAAGAAGAACAGCATTATGTCAAACCTTCATTCCCTTGGCGTAGGCGGATCCGGGGATTTTGATGGGAAGGGTGAGCGCGGCAGCCGTGAATTCCTGAAAGGCCTCGTAAATTTCGGCTCTCTCCTCGGACGGAGAAATGTCGAGCAATTGTTTGGCCATCAACTTGAGAACGATCCGATGACACTCGTACTGAAGATGGATTTCCCTCTTCTTTTCCCACTTCTTCATTCCCTCGACCAGCATCTCCTGTACATCGGCCATGAACACCGAGCTCAGCATCTCGAACCTCAACAGATTGACGACCAATCCGTGGAGCTTCCTCTGCATTTCTCCGTGGGTAGACAGCAAGTTATACTTTCCAAGTAAATTATTGAAGGAAGACACATATTCGTATTTGGCATGGAAGAGCCTTCCCTCGTTCGCCAAAACATACTTGTTGAACTCCGGATCCACAGAGACGACGGTGCGCGAGTTTCCGAACAGACTCGTTCGGAAAATCGGCCCAAGCCTGTAGCGGTTTTGCGTCAATAACTCGTAAAAAATTTGCAGATAACTCAAAATCATAAGTAGTGAAATCAACATGATAAGAGATATACCTGCGCTGTCGTTCATCGAAAAACTTTCTTGGCTGGTAAGCCCATCTCAGTAAGCTGATCGTGTCCCCGATGAAGGGCAATCCCCTGGATCTGGGCGGCAGTTTGTGTTTTTGGTCGTTTCCGCCTTTAAGCCATATGATTACAAGTGCCACGCATAAACAGAGAAGCCCCGCCATCAATGAATACAGAATCTGCTGCTCCATTTTAGCTCTGCTCAGTTGAAAGGCTGAAGATAGTGATAAATATATTCTAGAGATATCTCGATGTTAAAATAGAAGGAAAAATAAAATGATCATGCATTCACAATAAACATGTATATTACCTTTAACTATAAACACTTGTAGAAATTCAAAGCATGTACAGTATATCTAAATGGTATTAGAAGGATCATGCATTCATAGAAGTAAACATGTATATCACCTTTAACTATAAACACTTGTAGAAATTCAAAGCATGTACAGTATATCTAAATGGTATTAGAAGGATCATGCATTCATAGAAGGATTATGAACTCACAATAAACATGAATATTACCTTTAACTATAAATAGAAATTCAAGTGATACCTCTTTTAGCAAGTAGATATATATAGGTATCCTAGGTCATCAAACAATCTTAAACTACTAAGTGGTATTAGAACTAAAACCACTCATATCTAATAATTAAAGATAATTAAAGAGACCACCTAAAAAATAAGGACCCCACCTATTATCTTAGGTGTAGGGGATTTTTTAATTTTTTATATTATTTATTTATTTTTCTTTATAAATGATAAAATACATCCAACAATCTTTCAATGTACTACACTATGTTTTGTCTTAGAATTATATCTATTATGTTAGGTGTAGGGGATTTTTTAATTTTTTATACTATTTATTTATTTCTCTTTATAAATGATAAAATACATCCAACAATCTTTCAATGTACTACACTATGTTTTGTCTTAGAATTATAAGGAGGATTCTCTGCTAGATAAATTGCATATTGGCTATCACAATTCATCCTTACAACTCTCTATAAGAACCCAACATTAGCACATAGTCTTTGTAACCGTAATGCTTCCTTACTTGCATGAGTGGCTACCATGTACTCAACTTCTATAGTTGAAAGTGTCATTACAACTTACCTCTTGCTCATCTAGCTGAGTGCTCCACCAAACAAGCAAAATACATAACCACTTATGGATCTTCGATGATCAATATCTCTAACCTAATTTGCATCAACAAAATTTTGTACATTCAATACCTTGCTTGGTTCAAGTCTTCCTTGATAGTAGATTGCATAATCTGTTGTGTCGTGCAAGTATCTAAAATCTTTTTTTACAATATCTAATGTTCTTTTCATATTGTTGACATATATCTACTCAAAACTCCCATCGCATAGGCAATGTCTGGTCTAGTACATACCATGGCATACATCAAACTCCCAACAACACTTGTGTAAGGAGCATTAGATATTTCCTCTTCCTCTTTTTGTGCCTTTGGATACTATTCTATAGATAGATTTACACTCAAAGGAATGGAAGTCTTGACTTCTTTAAAATTATGCATATTGGATCTCTTTAATATTGTTTCCATATATTTTCTTTGATTCTATAAAAGTATCTTATTTGACTGATCCCTCTTAATCTACATGCCCAAGATGAAATTTGTAGGACCAAGATCCTTCATATCAAACTGAGATGACAAATGAGACTTAAAATTATGGATGATTTCACTATCATTTCCAATTAACAACATATCATCAACATACAATGTCACAATAATAAAATGATCATCAACCTATTTGATGTACACATAGTACCCAACTTTGGTTCGTGAAAAACCAAGTCCCAATATATAAGTATCAAATTGTTTATTCCACATCCTAGGTGATTGTTTTAGACCATACAAATATTTCTTCAATTTGCATACCAAGTCCCCCTTTCCTTTTACTATAAAATTTTTTGTTGAGACATATAGATTTCTTCTTCTAGATCCCCATGTAGGAATATTGTCTTCAAATCCATTTGCTCTACTTCTAGGTCAAATGTAATAACAATATATAAAATAAATATAATACAAGTTAATTTAGCAATAGGAACGAAAACCTCACCAAAATCAATTCCCTATACATGTGAATATCCCTTTACCACCAAATGAGTTGTGTACTTCTTGACTTTACCTTTTGCATTAAATTTCATGAATACCCATTTGCTACCAATTGGTTTTCTTACAATAGGAAACTTTACCAAATCCCATGTCTTATATTTGTCTAAATATTTTATCTCATCAATCGTAGCCTTCTTCTATAATTTACCATCCTTTGTACTAATTGTCTACCTAATAGTTCTAGGATCATCATCAGTAATAGATAATACAAAAATAGAATGAAAATCAGGTGAACTATACATTTTTGGTTTTCTTATTTCTCGAGTCAATCTCAAGACCAAAGTTTGAAGATCTAGTTCATCATCTTCTGTTAAGTCAAATTGTTTATCCATGAACTCAAACTACACATTTTTTTATTCTTTCTCTCTTGGTTGTTCTTTCTACTCAAGACAACTTCTAAACTCTCTCAATATTATATCCTGGCTATAAACAATTGTCCTAATTTATGGATTCCAAATTTTATATCCTTTTACACCATCTTTATAACCAATAAAGACACACTTCTCTACTTTATTATCTAACTTATTTTTTTCTTTGGAATATGCACATAAGCATCATAAAAAAAAACTCTAAGATGTTCAAGAGAGTGTTTCTTACTAGTCGATACCTCATACAGAGTTTTAGCCAACGCTAATATAGGTGATCAATTTACCAGGTAACATGTAGTGCCCACAACCTCTGTCCACAATTCCTATGCTAACCTTGCACCAGTAAGAATACTTCTTGTCTTTTCCATCAATGACCTATTCATTCTTTTCATAACTCCATTATATTGAGGACTTTATGGAGTCATTTTTTGCCTTACTATTCTATATCGCTTACAAAACTCCTCAAATTCATTATTGCAAAAATCTCCTTCGTTATCTATCCACAACACCTTTATCTTCTTCTTAGTCTATTTTTCTACAAGATCCTTAAACTATTTGAATTTTACAAAGAGCTTATAATTTTTTTGAAGGAAATAAATTCATGCATACCTTGAGAAATCATCTATAATTGAAACATAGTACAATGATTTTCTAAGCGATTGAGTAGACAAAGGCCCAAATAAATCATTGTATATCAACTCCAAATTACCTTTTGCTCTTGCAACATCAAATAATTTTTTTTTCAATTAAGTTTACCATATACACAATGTTCATAAAAATCAAAAGTAAAGGAAAGTTGAAAATACCTTCAACCATACCTTTAGTGTGCAAAGCTCAAAGGCCTTTTCTTCGATATATCTCATTATTTTATGCCAAAGCATTGTCTTCTCTATAGGAAGAGTAGGGGTTTTATTTATTTTATTTTTAGGAACTATAGAATTATTACACTGCACCCATCAGTTACAGTGCTACCTAATAGCTTGTACAATGTTACAATCCAAACTCCTCTTGCCAACACCATTGCTCCTCAAACCATCCTATAGGTATCCTTTTCAAATACTATCTGCATACTGCATCACTCATTCTACTCATAGATATCAAGTTTTTGGCCAACCTTGAAATATGCAGAACACTAGGGAGGGTTTTAACCCTGCCATATTTCAATAAGAGTTTGAACATTTCATATCCTATGATTCTAGTTGTCAAGTCATCTCCTAGGAAGAGACCAACTCTGTTATAATTTTCATATTCATAGAACCATTCTCTATGAGGAGTCATATAAATTGAAGCTCTCGAGTTGATCAACCGTGCATCATGATCGGAATGCGTACTCAAAGATGCCAAGTACACATCCACTCCTTCTATGGAAGAAGCATCATCAGATCCCTTACTTTTATCAATATTTTTGGATCTATAATCTTTCTTCAAATGCTTAACTTTACCACATTTCTAACATTTTCATATAAAATTTCTAAGAGATTTATATCCCCCTCTTGACTTTGACCTGTCTTTAGAGTTATACTTATTTTTATCTTGGGAACGACCCCTTACAAACAAGAAATTATTGAATGAGCCCTTGATGGATTTTCATCTCATTTCTTTTGATAACAAGGATGCAACCACATCTTCAAACCTTAAAGTAGTTGTAGTAGTACTCCCAATGGCCACAACTAGATTATCCCATAATCTGGCAAAGAACATAAAAAAGTAATTCACTTATCTTCTTTAGTCATTTAATATCAACAGAGGCTAATTGACTTACCATGGTGTTAAATGCATTGAAATATTCTACCACGTAATTCTTATTATTCATCCAAAGGAGATATAACTTCTTTTGAAGGAACAATTTGTTTACTAAGGACTTTGACTAATATAAAACCTCTAACTTCTCCTATAGCTCCTTAGCATTATTTTCTCCAGAGACATTGATCAACATTGAATCTACAAGACACAATTGGATAGTACTATTTGCCTTCCTATCCAACTTATCCTAATCTTCATGCGACATATCTACGAATTTTTTTCTTGACACAACAACCCATTGATCTCTATCCACAAGCAAATATTCCATCTTTAGCTTTCATAACTCAAAGCTCTTGATATTAAGTTTTTTGATCTCGATCCTTATATTGCTAACCATCACATTGGATTCACCTACACATACTCTCACTCAAAAATAGGTTTATCGCAGACCAAAGATACCCTTGCTATTCTTAGGTCGAGCTAAACCCTAGCAACAAAGGCATCCCCTTGAAGCCAATAACCATGCTTTAATACCAAATGAAGAGATTGATAAACCTATTCTAAAGATAGTAATGCAAATAAAATTATAAAATAGAAGAAAAAATAACATGTATTCACAATAAACACAAATATTTATCTTGAAAATCCTTGACTAAGAAAACCAACACTTAATTGCCACCATCAAGTCTATCCCCTTTTGGGAATGTAGTGATAAATATATTCTAGAGATATCTCGATGTTAAAATAGAAAGAAAAATAGAATGATCATGCATTCATAGAAGGATTATGCATTCACAATAAACATGTATATTACCTTTAACTATAAACACTTGTAGAAATTCAAAGCATGTACAGTATATCTAAATGGTATTAGAAGGATCATGCATTCATAGAAGGATTATGAACTCACAATAAACATGAATATTACCTTTAACTATAAAAACGTGTAGAAATTCAAGTGATACCTCTTTTAGCAAGTAAATATATATAGGTATCCTAGGTCATCAAACAATCTTAAACTACTAAGTGGTATTAGAATTAAAACCACCCATACCTAATAATTAAAGATAATTAAAGAGACCACCTAAAAAATAAGGACCCCACCTATTATGTTAGGTGTATGAGATTTTTTAATTTTTTATATTATTTATTTATTTATATTTATAAATGATAAAATACATCCAACAATCTTTCAATGTATTACACTATGTTTTGTCTTAGAATTATATCTATTATGTTAGGTGTAGGGGATTTTTTAATTTTTTATATTATTTATTTATTTTTCTTTATAAATGATAAAATACATCCAACAATCTTTCAATGTACTATGTTTTGTCTTAGAATTATATCTATTATGTTAGGTGTAGGGGATTTTTTAATTTTTTATATTATTTATTTATTTCTCTTTATAAATGATAAAATACATCCAACAATCTTTCAATGTACTACACTATGTTTTGTCTTAGAATTATATCTATTATGTTACGTGTAGGGGATTTTTTAATTTTTTATATTATTTATTTATTTCTCTTTATAAATGATAAAATACATCCAAAAATCTTTTAATGTACTACACTATGTTTTGTCTTAGAATTATATCTATTATGTTAGGTGTAGGGCATTTTTTAATTTTTTATATTATTTATTTATTTCTCTTTATAAATGATAAAATACATCCAACAATCTTTCAATGTACTACACTATGTTTTGTCTTAGAATTATATCTATTATGTTAGGTGTAGGGGATTTTTTAATTTTTTATATTATTTATTTATTTCTCTTTATAAATGATAAAATACATCCAACAATCTTTCAATGTACTACACTATGTTTTGTCTTAGAATTATATCTATTATGTTAGGTGTAGGGGATTTTTTAATTTTTTTTATTATTTATTTATTTCTCTTTATAAATGATAAAATACATCCAACAATCTTTCAATGTACTACACTATGTTTTGTCTTAGAATTATATCTATTATGTTAGGTGATGTTAGGTGTAGGGGATTTTTTAATTTTTTATATTATTTATTTATTTCTCTTTATAAATGATAAAATACATCCAACAATCTTTCAATGCACTACACTATGTTTTGTCTTAGAATTATATCTATTATGTTAGGTGATGTTAGGTGTAGGGGATTTTTTAATTTTTTATATTATTTATTTATTTCTCTTTATAAATGATAAAATACATCCAACAATCTTTCAATGTACTACACTATGTTTTGTCTTAGAATTATATATATTATGTTAGGTGTAGGGGATTTTTTAAATTTTTATATTATTTATTTATTTCTCTTTATAAATGATAAAATACATCCAACAATCTTTCAATGTACTACACTATGTTTTGTCTTAGAATTATATCTATTATGTTAGGTGTAGGGGATTTTTTAATTTTTTATATTATTTATTTATTTCTCTTTATAAATGATAAAATACATCCAACAATATTTCAATGTACTACACTATGTTTTGTCTTAGAATTATATCTATTATGTTAGGTGATGTTAGGTGTAGGGGATTTTTTAATTTTTTATATTCTTTATTTATTTCTCTTTATAAATGATAAAATACATCCAACAATCTTTCAATGTACTACACTATGTTTTGTCTTAGAATTATATCTATTATGTTAGGTGTAAGGGATTTTTTAAAATTTTATATTATTTATTTATTTCTCTTTATAAATGATAAAATACATCCAACAATCTTTCAATGTACTACACTATGTTTTGTCTTAGAATTATATCTATTATGTTAGGTGTAGGGGATTTTTTAATTTTGTATATTATTTATTTATTTCTCTTTATAAATGACAAAATACATCCAACAATCTTTCAATGTACTACACTATGTTTTGTCTTAGAATTATATCTATTATGTTAGGTGTAGGGGATTTTTTAATTTTTTATATTATTTATTTATTTCTCTTTATAAATGATAAAATACATCCAACAATCTTTCAATGTACTACACTATGTTTTGTCTTAGAATTATATCTATTATGTTAGGTGATGTTAGGTGTAGGGGATTTTTTAATTTTTTATATTATTTATTTATTTCTCTTTATAAATGATAAAATACATCCAACAATATTTCAATGTACTACACTATGTTTTGTCTTAGAATTATATCTATTATGTTAGGTGTAGGGGATTTTTTAATTTTTTATATTATTTATTTATTTCTCTTTATAAATGATAAAATACATCCAACAATCTTTTAACGTACTACACTATGTTTTGTCTTAGAATTATAAGGAGGATTCTCTGCTAGATAAATTGCATATTGGCTATCACAATTCATCCTTACAACTCCCTATAAGAACCCAACATTAGCACATAGTCTTTGTAACCGTAATGCTTCCTTACTTCCATGAGTGGCTACCGTGTACTCAACTTCTATAGTTGAAAGTGTCATTACAACTTACCTCTTGCTCATATAGCTGAGTGCTCCACCAAACAAGCAAAATACATAACCACTTATGGATCTTCGATGATCAATATCTCTAACCTAATTTGCATCAACAAAATTTTGTACATTCAATACCTTGCTTGGTTTAAGTCTTCCTTGATAGTAGATTGCATAATCTGTTGTGTCGTGCAAGTATCTAAAATCTTGCTTTACAATATCTAATGTTCTTTTCATATTGTTGACATATATCTACTCAAAAATCCCATCACATAGGCAATGTCTGGTCTAGTACATACCATGGCATACATCAAACTCCCAACAACACTTGCGTAAGGAACATTAGATATTTCCTCTTCCTCTTTTTGTGTCTTTGGATACTATTCTATAGATAGCTTTACACTCAAAAGAATGTAAGTCTCGACTTCTTTACAATTATGCATATTGGATCTCTTTAATATTGTTTCCATATATTTTCTTTCATTCTATAAAAGTATCCTATTTGACTGATCCCTCTTAATCTGCATGTCCAAGATGAAATTTGTAGGACCAAGATCCTTCATATCAAACTGAGATGACAATTGAGACTTAAAATTATGGATGATTTCATTATCATTTCCAATTAACAACATATCATCAACATACAATGTCACAATAATAAAATGATCATCAACCTATTTGATGTACACATAGTACCCAACTTTGCTTCGTGAAAAACCAAGTCCCAATATATAAGTATCAATTTTTTTATTCCACATCCTAGGTGATTGTTTTAGACCATACAAATATTTCTTCAATTTGCATACCAAGTCCCCCTTTCCTTTTACTATAAAATTTTTTGTTGAGACATATAGATTTCTTCTTCTAGATCCCCATGTAGGAATATTGTCTTCACATCCATTTGCTCTACTTCTAGGTCAAATGTAATAACAATATATAAAATAAATATAATACAAGTTAATTTAGCAATAGGAATGAAAACCTCACCAAAATCAATTCCCTATACATGTGAATATCCCTTTACCACCAAATGAGTTGTGTACTTCTTGACTTTACCTTTTGCATTAAACTTCATGAATACCCATTTGCTACCAATTGGTTTTCTTACAATAGGAAACTTTACCAAATCCCATGTCTTATATTTGTCTAAAGATTTTATCTCATCAATCGTAGCCTTCTTCTATAATTTACCATCCTTTGTACTAATTGTCTCCCTAATAGTTCTAGGATCATCATCAGTAATAGATAATACAAAAATAGAATGAAAATCAGGTGAACTATACCTTTTTGGTTTTCTTCTTTCTCGAGTCAATCTCAAGACTGGAGTTTGAAGATCTAGTTCATCATCTTTTGTTAAGTCAAATTGTTTATCCATGAACTCAAACTACACATTTTTTTATTCTTTCTCTCTTGGTTGTTCTTTCTACTCAAGACAACTTCTAAACTCTCTCAAGATTATATCTTGGCTATAAACAATTGTCCTAATTTATGGATTCTAAATTTTATATCCTTTTACACCATCTTTATAACCAATAAAGACACACTTCTCTACTTTATTATCTAACTTATTTTTTCTTTGGAATATGTACATAAGCATCATAAACAAAAACTCTAAGATGTTCAAGAGAGTGTTTCTTACCAGTCCATACCTCATACAGAGTTTTAGCCAACGCTAATATAGGTGATCAATTTACCATGTAACATGTAGTGCCCACAACCTCTATACAAAATTCCTATGCTAACCTTGCACCACTAAGAATACTTCTTGCCTTTTCCATCAACGACCTATTCATTCTTTTCATAACACCATTATATTGAGGACTTTATGGAGTCATTTTTTGCCTTACTATTCTACATTGCTTAAAAAACTCCTCAAATTCATTATTGCAAAAATCTCCTTCGTTATCTATCCACAACACCTTTATCTTCTTCTTAGTCTATTTTTCTACAAGATCCTTAAACTATTTGAATTTTACAAAGAGCTTATAATTTTTTTGAAGGAAATAAATTCATGCATACCTTGAGAAATCATCTATAATTGAAACATAGTACAATGATTTTCTAAGCGATGGAGTAGACAAAGGCCAAAATAAATCATTGTATATCAGCTCCAAATTACCTTTTGCTCTTGCAACACCAAAAAAAAAAAAATTTCAATTAAGTTTACCATATACACAATGTTTATAAAAATCAAAACTATAGAAAAGTTGAAAATACCTTCAACCATACCTTTAGTGTGCAAATCTCAAAGGCCTTTTCTTTGATATATCTCATTCTTTGATGCCAAAGCATTGTCTTCTCTATAGGAAGAGTAGGGGTTTTATTTATTTTATTTTTAGGAACTATAGAATTCTTACACTGCACCCATCAGTTACAGTGCTACCTAATAGCTTGTACAATGTTACAATCCAAACTCCTCTTGCCAACACCATTGCTCCTTAAGTCATCCTATAGGTATCCTTTTCAAATACTATCTGCATACCTGCATCACTCATTCTACTCATAGATATCAAGTTTTTGGCCAACCTTGAAATATGCAGAACACTAGGGAGGGTTTTAACCCTGCAATATTTCAATAAGAGTTTGAACATTTCATATCCTATGATTCTAGTTGTCAATTCATCTCCTAGGAAGAGACCAACTCTGTTATAATTTTCATATTCATAGAACCATTCTCTATGAGGAGTCATATAAATTGAAGCTCTCGAGTTGATCAACCATGCATCACGATCGGAATGCGTACTCAAAGATGCCAAGTACACATCCACTCCTTCTATGGAAGAAGCATCATCAGATCTCTTACTTTTATCAATATTTTTGGATCTATAATATTTCTTCAAATGCTTAACTTTACCACATTTCTAACATTTTCATATAAAATTTCTAAGATATTTATATCCCCCTCTTGACTTTGACCTGTCTTTAGAGTTATACTTATTTTTATCTTGGGAACGACCCCTTACAAACAAGGAATTCTTGAATGAGCCCTTGATGGATTTTCATCTCATTTCTTTTGATAACAAGGATGCAACCACATCTTCAAACCTTAAAGTAGTTGTAGTAGTACTCCCAATGGCCACAACTAGATTATCCCATAATCTGGCAAAGAACATAACAAAGTAATTCACTTATCTTCTTTAGTCATTTAATATCAACAGAGACTAATTGACTTACCATGGTGTTAAATGCATTGAAATATTCTACCATATAATTCTTATTATTCATCCAAAGGAGATATAACTTCTTTTGAAGGAACAATTTGTTTACTAAGGACTTTGACTAATATAAAACCTCTAACTTCTCCTATAGCTCCTTAGCATTATTTTCTCTAGAGACATTGATCAACACTGAATCTACAAGACACAATTGGATAGTACTATTTGCCTTCCTATCCAACTTATCCTAATCTTCATGCGACATATCTACGAGTTTTTTTCTTGACACAACAACCCATTGATCTCTATCCACAAGCAAATCTTCCATCTTTAGCTTTCATAACTCAAAGCTCTTGATATTAAGTTTTTTGATCTCGATCCTTATATTGCTAACCATTTTCCTTCACATTGGATTCACCTACACATACTCTTACTCAAAAATAGGTTTATCGCAAACCAAAGATACCCTTGCTATTCTTAGGTCGAGCTAAACCCTAGCAACAAAGGCATCCTCTTGAAGCCAATAATCATGCTTTAATACCAAATGAAGAGATTGATAAACCTATTCTAAAGATAGTAATGCAAATAAAATTATAAAATAGAAGAAAAAATAACATGTATTCACAATAAACACAAATATTTATCCTGAAAATCTTTAACTAGGAAAACCAACACTTAATTGCCACCATCAAGTCTATCCCATTTTGGGAATGTCGTGGTTTGAACCTTGAACCTCTTTGACCAAAACCCTAACCACTATACTATCATTGTCATACAATTTTTTTTAATTATTAAATCCAATAAAATATTATAAAAATTTATGTATAATAATTTAAATTATAATTATTAATATTTTTAAATTATAATTTTTATTAAAATAAATTTAAAATAGTTTAGGGGGACAATGCAACGGTTTGGGCTTTGGTTCTTCCTTGGGAGGTCCAAGGTTCAAACCGCCGCTTGGGCGAGTGTGTGAGGGGACGAGTGTGTGGTGGCTATGTGTTAAATTCTCTATTGATAATCATAGCTCTTGACTTTAAAAGAAGTCATGGTTAAAAGGAGCCTGCTCAACCCTATACACGTTAATAGTAAAGGTTTCTCACACTAATCAAATAAAAAAATTATTAAAAAAAATATATAATTATTAATATATTTAAATTATAATTATAATTGTTTATTTAAATAAATTTACTAATTATAATTATAATTATAATTATTTTTAAAAAGTTATTATTTAAAAGCATTACCTAAAACCTGTCATAAAGATACCATTATACTGCTTCCTTCTAGGCTTTTTTCTCAGTCAAACAAATGATATATTAACAATAAATATATATATTTATTATGAGTATTCAACTATTGGTTCTCTTTTTCCTCCCAGTTACCTTTGATTCTCGGGTTGGCAGATTTTGACAAAACTATTGGTTCTCTTTTTCCTCAAAGCTACCTTTGATTCTCGGGTTGTCTTTATGCAGATTTTGACATTAGGGTTATGCCCCTTTAACTCTTCGCCTACCCTTAAATAAAAAATTATTATGCCCATCCTTTGTGTACAGGAGATTGATAATGATGTGAATTCCAACACTTTTTTTATATAGGATCAAGGATTAATAATAATTAGATGACAACCTTATTTAGGATCAAGGATTAATAATAACTAGATGGCAACCCTAGGTAAAATAAGTTCAATGAAAACAGTTCGCATAAAAGATCAAGGTGAAATAATTTCTATTAAATTAATTTATATAATTTAAATCTTACGCTTCTAACTTAAACATTAAAACCATTAGATTTATATGTAACCAAAAAAATTAAACCCTTCCAACTATAACCAAAAAAAAAAAAAAATTAAAACCCTTCTAACTTCTAACTTCTCACCCACCCTAAATAAAAAATTAAAGCCCTGCATATCTGGACCGTCAAAGTTACTTGACTAAAATGCATAAATCACAGAACGTCGATTGTGTGCCTGCAAGTTGCCTATGTGTCATCAAAATTTTAACTTCGTTTTCGAATTTAATTATAATATTTTTAAAAGCAGGTTGAATGGTAAATAATATTTTTCAGCGAAAAAACTACTTCTAAAAATTAAACTTTTAAAATTTTTATTAACTAATAATTTATTTTATTTATTAAATAAAAAAATCAAACTTTTAAATAATAAACATTTAAATAATAATATTAGAAATAAAATTTATAAAATATAAATCAAATGTAAATTTGTGTAGAGGAATTGTGGCTATAGATTTGTTAAGTAATGAAGAATACATTTTTATATGATTTGAGGGATTTTAGTTAGGTTTGGTGGTATTCATGTTTAATAGGATTATGAGTATGTTTAGGTCCATCAAAGTTAATAATTTTAAAAACATTTTTTTTTTGAGGTTGAAGTCAACATGTGTATTGGTTATTCAAGTTTTTGTTGGAACACCATAGTGGTATGACTTCGGGTTTTTATTGAGGAGACCCAAGTTCTTGTCGGAACACCATAGTGGTATGACTCTGGGTTTTCATCGAGGAGACCCAGGTGCAAACCACTGCACAAGGGACCAGGATCCATTTATCCTAAAGTGTTAGTCGACCTAGGACATCTCAATGGTTAGGACTTTGGCTTTTCTTTGGAGAGGTTCAAGGTTCAAACCACGATGTACCTAGAAGAGGATAGGTTAAATGGTAGTGTCTAGGTGTTTGTCGATTGGTTGCTCTAGTTCGATGACTTAGAGGGTTGGGGTCCCGTTGATTTCATCTTACCCAGACTAGGGTTTATAGAGGCAATATCCAATGGTGTTATCAATTTTCCTACGTATAAAAAAAACATGTGTATTGGCTACATTTCATATTACCAAAAATTGGTAGAGAAACAACAATAAAGAATCAAGGAATGCCTTGAATGAGACTAGGAGCCCATTTAAAAAATAAAATATAAAGATATTTTGTTTATTGATTCAAGCATGGTTTGTGTTCTTCTAGGTTAATCTTTGGTGCTAGGACATTGATTAAATTACTTAAAATGTTTTTGAGTGAACTTTTCTTCTAACTTAATACTTAAGGTGCATGGCCTCAAGAGTTACTTCATATCTATTAGTGTTATTGGTCTTGTCAAGTGAGCTTTTTTTCGTTGTTAAAAATAGTTGTCTATTTAATCAAAGAAGAAAACTATTACAACAAATGGTGTCATATATTGGCATCAATTAACCAGTGCAAAGAGTAATCAAAAATTGTAAATCATGCCCAAGCACTAAAAAGAGGATACAAAGTTCACAAAAATGAGATACTAGAAAGCATCCCATAGTGACAACCTTTAGAAGTGATACACATAAAATAAATTAAATGACAAACATAACCTTGACTAAAGGTGGTGGACCCTATTTGAATGAGTCATCTCAGTTGAAGAAAGTGACATATTCATTGGAAATAAACTATCTAATGTATAAAGTATCAATGACATGTTGTTGCTCTAACTACTCGTCTTCCTACTACTCGTGTTGTAACTCTTGTGGCTACTCTAAGGCCACTAAGGGATAAGATATCTCAAGGGTTCATCCTAGCTTAAGAAATCATCAAGATGGTAAAATTGATGTACTCCAACCACTCAAAGTGGAAGGTGGGGATCCCCACCATGGCTTTCTAGAAGAGCGAGGTGGAGGTTGGTTGCATAATGACCACCCAAATGCAAATAGTTAAAAGCAACAATGTTGTTGCATAGAATTGCTCTAACTATGTGAGAATGAGGGCTTGTAGCCCCTCTTGGTCTTTTTTATGGGGTAGTATCACCTTGACCTTAAGGTACCCTTGGTCCTCTCAATAGAGGATTGTCATAAAGGTCACTAGGAGAAGCTATCTCATAGTGCAAAGGGTGTTTTCCCGATAATCTAATAAGTCTTGAACATGGTGCAACTAGTGATCCTATGTGCTTGAGATTGAATCTATAATATGACATTGCCAATAGCAAAGCTTTTATCAAGAACAAAGAAAACATGAGATATTTTAGCTTAAAAGGCAACTAAATTTTTCTTTTTCCATAAAATAAAATAAAATAAATTATTAAAGATATGTCATAACTGATCAATCTTAATTGGCTAGAAAATATGGTCCCCAAAGAGAGCATACTTCCAAGAAAAAGTCTATTTATGTCTAAGAAGCTTGGTACCTATGGAATATCTTCACAAGATTTGTGTTATAACATCTATACACTAGTAGAGGGATTGGTAGTAGACTATTAATACATTTTTCTTACTTACAAACTCCATAAAGGATACAACTAGCTTTATAGGCCTTTGCTAATGGGAAAATAACTTAAAAAACATTGAGAGTTTTATTTGTTGCATCAAGGGTTGTCATTGGGAGAGCAATTGATTTTTTTTTTTAAATCCATCCCCTTGTGTGTCCATTGTTAAATGTTTGAGATGTTTAAACATGTTTTCTTATTTTGTCCCAAAGCTCAAGAAATAAGATCTCTTTAAAATTAATTCTTAAAAAATATATATTTTTCATTATTTTAAAATTAGAAAGGAGATAATGATAAGTAACAATAATATTAAATTTATAAATGAAAAATTAACTCTAGTTTTAGAGAATTTTAGATTTGAATTCTACTAAACCCTAGTAATAACATGACATGTAAGAATTATAATTGGTCTTTAACATATACATACGATGTAAGAGATTAAACCCAAATTCCTAATTTACACTTATATATTGTATAATACACCTAATATATTTGGTATATTGGATTGAGCATAGCTTTACTATGTGGTAATAATATTTGTCAATCAATAGAAACACATAAGAATGATAGATTGATGGACCAATAAGATGTTGCATAATTTTTATTAATCAAAACTAATGCATATGTACAATGAAGATGATGGTGGTTGGTATTAATATATCTTGGCTATAAAAAATTATCCTATTTTATGGGTTCCATAGTTTATATCCTTTTACACCATATTTATAACCAATAAAGATACACTTCTCTAATTTATTATCTAACTTCTTTTTTCCTTTGGAATATGCAGATAAGCATCACAACAAAAAATTTTAAGATGTTCAATAAAGGGTTTCTTACCAGTCCATGCCTCATATGAAGTTTTATTAGCAAATGCTAATGTAGGTGATCAATTTACCAAGTAACATGTACTGCCCACAACCTTTGTCCAAAATTTCAATGCTAACCTTGCACCATTGAGTATACTTCTTGCCTTTTCCATCAATGTTCTATTCATTCTTTCCATAACTACATTATATTGAGGACTGTATGGAGTCATTTTTACATTACTATTCTGCATTGCTTACAGAATTCCTCAAATTCATTGTTGCAAAACTCTCCTCCATTATTTGTCCACAACACCTTTATCTTCTTCTTAGTCTAATTTTCTACAAGATCCTTAAACTCTTTGAATTTTGCAAAGACATAATTTTTTCGAAGGAAATAAATCCATGCATACCTTGAGAAATCATCTATAAATGAAACATAGTACAATGATTTTCCAAGCGATGGAGTAGACATAGGCCCAAATAAATTATTGTATATAAGCTTCAAAATCCCTTTTGCTCTTGCAACACCAAATAATATTTTTAAATTATGTTTACCATATACACAATGTTCATAAAAATCAAAACTATAGAAAAGTTGAAAATACCTTCAACCATACCTTTAGTGTGCAAAGCTCAAAGACCCTTTTCTTTAATGTCTCATTCTTTGATGTCAAAGCATTACCTTCTCTATAGGAAGAGTAGGGGTTTTGTTTGTTTTATTTTTAGGAACTATAGAACTCTTACACCCATCAGTTACAGTGTTGCCTAATAGCTTATACAATGTTACAATCCAAACTCCTCTTGCCAACACCATTGCTCCTCGAACCATTCTATACGTATCCTTTTCAAATACTGTCTGCATACCTGCATCACTCATTCTTCTCATAGATATCAATTTTTTTGCCAACCTTGGAATATGCATAACACTAGGGAGGGTTTTAACCCTTCCATATTTCAATAAGAGTTTGACCCATCTATGTCCTATGATTCTGGTTATCAAGTCATCTCCTAAGAAGAGATCATCTCCATTATAATTTTGCTATTCATAAAACCATTCTCTATGAGGAGTCATATGAATTGAAGCACTCAAGTTAATCACCCATGCATCATGATCTGAATGCATACTCAAAGATGTCAAGTATGCATCCCCTCCTTTTATGGATGTCTTTGCTTCTATGGAAGAAGCATCATCAGATCCCTTACTTTTATCAATATTTTTGGATCTATAATCTTTCTTCAAATGCTTAACTTTACCACATTTCTAACATTTTCATATAAAATTTCTAAGAGATTTATATCTCCCTCTTGACTTTGAGCTGTCTTTAGAGTTGTACTTATTTTTATCTTGGGAACGACCCCTTACAAACAAGAAATTCTTATTTGAATTATAAAATAACTTGATATTATTCACTTGAAAGGACCTTGCTTAAATAGCAAGTGCTTACAATCTGATCCATTGGATCATAACTAACTGAGCTAATCTTAGCCACACAAATTATCCTAGTAACAACTTAGGATATAATTTATTATTCTAACACCCCCCTTAAGTGGTACTAGGATATCTCTAACACCCCCCCTTAAGTGATACTAGGAGGTAGAAAAATAACAAAACCAAACAAGTGGCATATCCACAAGTATGAGTCCCGACAACAAGGCCTGATAAGGTACTCATGTACAATATATGCATAAGAAAACTTTGTTGAAAGATGATGAAAAAACTACAAGGGAGAAAACCACCTGCCAGAATAGAAAGAAGAAGGAGGAAGATGTGCAAGGAGGATGGAGAGGAAGATGTCCTCTTCAACCCCCCTAGGACAACTTCCATCAAGAATTATGCAAAGGATCCATGTGATGTCTCAAAAAGTAGAGAAGCCTCTTCATCGAACTGAATGAAATCATACTCCCATACTGGTGCTTGTGACACATATCAAGGCTGTGAACCATGAAAAAGGTCACTAAAGAGAACCCTTTAAAACCAAAGTGTCTCACAAAAAGAGAGTGAGAAGATAGGATGGGAAAGAACCACAAAAATCGTAAGGGATGTCCAAAATGACTCCACAAGCATAAGTATGTGGTTTCCACCTATATGAACACAATGGGCTGATAACAAGGTCCAAAACTTGTGGACAAACAACAAAACAAAGGGATCAAAAAATGAAGGGGCACCAATGTAGCTATCAAACATGTCCTTATGGTGACCTCCTCATCCTATTGGAATGCATGGGTAACTAGCCGCTGCAACCGCTAGGTGATATAGAGGAGATGACTAGATACTAGGATCACATATAAAAGCTTTGGGAGTGTCGGATTCAACCAAGAGTGCACTCCATGATACAATAAACTTCGAGCCATAAAAAGGTTTGGAAAATAGTTCCAAAACTAAAAAAGGACACCATCATTGTGTCTGGCTCGGAAAACCTTTTCGATGACTATATATACTCCTGTGATCGGGTGTTAATTTTGGCCGTCAACTATAGGAAAAATAATAGTCTTCTTCATTTTCCATCACAAGGGAAGAATCTGAGATGACATTCGGAAAAAAGTTCCTTTGTAAGAGAAATTACATGGTTTTAAAAAATTTCTCCTTTTTAAGATATCTCTCGCAAGAGAAATTATATGGGCCAAGTGGCCTTCCACTCTATGATTCTTGTCTTTAATGCCAAAATACCCATACATTATAAGATGAGCTCCTCCACTCAATTATTTTAAATCTAAATATGGGATATAAAAATAACAAACAAACATTTTAAAAATTCTCCCTCATTAAAAAACATGTGCCACATATATATTTAAAGTTAATGGCCCATGTGCCTTTGTCCACTTTCTTCGAATGTCTTGGTCGCCCAGTAGAATGTGTTAATCTGGCACGCCAAGATCAGGCAGTAGTTGAAGCCCCGACGCTTTCTCCAAAAAAAATTAAAAACTTTGTCGTTGGCCAGGAATGCCACAAGAGGAGCCACTACTGCCAAATCTTGGATGATTCTTCCAAATTGGGTTTTCGACCAAATTATTCCCATTATTTCTATAATTATTCCTGGCACTACTGAATCATTTACCACAAACTCCTCGTCGCTTCTTAAGCACGATGACCAACCTCCACCGACGCTGATCTCTTCGTCGGGCATGTTTTCATTAGATGATCAAATTTAAACAAAAAAATTGTTTGTTATCTGACAAACAGTGCATTCACCCCTTCAAATAGAACGCCATTGGAGCCCCCTGTGATTTCATTGTGAATGAGGTGGAATATGGATTACGATGCCACTACTGCCATTGTAGGATCATGGATTTACTGCATAAGGGCTCTATCAGTGTCTGCAAGGGTAGCATCTCGAATCGTAAAAAAAATCTTCATCTTCTTGGTTAAACCTAAAAAATTCAATAGTTTGTCACTCTGCTAAGAACATGATAAAAAATTTCTCTCCCTCCAGCGCGCATCCGGGTCCTTGAAATTCTTCTATAGTGGTAACTCGAGAGAGCAGGGAGCTGTGGGCGCAAATTTTGGTAAAAAATAATCATGCGGGGGTCTCCTCCCTCTTCAACAGCGAATAGATTTTACATCTACAGATGCCATTCTCGTACTGTCATGCAATGCTTTTAGAAAAAAATGACCGGTGATCTGCATGTTAGATAACAAACGGACCAACATTTCCACCCTCTCTCTTCTTCGACCTCTTCTTCACCTTATCGTCGCCACCAATATTAGGAGGGGGTAGGGTGCTGCTCCAGCTCCTCGTCATAGTCCGAAAAGAAAACAAAATCTTCATCCGCAACTAGATCTTCATTTTCTACAAGTGGTCCACCAAAAACTTCATAACAAGCATAACAATTGAAAAAAATAATTGTGGCTGCATAATCTCTCGACTGGCCCCGTCAATGCTTTTTTCAAGATGTTACATGTGTGCACTCCATAAAAAAATCACCTTAGTCGCACATATCAACAAATTATGGCGACATTTGCACTAACAACCCCGTCCGTGATTTCGGCCCTTTGAGTGACAAGTCATTTTATCAGCAAATTGTCGATTGTTGATTTCAATTTTTTGGTGGAACATTATAGGCAATGAACTTGAAACATTGTTAGCCATGAATTTAGAGCCTGGAGTCCTCCCTCCCATCAACTATTTTCTTCGATCGACGACAGACTATTGGATTTGTGATGTCGATCTTTGTCAAATGATGGTGCACATCAATTATCTTCTTCATTAATGCAGGTTCCACGACCACTCACTTGTACAGATCAGTCGTACGAGACTATTGGGAATCACACCAATGCTCGTGCATTTCACCAACAAATATTAGCAACCAACAAAAATCAACTGCGCCCACACGAAGGGAGAATAATACGAAAAAATGCTACCGCCCACAGCCCTAAAAAAAAACTTTGGCTTCCTCTAGAAAAATCATGGGAAATTACAACAGCTAGATAGAAGATAATTGGTCCATTACTGACGGAATGTGCATGCGTAAACATTGTCAGTATTTTCTTTTTCTTATATACATGGGATAGAACGGGGCGTGATGATCGGCATCCAATGATGGTATACTACACATCAAGATTAAATCACCACTGAGCAACATGCAGCAAAATTGTTCCCCAATGCACAAAAACACTGGATCCATTGAAAATAAAATGCCAAAAACGTGCATTCCTCATCGTTGCACGACGATGACATCTATACGAGCAGAAATATTACGCAACCAAAACAAATCACCATAAGTATTACACATCACCGCCAAACAAACTTGAGCTATGAAGATTATAGTCTAGGATTGTATTTTGACAGGATCGATTGCACCAATATTGAAGTTCGTCTACAACTCGTCGACCCATTATAACTAGATACAAACAATCTTCCTGGCAACGAGCATCACTTCTCCAGTTGGAGAAATAAAACAAAAAAAATGAGCTCCCAAAATTTAAAATTTTTGACCATCTAGTTTCTGATCCATCAAAATATGGAGAGCATACTCCCTCGGTAGAAAAATTTAAAAAAATATGGAGAGAAAAAAAAAGGAAAAAAAGAGGGGGGATTTCCATGAGGGAAATCCCCCCATGAGAAAAAGCTCCTTAGGCTCACAGGGTCACAGGGCAGGGAAAGTCTGCTCTGATACCATGTTGAAAAAATAAAATGACTTGATATTATTCACTTGAAATGACCTTGCTTAAATAGCAAGTGCTTACAATATGATCCATTGGATCATAACTAACTGAGCTAATCTCAGCCACACAAATTATCCTAGTAACAACTTAGGATATAATTTATTATTCTAACAATTCTTGAATGAGCCCTTGATGGATTTTCACCTCATTTATTTTGATAACAAGGATGTAACCACATCTTCAAATTTTAAAGTAGTTGTAGTAGTACTACCAATGGCCACAACTAGATTATCCCATGAATCTAGAAAAGAACATAACAAAGTAATTTTCTTGTCTTCTTTAGTCATTTAATATCAATAGAGAACTGACTTACCATGGTGTTAAATGCATCTAGATGTTCTACTATAGAATTATCATCATTCATCTGAAGGAGATACAACTTATTTCGAAGGAACAATTTGTTTACTAGGGATTTTGACTAATATAAAACCCCTGACTTCTTCCATAGCTCCTTAGCACTATTTTTACCAAATACATTGATCAACACTGAATATGCAAGACACAACTGGATAGTACTCTTTGCCTTCCTATCGAGCTTCTCCTAATCTTCTTGTGATATATCCATGAGTTTTTTCTTGACACAACAACCCATTGATCTCTATCCACAAGCAAATATTTCATCTTTAGATTTCATAGCTCAAAGCTCTTGATATTAAGCTTTTTGATCTCGATCCTTATATTGCTAACCATTTCCTTCACATTGGATTCACCTATACAAAACTCTCACTCAAAAATAGGTTTATCGTAGACCAACGATACCCTTGCTCTTCTCAGGTCGAGCTAAACCCTAGCAACAAAGACATCCTCTTGAAGCCAATAACCATGCTTTAATACCAAATGAAGATATTGATAAACTATTATAGGTGTCCCAGTCTATATGTGGCAGATTGTTATGTATGTAAAGTCAACTGTTGTTTGGCTATTCTTGTTATTGGTAGTGTAGTATGTATGTTTCTTATCAGGTGCTTTAGGTTGGTTCTTTATGATTGTTAATTATTCAGATGGACTTGGTATCATGTTTTCTTTATCTTTTATGATCTTCTTGTAAGGATGTTTATGTAAAAGGTACGGGGCCCTTTCAATCCCCTTCTTAACCTATTAATAAATAAAAAAAATTGATAAACCTATTCTAGAGATAATAATACAAAAAAAAATTAAAATAGAAGAAAAAATAGCATGTATTCACAATAAACACAAATATTTATCCTAAAAACCCTTGATTGGGAAAATCAACACTCGACTACCACCATCAAACCTGGAGGCCAAAGCCCTAACCACCATGGTGTCCTTATCAGACAAGTTTTAAGTTATTAAAACCAATAAAATATTATAAATTTTTATTTATAATAATTTAAATTACAATTATAAATATATTTAAATTGCATTTTTTATTATATATAAAAAAAAAAATTACTAAATTAAAATTTAAATAATTGTAATTTTTTTTTTTAAGTTTTTATATAGAAAGTATTTACCTAAAAACTGTCATAAAGATATTATTTAGTATAAAATAAATTGTTGCCTACTAAGCCTTGAATCTTAGTCAAGAAAATGATATATTAACAAAATATAAATATAAATATATTTATATATTTATATTTATTTATTTATTTATTTATTAATTATTTATGAGTATAACACTATTGTGTTTTTGGTTGTTTCTGCCTTTAAGCCATATGATTACAAGTGTTACCCATAAACAAAGAAGCCCCACCAGCCACGAATACATAATCTGCTGCTCCATTTTAGCCCTACTAAGGTGAGCAAGGTTGAAGATATTGATAAATATATTCTATGAAAATAGGTAAAATAGAAGGATTATGCATTCATAATAAACATGAATATTACTTTGTAGAAACTCAAAGTTACACTTCTTTCTTGTTGGTCAAGAATATGCCTAAGGATAAAATGTATGTGCGCCCTAGACTCGACCAACATTGAAAGGTTGAAGGAAAGAAATGTCCTTCAGACCGATCTCCAAGGAGGGTTGATTTCCAAACTAATCTAAGATTGGTATGGATTTTAGGGAAAGAAAATAACGGAAAGGAATGGGAAATAACATAAAGAAATGGGAAATAATTGAAAGAGATGGGAAATATGGTTGTAAGTCGAAGAGGTAATGTGGGTATGAACTAACAGCTAAAAAAATCTGATCAAGTTTTCACCAGTATTTAACAGAAAGAACAACACAGAAACTGATCACAGACTGTAAATATGACTTCCAATTAACATTTTAGCATTCACTTATTTATCAGCAATAAATTTAAATGTAGATTTCAATCCATCTAACAAAGGCACGAATATAACAGAAATGACAAGCATAAAATAATCATATACACAACTGATACAAGAACCAAAAAACATCTTTCAATTGAGGTTGAAGTTTAAACTCAGAGAGTTTTACAACAAAATGTCCATCCTCCTTTTTACATCAAAATACTTAGTATTTATAGAGGATTCCGCCTCTAAAATTAAATACACATAAAAACAAAATACTGGCTAGTCAAAGACCAGCAAGAGCAATTCCCTCCTCGGTAACTGCGATACACAAATCAGCGCATTCTTCAAGAAGCAATGATCCTGTTTTCATGGAGAGCACTTTGGAAATTAGCAGGAATGGACAATGGAAAATCATATCAAAAGTTGGTGCATTGAAACACAACAATATCGCATGAAAATCAGGAGATTGATCATTAAATTTTTGTTGCCACTTTGTCGTCTTACGCCTCAAAATTTTATTTTCACCAGAAAGACCCAAAGAAAATCAACTTCATTTGAAAAAGGATCAAAGTCAATGGATGGTGCCTCGAAAATGAACAGGATCGCAAAAAAATTAGGAGCGCAACATTTATCTTTGGCAACCCTTCGGCAGGAATTCTGGAAATATTGATTTTATTGCCCCAATTATTTAAAATTCGCCAATTTTTTATCCTTCCAGAAAAATTTCTATAATGACTGCGCCTTAAAAAAGGAACTTCACTGAAGAAATTGCCCAAAATTGATTTTCGCCCAGAAAGCGCTCGAAAATGGGCTTTCGCCAGACATTCGCCAGAAAATGAACTTTCACAAAATATTTGCCAAAAATTCGCCAGAAAATGAACTTTCGCCAGACATTCGCCCAAAAATGGGCTTTTTCCAAACATTCACCAGGAAATGGACTTTCGCGAGAAAATGATTTTCACTGGAAGTTTGCTCGAAAATGGAATTTTTCCAAAAAAGTGCCCGAAAATGATTTTTGGTGGTACAGCTTCCCGGAGCCATAACTTTTGGTCCGTTGACCCGATCATCTATTGTAATATATCGTTGGAAAGCTTGATTAAAGTTATACAATAGAAAAAAATATAAAGATCGTTTCATCCAAATTTTTATCCTCTTTTATGGCCTCTAAAGTTTGGTGAAATTGTCAACACTTTTGCATGTGTTTCGTTGATTTAAAGCTCCAAAGGGATTTCGTTGGCGTACTGTATTTCATACTTAGGTAAAATTTTGTCAAAATTTTAATGTGGCAAAAATGCCAACATTAATATTTTAGCATACATAATTTTTTGCTCCATTTTAGCCCTGCTGAGGTGAGCAAGGTTGAAGATATTGATAAATATATTTTATGAAAATAGGTAAAATAGAAGGATTATGCATTCATAATAAACATGAATATTACTTTGTAGAAACTCAAAGTTACACTTCTTTCTTGTTGGTCAAGAATATGCCTAAGGATAAAATATATGTGCGCCCTAGACTCGGCAAACATTGAAAGGTTGAAGGAAAGAAATGTCCTTCAGATCGATCTCCATGGAGGGTTGATTCCCAAACTAATCTAAGACTGGTATGGAGTTTAGGGAAAGAAATTAATGGAAAGAAATGGGAAATAACATAAAGAAATGGGAAATAACTGAAATATATGGGAAATATGGTTGTAAGCCGAAGAGGTAATGTGGGGATGAACTAACAACTAAAAAAATCTGATAAAGTTTTCACCAGTATTTAACAGAAAGAACAACACAGAAACTGATCACAGACTGTAAATATGACTTCCAATTAACATTTTAGCATTCACTTATTTATCGGTAATTAATTTAAATGCAGATTTCAATCTATCTAACGAAGGCATGAATATAACATAAATGACAAGCAGAAAATAATCGTATACACAACTTATCCACGAACCAAAAAACATCTTTTAATTAAGGCTGAAGTTTAAACTTAGAGAGTTTTACAAAAAAATGTCCATCCTCCTTTTTACATCAAAATACTTAGTATTTATAGAGGATTCAGCCTCTGAAATTAAATACACAAAAAAAAATACTGGCTAGTCAAAGACCAGCAAGAGCAATTCCCTCCTCAATAAATGTGATACACAAATCAGTGCATTCTTCAAGAAGCAGCGATCATGTTTTCATGGAGAGCACTTTGGAAATTAGCAGGAATGGACAATGGAAAATCATCTCAAAAATTGGTGCATTGAAACACAGCAATATCGCACGAAAATCAAGAGATTGATCATTAAATTTTGGTTGCCACTTTGTCGTCTTACGCCTCAAAATTTTATTTTCACCAGAAAGACCCAATGAAAATCAACTTCGTTTGAAAAATGAGTAAAATCAATGGACGATGTCCCGAAAATGAATAGGATAGCACAAAAATCAGGAGCACAACATTTATCTATGGCAACCCTGCAGCAGGTTTTTTAGAAATATTAATTTTGTTGCCCCAATTATTTAAAATTCGCCAACTTTTGATCCTTCTAGAAAAATATTTGTAATGACTGCACCTTAAAAAAGGAACTTCACTGAAGAAATTGCCCAAATTTGATTTTCGCCCAAAAAGTGCTCGAAAATGGGCTTTCACCAGACATTCGCCAGAAAATGAACTTTCACCAGATATTTGCCAAACATTCTCCAGAAAATGAACTTTCGCCAGACATTCGCCTAAAAATGGACTTTTTCCAAACATTCACCAGGAAATGGACTTTCGCGAGAAAATGATTGTCACTAGAAGTTTGCCCGAAAATGGAATTTCGCCATAAAAGTGTCCGAAAATGATTTTTGGTGGTACAACTTCTCGAAGCCATAACTTTTGATCCGTTGACCCAATCATCTATTGTAATATATCGTTGGAAAGCTTGATTAATGTTCTACAATAGAAAAAATATAAAGATTGTTTCATCTAAATTTTCATCCTCTTTTAGGGCCTCTAAAGTTTGGTGAAAATGCCAACACTTTTGCATGTGTTTCGCTGATTTAAAGCTCCAAAGGGATTTCGTTGGCATATTGTGTTTCATACTTAGGCAAAATTTTATCAAAATTTTAATGTGGCAAAAATACCAACATTAATATTTTAGCATACATAATCTATTGCTCCATTTTAGCTCTGCTGAGGTGAGCAAGGCTGAAGATATTGATAAATATATTCTATGAAAACAGGTAAAATAGAAGGATTATGCATTCATAATAAACATGAATATTACTGTGTAGAAACTCAAAGTTACACTCCTTTCTTTATATTACTATGCACTTTTAAGAAAGCACTTATAATATATATAGGTATCTCACATCACCAAACAACTCTATATCACTAAGTGGTATTAGAATACAATGGGTATAAAACAATGGGCTAAAATCATTTATACCTATTAATTAAGGAGATCACCTAAAAAATAAATACCCCACATTAAACTAAGGTGTACAATTTATTATTATTATTATTTATTTATTTCTCTTTGCAAATGATACAATACATCCAACAATCTCATAAATACCTCACATTATACTAAGGTGTACAATTTATTATTATTATTTATTTATTTCTCTTTGCAAAGGATACAACACATCCAACAATCTCCCACTTGTTGAATACTTTGTAGTGGGGCCTATACAAATCACAAATTCAGCTACTTGGGGCAACTAAGCCCATTGTCTCCTTGCACCAAGAAAACTTCTCAGTACTCATAGGCTTAGTTAATGAATCTGCAACATTTTTTAGAGTATCAATTTTCTCCAGTGACACCTTCTTGTCTTCAACCATATCTCTAATAAAATGGTATTGTACTGCAATATGCTTTGTCTTAGAATGATAAGTAGGGTTCTTTGCTAGATAGATTGCACTTTGACTATCACAATTTATCCTTACAGCTCCTTGTAAGAACCCAACATCAACACATAGTCTTTGTAACCATATTGCTTCCTTACTTGCATGAGTGGCTACCATGTACTCAACTTCTGTAGTTGAAAGTGCCACTACAACTTGCCTCTTGCTCATCCAGCTGACTGCTCCACCAAACAAGTGAAATACATAACCACTTGTGGATCTTTGATGATCAAGATCTCCAACCCAATCTGCATCAACAAAACCTTGTACATTCAATACCTTGTTTGGTTCAGGCCTTCCTTGATAGCAGATTGCATAATCTATTGTGCCACACAAGTATCTAAAAACTTGCTTTACAATAGTCCAATGTTCTTTCCCTGGTTTTGACATATATCTGCTCAAAACTCCCACTACATGGGCAATGTCTGGTCTAGTACATACCATGGCATACATCAAACTCCCAACAACACTTGCATAAGGAACACGAGATATTTCCTCTTCCTCTTCTTGTGTCTTTGGACACTATTCTATAGATAGCTTTACACCCAAAGGAATGGGAGTCTTGATTGGTTTACAATCATGCATATTAAATCTCTTTAATATTATCTCAATATATTTTCTTTGATTCAACCAGAGTCTCTTATTTGACCGATCCCTCTTAATCTGCATGCCCAAGATGAAATTTGTAGGACCAAGATCCTTCATATCAAATTGAGATGACAATTGAGACTTAAAATTATGGATGATTTCCCTATCATTTCCAATTAACAACATATCATCAACATACAATGCCACAATAATAAAGTGATCACCAACCTGTTTGATGTACACATAGTGATCAACTTTGCTTTGTGAAAAACCAAGTCCCAATACATAAGTATCAAACTTTTGATACCACATCCTAGGTGATTGTTTTAGACCATACAAAGATTTCTTCAACCTGCATACCAAGTCCTTTCCTTTTACTATAAAACCTTCTAGTTGAGACATATAGATTTCTTCTTCTAGATCCCCATGTAGGAATGTTGTCTTCACATCCATTTGCTCTACTTCTAGGTCAAATGCAACAACAATAGACAAAATAAATCTAATAGAAGTTAGTTTAGCAATAGGGGAGAAAACCTCACCAAAATCAATTCCCTATACCTGGGAATATCCCTTTGCTACCAAGTGAGCTTTGTACTTCTCAACTTTACCTTTTGCATTAAACTTCTTCTTGAATACCCATTTGCTACCAATTGGTTTTCTTCTAGCAAGCAACTTCACCAAATCCCATGTCTTATTTTTGTCTAAAGATTTTATCTCATCAACCATGGCCTTCTTCTAGAATTTACCATCCTTTGCATTAATTGCCTCCCTAATAGTTCTAGGATCATCATCAGTAATAGATAAAACAAAAGTAGAATGAAAATCAAGTGAACTATACCTTTTTGGTTTCCTTCTTTCTCGAGTTAATCTCCTCAAGACTAGAGTTTGAGGATCTGGTTCATCATCTTTTGTTGAGTCAGATTGTTCATCCATGAACTCAAATTGCACCTTTTCTGGTTCTTCCTCTCTTGGTTGTTCTTCCTGCTTGGGAGCACTTTTAAACTCTCTAAAGATTACATCTTGGCTATAAACAATTGTCCTAGTTTCTGGGTTCCAAAGTTTGTAGCCTTTTACACCATCTTTATAACCAATAAAGATACACTTCTCTGCTTTATTATCTAACTTATTTTTTCCTTTGGAACATGCACATAAGCATCACAACCAAAAACTCTAAGATGTTCAAGAGAGGGTTTCTTACCAATCCATGCCTCATACAGAGTTTTATCAACCAATGCTGATGTAGGTGATCAATTTACTAGGTAACATGTAGTGTCCACAACCTCTGCCCAAAATTCTTATGCTAACCTTGCACCACTGAGCATACTCCTTGTCCTTTTCCATCAATGTCCTATTCATTCTTTCCGCAACTCCATTATATTGAGGAGTGTATGGAGTCATCTTTTGCCTTGCTATTCCGCATTGCTTATAGAACTCCTCAAATTCATTGCTGCAAAACTCTCCTCCATTATCTATCCACAACACCTTTATCTTCTTCTCAGTCTGGTTTTCTACAAGAGCCTTAAACTCTTTGAATTTTGCAAAGACCTCAAATTTTTTTGAAGGAAATATATCCATGCATACCTTGAGAAATCATCTATAAATGAAACATAGTACAATGATTTTCCAAGCGATGGAAGAAGACATAGGCCCAAACAAATCATTGTGTATCAACTCCAAAATCCCTTTTGCTCTTGCAACACCAAATGAAACTTTACTTGATTTTGTTTACCATATACACAATGTTCATAGAAATCAAAATCTAAAGAAAAGTCAAAAATACCTTCAACCATACCTTTAGTGTGCAAATCTCGAAGGCCCTTTTCTTCTATATGTCCCATTCTTTGATGCCAAAGCATTATCTTCTCTATAGGAAGAGTAGGGATTTTGTTTATTTCATTTTTAGGAACAATAGAACTATTACACCCATCAGTCATAGTGTTGCCCAATAGCTTGTACAGTGTTCCAATCCAAACTCCTCTTGCCAACACCATTGCTCCTCAAACCATCCTATAGGTATCCTTTTCAAATACTATCTACACACATGCATCACTCTTTATATGTTAGGAGGTGAAGTCAATATCCAAATCTCCAATGTTCTTCAGCAGTGAGGTGTATGGTGGTGTAGTTTATTATGACCAACTCTCGAGCACACTGAGGGGGGTTGCAGGGGGAACCAACCAGGTTCCCCCTTGCCTAGGGATTTGGGGGTGAAGCCCCCGACCCAAAATTTTTGGTCGTTCATACAATTGTACATTGTGAGAGGCAGCTAATAGTTTTTTGGAGTCTTCTTTTTTTAGAGGAAGTGAACAGTTTTTTGGAAGAGGAAATGAACAGTTTTTTGGAGTCTTCCTTTTCGTAAAGGAAACAAACAGTTTTTTATTTTTCTATAAATGGGGAATGACCCCTTGCATGTAAAAGTTGATTTAATGTAAAAAATTTCTGAAATCAATAAAATAACGAAGCTGCCATTGCCTTGTGGTTTTTTCTGCACACTACAGGTTTTCCACGTAAAATTCTATGTTACTATTTTTTCTTGTGTTATTGTGTTTTCTGCTTGCATGTAATTTCATTTTTTTCTAACATTATACTCATAGATATCAATTTTTTGACCAACAATGGAATATGCAAAATACTAGGGAGGGTTTTAACCCTTTCATATTTTAGTAACAGTTTGACCCTTTCATGTCCTATGATTTTGGTTATCAAGTCATCTCCTAGGCATACATCATCTTTGTTATATTTTTCATATTCATAAAACCATTCTTTATGATGAGACATATGAAAAGAAGCCCCTGAGTCGATCAACCATGCATCATGATCTAAATGCATACTAAAAGATTCCAAATATACATCCCCTCCTTTTATGGAGGTATTTGATTCTATGAAATAAGCATCATCAGATCCCTTTCTTTTATCAATATTTTTAGATCTAGAGTCTTTCTTCAAATGCCCAACTTTATAGCATTTTCAACATTTTTGTATAAAATTTCCAAGAGATTTAGATCTCCCTCTTAACTTTGACTTGTCTTCAGAGTTGTGCTTATTTTTATCTTGGGAACAATCCCTTACAAATAAGGCATCCTTGGATGATCCCTCCATGGGTTTTTGCCTCATTTATTTTGATAACAAGGATGCAACTCATCTTCAAACCTTAAAATAGTTGTAGCAGTACTCTCAATGGCCATAGCTAGATTATCCCATGAATCTAGAAAAAAACATAACAAAGTAATACACTTATCTTCTTAAGTAATTTAATATCAACATAGACTAACTGACTTACCATGGTGTTAAATGCATTGAAATGTTCTACCACATAATTCTTATCATTCATCTAAAGGATATATAACTTCTTTCGAAGTAACAATTTGTTTACTAGGGACTTTGACTGATATAAAACCCCTAACTTCTTCCATAGCTCCTTTGCATTTTTTTCTCTAAAGATATTGATCAACACTAAATCTACAAGACACAATCGGATAGTACTCTTCACCTTCTGTCTAGCTTCTCACAATCTTCTTGCAACATGTCCATGGGTTTTTTATTGACACAGCAACCCATTGATATTTATCCACAAGCAAATATTCCATATTTAGATTTCATAACTCAAAAATCTTGTTAAACTTTTCGATCTCGATCCTTGTATTGTTAGCCATCTTCTTTCACATTGGATTCACCTGCACAAAACTCTCACTCAAAAATAGGTTTATTGTAGACCAAAGATACCCTTGCTCTTTTAAGGTCGAGCTAGACCCTAACAAAAAAGGTGTCCCCTTGAATCCAATAATCATGCTTTAATACCAAATGAAAATTTGATAAATCTATTCTAGAGATATTAATGCAAATAAAAATTTTAAATAGAAGGAAAATAACATGCATTCACAATAAACACAAATGTTTATCTTGAAAACCCTTGATCAAAAAACCATTAGAAACTTAGAGTTTTACCTCTTTCTCTAAATTTTTATTTATATATTATTTTTTAATACATAGAGGAATTGAGAACACCATTATATGTTATCACTATAAACCCTAACCTATTGGGTTAGATGAAGTCAACGAGACCCCTTATCCTCTAGACCCTAGCCAATCGGTAAACACTCGATCACCACCATCCAACCTATCCCATTTTAGGTATGTTGTGGTTTGAACCTTGGACCTCCCCAAAGAGAGGTCAAAGCCCTAACCACTATGCTATCCTTGTTAGACAAGTTTTTTAAGTTATTAAAACCAATAAAAAATTATAAAGTTTTGTGTACTAATCTAAATTATAGCTATTAATATATTTAAATTATAATTTTATTTAAATATATTTAAATTATAATTTTATTTAAATATATTTAGAATTATTAATAAATTTAAATTGTAATTTTAATTATTATTTAAATAAAATCACTAAAGTATAATTATTATTTTTTAAGTGGTTCGAGGTTTGGCTCTTCTTCGGGAGGCCCAAGGTTCAAACCATTGCGTGTGTGTATGGTTGTGTTAATCCTTTGTTGATAAGTTTAGTTCTTGACCTTACGAGAGGTCATGGTTGGGAGGGAACTGTTGAGCCCTAAATATCGATCATAGAGGTTTCTCACACTAACCTAATCCCCATATATACCTATACCTAAGACCTGACATAAAGATAACATTTAGTATCGAGGTCATGGCTGGGAGGGAACTATTGAGCCCTAAATGTCGGTCATAAAGGTTTCTCACACTAACCTAATCCCCATATATACCTATACCTAAAACTTGACATAAAGATAACATTTAGTATAGAATAAATTGTTTTCTAATAAATCTTAATCAAACAAATGATATATTATCCCATTTAAAGTAGTTACAAAATATAAGGAGAGGTATCCTTCAACACTAAACAAATTTAAGCCATTGAGTGGTATTAAAATCCAATGAAAATAAAATCAATGGCTAAAACTACCACACAATTAAGGAGACTACCCTAAAAATAAAAACCCCATGTGGAGGTGTATAATTATTTTATTTTATTTTTATTTTCTTGCATAAAGATACAATACATCCAACCTGCTAGGCTACTTTATTTTTATTTTTCTTTTGCATATGAGAATCGATAACACATGTTTTTATGAGGGGTCTGAATCCCCTCCTATTAGGGTTGTACTTAAGTCTCTTCAATGGTTATAGATTTGTTAAGTAATGAATGATGCATTTCTACATGATTTGGGGGATCTTGGTTGGGTTTTTTGGTTTCCATGTTTAACAGGTTTATGTGTATGCTTAGGTCTATCAAAGTTAATAAATTTAAAAACTTATTTTTAAGGTTAAAGTAGACATGTGTATTGGCTACATTCCATGTTACCAAAAAATGGTATAGAAACAACAATAAAGAATCAAGAAATGCCTTGAATACGATTAGGAGCCCATTTTAAAATTTATATAAGATATAAAATCAAACATCATTTTATATTCCAATTAAAATGCAACTTACTACAAGTGTATTGGAAGCATACTCAACACCACCTAGTTGAATTATGCTTTTATAAAAATTTTGACCAAGGGCCAACACCATTTTATAAAAGTTTCAACCAAGAAAGGAAGACAAAAGTTTTGATGATCTTATGGGTCTAAAAGTCTAAAAAGATGAAAAGTGATGGAAAGTTCTAAAGGACTTAAGCCTCTACTAGTGGAAAAATAACTTAACAAACATTGAGAGTTTTATTTGTTACATCAAGGGTTGTCATTGGGAAAGCAATTGTCTTTTTTTTTCAAAATCCATCCCCTTGTGTGTCTGTTATTAAATGTTTGAGATGTGTAAACATGTTTTTTTATTTCATCCCAAAGCTCAAGAAATAAGCTCTCTTTAAAAAAAATTAAATAATATTTTTCACTATTTTAAAATTAAAAAGGAGTTAATGATAAGTAACAAAAATATTAAATTTATAAATGAAAAATAAATTCTAGTTTCAAAGAATTTTAGATTTGAATTCTACTAAACCCTAGTAATAACATGGCATGTAAGGATTATAATTGGTCTTTAACATATACATATGATGCAAGATATTAAACCCAAAGTCCTAATTTACACTTACATATTGTATAATAGACCTAATACATTTGGTATATTGGATTGAGCATAGCTTTACTATGTGGTAAGAAGCTTTGTCAATCAATAGAAAAACGAAAGAATGATAGATTGATGGACCAACAAGATATTCTATAATTTTTTATTAATCAAAATTGATGTATATGTATAATGAAGATGATGGTGGTTGGTATTTTTAACTATTTATCAACACCTATTTGAGCACACCTCCTAAATACCCAACTTCCTAATAACTAATTATATTACATGATAGGTCCGAGGTGTAGACCAATTGGTTCATCCAAACCCCATAAGGGGGGCGAAGGTCCAAGTTTCAAATATTGGGCCTCGTCGGACTGAACGCTTGTCCCTTTCCTGGTGCTTTCAGTGGTGTAAAAGGTTTAAAATGATTATGGCATGGCGATTATAGGGGCGGACTGTACGAAGATCTGTGTGGTGGCTTCCGGGGCGAATAGCGCAGAACTGTGGTGGCCATAAAAGCTGGACAGCCTTCCCGGATTCATGGCGGATACCGATTCCACCATGTTAAAAAATATATATATATATATATTACATGATATAATCTTTTCCTAACATTTCCCCTTATTACATCATATTTCAAAAAAGGGAGAGAAACACTAATCAATGGTTTTAGACGATGAATTTTGGTGAATGGACATAGATTAAGGGTATACAAAAAGCGAGTCACCAAGGATGAATTCATAGCCTAAATCAAGTGACAATTAGATTTGCATTTGGTTGGGGAAGCTTCTTCCTCTAGTCTAAATACCAATTAAGTTTTTATTACGTGGAAACTAAAAGATAGATCCAAAAATATTATTCCAAAGCATGAGGACGTACTTAAGCTAAGGAAGAGGGAACACATCATGCCACTAAAAGCATATATAAGAGGACATGTCATGCCACTAAAAAGTGAATATAATGGAGGTATATCGCTACAACACCATGGTGCAAAAAAAATTACTCTTTGAATTCTTTATCCACAAATATGCATTAGCTAAAGATTGCACTTTTTTCCAATATATATGTCGAGGATGTTCAATTATGGGCCTTTGCATCTACTCTGCGAAATCATATCAATAGGAGGGATAGAGCTAGGGAGTACAAGATCAAGGAATCTAACATGGGGCTACTGACTAGGTTTGAATACCCTAATACTAATGTAGTTATCAATAAGCATCTTATGTTAATGAGTATATAGGACATTAGACACATGTATAAAATCCACCTGAGGAAATACGCTCAATAATTTTAGGAGTATTGTGAATCTCATTTGGATAAGGCCAAGGTATCTTGTACTTTGATATGAGAGGAATTGGATACTAAATTGGTCCCATCACCAAGCTAAGTCAGTTATCTCTACCATATTGACTCTTGAGTCTAGATGAATAGGTATGAGATTCAGACCCCCTGTCATTATTAGTCCATTTCCTTGTTATGATGCTACTGGACTGTCAAACCATATACAATTTTTGTCCTAGTTATGTGACTAGAAATAATGTAAAGGATATCATAGCTCAGACAAAAATTTCACCCCTAACATCATAAAGGAGTTGGACCTAAGTGCATACTTGGAGTGAACTATTGTATGAGGATATGCAATTGCTCAGGAAGGTAGGAATGATGACGTCTAACATTACCTCATCTTAATTATGTTACAAGTTGTTTCTATTTTTTGGAAAATGTGTGTATCCTAACTATGGACCTTTGTGTGATTTATCATAGTATTTTAAACAAATAAGAACAAAAAGGTGAATTGCATTTCTATGTTTGTTTGGGATGATTTTGTGTTTATGATGGTAGCTTTGACTAATATTATGGAATTGTGTAAGTAGTATTCTAAATTGCAAGTTCCTAGGCACATGCCATAATATTTCCTATGCTCTAGGAGAAACAATGACTAGCATGGTGATGCGATGAAAAGGAAAAGGAAAATTGATAGAGCTAATTGTGTGGACATTTTTTTGTGTGAAAAAGATGATCTAAAAACAAGATAAACATAAATTTCAGCCAAACCATTGATGAATGGTTGTCTAGAATGGTTGATGCATTGATGAGTACATAGGTGGTTAATTGGATTTGGTGTTTGCTTACGTTGGAACCACCATTGTCAAGGATGTAGGTGGTTTCCTTTTGTGATCCTGAGAATTGCTATTTTAATTTTGCATTGTTGTCATTTTTCATAGACTTAACCAATGAGTTGTTATAGTCAATGTTTGTTTAAACCACTTTTAATGATTATAAGATAACTTTAATAGAATCATTATAAGAATAATATTTATAGGATCTTGTTTCCTAGAATGGTGGTCATACCTTCTAGCAAGAGTCATAAATCTAGATTAAGAATTTTTATTAGTAATATGTATCCATGATGAAAGTAAGGGGGTTGGATACAGGAAGATTTCTAGATTGAAGATTGTTGAAGATTGCAATTTAAGAGTTTTGTATTTGTAGTTAACGCATACATTTTTTAGATCTTTATGTTTTTTTTTAGTTTGGTTCTAAGTTAATCTTTCCTTTTTATCAGTTTAAGAGCAAGGGTCCAATATCTTGCTTTGGTAAATAGGCTCTTTTCTATTTTTTGTTTTAGTATGATTAATGATTAGTGTGATGTTATAGTAATGTTTTAATTTTGTATTTTCTTGCACTTTTCTAGAGCAATAGATTAGTGTGAAAAACGTATTCTATAAAAAATTTAATCTAAATTTAGTGTTGTTTAATTTCTTGCAGACTAGTTGTAATTTATCTCTTTATTTTTCTAGTTGTAATTTATCTTTTTATTTTTCTATAAGTATTGTTGTCTTATACATGTGATTGTATTTCCAAAATGTTTTAATTTTTGCAAATTTGTTTTCAAATAGAGAACATAGAGATCCTATACTAGAATACCTCTTATAGACTTTATCCCATATAGCCATTAGACACCAACTCAGATTGAAAAACTAAAGTGAAAGAGATTAACAACACCCATGATAAGAATAAGATAAAAAATCAAAACATATATATTCACCCAGGTTTAGAGAGAATGTGAAGCACCAAGAGATTCTTGAGACAACCATAATACATCCTCTTGTCTAAACATAAGATAGGGCATTGTATTGAAGTAGAATATATAGATTTGAATATTGATGAAGTGTTTATTAGAGGGTTTTTGTACAATTTTATTTATGTTCGTTTTCTCCTTTCTATGTTGTGTTAGTCTTAGTTTTAAAGCATCACCACATCTCATAGAACAAATATTTTAATAATTATGATGAGATTCAAAGTTGATTTGCATATATTTGAAAAATTAGGGAAAAATGAGGTAGGCATGAATTATAATATTCAAATATTTGGTCCAACTAGTGTGCTCAAAATTGTTGAACTCACATAATAGTATGTACTCGAAAGGTCATGTTTCAACAATTAGAAGGAAAGGATGAATCCAACATCTAGATTTGGGTTAGCTTCCTACTAATATTGATAAACTAAACTAATTATATATATATATATATATATATATATATATATATATATATAAGGGTGCAAGAAATGTAAAATAAATTCAATAAAAGTAAATATGGATGTATCCATAGTGAGATTAGTGTTGATTAATTAGTACATCTAGATAGAATTGAATAACATCAATGCTTTTTTATTATGTAATAAATTTTTAATAATATAAGAAATCACTAACCATGCATCTATAAATCAAAAGGCCAATGATACAATTGATAAGTAAACATCATGCATAGTCTTTCTATTATTAGCAAAATGAGCTCAAAAGTGTAAATGGAGTATCATAAAGTATAGCTTTAACTTTATCAAATGGTTAAAAGATGTTTATAATGGAGCTCCTATCTATTATTTATAGGAAATTATTCACCTAAGAGCTACCCAAGGTAATTTTTTCCACTTTTAGAAAAAACTCTAGTTTAGGGGGACCTTTAGTAAATGATGCACCACTAACCTTTACATGCCTATAAATTTCCTCTAAACATGTTTATGGCCTTTTAGCTCTTAATTGGCACCATATGAAGACAAAATATCATTTTCTAGGTGGTTTTATCATGCCATATACCAACCTTGTCCTATTTTGAGCCGTAAATTATGATTTGTAAATTTGAATTTATGATTAGAAAAATTGTGATTCACAATCTACCTATAGTGAATCACATTTTCGGAGGAGATCACACTTTTGGGACTTATCCAGATTTTTAATAATTTTTCTAAAAAATCTCTATTTATGTTACAACTTTTGGGGTTACAAATTCATTCTTATCAGTTTTCATTAGCTAATTCCTCATAGAAATTTGAACATAGTATCCAAGATACTGCACTTATCAATAAGGAGGTTTTAAATAACATTGATAATATTTTTCGAGAGATCATCTAAAAGAGACTAAGGAGTGAAAACATGCTATGTATACCTAGATATGTGTTTCTATGGCTATTTCAAAATATTTTCAAAATAAATAAGATAATGGGATTAAGAAATGGATTATAAAAATATTAAATTTTAATACTACATATGCTATGAGACTAGACATGTGGAAAAATATCACAAAATAAAAATTGTTAAGAGAGATAAAAAGTTCTGGTTGTGAAATAAACTCAATTATGAAGCAAGAAGTTCATATTCTAATATAAAATGGTATAGATCAAGGATTTTCCATCCCAAAAAATGTAACATATAAATATCCTTTACCTCATCAAATGATAAAGGCCTTCATAATTCATTTTGAAAAAATATTAGAAGAAACTATGAAGGATGCAAGTTACGAGGAATTACACTGCACAAGTTCAAATTCAAAATAAAATAAAATTGAAAAGGAAGACATGGAGGTAAATTTTGAAAGTGGAAGATTTCAAGTTTAATCTAAGGTAAATCATCTTAACTTGAGTAGTATAAAATTATTTTCTTGCAAGAAAAAAGAAATTAGTATAGAGTTTGTCCCTTGAACTTTAGGATTTTTACGGGAAACATAAAAAAGAAATCAATGTGGAGGATTCCATAATAATTTATGGTTTTAAGAAAATATAGTGAAATTTACTATACAAAAGAAAATATGGTTGCCTTAGCCAAAATTTGCAAGATGACCTTGGTAGAAGGTGATCAATAAAGGAGAAGAGTGGGGATGGTGCATATTGTCAATATTCAAATCCATGAAAAGTGTTAGATTTATTGTGCAAAAGTATCTAACAAAGTTTTGGTATACCTTAGATTGACCAATCATCAATCAATGGCAAACACTGGCTCAAGATACTAAAAAGACTATAAAAATCCCTAAGTCTACATGACCTGTTGATCAAGTTTATCTAATGGTATATGTTATCCCAAAATAGCAAAGTGATCAATGATAAAGCAATGTTGTTCATGTTTTCAATCTTCCATATCTATTATGGGTTCCATTTAATAGAAAAATCAAATGGAGGAAGGATTTCAAAGTCACATGAGTTATTGATTCTTCATCCAATGGACTATGCCAATTATCAAAGTCGTTGAAAATAGTGATTAGAGAGACCCCACAATTGGTATAGGCCTATATATGTGGTAACTATGTGATATTTCCACTACACACCCAAGTCTAATCTAACAAATCATGTAGACTGAGAGGAGACTTGAAGGGGCTCAACTAGCTATTTAATCAAAAGGAAATTTATCCAACCTAGAAGGCCCCAATTTTAAAAGGTGGCAATAGCTTTGTTACCAACCTCCCTCCTTCAAGGAACCTCCATGGTGAATAGGTGTTTTTATTACAAGCACAATATTACAAGGAAGTAGTTGATGCATTAACAACAATTGTAGTGGAAGCTCTAGCCTTAGAGACCTTGTTCCTAGTGACATTGATTCCATATAAATCCTACACTTGTTCTCTAAATGTTTTTGGAAGAGGTAGTTGGCAATATCTATAGAAGATCCTAACCTAGAGGTCTCAAATAACTTCAAGATTAATGATTCAGATCTAGAGATCTTGAGCCCATCAACATTGGATGCAGGTCCATCCCTTTCTCAATTTAGGAGGAAAGAATATGAACTTTGTACAACTTTTAAGGCTAAATATACCTCAATTTTAGGTATAAATAGTAGTATTAGTGGCATTATAAGACATCGAATAATACTTGCTTATGCCTAGCCTTTTAATATTTTTCCATTATCCCCTTTTGCGTATATGTTGGACTTGAGCCTTGACTAATTTTTCTAGCAGGATGAACCTTTATTGGTCTAGCATCTTTGTAGTCTTAAGATATATGAAGTTGTGACTAATTTTGCTATGTCCTATTTTTTGTATGTCTAAATGTTTGGGTGTTAGATCAATATCATGTTCAATTTCTAGTTGTTAGCAAATGTTAATGTGTTCATTTAGTCCAATATGCATAGAAGGATCCTTAGATCTTGGCACATCATCTCCTTAGCTTATTTTTTACTTTATATATATATATATATATATATATATATATATATATATATATATATATATATATATATATATATATATATATATATATATATATATATACTTTTTTTGCATATTCACTTTTCTTTCAATCTCTCTATCACTTTTTTTTATGAATGTAAGTAGCATAGCAAGTAGAAGAAGAGTACTGCACTGAAGATCACATCCAATAAGGATCTAACCTTAAAAAAATATTAGAGGTTTCCCTGCAAGCACAATGCTTGCAAAGCCTTCCATTATGTCACTCAATGCATGGCATGAGTGTCCAAGTGCGTTAGGCCACCATTTTAGGTGTCTAGAACACTTTGATATGGTAACAACTTGTTGTCACACTCAATGGAATGAATTTAAAATCATATTTGCCTCACACATTTGATAGATTTAGGTCAATATTTTTGTGAAGATCTCCACCAATCTACTTATTGAAGCTCAAAAATATTCATCTCGTGATTCCACTAAAAAAGAAGACCTAGAATTAGCCATGAAGAGAGAGATAACATATTAGGATTCTAGTGAAAAACCTAGTTTATTGGCTTGTTGAAGCATATTCTATGTTTAGATGGTGACTCCACTACCTCATAATTGACCCACAAGTATATAAGCAAATGACCTATCACTATATCCTTTGTACAAGAAAATCTACATGCATTGGTGCCACTCTAAACCTAAACCCTAGAAGGAGAGCCCAATTTTAAAACTTGGTCATACAAAAAAATTAACTTCCAAGAAGTAACCCAACCTAGAATGATAGAGGTCCTTTGATACCACCTATGCCTCCTATCATACGGAACCCAACTCTAAATTCAACACTCAAGACATTATCATACTTCACTAGAGAGGATGCTATGACCCTAATGGAGAACCTATATCACATGGTGAGCTTGTGTGTTGTGCATAGTATTATAGAGCAAAATGTGTCACTCTTAGTCATATCCTTTAGAGATAAAGCAATAGAAAGGTACATCTCGCCCACACTCCATCAAAAGTTAGGACAAGGTCATTGATCTATTGGTTAATAGATTCAATAGGAAGGAAGATGGTGTATCTCTCCTAAAGCAACTCATGACTATCAAAATATCTCCTATGAAGACCATGAAGTCCCACAAGACTTGGTATAGGATTCACAATGCGATCTGACCATCTCTAGGTATGGAATTCATTTATTATTCAAAATGTATTGATTCTAAGATTGCCATGATGGTTAAATCTAGGGGAAGAAACTCCTTAAAACATATGGTATAGCTCCTATCCTTAGGCATATACCCCTAATACCTATGTTGAGAGCTATCTATAACAAGTCATAACAATGTTAGAAGAGGTTGCCCAATTATATACTGTTCATTAGGTGGTGGATGCACAAGAACCAAGCTGACCTTCTTGAGCCCAACCACTAAGCATTTGCATGGGGAAAAGCTTCAATACTACTAAACAGATTATATGGAATGAGGAGGTGCATTATGTTTCAAATAAAGTAGATACTTTGGTGCTTGGAGAGTTGCAAGTCTACTTATACGACATAATACAAAGGGTGATAGAGGAGCAGGAAGGAGTTGATCCAACAAATTCCAACCCCCAAGGTAAGTTAGTTGATCTAAGAAAATATACTTTCCCTATAGCCACATTTGAGTAGAAAAATCCAATGGCCACTAAGAGGGATGCTATTATTGATCAAACCATCAATATGGATCATAAAAAATAGATCAATATGGATCCAAGTATCGATGAAGTGCATCCTTATATCCCTAAGAAGCTAGTAAACAAATAGACATAAGAAAGTTGGGAAAATATTCTTGGGAAAATAGGTGTAGATACTATTCGATCTGAGGAAGGGACCTCTCTCTCTAGGAACATAAAATAAGAATACTTGGCTAATGGATGAGAACCACACCTTGATGGTGCCAAGAGTAGAAGGGGAACTTATGCTAGTACATGTCTAGTTTTGTCAAAAATATGGAAGACATTGCAGTAATTCATATGCTTGAACAAAATCATAGAATAAGAGGCGTTGATGCATGGCCCCAAAATCTTAGGGGAAGAATGCAGTGATTGGATACAAGTAATTGGGTGGAGAACCTAAAAATACAAGGTTTGATATCCTACACATCATGCTAACATAGTTCTCTTCTAAGTGACCCTTATGATATCAGTGCCAACAATTCTAAAGGATTTATTTTAGTTGTCAATACTAGATGGTTTCATATGGCCAATACTAACCAGTGGGACCTATTGAAGAATTACCCTAGGTAGCATTTCCAATGCTTGATCCACATCATCAATCTAAAAGGTATAAGATCATAACATTTTACATGGTTGAAAGGGTTTTAAACTGCTATGATACAAGAAAATCCCATAGAACATGAATTGTATGATCAAATCAGATCAATGGATGGCAATGCTTATTGGGAATTCACCATAGGTAACTCTTTAGAGCAATGATAGCTATTGGATAAATGAAGAGTGCAAGTGACAACTTCACACTCATTTAGGAGGTAATAAGGAATATCCTGAGGATGAAATATTATGCACCATATGATTAGATCATATCTACAGGCAACATTACATGCGAGAGCGAGTACAAGCGCAAGTAACCCCATAGACAATTATCAAATTGACACTTGTCAGGCTCGCTCTCAATCAAGGTTCATATAAAGAAGGTATGAATATAGATCAACACATGCCATCCAATCAAGGCTAACAATAGTAATCATCATTCAAATGAAAAAGGTAAAAAGTTCCTCATTATGGCACAAACCTTTCAATTGGACAAAAGGACAACCCATAGACCATCTAGGTGATGCTTGACGTTCTAATTTTTATCTTATTCTTGTTGCGTTCTATTTTTTTATCTTATTTAGTATCACAATTTATAACATTTTTCTCCTTAAGACTAAATAAGAAATTTTTCATTCTACCTTTGACTAAAATAAACTAATTCTATTCCACTATTTCCACTATCTTTGCAAAAATGTACGCATACTAATATTTTGAATTACAATGGACTTATATTTTTTTTTAAATGGTAATTTTTCTTTCTTGCTTGTCACCAAGGTCTTCTAGGAGTCGTCTCAATCATACTACTTGTATACTTATTGATGTAGTTTTCATACTTTACCTCTATTTTGGAGAGTGTAACTACTACTTGTTTCTTTGAACTCCAAGTCACCAATCCATTTCCTAATGAAAACAATTTCTTAGTATACATTATGTTTTATCAATTGAGCCTCCCCAATATGAATAAATGCATCCAACCAACTCAATCTTATTGGCTAAACTATAATGGATTTCATAATCACATACCTCGAATTTCTCTTAGCTATATTTATATGATTTTTTATGGTTGGTTTAGACACAGAAAATTGACCCACATGAGTGATTCATTTTACTTAGATCCTTAGGGAAACCCTCTAAGCTTACCCAAAGCAATTTTTGGTCTCCCTCCCCCTTTATTTATTTTGCTTTTTCCTCTTCTGGAAAAATTACGGTCACCTCTAACGGGGCACGATTTCACCTAGCTATGTTTTGTTTTGTCTTTTTCTCCTTCGATGAAATCGTAGTCGGTCCCAACGGGGCGCAATTTTGCCTAGTTAGAATTTTCCTCAAATAACCCTGATGTTTCGGATTGGTGTTATATTGGCATTGGCCCTCCTTGTTTTCTCGCCCATTTTTTATTTCAAAACTGCTATAAAAGGAGGGTTTGAGGTCTTCTTTTACACCCAAAAATTTAATCGATCAAGTGATTTTCTCACAAAGTAATTAAGTGATCTAATCGCACCTAAGCCCTCAAGTATTTTTGCATTCACTTTTATTCTACAAGAAAGGTAACTCGCAAGTATAAAATATAGTATGTTGAAGCTTAGTTTTAACTGCATTGGATTGTGTGTCACGGATCTTGGTGGACAAGTGTTGAAGCCCTAAGGAGAGATCGACTATTTGAAGGTCTTAACCCTTCTACCTACATTTTTGCTATCTGCAGGTGTTTTCGCTTATTTGCATCTGCATTTTAATTAGTTTTTATTATGCATTTTTTAATTCATTCTTTTGAGTTTTCTCTTTGCTTTTGCGAAATCACACCCAATCATTTCAAGGCATGATTTTATTGCTCTACAAAATCGTGATCGCTCCATGCGGGGTGTAATTTTGCACAGACCACGTTTGGGGGGCAACCTACTCCCCTAAAATCTAGATCTGTGTTATATGTTGTATTTAGACTATATTAGTGCATTTTGTGCTCTATTTTTTCAATTAATTATGTTACATTTCATTGTGCATGTTCATCTTCTGAAGGTCAACTTTTGCTTTTGTTTTCAAAGATCAGCTAAAAGGACCTAGGGGGCTTGACTGCTATACCTCCAAGCATTTCTATACGGTGGCCTAAGCAGGCTTCCTAACACTAATCATATTTTAAGTATTTTCTAAGTTATTTTGCAGTAATAGATATCATTGGATATTGTTGGATAAAATATAAAAGCTTGGATCAACCATCAGATAAGATAAGTGCCCTAGTTAATCTTTAGGTTGTTTGTTGAGTGTTTGTTATTTCTGTTAAAACCCTAGATCTGATATAAAAGGAAGATATTTAATTGATTTCTAGGCATTTGAAAATAAACAACATATAGTGTGCACTTAGGGTTTTAAAATTGTTTGTGCATCTTCTCTTGAACCCTTGCTCAAAAGGATTTCATTTTGTAACCCTAGGTTAGAAATCATTCAAATAAAGAATCATTCTAGGGTTAGCTCTTGTTTTCTTGCATTTTATATTTTTGCATTATCCTTTATATTTTACAACTTAGATCTAGAAAGGCCAAACATAGGTGATTATCTTGAACTAAACACATCGAAACATTCCACCTCGAACTTGGAGCAAGTCCTAAAATCGTTCCTAGTGAACCCTTCCCCCCTTTTTTACACTAAGGTGTAGATAACAACATACCCTCACGGTCACCTTAGCTTCCTTATGGATCCAATCGAGAATCGTACACAGTAGGGCAGTTTTCTCCCTCTACATTCTTTGGTGAACCTGACATGAACACCTCCTTTTCTTTTGAAAAATTTAAATAAGACCATTAATTTGCTTGTTTGGTTTCAAAACATTAATAACATCTTAAAAAAAAATGTGTGTTTTTCATTAGTTTTCTCCTCTATCCTTTCACTTCTTCTAATGGCTCCTTTAGAATCTTATTATGTTCCTTCGAAAGATGATTATATTGATAGAGAGGCAGGGTTATGCACAACGATGAATATTCGCCAATTGGGCGAATATTTGCATTTTCAAAAATTCAAATTTGCGAATTTGGGGGACCCAGACGTCGGCCCTTTCGCCCAAAATTTTTAGAAAAATTTTTAGGTGTCGGTTCGTCGTGCGTTGATAATAGTATTATGGATTTTTTTTAAAATTTTCCAGCAATCCCGCCTAAAATGAGGACCCTTTTCGCCAAAAAAATTTAAAATTTCTAAATTATCCCACCAAATTCACCAAGTATACCACTATATATAACTAACACGCCAACGATACTTTTTCATTTAAAACATTCAAACTATTAGAAAATCGAGAATTCCACCGAACTTCGATCGTGTGCAGAAACCAGTTGATCTGGAACAAAACTCTACTCGAACCCAAACCGGACCCTATTCTACACTAGATCGATATCCGGACCCTATTCTACAATAGATCGAACCCTGTTCTACACCAGACCGGACCCTGTTTTGCACCGGACCGAACCCTGTTCTGCACTAGGTCGATAATCGAACCTGATTTTGCACCAGGTCAATTTTTGGACCTGGTTCTACACTAGGTCGATTTCGAACCCAGTTTTACTCCAAGTCAATTTTCGAATCCCTTTCTGCATAAGGGCAATTACCAAATCTAGTGCTACTCCAGATCGATTTTCAAACCCCTTTCTGCACCAAGCCGATCACCAGACCAACTTTTGGACCCCGTTCTACACTAGGTCGATCACCAAACCCTGTTCTGCACCAGGTCGACTTTCAAACCTTGTTCTATACTAGGTCGACATCCGGACCCTATTCTGTACTAGGTCAATTTTTGGACCCTATTTTGCACCAGAATAGACTATCGGATCATGTTCTACACTAGGTTCTCTATTTCTCTTAAGACATTTTGAATATAAGTTGAAGTAGTTGTAGTAATAAGATTTATTTTTCTTAGCTAATTAGTTTTTCTTCTACTATTTTTCTATCATTTATTGAAAATATGTCAATGCTTTTTTCATGTTTTTTTATTTTTTTTTTTTTTTTTTTTTTTTTTCTTAGAATTTATATAAGTTGATATTGTGAAAATATGTCAATGCTCTGTTTCCCATGTTTTTCTCTATTTTGCCCTATTCTGCATGTTGTCTTCTATTTTTTCTCCTTCTGTTAAAACTCTTTGATTCTCTGTTTCTATTCAGATCTGCTTTTCTATTATAATATTATAAATAGGTAAATACTTTGGTAAATGCTTTTCTGTACTATAATATAATATTTTTCCATATATGTATCTCTAATTATTTTTTGCATACACAACTTTTTTTCTTAATTTGATTTGAATTTGTATATTGATTAGTTTTGTGCTCTTATCAGTTACAAGTGCTATCACCAGAAAACGTAGTAGTGGCATACACTAACAAAATCACAATAAAACATGGTAGGAAATAGGTATGTATTTTCTACCAACCGACCATCTATTTATTCTAGTTACAATATTATCTTGAGGCCTAACAGAAGTAACATCTCTTCAACATTTTATTACTTTTCTAAAATGAAAAACACTTTCTTTACAAGTAAAATGTCACCCACCGATGATGGAAAGAAGGGGGCCAAATATTCTACTAAAAAGAGTATCCTCAAATATTTTAGCCATACATCAAAATCAAACAAGCCATCGACATCCATACAAATTCGAGGTACAAATGATTTTTGACTTCTAAATAGTTAGTTGTATATTCTGTAATTATTTTCAATATTGCTTTCTTCCTCAAACAGTTAGTTCTCAGTATGTGCTCAACGATATGAATATTTTTTTCTGTCTGTAAGTTAGTTTTTTTAAATCCAAAAATGATAAAGAATATTATTGTATGCTACTATGCAGAATACCCTATTGACCTTGATAAGCCTCCACTTGAAGATATTCCTCACCAAGAGATGCCTTCTAATGAAAATTCTCTTAACAATGACATCCAACAAACACTTGAAGATATTCCTAAAAATGACATGCAAGTTGAAAATGAAAGCGATAAATCAAATACACTACAAACTTCTTATGAATCTTCAAGCAAAAATTCTAAAAAGAGAAAGACAAAATCTAACTAGGCTATTGGAAGGGCATTTAAGAATGAATGGGTAAAAAATTTCCTTGGATTGAGTCGGTCTTGACTGCAGACAACCAAGTCGATCAAAAAGAATGTAGATGCAAAATTTGTAGTTGGAAACTAGGTAAGGATCATAGGCTGCAAAATAAGAAAGATACAATAGAAAAACATGTTGGCAAAGTTTATGTAAAAGTTATAGGAAGTGATGGTAAAATTAATAAAGATGTTAGGTGGAAGGATGCATCAGAATGTATGCATGTCAGATATGCAATAGAATATGAGAATCACTTAAAGCAACAACAATCCCTTGTTGAGAAAGGTGGAATGATTGAAACCCAATTTCATAAAATTTAGAAGACCATTTTAGCTTCAAAAAGTTTGTAGTTTGTTGTTGTATATAGTATTCTCAAAAAGGGTAGACCCATGTCTGATTTTATTGATTATAAGCACCTGTTTCAACTAGTTGATGTGCAAAACCTTCCTAGTTCCCATTGGTCAGATCGAAGTGGTTGGGAAATGGTAAAATATCTATCTTTAGTTGAGAAGGAGGACCTGAGGGAGAAAGTAAAACTTTCCAGATTCATTTCACTTTCTATTGATGAGGTGATGGTTGTGGACAACACATCCTGGATTTGCATGCATGTGTACACATTTCAAAATCATGTAAGGCAGCCTAGTTTTCTAGGATTACATAAGATGGTGGAAAGTTCAAATGCAAAAAATATCTATAATGTTGTTCTGACTAGTTTAAAGGAAATTGTAGGAATGAATGATATAGACATAGCCACAAAGTTAATTTGTGTTGGAGCTGATGGTGTTGCTATAATGCAAGGGCATATGAATGGCCTATGTGTTCGACTCCAAACCTCAGTTGCCCCATATATGATACCCATTCATTGCATGGCTCATAGAGTGAATCTTGCATATAAAATCATGAGCACTTTTGAAAATGTTGCTAGAGTGGAAGACCTCATTCATGAAATACATTCTTATTTTTCTTGCAGTCCAAAAAGGTTTGTAGAGTTTCAATAGTTTGCACTAGGAGTTATAGAAGGAAAAAAATTGTTGAAAGATGTGGATACAAGGTGGATTTCATTGTATCAACTTGCACACAGAGTTTTTATAGAATATCAATCTTTAATAGGGTTTATGTACGCAAATAGTAGGGCAGTTGATAAGGCAAAGGATTTGTTGTTCCATTTGACTAACTTGGAAACTCTTTTAACATTATGTGGTATTCTTCCAATGTTACAAGAAATGAACAGATTGACTAAACTTGCACAAGAGAGATCCATCTATATCATTGATTTCATGAGGATGAGAAAGCAAATATGTATGATTATTGATAAGTTATATGTGTCCAAACCAGATTTTACAGATCCCTTATTTGAAAGTTGGAAAACATTGACAAACATGAATGATGCAAAAAGCTTTTTGAAGTTTGACATCAATGATTATATTTGTATTAATGTTCATGGAAATATGATACCTCTATATTGTTATGAAAGGCAGTCAAGTATAGTTACTGATGATGTTGAACAAGTTCGTGTAACACACAATAGATATGAAGTTGTTTTACACAATACTAAGAAAAAATTGTTTAAAATAGCAGAATCATTGACAAGTGAGATAAGAGATCGGTTTCAAAGAGATGAGTTGCTTGAGGCCATGGGTGTGGTTAACCCTTTGTTTTGGGGTCCTTGCAATGATTACAATTCTACACAAGAGTTGTTTATTAAATATATGGGCAACCTTATTGAGCATTTCAGTAAAAGTGTGGAAGTCAATGGTGTTGAAATCAAAGGTATACTCAACAAAGATCTTTTAAAACAATAATCATCACATTTTGGAAGAACAATGGTTCAACAAGCATCACTTTTGAGTAACATCCATGAGACTGGTTCCATTGCACGTTTGTGGCAAAATTTGTATCCAAGTAGTATCTTACAAGATATGATTAGTGAATACTTTTGTTTATATGAATTATGTCAAACAATGATTTTGGGATCTATGGAAGATGAGAGGGTTTTTAGTGCACTATATTTTGTTAAATCTAAGCTCCGCAATAGGCTGGACAAAAATTTAGAAAATTGTTTAAGAATTTATGTGTCATCGTATCAGTTGGACAAATTTCCATATGATAGAGCATTGGCATACTAGAATTCAATTGCAGGATAGAAGGGGTATCATGAATATGATCGATAAGGAGGATAATGATGCTTTTAGTGATCAAATGGTGGAGACAGATTTATTTTGGATAAGTTGAGAAGTGTTCGTTTTAGCTACCTGAATTTGATTTTTCTAGTATTTCACAACAATGTAAAATTTGACTTTCTTTGTTATCAGATTTCACAATATTGTTTTGAAATGTGCTATGCTTAATATTGATTCTGGACAAGTTGAGAAGTGTTCATTTCAGCTACCTCAATTCTGATTTTTCTAGTATTTCACAACAATGTAAAATTTGACTTTCTTTGTTATCATATTTCACAATATTGTTTCAGATGTACAAGATTTCAAAAATTTATTTCTTCATAAATTGTATGTTTTACATCACATTGTGCTTTTAAAAATTGTATGTTATATATCACATTGTGCTTTTAAATATTGTATGTTTTATATCATAGTGTTTCAACTGCCTTCCTTGATAAATCATTGTCTTATATTTTATATCACAGTATTGGTATTGTATTGTTAATGTATGAATATTGATCAACAAAAATATTCTTTTGTTGTTTGAGATGAACATAGTAAATAATATTGGCTAGTAATACTAGAAAAGCAACACAAAATTATAAATGCAAACAACCTTTGAATGATTGAAGACACAAAATTAGAAAATATATTTTTCATTAATTTGAATAGAAATATATTACATTGTACAAAATTGTTGACTGCAATCAACTTGAAAATATTTTATACATTGTTAAATATCTTATTTTGGGATAGCTACCTCAGATTCACTTGCAACTACCTTTTCTTTTCCTTTATCTCCTTCCTTGACACCCTGTTCTGATAGTGCTCCAAGTCTGACTAGGTTTTCTTGTACTTTCACAATACTCCCCAACAATGCACCTTCTTGTTGGTTTGGATCTTCGAGTATTGTTGGAAGTGTTTCTTTTGCTTTCTAGTGTTGTAGTACGATGTCCGGATCTTCATTGAGCTTATCCCTGATATATTTTCTCAAAATATTATTATCCACCACTTTTAATTGTATTTTTTCTTCATTTCCATTGCATTTTGCAAAAATATTTTCGTCGCATTGATATTAACATCCATGCTCTTAACTTGCCTTTTTAAGTTTTCAAAATTTGACTACAAAAAGAAAATGAAAACATCATTCAAAAGAGTTATATAAAAAATTATTACTTGTTTTAATGAAATATAAAAACTTAACTGCAAAAGAAAATTGAAACATAAAAAAACATTTTCTTACCTCAACCACATCCCTTGCAGCCTCAACAAGTGCAACTTTTTCCTTATCGAAAGCCCATTGGTTATAAAAATCTTGGGCTTCAACATTAATATTCTCTAATCTACTGACCATAATATTTAAAACATCATCATCATACATAACTTTTGAATTCATTGTTCTTGTTGTGGCCTGATTTAGGAGGTCACTAAGCTTTTCTGGTTCATACTAAACCAAAGAAAAAATTGAATCTCTTTTTGTGAAATTCTTATATCGGGCATTAATTTCCTTTATAAGGACCTTGGCCCAATATTCCCAATCCTTCATCTCTTGAAAATCTCTAAGCACAATCTGTTTCATGGTTGCTTCAGTATTTTCAACCATTAAGATATTTTCATCAAAATTTACAATGTCATCCTCAGTTTGAGGAAGAGGGTCATTTCCTTGAGGAGTTGGGAATGATGTCTGCTCAATTGCAGGGGCTTCCTTTTGTTGTGCTTCACCTAGTGGATCTTGAAGCACATTCATTGCCTTAAAGCCTAAAATGTTGCCCTACAATAGAAAATCATCATCAAGTTGGATATTATCCAATCCCATGGATGAAACTTCTGGTGCTTGTGAAGAAGTGTGAAATGTAAAATATGAGAACCCAGACCTAGAACTTGGTGCTGTCAATCACGATCTCTATGAAAAAATTATTTTCCACTTCCAACCCGCATATGGCCTCTCATTTGTGTAGGTTGTCATTGTTGTTGTGGAAGTTGTTGTGGTGGAAGTGGTTGTTGTGGTGGAAGCAGTGGTTGTGGTGGAAACTGTGGTTGTGGTGGAAGTGGTGGTGCCATATGGCCTCTCATTTTCATAGGTTGTCATTGAGAGGTGGCTAAAAATAGATAAAAAAGTTTTGTTAGAATTATTCAGAAAATCAAATAGAAAAAACCTTAATTCAAAGTAAATACACATTGATTTACCTGAAGATGATGAAATCTATTGAATTTGGGTACCGATGGGGGAGGGGTGGCCACACTAGATTCAGCCTACACATTTTGTGCATACCTAAGTGTACGAGAACCACTAGGAGAAGGATCTTACCTCGAATATTTTGGTGGCCTCTGTAATGGTGATATTTTTGATCTAGTGTCTTCAGAATCACCAGTTTGTTCTGGCCTGTGACCCCTATTGGTAGCATCCTATTTATTCCTTATGGTGGCTGCCCTACCCTACATTTATATGAAAAGAAAAATAAAAAAATGTGCTAAAATATAAAATACTATTTGATTGTCAAATATGGACTTATTACCTTCAATTCCTCTGGTGTCATGGTAATGGCTTGTAGTGTTGCATGAACTATAGTAGGAAGAGTATCTTGCAAATTATGAAAACTTTCATAATAGAGTGCTAAAATATAATTAATGGTGCCCACAATGGGTTGTGTCTTGCTGGTTTGCAATTGCACACCATGCAACTCAGCCCTGATACGATCTGCAATATAGGTGCACCAATCGAACCTCTCATGATTCTCATAGTGAATAACATAGGCTAGTGCCCAATACAAAATTTTTGATCTTCCAAGAAGAATCAGTCTTGCCTGGAAGAACTCAATAATGGCCTTCAGAGTTGTATGCTTAACATCGATGATTGTTAACCCTCTTTTTGACTTGGCGATGGAAGCTGCAAAAAAAATTAGATAACAATTTACAAATTTGAAATTTTGAGCATTAATAGAATCTAAGTAACAAGAATTATACCTACCAAATATTCTATTTTGAGTTGGTACATTGTGTCGAGGTATCCTTTATCATCTAGAGAGAGTTGGCACTTCGTTGACACTAGAGGACAATCATCGAAAGGAAGATCTATCAATCTCTTAATGTCTATAGTTGTGATGGTGAATGATAGATTTCTATTCCATATTTTCATTTTGACTATGGCCTTGTCATGGTCATAACCACCAATAATATGTTGCAGGAGGACTTTATCAGTTTTGAAATGTGGCATTGAAACCAAGGTTGTCAAACCTGTGTCATCTAACCATGATAAGTCCGTACTTAGGGTTATTAATAAATCTAAAATTAAAGTGCAAGAAAGGTTCTTGAACTTTGGAGTAGGGGTGGAAGCGGTGGCCATTGCTAGAAGTTGGAAACTTGGAAGTAGGAGAAATTAGATTGAATTTGGGAAGGTTGCTTGGTAACGGTTCACTCTGGTTGGGTGTAGTCATAGAAATGAACTAGAAAAATGATAGTTGATGCCCTTTTATAGATAGAATAGATGGAGTTGACATGTGGCAACATTGTATTGGACATGCAATATGGGTGATCGATTATGTGACACATGGTAATCGATCAACGATGGACCTTTTTCTGCATTCGGACCATATTCTACATTAGGTCCAATACCGAACCATATTCTTTATCAGGCTTGATATCAAACCAATTTTTGCATCAGGCCCAATATCGGACCAACTTTTGCATCAGGAATGACATCGAACCATAATCTACATCAGGCCCTATATCGGACCATAATCTACATCAGGCTCTATATCGGACCATATTCTGCATGAGGCTATATACTAGACCCTATACTACATCAGATCTTATACCAGACCCTATATTGCATCAGGCCTTATATCAGACCCTATACTACATCAGGCTCGATACTGGACCATATTCTACATCAAGCCCCATACCGAACCATATGTTGCATCAGGCCCGATACTGGACCATATTCTACATTAGGCCTGATATCGAACCATATTCTGCATCAAGCCCAATATCAGACCATATTCTGCATCAGGCCCGATATCGAACCATATTCTACATTAGGCTATATTTTGGACCTTATTCTGCATCAGGCTCGGTATTGGATCCTATTATGCATTAGGCCTGGTACTAGACCATATTCTGCATGAGGTCGAACCATATTCTAGATCCAGTCATTGATCGAACCACCTTCTGCATGAGGTCGGACCATATTCTGGATCTGATCCATGATCAGACCTCATTCTACATCAGGTCAAATCATATTTTGTGTGTGAACCTAGGCCGAATCGCATTCTACATCAGGTCGTACCATTTTCTAGATTCGGTTCGAGATCGAACCACATTCTGCACACGGTTTGAGTTTGGATCGTACTTTGCACCCATTTCGAACCCGAATCATGTCTTTCACTCGGTTCAAAGCCAAACTGTGTTTTCCACCCGATCCTACAAAAATTATCAAATTCACCAAATTTTTATAATTTTTTATGAAAAAATAAGGTAATTCACCATTTCCTCCGACATGAGGTTGGCCAGGATTCGCCAGGGTTTCGAAATGGATTTGCCAATTTTTTACAAGTACATTTCGGGTCCGACCCCTTATGCATAACCCTGTAGAGAGGATCCTAACATGGATTTAGAAGAACAAGATAATGTTGAAACTGAAACAAACTTTGATCCCTTTGAAGGGCCCGATGGTGGGTTCCTTTTTACATCATTTGAGCATATCTAGGGTTTTATGAAAGCTAATAGTGATAAAATACTGAAGGGTATGGAGCGGGAGGCTCAACTTGAAAGAGGTGAGACTCCTCCTCCTCCTCCAGTAGATTCTCCTAAGCTTGTTCAAAACAACCCCTTGTCTGAATCTTTGCATCTTGATAATCTGAGACACCAACCAACTTGTGCCACTACTATAACCACCAACGTTGAAAGGAATCCACAAGTCCTTCCAACTAGTAGTGTCACTCAAAATTATATTCAATTTCCTCCTCAATCTACTAATCTCAACACTCTTGCTTCTATTCCACCAAATGTCAGTTATCCTCTCTCGCAAGGTATCACATATAACAATAATATCCATGCTTCCAACACAAGCCAAGCACTTGTTCATCGACCTCCTTTGGGGAATTCAGGAATATCGAATAACAATAATCTAGAGGTTCAAAATTTGACAAATATGGTAAAATAGTTAGTTTCAAAAGTGGAGATGATTCAACCTTCCAGTTTCACTTACAGTTATAAAGAGATGTGCAATCAACCATTGGATCCTATTGTTGTTGCTAGACCTTATCCTAAGCACTTTCCTATGCTAGTTTTACCTATATATAAGGGAACAAAAGATCCAATAGAGAATTTAAGAATATTTAGAACAACATGCCATGATCTCATATATGATGACATGTTGTTACTAAAAATATTCCCTAAAAGTCTTGGTGGCATGGCATTGGAGTGGTACTATCGGTTACCTAATTATTCCTTGAGGAATTTTGAAGAAACAACATAATTATTTGTTCAACAGTTTGGTGCCTATGTTGAAAAGGATGTGACCATGAAAGATGTCTATGATTTAAAACAAGGTAAAGAAGAGAGTTTTTTAAAATTTCTATCTCGTTGGAGGAGTCTAGTTGGATGCTTAAGATATACTTTACCTCCTCGAGACATGCTTGAGATATTTATTGGAAATTTGCAAGAACATTTATCTTATGCATTAGAGACGACAACTATTACATATTTTGAGCAAGCAATAGAATTAGCAAGAAAAGTGGAACAGGCTCTCATTAGAAGAGGCCAACTCAAAATAAAAGAAGAAAAATCTACTAAGTCACAACATAAGAATAAGCATACAGGAGGTGATGGTGCAATGGATAGTAGGCCTGTTAATAATGTTATTAACAACCTACAAAAGATGATACTTCAAAGACCTCCACAAAGGAATTTCACAAAGCTTAACATGTCTATGGAAGCAGTTTTGAAACAACTTTTGGAAGCCAACATGATTGAGTTACCTCCCATAAGGTAACCAAATACTACAACTAATTGGTACAAGGTAGGTCAACATTGTGCATATCACAGAGTGGAAGGACATTGGATAAATTCTTGTAAGAAATTGAAACATGTGGTACAAGATTTGATTGATGTAGGACGTATTGATATAGGGAATTCTCAATCATCAAATAATCAAGCTTCTACTCAGCAGACACCGACAACAAATCAGGATATGGGAATATTCAAGGATCCATTACCAAAGCATGGTCAATAGGCAGCTAATCAAGTATCCTATCAGAATGAGCCTCCTCCCCATGGTAATATGGTTGGCATGGTTGGGGTAACTACAAGAAGACAAGCTCAGGTTCAACCAACTCAACATTCTCAACAAGAAAAGAGCTCTACATCACAACCTACTTTGGTTTTGAGGAATAATCAGAGAAAGATTTCAGAAATAGGAACCCCACCTTTGATATTGAGACCCCAACCTAAAGTTTCCTTTGATCTCCAACAATAGCTAGCTGGTACTCCAACTAAGATCTCTATCTTAGAACTTTTACAAACTTCCCCTACCCATCGAGAAGCTTTGTTGGATTTTCTAAAGCAGCAATCCATCCCTCCAAATATTTCCCCTAGTGCTATAGTTAATATCGTAGGATCTCTTGGGATACATCATATCTCATTCTTAGATGATGATAAGCCTTCCTCAGAACTTGCAAGAAGATTCTTCTCTTTACATTACAACATTTATTGGGGATACTTTTATCAAGCGAATCTTGATTGATAATGGTTCTTCCCTCAATTTGTGCACTTATCAATTTTTTCAAAAATTTGGGTTAAAAGAGGAAGACTTGACTAAATCTGATATTATCATCAAAGCTTTCAACAACGAGTCCCAAGAAGCCTGCGGTGTTATATCCCTTCCCCTTAAGGTTGGACCCAAGATCTTGGATACTTTGTTTTATGTGGTACATTGCCCTGCATATTTTAATCTTCTTCTTGGACGTCCTTGGATTCATGCAATGAAGGTCATCCCTTCTACTCTTCATCAGTGTTTGAAGTTCGAATTTAAGGAACAAGTTATCACCATTCTGAGTGACCCCCGACCATTTGAATATTGTTCAATGGTTGAGCGAGCTCAATCTAATTTTGACCTTTGTCCTTCTATTTCATCAATTGTTTCTCCATGTTCCTCATCTCAAATATCAGAGCAATTTGAAAATTTAAAAATAAGTGAGGAACCTCGAATCAATGTTTCATCAAGGGATCAAGATAATCAATTTCTTCAAGAGCCTCTTCTGGATCTTGCCAAGCTACCACCATCACCAAGGACTATGGGTTTGCCCTATAAGAAAGGTGATGTTGTACACATTGGCACATGTACCTTTATCTTCGTAGGAACTACCTTCGAAGAAAAGATACATGGTAGCAACCCCTCTCCCATTGAGCATTCTTTTGCTCATTGTTACCTTTCCAGTGACTACCCACTTCCTAAACAGATCCTATCTAGTATGGGATATGTAGGTAAAGGTCTGGGGCCACAATAGAGAGGTATTCAAGAGCCCTTGGATGTTGAGATCTGGCCTGGGAGATGTGGCATAGGTTTCATACCTAACAAAAACCAACCTTTACCATTTGACGATGATGATCATGTTATGACTTATGCTGAATATTTGGATCATCAAAAGTTGGAAATGGGTGATGAGGATGATGGTCCCCCTTATTCTTCTAAGATCTTGTTTTGTAATATGATTAGTTCTGTGTGTTCAAGAGATAAGCTTTTTGTTTCTAGGAAGGACCCTACTTCGCTATCTTATAGGGATCTTGCAAAATTAGGGATTGCTCCTCCTTATGTTAAGAATGATGGTTTTGTTTGAGAATGCATTGATTATCATGCTATGGCTATCAAAGAAAAAGCTACGAAGGAGCCTCTCCGTGATTCTAATCATCGAGATGGCTTACCTTCTAGATATTTCTTTGATGAAGCAGTTCATGGTACACCTATTCTCTTTGTCAAGATAGGAGGCACATTCAAAATGTGTGTTGACTATCGCTCTATTTGCTTAAATTAACCAACTAAAATTAATCATCAATTAGGCATGCATTTTCATTCTATTGCATCCATCTGCTTGCTCATAATTGCACTATTGCCTATCATATTCTACATGATTTTCCTGACATTTAATTCAACTTGCATGCTTGATTGACATCTTTTGCATGGCTGCTTGTTCATGATTGCTTGATCATATAGATTTTTAGGGATTTTATGACAATGGTATGTGATGATACCTAGTTAGGTCATAGCTCACATGCATTGCACTTTCACTAGGGTTCTGATGCCTAGAAAAATCCCCACCCTAGGGATTCTTCTTCTTCTTTTCTTCTTCCTCTTCTTCTCCTTCTTCTTTGTTGTTTTCTTGTCCTCCTTGGCCTTGAAAGTATTATTCATGCTCATCATTTTCCCTCAGGTCAAGGATGACAACTTCTTGTGGATATGTCCTTGTCGTATTGTCTTCTTATGGTTGTTCTCTGCTTCTTCTAAGCACTTGCACACACTCACAAAAGCTCTTTTTTGGCCTTTTTCTCTCACATATTGCACACATCACACCCCTATCAGGGGTAGCACTCGTTCACTATTTTCATCTACACATATTACACCCCACACAGGATAGTATACATCCTAGTGGGTATCTTTCATCCATTGGACATGTTCCCCTATCGGGTTATACTCCTCTTGACTCAGCGGGCTCAACACCCCATTATAAGATAAGCTTCATGGCCATTTCAGTAGGTCACGACATACATCCTAGCGGGTAATCACCCCATAGTAGTCACTAGCGAGCAACCACCCATAGCGGGTCATACTCCAGCATTTGATCATCTTCAACGAGCACTACACCCATAGCGGGTTCAACTCCATATTCATGTTCGATTCATGATGTTTGGTCACATTGGTCTGCCATGATCTACACTAATTCAAACACCATGCTTCGATCACTCCTTTTATTCTCGATTGTTGACCTTTGCTTCTTCTCATTCTTCTTCCCTTCTCTTCTCTTCTTCCTTGTGCTTCTTCTATCTTGCATCCACCTCATTTTCATTCATATAGTTCATGCATTGCATAGTTAGTTTCATGCATAAAACATCACAATCATAAAAATCATAAAAGACTTAAATAACAAAAGCACACAAAGCACACACAAATCAATGAATCATAATAAAAGTAGCTTAGTATTACTCAAAAAGAGAGATACATAGATGTTTGGTCGATGTACCATAGTCCAACCCTAGTACACTTGACCAATCCCTAGGGATGCATGCCACAATAAAAAATTGGCAAGTCATCCTGATCCCTAGCCCTAGCTTTGGGAGCCTATCTCCTCAGCTTCACCCATCGAAGGTGGCCTCGATGGGGGCATATTCATAGATCGAGAGATTATCCATGATTGAGATCATGTCCTACTCATCGACTATAGGGATGGAGGGAGTCTCACCCACTATCCCTCTAGTACCACCTGGTAGTACATGGTCTCATAGAAGGTAGCCCTCTACACGACCACCTCCAACCTCTCTCCTACCCTCTGTAGCTCCACCTATAGTAGGTGGATCCCCTGTCACTGGTATGCTACTCCCAATATTAGTCATCATTATTCTCCTATTTTGTCAAGCCCTCTGATACTCTATGTCTATATGGCTCACCTCCCCTTGGAGATGATCAACCTCTACTCGGGCTACATCCCTCTCTATCTCTATAGTGCCTAAGGCACTCTGTAGCCCCTCGATCCTCTTGGACCTATCCTCTCGAATTAGGTCCATCTCCCTCTAAAGAGTCACTACCTATGCTCGTAGCACCTCTGTCTCCCTCCTCAGGTCCTCCTGACCTGAGGCCTCACCTAGGCTAGCTACTATTGATGTGGAGGTCTCTCCCACTCCTCTACTCGGTGGTACCTCAGCTACTGTGGGGGCAACTCCAGTTGTCCCTACCTCCTTGGTCCCTGTAGTAGTGGTGGCCTCCATCACTATCTCCACTTGGACCCATGTCTATCTCTACCTTGGGGCTGCTTGACCCTACTACTCCCTCTTTGTGGCTTTGCAAAAAACCTCTTAAAAGGCTCACCATATGCCTAAGCTCATCACCTAGCACCTCTGTATCGGTACTAGAGGGGAGACCCTCTAGGGCATGACTCCTCTATACCACCTTCAGTATCTGAAGGCCACTCCTGCATCATCGATCCTAGGATCCATGTAAGGTGGATCATCTAGGTCCTCCTCTACCCACCTAGCTAGATTAGGGTCTCCTCTGACTCCTATTGGATCTTGGTACACCCTCCTGTACTAGTAGTCTCCTAAGTTTGGGATCCCCTACAAGATCCTAAACTACCATAGGACTCTATCAAATTAGTAGAGCTCTAGCTTCCCTCTCTTCGTAGTCAGCCACCTGATCCTCCTCACCCTGGCTAGCTCCTCTCCATCCTCAGCCCATCCTGGGTGTAGATGCTAAGGTCACCAAATAATCTTAGCCTCCCTCAACTCATCTATTACCCGCCTCACTAGTGGTAGGTTCCTAGTGTAGGTCCTCTAGACTCGCTCAAGTGATATGGACCACCTATATGCAATCGACCACTCTGAATTGGGTAGTGGTCTTGGTAGTGCATCTAGTCTCTACACCACTATGTGCTCCCAACTCCACACCTAGAGCAATGTCGTACAGACTATCCATGTATATCACTTGTACATAATGTTGTACAATATCTTGTACAAGCGAGCCAACACATATGGACCCCATGCAAACCACACTCTTTGGTCTCATATGTTTTCTACTACACCTACCATCATCCATGGTAGATATTGCCTACTAGTATGGCACATCAGCAAGCCCACCACCACCCTGTAGAGCATGATCATCAATGGGTCAGCTCCATATCGCCCCACTAGGTCATCTACTATCATCGTGCTCTCTCGCACCTAGTGGGTCCATCCCCCTGATAGTCATTGTAATGTAGTCGACCACCCTCAAGCTCTGTAAATATCTCTCCCCCTAATGGGGATGCATAGGATGCACCACACATCCTCTAGTGTGATGACCATCTCTCATATCCATAATTGAAAGGTCGACAACTCTAGATACCACCTCTCTGCTAGCATTGTCAGCAACGCCCTGTCCACCTACACTCGAGGCATCCTCGCTAGGTGGTATATCCCCACTACCCCCATAGTCTCTCTATCTGCCCTAGTTGGTTAAGCTCCACCTCCAAGGAGCCCAGTCGGCACTTGCAGCTCTCGAGTACACGAAGTTGCATCTATAAAAACAACATAACATCTAATCAGTATAATTGCATAATAATACAAAAAAAGAGTGTTCATTTGCTTGTATTTCTCTCTCTCTATCTTGTCTTTCTCTCTCCCTCTCTTTCCTCTTTTTCTCTCTTTTCTTTATTTTTCCCTTTGACAAAATCGTACTCAATTTTTTATAGTCATGATTTCGTCTTTGTTCTCCTTTTGCAAAATCATGCCCAATGTCCATGAGGCACGATTTCACAAAATCGCACCCATTTTTTATGGGGCATGAGTTCGCCCACCGCTGCAAACCAGGGCAAAATCACAGTCGGGCCATGAGATCACACCCGGTACGTATGCGATAAACCCACTGGATTTGATGAAAAACCCTCAAAATTTGATAAATTTTTTAAAAAATTGACTCAAACAAGATGGGTTTTTTATCTTATCTTTGCTTGCTTCACCGTCGTTCCGGCCTTGCCCTCGTGATCGTTGAACAATGCACTGGTAATGCCATATCTATTTTTTCTCTAGAGCTCCTTTTCTTCTCTTCATGCGGTAAAAATGAATTAGGGTTTTCCCCATTTTTCCTTTTTATGCTTGTTTTGTTTTTTCTTTTTTTCTCTCTTGTTTTCCTTTCTTTTTTGCCTTTCTTCTTCTTCTGAGTCTATCATTTCAATTTTCATTAGGAATTTGGAATTCCTCATGAAACTCGAGGGGGCACCCTGGCCTAAGAGGTATTAATGTCCCTAATACCTCGATTTGCATGTGCAAAACATGAAAGTGTTCGGATTGACACCATTTTTGCACCACCCCTTTCTTCTAAACCAACCACTCCCTTTTTGCTTGTCATTTTTTGTTTTGCGGTGTCTACACTTTTCTTTGATGCATTTATTAGGCCATAAATACATCAAAGAGGGGGCAAAATGTAGACATAAAAAATTGACCCACTTGAGTGAGTCATTTTCCTTAGATCCTCAAGGAGACCCTCTAAGCTTACCCAAAGTAAGTTTAGGTCTCCCTCCCCTTTATTTTTTTGTTTTTCCTCTCTTTTGGTGAAATCGTAGTTGCCTCTCACCTCTAATAGGGCATGATTTCACCTAGCTAAGTTTTTTTTTGTTTTTTTCTCCTTCGACGAAATCACGATCGGTCCCGATGGGGCACGATTTTGCCTAGTTAGGGTTTTTTCTCAAAGAACCCTAATTTTTTAGGTTGGCATCTTATTGGCATCGACCCTCCTCATTTTCCCACCCATTTTTATTTCAAATCCACTATAAAAGAAGGGTTTGAGGTCTTACTTTACACCAAGCAAGTTAATCAATCAAGTGATTTTCTCACAAAGTAATCAAGTGATCTAATCTCACCTAAGCCCGCAAGTCGGTTATGCACAGTGGCGAATATTCACAAATTGAGAAAATATTAGGATTTCCAAAATTGAAAATTGGTGAATATGAGGACCCTCGATGTCGGTCCATTTGCTTAAAATTTTTAGGACCAATTTTTTCTTAGGGTCAATTAGCCACAACATATATCCAAACATAGGCATATTTGTACTCGTTGTAAATCTCTTTTCGAGCATCATCTAATGGTGGTGTTTTTATGAAGTTATAAGGTGGTTTAATAGATCAAAAAATTTCTCAAAGATGACCTTACTTTTTAGGGCTTCAAATACCCCAAATTTTGATGTGAAGATGATTGATTTGATTTGCTTAGGATTCACCTTGATTCGCCTTGATTTTGATTAGGATTCACCATTTTTTATAGAGTCCAACCCCTTACACATAACCTTGCCTCAAGTGTTTTCACATTCATTTTTCTTCTGCAAGCAAGCTAACTCGCAAGTGTGAAATATAGTCTGTGTAAGCTTTATTTTCTATTGCATTGGATTGTGTGTCACAAATCTTGGTAGCCAAGTGTTGAACCCCTAAAGAGAGAGATCGACTATTTGAAGGTCTTAACCCTTTTGCTTACTTTTTCGCTATCTACCAGGTGTTTTCACTTATCTACATCTATATTTTAATTATTTTTATTATGCATCTATTAATTTACTTTTTCTAAGTTTTTCTCTTCGCTTTTACAAAATTATGCTCGATCATTTTGGGGCGTGATTTCGTCGATCTACGAAATCATGGTCACTTCGTGCGAGGTGCTATTTTGCACAAACCATGTTTGGGGGGTAACCTGCTACCCCCAAACCCTAGATCTATGTTATATGCTGCATTTAGACCATATTAGTGCATTTTGTGCTCTGTTTTATCAATTTGTTCTATTACATTTCATTGTGCATGTTCATCTTCCAAAGGTCAACTTTCGCTTCTATTTTCAAAGGTTAGCTAAAAGGACCTAGGGGGATTGATTTTTGCGCCTCCAAGCATTGCTATATAGTGGCCTAAGCAGCCCCCTAATGCTAATCACATTTTCAAGTGTTTGCCAAGTTATTTTGCAGGAATAGAGATCATTGGATATTGTTGGATAAAAGATAAAAGCTTGGATCAACCATTGGATAAGATAAGTGCCCTAGTTAATATTTAGGCTATTTGTTGAGTGTTTGTTATTTCTGTTAAAACCCTAGATCTGATATAAAAGGAAGATATTTAATCGATTTCTAGGCATTTGAAAATAAATAGCATATAGTGTGCACTTAGGGTTTTAAAATTGTTTGTGCATCTTCTCTTGAACCCTTGCTCAAAAGGATTTCATTTTGCAATCCTAGGTTATAAATCATTCTAGGGTTAGCTCTTGTTTTCTTGCATTCTGTATTTTTGCATTGTCCTTTATCTTTCATAGCTTAGATCTAGAAAGGCCAAACATAGGTGATTGTATTGAATTGAACACATCGAAACATTCCACCCCGGACTTGGAGCGAGTCCTAAAACCATTCTTGGTGAACCCTTCCCCTCTCTTTTACATCGAGGTGTAGAGAACAACATACCCTTGCGGTCACCTTGGCTTCCTTGCGGATCTAGTCGATAATCGTATGCGATAGGGTATTTTTCTCCCTCTATAGTTGGATCATGAATATTTGAACCCAAAATATTGCATATGTAATATTTGGTCTTGTTATTGTTAAATACATATGGGCTCTCATCAAACTTCTATACTTCCTCTTATCTAGTATTTTATTGTCATCATATTTGCACATTATTCCATATTATGCAAGTGGGATAGTAATATCTTTGTAACTTTCCATGCCAAACTTATTTAACATATCATGTACATAATTAGATTGGTAAATGATGATCCCATCATGTGTTTGATGTACCTTCATGCAAATAAAATAACGCATCAAGTCCATATAACTCATTTTAAATTATTGCACCATGGCTTGTTTGCACTCTTTTATCATTCATGATAAAATTCCTATGAAAATTAGATCAACATACAAGAAAATAATCAAAATATCCTTATCTTTCCTTTTATAATATAATGCAGACTCAGTCATACTTCTCACAAAGTCACACTTCAAGAAGTATGCATCAATTCTTGAAAACCATACCCAAAGTGCTTGTTTAGTCTATAATGTTTTTTTAACTTGTATGAATGTCCTTTGCCTTCCACTTCAAATCCTTGTGGTTATCCCACACATACTACTTCTTCAATATTTCCATCCAATAATGTTTTCTTTACATCAAGTTGATGTACAATCCATATTTTTTGGGTTGCTACGGGTAAGATCATTTTTATTGTCTTACTTTGCAACAAGTGCATACGTCTCATCATAATCTATGTTAGTTTGTTATGCATACCCATTTGCCACTAGTATTGATTTGTGCCTTTCAATTGATCCATCACTATTGTACTTGTTCTTGAACACCCACTTCACTCCAATTACCTCCTTATTCTTTAGAAGTTCACATAAATCTCAAATAATATTATTTTCAATTGCATTTAGTTCTTCTTTCATGGATTTGTTTCATATCTTGCTTTGGATTATTTTTCAAAACTTGAGGGCTCCACTTCAATCTTGTACAATAGTGCATAGTTCACTATATTATCTTCTTGTTCATTCTTCCTTTGTTCTTGGTCTTGTGTTTGGCTTCTTGTAAACCTCTTATTAAAATTATAATCCAACAATTGACAACTTGGATGTGCTTGTAATGTTCTCTTACCTTTTGTGCTTGTCTTCACTTGTGTTTATGACACAAAAAAGTCTTGAATTATGATATTCTTCTTAGTCTATTCTTCTTGCTATACATGTACTCCTCTCTATAAAAAATCACATCTCTAGACACAATGCATTGTCCACATTTGAGGTCATAACATCTATATGCCTTGCTTTCTTCATTATAACCAACAAAAAACATGCTTGACTCTTCGGATAAACTTCTCCCTTTTCTTATTGTAAGATGAACATAAGATAAACCGATGACTCTCAAGTGACTTACTAAAGGCTTATTTTTATACCATGCATCATGAGGAGTTATATTCTTTATTGCAATTACTGGACTTCTATTGAGGATGTACATTGTTGTTGCAACTACTTCAACCCATGAATGATTTCCCAAACCTTTTGCTAGTACCATATTTATTTTAATATCCATAATTGTCCTTTTTTCCTTTTTGCCACTCCATTTTGCTAAGGTGTATAGTTATTGTCAATTGTATTCTTATCCCATGCTTGTCATACTTGATTGATATTTTGGAATAATACTCATTACCACAATAAAATATTAATATTTTGATTATATATATACATTTATTCTCTACTATGGATTTGAAGCTCTTGAATACTTCAAAAGCATCACTATTATTCTTCAAAAAATACCTAAGTTTTTTTAGAATTACCATCAATAAAAGTTATAAAGTGGAACAATTTACCAATACTTGGTGTATGCATTGAACTATAAATATCCAGATTATTTAGTTCCAATGGATATGATGATCTCCATGGTCTTCCTTTGAGAAATCTCTCTATGATGTTTTCCAATTGTGCATCTATCATACACTTCACTTATTGCTTCTACACAGGACATTCCATGGACTATTCCTTTAGCATTTAATAAATACATGCTTTGAAAATTTAGGTAACCATACCTTTTGTGTCATAAGCAATAGTTGTCCTCAATGGATTTATGACAAAAAGTATTCTCTTCTCCTCCAAGCTTTAAAGTAAACACTTTTTATTTGTCATAGATACAATAACAACTACTTGGTTTTTATTTGCTTTGTCATAGATGATGCACTTTATTCTCAAACATGATTTTGTAGTTTTTCTCTACAATTTACCCCACACTCAACAAATTGTCCTTCAAGAGTGGTATAAGTAAACATTTTGGATATTTTTCTTTCCATATTTTGTGTCAATTTGTAAGGTTCCTTTTCCTTCAACCTCCAATTCTTTGTTATCTCCAAATTTCACCTTGCTCTTCTATGAGTCATCTAAATCCAAAAATAAATCCTTGTTATTGATCATATAATTTTAACAATTGAAAACTAAGTATCAAGATTATTTAGATGAAACTTCTACCACATTACATGACAAGAACATGTTATGAATCTTATATCATTATGATATAAATATTAGTTAGTTTAGAATTATGGGTAGTTTTTATTTAGTTATAAATAGAGACCTCTTTGTCCTTGTTTGATGATTGTACATATTCATTTATCACACCAATGCAAAGATTATCATAGTCATTCTATGTTCATAACATTTTGTATCAGATTTTTGACGTTGCAAATGTGAACCAATGTTGCAAAGTAGATACATTCCTCAAAGTTTAAGAGTAATACCCTACCCAATCTAGGAGTTGTAGACACTAATCATGAAGTTTGTATGAGAAAAAATATCTTACCAAATTGATTACAAAATAGAAACCTCAATTGTTCTTTTTTATGTTTGGTGTTGAGTCTAGAGGCATTTTAAAATTGTGAGGAAGATTATTGGGTTTAAACAAATGTCATCCAGTAAATATAATGGGATGTTATATTTAAAGTATGTATCATCTAATAAATGGTCATCTAGAGATATTTTTAATGTACTAAAAAAATATGTGATGATGACTAGCAAAGGAGAGGAATTTACTTGAGACATAGGTCGAATTGATGTTGAGCATGCAAATGTCAATATTCAAGTTCAACCAAAATTAGTTGTGCTACTATTTAAAGGTGAAGTGGCCCGTCCTTTCCAACATGAATGTAATTTAAACAATACTACACATCATCTAAAGGAGAACATGGGGAAGAAGTGAAGAATTTATCTCAAGTTGATGTAAATACATGATGCAATTATTGGCTTTTCAACCAGATTATCACGAGTCCTAGTATTTAGGATCAAATATATAATTCATTATCTGAGAATTCAATATAAATGGCCAATGTCAATGAACATAACATTCATGAAAATAACAACAATAATATGAAATAAATAGCCAATATCATTCATGAAATAACATGAAGAAAACTTACAACAATATTTCTCAAATTGTATTCAAGCTCCAATATGCTCATACACTCTTCAATGATATTTTGATACAATACATGTAATATTCTCCAACAACAATATCATCTTATGATCCATTCAATATGCATTGTCTAATGCAATTGTGTCTAAAGTATATGTTGGTCATCTAAAGACCATGGGTCATCCAAAATAAAGGAGCATCATCTAGAAGATAATCATTGTTGGATTTTAAACCAGACTATCTTAAGTCCCAATATTCTAGATCTTGAGTAGACTCAAATATAAGAGCAATTAAAATATAAGATGGCCAAAAATAATAATAACATTCAAGATAATATAAAATATGAATATAAAATGGCCAATTTCATTCATGCAATAACATGAAGAAAACTTATAGTATAATTGCTCAAAATATGCATACAAGTTGCAATATTATTAATGCTTGAATGTGATCTTCTTAGATCCTTTTTCAATACAATACATGGAGCTTTGTATCCATAATATAGCCATACAAGATGACTCTTCAAGTACTTGCCTATTGCTCTCCATATGACAACTCTCACATGTCCTTTGGCTTCTCATATTACCACTTGTATTCATGACTCTTGACTCTCTACTTACATGCACACTTAACTCTATGACACTTGCACTCTTTTACATGACACTTACACTTCTACATGCACACCTAATATATGAAACTTGTGCACATCCTCACATTACATATTTGCACACTTAATTACATGACACTTGTGCACTTTATCTCATTACACACTTGCACTCTTACTTACATGACACTTGTGCATATCCTACACATAGAAACTTACATAAAGGGTAAATATAAATCTCACTCCTAAACTATAGACTCAAACCTTAATCTAATATTTACATTTGTACCATAGGTACCATGGGGGTACATTTGCATGTACCAAATAATGTAATATTCTCCAACAATCGAGTCATTCATAAGAGAAAATATGGGCCATCATGAGACATGGGTCCATTTGGAGCATTGACCAAGCCATCTAGAGTTGAATATATTTGTCTAGAGCCATATGACATCCTAATTTGAATATGATCATCTAGAGTTTAAAATATGCATCCAAGTATCACGTCATCTACATCATTTATGAAGGAAGTTGTCATCTCAAGTTGAAAGGGTTGTCTAACTTGTCAACTGCTATTTCCAAAACATTTAAAAATAATCTTCATCATTGTCCACTTCTTAAAGAAGGAATTATGGATGAAAAAAGTTGATGTGCAAAATTACATACATGTCACTGAAGGGTTGAAGGGAGATGTTATACATTCAATATGAAATTTCAACATAAAATGCTTGTTAAAATGAGGTGCTACTACAAGTAAGGCACCATTTGAACTATTTTCAAACCCTAGTGCTCTTGTTGATCATTATTTAATTGAGATCAATGATAATTTTTTTTATAAAATTACATGCAAATCTCAACTATTTGTCTAAACGATGAACAATGGAGATTGACTTGACTTGACCAAATCATTGCTAATTAGAGCATTGATGTCATTAGGGATGATGTCACTGTCCTAGTAGAGACAAAATTTAACTAAGGATTGATGTTATTAGATGTTGATATCATTTAGTTATAAGGCACACATTTTGTTTTTTATTTGATGATAAAGCAACACAAAAATCTCACATGCATGATGGGAGGGGATTTTGACATTTTAAAACCTCTTTAACTCCTTTTCATAATCAAATTGAAGTAAAGGAAAGGAACATTGAATATTTTTATTAGAAATTTGGCTAGAATATTTCTTGATGATTTAAATGATTTTGTAGGAAATTAATTACAAACCCCCATACTTTTTTGCCTAGCAAGACATTGTTGATTTCACATGATTTAAGGAACTTATGTTTTCCAAGTATAGGCTTATATATACTTCTTAGAAAGTTCCTTAGATCTAGTCATACATTTAAGATGTAGTAACTACCAAGGATACATGCGACAAACTTAGTAGGGTGTTTAGATTAAAAAAAATCAAAACCAAATTCTACACCTACAAAGTCAATTGCATTGCTTGAATGTGAAGAAGAGTGAGAAGCTAGAGGGAATTTTGCACCAAATTATTGAATCGCTAGCCTAACTATAAGCTTTAGGGGAAATTGTTAGCAATGACATGCTTGTATCATTAGTGCTACAAGCACTACCACCTGCATTCAATGATTTGGTGATAACTTTGAACATGACTAACTAGAGTCCCACTTTTGAGACTCTTGTAAATTTGTTTCAATAAGATGAAGCAATTCAAGATACAACTAAAGATGAACATAATTTAGTTAGCATAAAAAAGAAAAGAATTTAGTGTAGTTGAAGAAATATGGTAGACCCCTCAACAAGCACTAACACTAGCAAAAAGACAAAGTGTACAATCAACAAGAAGGATAATGAAACTATTAATGTTCCAATGTCACATGTTTCATATGTAGGAAACTTAATCATGCACTTCAAGAGCATAAGTATATCTATTCTAATAAGAGTATTCAAATAAAAACCAAAATAATTCATTAGAAAGCAAGCAGAAGAGTCTTCATTGGAAAAGGAGTAATGCACCTTAATACCAACATGGCAATGTAGCAAAGGACATCAATTTTAATGAAGAAGGACAAGACTATATATGTTATGTACAAATTCCTTGTTTTTCAAAAGCTAGCCTAGTTTGTTATGTTGATTCAAGATCTATTAGACATACGATAGACTAGAAGGAATATTCCATGAACCTTGACCATTCATTTTATTATGGGCAATTTACTCTTGGTGATAATGCAACATGCATTGTTGTTGGTATTGGTGATGTTTATTTGAATTTCGGTTTGTATACCTATTGCTTGACTCAATCTATTCACATGTTTGGCCTCATGAAGAACTTAATCTCTATGAATCAGTTGCTTGATCATAATTGAGAGTTGAATTTTTGGAAATAGGTGTTAAAAACAATATCTAATTTGAGAACAATCAATAGGTTCAATAATTATTACCCATGCTATAGGGATAGGTAATATGTTTCAGCTTGTGGCTACAATGTGATACAACCAATATTTGGTAACCATGGTAGATAAAGTTGCTAAACTTTGGAACAGGCAATTTGGACATCTCAGTTTTGGCCACTTGACATCACTCATACTCATGCCATGATAAAAGAACTTTTATCATTGAAAAAGCCTCATGACATTTGTATGAGTTACATGGATGAAAAATAGCAAAGAGTCACATTTGGCTAAATCAGTTAAAGAGGTGGTTGGTCCACTCAACCTATTGCATATTGATGTGTTTTGAACCATGAATGTGAGTTTCAATGGTTGTTAGTATAATTGTTTACTAATGATCACACATGATGAATGTGGTTGTATTACCTAAAGATGAAGAATTAAGCCTTTCATTATTTCCAAGAGTTCAAATTTCATGTGGAAAATATTACTTGTCATCCACTCAAATCAAAGGGAAGTACACTAGTTATAGGTTTTTTGCTTTCCTAAAGCAATACGGCATTATATGATAGTTGAAAACTATCTACATGCCTAATCAAATAGATTTATAGAGAGGTGTAATCATACTATTTATAGGATGGTATGATGTATGTTGAGTGATGTCAAATGGGAGCTAAACTTTTGAGGAAAATTTGTTCATACTATAGTTTATTTTTTGAACCATGCACCCACGCTTTCATTGTATGATTTTACACTTGAAAATGCATGAATAGGTATATCCACATGTTTGGATGAACAACACTCATGCATATTTCAAAGCAAAAGTAGATGAAGCTAGATAAGAAATCCAAGTGATGTATCTTTACTAGATATATTAATGAGTCACAAGGACAATGACTTAAGGATCTTGACACCAAGAATTTGTATATCATCCAAGATGTAATGTTTCATGGGAAGAACAAGTGTACTTCTTCTTGTAATCCATGTGTTGTTGATAAGGCAACCAATTTTTGTTGTTTGATGATGATGATGCCTCCAAGAGAGAGCATGTTGATTTGGAATAATATAATGGAGATGATCTTTCTAGATTTGATGACCCAAGACATTCCACTTTGAGCATCACTCACAAGCCTAAGTGGTATCTCAACACAATTCATGATGTAAACTTAGATGGTGTCCCAAACACATCTAGTATAGGACCAAGAACTCAAAATAGAGTTTGAAATGAGGTCAACCTAGCCCTCATGAGCACGATTGTGCAAAATTATAAACCTTTTATTGTTCATGAACCTCTTGCTTTGAAAGAGTGGAAGAATACCATGAATATCGAATATCAAGCATTAATAAAGAACAAGACAACAATTTGTTGATCTTTCATCTAGAAGGAAACCATTGGTTTCAAGTGGGTATTTAAGACCAAATATAAAAGTGATAGGAGCATCGGTAAATACAAATCAAGGCTTGTTACAAAGGGCTATGCAAAAAAGATCAATACCATTATGATGGTTTCTATAATGGTTATACAATTTGGTTGGAAGTTGAATCAAATGGACTTAAAGAGTGCATTTCTCAATGGTGACCTCAATGAAGAATTCAACATGATGCAAACAGAGGGATTCATCATACCTAATCAGGAGAGAAGGTATGCAAGCTCATTAAATCTATCTATAGGCTAAAATAGGCCCCAAGAGCCTAGTATGAGAAGATCAATGAGCATCTTCTACAACATGAATTTCATCATAATCCTTATGATCTAAGCCTTTACTTCAAAAGGTAAGCAAGAGAGGTCATGATCATAATTGTGTATGTTGATGATTTGGCCATCATTAGGAGTTCAATAAAGTTGATTAAAGAGACCAAGAGACAACTGACGTTGTAATTTAAAATGATTAATCTTGGGCTTATACATTATTGGTATGCCTTAAAAGTATGATAAAATAAGAACCACGTGTTCATGTCGTAAGTGAAGTATGCCAAGACATTGCTCAAGAAGATTTTAATGGCACATTGGAATCCCATGACCACTCCAATAGAGATAAGGTTACAACTTTTACAAAAGGATTCATTCCCACATGTGAATGGAACTCTATAACTAGTTGATTAGGAGTCTTATTTATAAAAATAACTATATTCTAGTTTAAATATAACCCCTTTTCCAGTTTAAGGAAATAGTATTTCAATTTTAAATAAGATAGCTATTTTTTTAAAACAAGTAATTAAATTATATCATTCTCATAATTTCATAAAATAAAATTTATGTTAGATTATATTCATAATATATTAACATATTATAGTAAGGAATTCCACTACCTCAACTAGTCCTAGAGATCTACTCCCTATCTGGACCTGATGAGGACACCTTTGTTCCCCTAACCATACTTGACTTTTAGAGAAAATTCTAGTTATCTTGAACTAAGTTAAATTAGATGGATCTAGAGTTTCTATCTTGAACAATCCTATGGTTCAAAAGTTAACCACAACGATTTCAAAAATTTCAAGAAAATTAAAGAAAGCACCATTTGCCTCAAGGAAAAAAACTATTTTTGTCACGAGTAAAGACTTTCCAGCTAATTTCAAATTCATTGTAAAATCATTAAGTGAATAAAATTAATATCAAAACAAAGAGTTTCCATCAAGCTTGTTTTAAAACTACTCAACTAATATATATGTATTTGTGACACGAAAAATGGACCCACTAAGGTGAGTAATTTTCCCTAGATCCCTTGTCTTCTCCTTGGAAAAGAAGGGTTATCTTTGAGCCAACTTTTCCCCTATCAAATCTTCCCCATTCTTCCTAAATCCTATACCATTAGATCGATCTCGAAAAGAGTTTTCCAACGGTATATGATATGACCCATTTTGACTCCATTTAGCCCTCCAAAATGCATTAAAATTGTGGGGGGGACCAACAGTTGCAAAATTGTGGTCCACTTTTATGGGGCACGATTTTGCATTTTAGGGTTTTCTCTTAAGAAAACCCTAATTTTCAAATTTGATATTTTTAAGGTTGGTTGTTCTTAGTTTTTCCTATCCATTCTTCTTTCAAATCCACTATAAAAGGAGGGTTTGAAGTTCATTTCTAATAACAACAATTATTGATTCAAGTTTTATTTTCTTGAGGTCTTCTTCTTCCGCAAGCAAGTTAACTCGCAAGTGTAAAGTGTGATCTATTGAAGTCATGTTTTCTATTGCATTGGATTGTGTGTTGCTACTCTTGGTGGACAAGTGTTGAAGCCCTAAGGAGGATTTTTGCTACTTGGAGGTCTCCCTCCTTGGATCTGCTTTTTCGCTACCACCAGGTTGTTTTCACTCATTTGTTTTTGCATATTAGCTTATTTACTATTGTGCACTATTAATTTACACTTTTTGGAGTTTTATCTCTTCTTCTACGAAATCGCGCTCGATCATACCGAGGCACGATTTCATCGATCAACAAAATCGTGATCGCTCCGTACAAGACACGATTTTGCATAGACCACGTTTGGGGGTAATCTACTACCCCCGAACCCTAGATTTGTGTTATATGTTGTATATAGGCCATATTAGGGCATTTTGTACTCTGTTTTATCATTTTGTTTTGCTATATTCTATTATGTTTGTTCATCTTCCAAAGGTCAACTTTCGCTTATGTTTTCAAAGGTCAACTAAAAGGACCTAGGGGGCTTGATTGTTGTGCCTCCAAGCATTATTGTATAGTGGCCTAAGTAGGACCCCTAATGCTGATTATATTTTCCAAGTGTTTCTTAAGTCATCTTGCAGGAACAAGAATTGTTGATATCATTGGACAAGGGATAAAAGCAAGGATCAACCATTGGATAAGATAAGTGTTCAAGTTAATCTTTAGGCTATTTGTTGAGTGTCTTCTATTTCTGTTATAAAACCCTACATCTAATTTTAATAAAAATACATTTAATTGATTTCTAGGCATTTGAAAGATAAGCAACATATAGTGTGCACTTAGGGTTATTTTCTTTGTGCATCATCTCTTGAGCCCTTGCTTAAAGATTTTATGTTTTGAAACCCTAGGATTAGAAAAGCATTCAAAGAAAGAATCATTCTAGGGTTAGCTCTTGTACTCTTACATTTTGTATTTTTGCATTGTCCTTTATCTTTCATAGCATAGATATAGAAAGGCCAAACATAGGTGATTGTCTTAAATCGAATACATCAAACATTCTTGAAAATCTGATGGAACAAGTCCTAAAACCGTTCTTGGTGAACCCTTCCCCCATATTTTACACTGAGTATAGAGAACAACGTAGCCCGCATGGTTCACCTCAAGGCTTTCTCTCTGTTTGTGGATCCAACCTTGAGAATCGTACGCGGTAGGGCAATTTTCCCCCTCTACAGTATTCATACTTTTCACTTTAAAAATATATTAGAGTATGAGTTATGTTTCAAAGTTACAATCATCAAGTATATTACAAAGTGTCCATGTAATACAAAAAGTACAACATAAATATTCCATTTCTAGTCTTCTTCCAAACTTGAGCTTATGCTCGAAGGAGATAAGGTATCATTTGAGTGCTTTTTCACCCCACACATTCGTTAAATTTTCCCATCTTAGCTTCACATCATGAAGCCCCAACTCTTCATGAAGGGATATATAAAGAACCACTCAGCTAGAGAGATCACCTATGCAAAATACTCCACATATACTTCCATGATTTTACAATTATATACTCATGCTACTAGATTTTTAGTATAGTGATTAGTTGCACTTTAGGGAATGCAAATATTATGCATATACTTCCCACTTTCATGGTGCATTGGTTTGTCTTCCAACCATTTCTCTCCATTTCCTAAGTATTCATTTCTTTAATTTAATAATCAATCATACAACAATTCTAATGCATTCAATCATATATGCAGTTGATACCTATATTATAGTGTAGTCATTGTACACCCATTCCAATGTTCATGTTTCATTATGTACAACCAAATAGGACAAACACAATTAATATAAATGTCATCTCAAGCTTTATAAAATCTAACATCATCATATGCAACCAAACAAGACAATCATAATAATTATTGTTATCATCATCATGTGCAACCAAACAAGACAATCACAATTATTATTGTTGTTATTATGCATTTTATATTCTTCACAAGCTACCATCATCATGTATAATCAAATAGGACAGTCATAATGCTAGTATCCATTTCATGTTTTATATTAATAAATTAATTTCTAATTATAGGTTTCCAATATTATAGTAAAGATCATAACTCTTTTTAGAAAGAAAACAAGGTTAGTTATAACAAAATTCCTTTAATTTTTAAGAGTGATTATTAATCCATGTCTTTCAAGGACCATAACTCATACATTTAAATTTAGTTCAAAACAACAAGATTATAACAAGCTTCTAGCAGAGATTTAAAGGTATATTTATAATGTTTAGTATCTTTTTTTCAATGAGTTTACACATGTTTTTATGAGGGGTCATGGTCCCCACATACTGAGTGGGGTTTGAACCTTGGACCTCTCAAAGAGAAGCCAAATCCCTTACCACCACAATAAGCTTGCAACTATTATAACTTTTAGTATCTTTATTATGTGGTCACGATATAATCATTACATAGCATATCTGCAACATGTGAGGGGAGAGATTTGAACTTGGGCCTCTCGATTTCAATTGGAGTGTTTTAACTACCCACTTGCTCTCCAACTGCTCTACATGACCTCTACCATTTTCCATCTTACCTATACAAGAGAATACATAAGGATAGTTTTAAGAGGCAACACAAACATCTAAATTTTTATTTCTAGCTATTGCTATTTTATCATCCTACTTGTGCTTTTCATTTACTATGCTCATCCTTCATGTTCAAGACCAAATATATGAAAATCGTCTATAGCCAATAAAATATGATGGCTTTAAAATTACAAGGAGGATTTAGGTAAAACAAGTTACAATATTCTTATAAGAAATGTTTCTCATAAAAATTCATTCTAAAAACGATGTGGTGATTGCTTTCCATCAAATAAATCATAGCATGCAATAGTCATAATAAGGATGGGGTTCAACGATCACCTACAATAGGGTTTAGGCCATTATATCACTCAAAAATATTCATTCAAAATGCTCTCATAATTTCAATATTTATGTTTAATTATCTCAAGTTTAGTTAGTCATTAGTCTACATTCATTAGATAGAATAACCTCAATCTTTCAACTTTCCTCTAGCAGTCATACATCCTACATGGGTTTCGAAAAATGCATACCCATAAGGCTCGAAACATAGTTTAACCATAGAAAGAATATAAGCAATCATAAATTCATTAAACAACATCCCAAAACTATTCGCATGTTCTCATTCTAAAATAGAACATCACTTCCTCTTATCCAAACAAAAATTATCTCTAAGTAATAAAAAGGAGGAAACATTCTTTTACTATGAGAAGATATGTTATCCAAAAACAAAGGTAAATTGGTGTTGAGAAATATTACATTATTTGGTACATGCTAATGTACCCCCATGGTACCTTCATGGTACAATTGTAAATATGTAATAGATTAGGGTTGAGTCTATAGTTTAGAGTGTGATTTATATTTCCCCTTTTATGTAAGAGTGCAATGTGTAGGAAATGCACAAGTGTCATGTAAGTTAGAGTGCAAGTGTAGATTGAGAGAATGTGCACAAGTATCATGTATGTAAGAGTGCAAATATGTAATGTGAAGATGTGCACAAGTATCTTAGATTAGGAGTGCATGTAGAAGTGAAGAGTCTTGTATGCAAGTGGCAATATGATAAGCCAAGAGTCATGGGACTTGTCATATGGAGAGCAATAGTCAAGTATGTGAAGAGTCATATTACTATGGCTATATTATGGATATAATACTCCATAAGAAGTAACACATTAATATTATATTACAGTGTTGTAATAGGAAGGAAGAAATAAAGCTTGTATACATTTTGGAGCAATTAATATTGCAAGTTTTCTTCATGCATAGTTCATGAATGATTTAGGCCATTTACATTCATATTTTAGTATATAAATGAATGTTATTTGCTTTATTATATAGGCCTTGATATACATATTAATTTGCTCATATATATTCTACTCTTATTATTATTGTTATTTTGACCTTTAATATTGTGGCTATTTTATATTGGGACCTATGATATTTTGTGGTAGTAAGGCTTAAAAATCCAACAATTGCAGGTTCTATTATATATACATCCAAGCATAACTTTCATATAAGATATAAAAAACATTATAGCATAGTCCCTTATCTCCAAAAGTTTTGTTGGATAATTTATTTTAACTGCAATGTTATACCCTTTTTACCGGTCTCAATATATAACCCATGGATTTTAAGGATAAAGCCCCAAGTTCTCAATTCAAAATGCATGACCATAACTTACTTTAGTTTCCCATTTTCAAAAGAAATTAAGTAATAACTAAATTCAAGCCTAGATTTTACCCATTTTCAATTTCCCATTATGCAATTTGAATGACTTTATCCTTTGCTAGAAAGAAAAATTATGTATGCCTCTTCTTTCTAAGGTACAATAAGTATAACAAAACATACATCATAATATATTCCAATTGAACCTATGAGCAACAATACTCTACTAAAGCAAGAATAATTGACCTGTATCAAAATATTTAAACCTTTGCAAAACATGCTACTATGTCCTTTTGCTTCCTTCATCACTCTTGTTTTCATGTTCTTTCTCATGCTCCATAATAGGGAATTCTTCCCTCATTAATATAAAACCCTTTATAGTTACCCATGTTTTCTTATTCACCTTGGTGTTGAATTGTCTATAGGTAAGGAACAAGACTCATCCTAGTATGACAACAAGGCAATCCAAGTTCTCCACTTTGTCTAGGGGCATCCTTCATGCCCTAAGTCACCACATGACAAGAAGGATATTTTTATATTTTAGCACCTCACAAACCAAGGACACCTCATATTATTTATTCCCCCTTTTTAACTTATATGAAATATATAAAAGCAACCTAAAATCCTTAAATGTTTTTTAAACAAAGACAACTTGATTCTCAAGGTGAACATTAGTGCAACCCATCATGCAATTAAAGCAATATTTTTATAGTGGTCTCCCGCTCTAGGCGGGAGAACCCCGTTTCAATTTTCCTACTTCCCCCTCCAATCCTGTGAATCCCCTATTGGGCAAATCTTTTTGAGATCTCCCTGCTACTTTCTAGGACCTCCACGGGATTATATTGGGGCTTCTCAGGATGTTCTTTCCCATCTGTCGTGAGCTCAGTTGCTTGGTTGGATTGTCTTGGAGATTTTTCCATGGCAACCTTCGATGGTGGTTGGCTTTCGATTGGCTTGGCTGAGGAACTAGAGTTGTGAATCCTTTCCCAGTGGACCTTTCTGGGTTTTGGCTTGGGACCCCATGCTTCATTGCTATCCGTAGGGAGGGTTTTCTCCATTTCTCTCCTAAGCTACGCTTCTAAAAGGGGGCTCTCACTTTCCTATTTGCCTCTTCTATTACAACCTAGGGTCTGCTCTCTACGCCTTTCCTGGTCTTCGAGGCAGACCACGTGTTCATTGACTGCATATGAGTAGATCCTAGGTTTGTTTCTACAGTGGGCTTTCTAGAGCAGGATTGAGATATCTTAGCAGATCCAGTTTCTATCTTTTTTAGGAATCTCCTATGACATCCTTCTCTGCTGCTTCTTCCTAATCTTCGGGGCGAACCATGTGCCTTCAAACATAGTTGTGGTTGTTGATGTCTTCGGATTTCTTCCTAGATGGACTTTTGGTGGGCTGGATGGGCTCTAGGATGGGTGACTTTCTAACGGATGACTTTCTCCTGCAGTCTCTTCTGGTCCTTGGGTGAGGGACCCTATGCTTGTGTGCCAACTGCTGAAGATGGTCTCTTGATGTCAATCCCTGTGTTGGATGTTCCCTTCCAATCATGAGGTGGTAGGGTGGACAAAATCTTCTCATGGATTTCCTACCTTTTGGTTGTGCTCTCAATCTCCTTTGCAGTGAGATCTCATGACTTATGGAGATCTCCCCTTGCTGTTGATCCATCTTCTCAGTCCTCAATAAACTCCTCTTTGCGGTGTTTTCAGTTTCTTTTCAAGCAGGATTATCTTCATTGGGGCTTGGTTCCCTGTTCATTTTCATTGGTGCTTGATCCTTCTCGGCTATGTACTGGTTTTTCCTAATCCTAGTAGGAAAACCTTGTTCAATTTTGTTTGTCTTCGCAATTTGTCAGTTTTCCCAATATCGACAGGAAAGCCTTGTTCAATTTTCGTCTCGGTGAGATAACCTTGTTCAATTTTTGTTCATCTCAGCAGTAATCTGGCTTTCCCTAGTCTTGGAGGGAAATCCTTCTTCAAATTTCATCTTGGCAGTTTGTTGGTTTTTCCCAGTCTCTGCAGGATTTCCTTGTTCAAATTTTTGTTTGTCTTGGCAGTTTGTTGGCTTTCCCTTATCTTGGAGGGAAATCCTTTTTTAAATTTTAGTTCTAGTTGTTGGTCTTGTGAAGGTTTTCTCCCTGGTTTTATTGTTCTTTGTTTGAATCCTGAAACTAGTCTTCTCGATCTTGTTCCGCTTGATGTATTCTCTTTGTAAAAGGATCGGGTCCCTTTCAAAATCCCTTCCTCCAACCAATAAAAAAAAAGTATTATTTCTATGCAAGGAGATATAGTTATAAAGCTATGCACTCGAAATATCACAAACAATTATTCCATATCACCTGATCATCCTATGCATTTCAAGGTCATACTTTTAAAATTGAAAATTATGTATTTTCTCTATTTTTTAATCATCACATAAAATGTAGGAGCAAGGAATCAAATTTTATTATTTGATCCATGTGGTTTGTGTTTGTGGTTTATCTCTCTTCTCATCGTTTCTTTAGATATACAACCTCTTTTGGATGATATTTTCCCTCTTATGTATCCTAGAGGGTGACCTATTGACACTTGCAACAATAAGTAAGTCAATTTCATAAATAAATACTTAATGAAAGTGTTGGAATTCACAATACTTTTTAAAAATGTTCCAAAACATGCATTCACTAGAATCATGTGTAAAGAAGGAAGAAAAGCAAAATAAAGAGATCAAATAAATGAAATAGAGAGAGAGAGAGAGAGAGTGAGATGAAATAAGGATAAGGGGTGAGTGTCTATAGGCAACCCCCATGATATCACATTATAAACTAATTCAATGGACTAGTCATTGGGGGTATTTGTAGTGATACCAAATTCCCAATTAAATGCTAACATCAATCTGACATAACTTGAAGGTTAAATTAAAATATAATAAATATAATATACATTTAATCAAGATTAATTATATAGGTGGTTCAACCAATATCACTAAGGGTGAATACATCAAAAATGCTTGTAGGCTTATATAAAGATGCATGTAGTCTTACATAAAATAATGACCATAGGATTACATAGAAAGATGCTTGTAAGCTTGCATATAGAACACATGTAGGCTTATTAAAAGAATGCTTGAAGGCTTACATAACACTTGCCCATAGACTACATCAAGAAGACCCATAGACACTTCATTTGTTGACCTTAACCTAATAAGGTCAAATTATAGATATTTCAACACCAACCCATAATTTGAATTAAGGAGCCAAGGAGAGAAGACATTAGATATGGTACATCCTCCCACCCCATAATGAATGATCAAATGGGCTAGCAAATCCTCCTATCTTCTCTTGCCAAAGGTACATAAACTAGATCAACCTCTCTTCAAGCTTCCCATGAGAAGATCTTCAAGATGTAATATGGTGATCATAATATATCCTCCAACTTTAAGAGAAAGTAGCTAAATCATGAAGTAAGAGGAAAGTCTTTGAATAATCAACCTTGATGGCAATAAAGCGACTCATAGGAACAAGGTATACCTTTCATTGAATATCCAAAATATACTCCTCTTGTAGCCAAAATATTACCAACTACCATGTCAATGGGATGTTGGAGTCAAAGAATATGTCGTGTCTTATACATGGGAAAGATACACACTATGAAAGAAGAAGTGTGCAAAAGGATAAACATACGGAATTGAACTCTTAATCCCTTGAATGTAGTACAACTAACCAATCGTTAGACCAGTGAGCAATTGGAGTTAGATGTTTGGTGATTCTTGAGGACAACAAACCTTGAGTGTTATGATAAAAAAATGAGAGGAAGTAAGTTTTGACCTATGAACTTCTTGTTAAAGAAGGATTTTAAAATATTTTCACTGGTCAAGCTAGTAAGGAACAATGTTAATTTTTTTATGCATGATCGGTCTAAAAATCCTACGAGTGGAACAACTAAAAGAGAAAAATATTAGGAAAAATGAATCTTGTTGTCTGTGTGAATTTAAACCATAACTGTGTTGGATGCAAGCAAGTTTACTAACTACCACATCAATGGGTTTGCTAGAGTTAATATTGTATAAGAGTTAAAGGGGATAATACCAACTAGGTCCATTTTGTATAAAAAAGTCCCACAAAATAGTAGCAAGTCCTTAAATTGATGTCACCAATCTATAGAGCTTGAAAAACTATGCAATCTAAAAAACAAGCCCAAAATGTTTTCGTGTGCAAAAGTTATAACCTCAAAGTTTGGGCATATTAGTATTGAAAATGAGAAAAATTAGACTTCAAACCTTAGCAAAAACATGGACCAACTAGAGATTGCCATGTATCATTAGAATTATGTTGATGTCATCCCTCTCACTAGACTGCCAACTTGTTGAATCTATGAATAGAGGATTGACATTTGGTAGATTTTTGATTGGAAGAACCTTGTTATTATATATGAAAAAATAAGGTATTATTTTTCGTTTCATGCTATATTTTGGTGGGATTCAAATTTGAGTATTAATGGTGAGGAGTACGCTAGGCTTCCAAAGGTAGCCAAATATGCTCTAGATGTCTTTGAAACCTAAAGCACACTTAATCACATTTCAACCAAGAATAGTTTGGTTTACAAAAAATGATGAAACTTGTGCATAAAGTATAGGAAAGTCGCACTCTAGTATCTCAAAATCAAGAGCCTACCTAAAGTATACCTTTGCCTACACCTATGATGATAGATATCACTCCTATGATTCAAACCAAGCATCTACATGGTAGCACAAAAGACCTCTCCATCATGCCATAATGTCAAATGAAAAATAAATAAACACACTACAAGCATGGATATGCATTGGTTGGAGACATTGTGCACTTTCCCCATGAAAAGCAAAAAAAATTATCTATTAGTGATTTGAAAGGATGACCTCTTGCATTCAGAGGAGGTTCCTTACAACTATGTGTTGCTTATGGATAGAAAAATTACTAAAATACATAGAAAAGAGAGCAATGAAAGTGTGGAAAAGAAAATTATGAAGCGGCATACAAAAGATAATTACTAACCAAAACCTCTTGAATATGGACACTTGGTCATACCATTTCACCATTGAACAACAATGGAAGTGCTTACTTCCCACATAAATCAAGAAATGGACTAAAAAAATAATAAATAGATTGAAGGCACCAATATTACATAGACACACCAAATCATATGCCCTTGTTTACTTCCTTCCAACAAAACATAATATTCCATGGAATATTCTTATTTTAAAATTTTGAATTTTGGAGGGAACCTTCCAATTAAAAATATAATTGTCAAAAATAAAGTTGTCAAAATAGTAAAATCATCAAAAATGTTGAACTGGGACCCCCTAAAATTTTGTAAATTATCCAACAAAGCTAATGGTTCATCCATATCTACTATGCTTTGCCCTATACAATCCTTTTTATATGATCGAGTGCAATTGCTTCATATTGGATTTGATACCATTTTGGAATTCACAATACTTTCAAAAAATATTCCAATACATACATTCACCACAATCATATGTAGAAAAGGAATAGTGAAATAAGGAAAGCAAATAGAAGAAATAGAGAGATAAAGATAGAGAAAATAAGGATAATAGGAAGGTGTCCATAGGCACCCTCACAATCTCACATCACAAACTAATTCAATGGATTAGTCATTGGGGGTTATATATAGTGATTCCAAATCCTCAATTAAATATTAACCTCGACTAGACATAACCTAACATGAAGATAAAATTATAATATAATAAATGTATTAAATCCTTTAATAACCATAGAGTTGGTTTTACCAATATTGCTAAGGGTGAACACATCAAAAAATTTTGTAGGCTTATTTAATGATGTTCATAGGCTCATATAGAAGAATACTCATAGGTTTACACAGAAAAATGCTTGTACGATTACATATAGAATGCTCGTAGCTTGCATAGAAAATGCCTGAAGTCTTACATAGCATTTGCATGTAGGTTATATTAAGAGCACCTAAAGGCACTTCATCATTGTTGGCATTGGCCTAATAATGTTAGATTACATATACTTTAATAGAAATATAATTCAAAAATTAACTAATTAAAATCATAAACTTTAATAAAATTTTAAATATTGATTTATTTTCCAAAATTAATTAATTTCATAAAATCAAAGGACTAGATATGTGACATATTTATCTAACTTATACCAAACTAGATATCGGGTATGCTATCAACTATCTTTCATGGTTCATGCAAGAACCAAAGGTGTGTCATTAGAAAGTAGCAAAGTGAGTACTCAAGATTGTGTGTTGTATAACTAAGTATAGCCTGGAGTATAAGAAGAATGATCAATTATTCTTGATAGCAATCATGAATGCAAGCTATATAGTATCCATTGATGATAGTAGATCCATGTCTAGATATGTATTATTTTTGGGATCTAGACTGATCTCTTGGGGAAGTAAGAAGCAACATGTTGTTGCTTGATCTTCCATTGCGTCTAATTATCACACTGTAAGAGTCATTTTTGAGGTAATATGGTTACATCACATCTTGTTAGGAATTAGAATTCCACAAAATATGGTTACATCATATCTTTTTAGGAATGGGCATTCCACAAAAGCAATCGATGATATTGAACTATGATAATCAATGCATTCTAAAGCTTGTTATCAATCTAGTTTTTCATGAATGCAAGAATTACATTCAAGTTTAGTGCCATTTAATTTGTGAAAACATTTTAAATCTTCTTATCAATTTAGATTTTTATGAATGCAATAAATACATTGAAGTTTAGTGCCACTTCATTTGTAAAAATATTCAAGAACACAACATACATCTTCAATTTTTCCAACTAAGGAGCAACATGCAGGCATTTTGGCAAAGTCTCTTGCACATGTTAGTTTGAAAATTTTAGAAATTTTCTTGTATGCACATAGATTGAGGATTAATGTAATGAGGGGAAATATTATGAATCTCATATCATTATGATGTAATCATTAGTTAATTCTAGTGGTGGTTACAAGTAGTTACAATTTAGTTGTAATTGGAGACCTCGTTCTTGTTTGAAAATTGTATATACTCATCTATCACATCAATGCAAAATTTATCACAATGAATCTACATTTTTTAAGATTTCACCTTTTTCATGTGAAAAGTTTATCTTTTTTGTACTCTATTGCTTGTCTTGATTCTACGTTCTCTTTCATAGTGTTCATACCTTTTGCTATAGTGACATTGAACATTCCTCTTATCCAAAAATTTACCCCTACCTCTTCCACTATAGCCTCCTCTTCTAACATGGCCTCTTCCTCTTGTAAGATGTTTATTTTATTGCTTACCTCTTTGACCTTGGGTATTGGAGCTTGAAATATCTCCATTATTGTTTGACACTCTTGCCTTGGAAGCAAAGACTTGCTCCAAGTTTTTTTCTTCACTATTTTATTTCTTTTTTTTGGGACAGAAGTGATTTCATCAATTCTTCAAAATCCAAGTTCTTCAAATATTTAGTCGACCTAAAAGTATAATATGAGTGGGCCTAATGGTGAAATATTTGGTTCTCTAAAAATGAGGTCCAAGGTTCACCCATTTTGTGCATAATGCCATGCACTCTTACACAATAATCTTCCATATTCTCATTGTTCTTCACTATCAAATTTTCATATTCTTTCTTCAATGTTTGTAACTTCATTGATTTCAATTAAGCAACCCCTCGATAGACTATATTCAAGGTTTCCCAAGCTCCTTTGGTAGTCTTGACACTTGCAATTCTTGGAAAAAATGCTTGTATCAAGAGTTGATTCTATGTGATACAAAGCTAAGGCATTTTTATTTGTACTTCCTCCATAATTTTTTGTGGCTAATAAAATACTTTAATCTATAGGTTCCTCGTATTCATTTTCCACAACAATCCACATTTCCTTGGCAATCAACAAATTCCTTATCTTTATGCATCAGTAATTATAAATTTCTCCTTTAAATTCTTGTATGGGTAGTGAAGCATTACCATGAGATATGAAAACTACAACAATAACTTTGTGAAATTTTTTGCCACAAACTTGAATTCTAAATTTTGTGGTTAAAGAGAATCAAATCCACAAGCTCTCCATTACTCCAATATCCGATCTCCAATCTCTATTGCCAATATGTGAGATGTGGTGGTACTCTAAAATAGAGATTAACACAACATAGAAAGGAGAACATGAAAAAAAAAAAAAACTAAATTGCACAAATATCCTCCATCAATATTTGAATATGTATATTCTACTTTAATGCAATGCCCTATTCTTATACACACACAAGAGGATGTCTCTTGGTTGTATCAAGTGTCACTTTGTGCTTCACATTATCTCCAAATCTAGGTGAGAATATTTCCTTTTCTCCTTTTTAATTCTCAATTGCAATTCCAATTATGCTCTACTTTTTTCTTAATCTTGCCCTATGCTGATTTGTCTTATTTTTGTCTTGTACTATTCTTGTCTCATTCAGTATTACAAGTTCCAACATGTTCATTATGCTAATCCAAACATAATCCATAATTATTTTATCATATTTTCTTGTTTCATATCTTTGGATTGATAAGTACTTTATGGAAAGGCAACTCTATTATGAAACCTAGTGAAATTCTTCAAGTTCAAAATTCCAAATCAAAATTATAAATTAGGTTTTCCATGAATATTTGATCAGATCAAAATTTCCATGTATAATTTTTGCTAATTTTGTTTTGCAGATACAAAAGGACAACCCATCCTTACAAAAATTTTGCTAAGTACTAATATTATAATTCATCATTTTTTAAGTTCAATTCAGTCATTGAATAATCAAAAATCATCTTAAGTTTGAAAGTTGTGATTTACCCTTGAAATTTTACAATTCACTCATCTTTAAAGGCACTAAAAAAATTTATGTATAAAAATTATGATTTGTTATTTCAAGAGTGTTTCACTCCTTTTTAAAGTATAAAATTATGATTCACATTTTTTTGGTAAAAAGTGTTTCACCCTAAAAAGTGTGATTAACCTCCTTTTGCTAACAAGGGTAAATTTTACTTACGTAAGAAAGTACAATTCACCCTAAGAAAAATTATGATTCACACTTTAAAGGTTGTGACTATTATTTTTGTTGAAATTTTACTTTTGAAGGTTTTCTAAGCTAATTTTTACTTATATATGTACAATTAGGATTAGACCAAAGCCTGAGAATATAGACTTAAAAATACAACAATTCGATAAAGAAATTCAACCTACAAAAAATATAGATTACCAAAGGAATGACACTAATTGGAAGAAATTGACTATCACTATATGGATACAAAAATTTGGTGAACCAATTCTAACTTCAAAAGGGAAACAATCTATGGTTACTCCAACTGAAACTATTGTGAACTTGAATCTTTCCTTTTCATCTCCATAACAAGTTTTCTCATCTGTATTGACCCAAGTAGGACCCAAGTAGGTCAACCCAATGGTTGCACCTTACCAAATATTGTTCAAATTAATAAAACCTAGACTTTCACTAGTCCTACTATGTAGAGTGTGATAACAAATCCTTTGTAAAATATGCATACAAATGATGTAGGTCATCTCTAATGTAAATAATTTATAAATCTTTTAGGCAAGTCCTACTACATCACAACCAACTATGGTCCAATACCAAAACCAATCATCAATGGCATCACGTAGTCAACCAACGAGTGTGTCTACCTCACAATCTAGTCAAAATCAATGAGTTGGATGTAATCCATCACTTAGGAGTAACTAGTAACAACCTAGAACAAGTCAATAGGTAAATGCCCCAAATTCATGAGTTATGATAAGTCAACTTGGTACATAAGGCCCATTGAACTTGTTGAATTAAATAATGGGATAAAATTAGTCAAATCCTAATATTATTTAATTTAAGTTGGTCCTACTAAAACCCCAACTAGGTCAAGACATCATGCAAATTTGGTAAATACTTCATAGACAACAAGGAGCTGAAATGGTTTAGAGCACTATCTAGAATTAGATTATATCCATAGTAGAATCCTCAAAATCAACCAATTTTTTAGTATTTCCAATATCGCTAAAACCAACAAAATGCACCTAATCCTTAAGCAATGCCAAACCCTCGTCCTTAAATATATCCTAATCCATAATGGGTTTAAAATTCAAATCAATCATTTGCTCCTTGGTAATCAATGGCTCCCCAAAATCCCCAAGTGGCTTCAAATCAATAGATTATCCAATACGTACCATAGCCATAGGTATACATGGGATGTCCCTTATATCAAATGTAATTTTGTCCATAAATGTAATATAGGCGAGGACCTCAATGTTACCGAATACCAATGCAAGTAAGGCAATAGAACCAATTCCCTAACTAGACATAACAAGGACCCTTAAATCTAATGATCTACTCTCCAACATCAACTATTACCATGAAGTCCTTGCCCACTTTTGATGGAAATAATAATAATAATGCTATGGATCATCTCATTGAGCTATCAACACTAAAATTTGTACACCAAATTCAAGAGAAAGACATTATGGATGATTATTGATATATTAATTAAGGGATAAAGTAGAATTATGGTATAAAGGATTGCTTGAAATCATAGTTATTAACTAGGCTTCTATTGGTGAACCTTTCATGAAGAAGTTCGACAATCTAGGCAATGCTTATTTAGTATTCTTTTAGTTAAATGCAATTCAAAGGCAACCGCAATAAAACATCCATGATTATAACATGAGATTTATGAGAATGATACATCTAATACCTTTGAATATACAACCCTCATATGAGTAGCCTACATCATATTATATAAAGGGTTTACAATTAGACCTAGTCCTAATGGTCTGAAACATCAATCTAGTTACCTTGTCTAGGGTAAAATCACTTGTACAAAACTTAAAATAACAAGTTAAATTTGGTCCTCTGATAGGGAAATTTATTCCCTAGCAGTGAAGTTAGAAAAACATTTGCAAAATCGATAAATAATCACCTTTTGAAGAATCACAGTTGAATTTTCGGGAAACAGAATAATGAATTAAATGTATTTTTCCTGGATGCCCTTCCTAAAGATATCTACCCTATTTTTATATCTATTCTAATGCCTCTATGGAAGGATGTGATGATTCATTTGTGAATAATAAATAATAGACAAGTAATTAATTAAATAAAGTTATGTTAGGATGGGGAATCCTAACATGCCATCCCTCTCGGAAAGAAGCTTTGTCCTCAAAGCTGGGACTAAGGACATTGTTGTTGAAATTGATGAAGCGCTTTCCAAGTAGCATTTGCACAAGTTCTTGCACAAGTTTGATGTCACTTTTCCGTAGGCAAGGATATCTTGAAGGTTGAAGCTTTAGTGGTGGGTGGCCAGGAAAAATAGGAGGATCGTGATGATGGTGGGCTTCCACTTTAGCTGGTTCTACTGGTTCTTTTTGTGTAGAATGAAGGGAAAATAAATGTGCACTCACTCTTTTACCTCCTTTCTAAATCAGTTTACCCATACGGTGAGAACTTACAGTTGGTAAGGAACTTGTGTGTAGGTCTTGTAGAGTGCATGTCTGGCCTTCAGTGGTCACTTCTTGTATGTCTACCTCATATTTTCTGGGTGCATCGATCACTTCTTGCACATTGACCTCATTGTCTTCATGGCTATGATCAGGTGTTTCGGTCACTTGTACATCGACCTCATTGTCTTCATTGTTGTGAGTAGGTGTGTTGGTCACGTTGTACACAACTACCTCATATTCTTGCTCTATGAAGTGACAAGGATCAACCATATTCAACAATTGTACATCTACCTCATCTTCACCTTTTATGGATTGACAAGGATCAACTTCCTTCAATAAATACAGTGTTAGTGTAGTGCATTTATAATGAGGTTCAAATTGCTCATCACAATTATCGCAGAGATATTTCGCTCTTCGTTCCTTCATCTCCTCAAAGCTGAGACGTTTAATTGGTAAAGAACGATTAGATTTGGGGGTGGTGTAAGTGGTTTGTGATTTCTCCATAGGTGGTTTTCCTAATTGATGTTGAACATTGAGTTTGTCTTCGACTAACAAAGCTAATCCAAAGGTCTGCATCAGGGTGCAAGGATTGAAAATTTTCACCTCCTTAATTTCGTCCTTTAATCCCCTGATGAAGCAACTTATGAGAAATGATTCATCCAACCCAATGGTGTGATTGATGAGATCATTGAACTGAGTTCGATACGTACGCACGAAAGTGAGTTGACAAAGGGTAGTGATAATACTCAATGAAAGCATGTTGTGGTTGTGAGATCTTTCACCGTCGGCCATTTGCGTAGTAGTTGTTGGAAGTTGTCACTAAATTTGCTGAAAATCGTCACAAAAATTGCTAAAAAGTCGTCAGCAAAATTTGCGCAAAAATTTATCAACAAATGTTGCTGAAAAGTCGACAAGAAATCATCAAAATTGTTGTCAATTTTTGCAGCAAAAAGTCATCGCAATTTGCCGTCAAAATTTTCTCGTCAATATATATATATATATATATATATATATATATATATATATATATATATATTTGTCGCCAAATTAGAAAAACTTGTCAATTTTTTTGTAGCAAAAAGTTGTCGTCGAATTTTGTTGTATAAATCGTCGCAATTTGTCGTTGCCACAATTTGAAAAAGTGCAAAAATTTGCTAAAAGTTGCTAGCAATTTTGCAAATTTGTTTTGCAAGTTTTGAGCAACAAAAAAGTTTGTTTCAACAATAATTTCAAAAAATTGTTTTGTAATTTGAGCAAATTTAGTTTTAATTTATGTCAACAATTTTTTTAGGCTCCAAAAAAATGGTTTTATTGGAGTACGGTGGCTGAAGGAAGGCAGCGGGGCTGTCAGGAGATGGTGGAAGGAAAGAGGCGGTGGATAGGTGCACGAGCGCGCAACGATTGGTACGCAAGGCAGAGCGAAGGAGCTATGTGTGGCGGCTAGGGAATCCAATGATTATGAAGCGAGCAAAGAGCTAAGCGGCGAGCGGATAGGTGTACGAGCATGCGACGGTCAATACGCAAGGCGGCTATGGAATCCAACGATTATGAAGTGAGCAGAGAGCTAAGCGACGGATTTTCTTCCTGTTCCCGCAGATTGAAGGTTGTTTTACTCCTTATTTTACACCTTGAAGGCCTCCTTTGATCTGAGTAAATTAGGTGTAGCTGTAAAATTTTACCTTTGACGTCTTCAGCAACCAGGCTACCAACAACTAATTCCTTGGCATCTTCTGCAATCGAATTAATACGCTGGCAGCTAGATGACATTTTTTTTTTAGCTGTCTGTTTTGAGTCACCTCTGTTTTGGACGTTCACCTTTGGATTTTGAAAGACTTAAATGAAAGTCTATTATGTTGAATATGGTGGTTGTGTCTGGTTTGAAGGGGCAGTGGTGACCTTGAATACGGTTTGGAACAAGAGTGGACCAAACAATGGAATTAAATATATATTTTTTTGATGGATAAAGTTGCCCACACCAAATTTCCAACATGCGCAGTTGTATAGAATGGATAGCCCTTCACCGAAAAGCGCGATAATTCTAGATAATACTGCACTTGAATGCTCTGTTTGGATATCCGACCATCGGTGTTGCTTATTTTAAATTATTTTTTTTCTGTCGAAGTATTCGTTTCTGACGATTTAACTGCACCTTTGATCTGTGAATGAATTATTGCAAAAAAATGATGCCACGGTAGATCAAAAATTATTTTTGTCAATTTGGAGTTTTGTTTTCTTGCTGGAGACGTCGCAGCCAGAAATGGCTTGCTTTACGCAGTTGGCCTTCACACTGTGAGCGAATAGGATTTTTTTTTATACCAGCACTTTGAATGGAGGTTCGCAGGCGGAAGATTGTTTTATTTGCAAGATGCAGCAACTAGATAGGGTCGCGTTTTAGGGTTGAAATGTGAAGGAAAAACACTCGTCGTTTGTTGGTGTATTTAAAAACTTTAGAAATAAATTGGATTTCCCATTCACCAATATCCGATGTAATTTTTTCGAAAATCCCCGTATTTATTGCTTGGTATTATTGAAACTAACTGTCTTACTCAAAGAATTTATCGGCAGGTTCTAATTCTTGTCGTAGATTTGTCTGGGAATACACGAAGTCATCACGAACTTTGTTGAAACTTATTACTTAACAACAAATTTTCCACGTAAACTCTTGTCGTAAACACAAGTCTGAGAACACCGAAACTAGAAATTCCTTGAAACGTGATTGGGTTCCCACAAATCTTCCCAGGCTATGTGAAGACGACGCGTGTCACCGGTGATCAAGGAGCTGCTAGGGTTTTTGTACCGAGTAACCTGTTTGGAGTATTTTAAAAAACGATTATTTCAGCAATGGTGCTACGTCACAGCACTCTGCAAAGATGAAATTTTTATTACCCGAATTGATGGATTTATCAGATAATTCACTGGTTACGAAGGTGAATAATTCATCGGTGGTGTTTTTTAACTTACGCAAAAATTAAAACCTTCGCAAAATTAAAATTATATTCCTCCGATGACGTAAAATAAATTCCGACGCTAAACCTCCTACGGTCGGAATAAAATAAAATTTTGATTTAAACTTTAGACTTGTCAATTTTATTACGCCGATACCTGAAAGTCTTATCTCGCCGAAAAACAGTGTTTGGTAACGTTTTTAAATCTTTTTCGATCTGGAATAGGTTTATATGTTACGTCATAGCAAAATGTCTTGTTTTTACACCGTGTCGTTGATTTTGGTGTGATGAAATAGACTAATGTTGCACTGTTAGTTTATGGGAGAGCAAAATAGCGTCTAGTGATGTTTATGTGTTTGATTGTACGCTGGTGTAATGGTGATCAGGGTTGCCTTGTGGTGAAAATTATCGTTTTGGTGGTAGATACACGGTGAAGGAGTGAAACGTCAGGTGATACAATGGTGCAATGGGTTAATTGACACTGATGAGCGGTGGAAGGAGAGAAAAATGGGTAAAAAAATGGCTCTTTGGATGTGGCTCTGATACCAGATGATAGGGAACTTGATTCCCTACCAGTGAAGTTAGAAAAATATTTGCAAAATCGATAAAGAATCACCTTTTGAAGAATCACAGTTGAATTGTTGGGAAACCGAACAATGAATTAAATGTAATTTTCTTGGATGCCCTTCCTAAAGATATCTACCCTATTTTTATATCTATTCTAATGCCTCTATGGAAGGATGTGATGATTCATTTGTGAATAATAAATAATAGAAAAGTAATTAATTAAATAAAGTTATGTTAGGATGGGGAATCCTAACATCCTCACTAATTCAATCTTTCACAATCCCCATGTGTTGAGGACATGTCTTGCTCCACAAGATCATAAAGTCCATACAAAATATCATTGGGTATAATATCATTAATAGCTCTTTGTTGTCTAAACTTCATCACTATTATACGTATACGTTTATTTTGATGATGCCAAATAAATAGGACTGGAATGTACACAATTCTTTTCTTGTTATCTCACTCAATAATGTAACAATGTCTAAAATCTCTTTAAGCATTATTAACCTGTGTGCTTTAAACAATATCTTAAAATTTATAGTTTTTAGGGTGATTAAACAATTTTTTCCATATACTTAGAAATAATGTTGAGTGTTCTATTCTGAGCTTCTTCACACAGCTACAACGAAATATCATGGGCCTGTTCATCTTTCTTAAAGAAATTTCATCAAATTATCAAAACAATATAGGACATTCGTGGACTAAGCTTGAAGATGATAGTTAGAAGTTGCATTGTTCCAAATCATAGTTTTGGACACGTTCTAATGTCAATTGTGGTCAAATAATAGTTTCAAATAATACTACGGCATGGACCAATCCAAAGTTTTTGGTTCTAGCTTCCATAGCAGTGTGTGCCTTAAAATATTTGAAATTTAACACCCCTAAATTGCTATTTATGAAATTGAGATACTTTCAACAATATTCAAATGTCTACCAAAGAGACTTGCACTAAATTTTATTTTCTTTTGGAAGCGGAATGCATGGGGTTTGCTTATATTTTCTACTCAACCTTGGATGACATACTATTGCAAAGTTGACGAGTTTTTTAAGAAAGTCAAAATAAATAGGCGTGTAAGATGGGCATTTAAATATTACACTCGTGCATAAGGATTCAACTTTTGGAGTCATAAGGAAAGCCTTTGCCTAACAGCTTAAGGGGAGCTTATGAAGATAGGAAACAATCAGGAAAATCTACGAGGGGAAGAATCCTTAATCATAGGTCATAAGCCTTAGTTCCTTAGTTGGAAGGCTTCAAAGGCATAAAGTAAAAGTGGGATACAGACACATAAGACTCAAAAGTGGAATATAAAGCCATGAATGAGTGTCAATGCATTGCATGACACTAACCAGGGTAAGCTATAGCTAGAAGAAGCATATGTGGTTCCCAACGAGTAAAAGTAGTGATCGTCCTAAGCAACCATCCATGGAAGGTGGTCCCCAATATTATCCATCCTCTAAAGAAAGCCACAATAATGCCCATCTCAATCTAGACATGTAAACGATGCCCATGATAAATAGCGGTGCATAGATAATATACAAGCTTAGTCACAAGGTTCATGTCCAAATTTGATTCATCAATCTTGAAATTAGAAAGAAATTTTGAAAATGAAAAATTTAATAGTGTTTGACATGAAGTTTTAGATATTAAATGTATGTAGATATATTTATAATTTCATATAATTAAATAAATTTGGTTCCATGCAAACCTCTATACACCCAAACACGGCTAGAGGGCACTTGGCACATGAAGCTAATACTTGAAGAGCCACAACAAAAGATGCTTGTTCTCCATGTTGTCAAAGTCACTAGCTTCACACACGCACGCTTTTACGCAATGATTGGACCCATTCCGCATTAACAAATTTAATCAAATTTAAAAGCAATTTTCCATGAACTGAATCAAATTTATTCAACAATTTTACTCCTCGTGTCTTCCAATTTAACAAATTACACACTTTATGGATTAAATTTGTCAGACCTTGTTACTTAGTACACAAGCAAACATGCCCATGGAGTGGATTGTCCATCAACATGAATGCATGTCCTTCATAAATACTTTGATCAAGATATGACCACAACGAATTACAGCATAATTAACAGATGTTACCACTCTTGGCATGCCTTAGAGCAGAAAACAAGAGCAATACATCTCACCAAGAGGAAATTATCTATAATTTTGCTTCTAAGGTGTAAAGCAACTATGACCATCATCTTACCAATCCCATAAATTCAGAATTGGATAAGCCTACAGTTGATAAAACATGGGGAGCACTTATTCATCTTGAAGAACACATCAAAACACAGATAAAAGAATCACAATTGTAATTTATTGGATCATATTGAAGAGTACAAATATTTGGTGAACCTATACTTGCTTATGGTATTTAATTCATGAATTTACAATCTATCACAATGCTTCTTGCAGTATAAGTACTCAGCCTTAATGTCCCCTACAATGCAAGGTACAATTGGCATCAAGTTCTTATACAATGCAGAGGGCAATACCCTTGCATGAGAATTACATTATAAAATGACATGAATTACGTCCATGGGCATATTTTAACAGCTGGACACCCGTAGACTGTGCAGCTGTCAATTCAATCATGCTAAGGATACCGATTAATACAAATATTCTTCACGAACAAAGCAAAAATTGATGGCTACTAAAGCTTTAAGCTTTGTCCATTTCAAGAGTTGACCAATGTCAAGGATTCCGATTTTTATTTTCAGAATTTCCCAGCTGAAAGTAAAATCCTTTGGCCACTTACACAGACACTCATGCAGAATAATAGAATTGCCTGCTTACACAAGGCGGAGAGAAGGATTTAATTAGTAAAATTCTATCAAAAATAAGCTTGCTTCACATGGTTTTAAATATTACCCCTTACTTTTTTAATTCAGAGTATTAATTCCTTTTACACCATACCCCTACTTGGGGAGAGAAGAATTTACTTAGTAAAATTCTATCAAAGAAAAAGCTTGCTTCACATGGTTTTAAATATTACCCCTTAACTTTTTTAATTAAGAGTATTAATTCCTTTTACACTATACCCCTACTTTAACAATTTACCAGTTTAAAAATTTATAAAATAAATAAATACCCTGTATGCAGTCACATGGTATTTGACATTTCTCATAGTTGAATCCCCTGTGACACCACAATGACTTACTGCCATGACTCAACATGATCTATTTCATTAACTTCTTAAATATTATCATGGGCCCAACTTAAGCTGCCAAACACCCATACCCACACAAAAGCAATTTCAATGGTACAACATGAAACAGACAAATTCAGAACAAGTTGTCCACATCAATACACACTGAGGACAAAATGTAGATGTAAATGTAAGCTCAAAAGAAATCAATTTCAAGAATTTCACAGGGAAAGTAAAAGAGAGAATATATCTAGAGAACAGACAGAGTGTCACAGCAGTTTTTGAGGTCTGACCACACAAATTTTCATTGCACACTCGAGTGAGGTGGTGGGAAAGTAAAAGAGAGAATATATCTAGAGAACAGACAGAGTGTCACAGCATTTTTTGAGGTCTAACCATACAAATTTTCATCGCACGTTGAAGTGAGGTATCGGGCAAGTAAACGAGAGCATATATCTAGAGAACAGATGGTGCATTACCTTTAATGAACATAAGATGGAAATCAATGAGAAAGATAATAAATGGAAACGTAGTGAACAAAGCTCTGCACAACTCCATGAGAACAACTTCCTGCTATGGATTTGCTCAATGAAGAATACACAAGGGGTCAAATCTGTGTCTCCCTACTCAAGACAACAGTTCACAGATAGTGGCGATTGTATTCAGGATCTATGGTTATGATTTTTTTTTCACTAGCTTGCTGATTTATTTTATGCATGTTTATTTTAGTCATATATTTAATAAAAATTTTGGTCATGAAAATAATTAAACTCAGAGCTCTCACTGCACACATTATAGCAAGGATGGAACTCCAGTAGATGACAGACAAGCAACAAACAAATATTTAGAAAGTGTTTCTCAGGCAATGTTTGTCCTGATTATCCAAAAATCAGACAACTGAAATACTTTTCTTCTCAACTTTCAAGTAATCCTGCATGCTGGAAAAAGAGGACTTGCAGCTTGAAAAGCAGATTCTAGAATTCTTTAAAGAAGACTGCCTGATGTTCATGAAGAAAGGGGGGCATTCCAAGAGTTGAATAGGCACACATATTAGGAACCAAGGTTTAAACAATAAAAGTTTGTTCTTTGTAGAACCACTATGGGAAATAAAGGTCAGCACTTGTGTTCTCCAGAATTTTCTAGAGTGAAAAGATGTAGTAGTAGCAGCAGATGAAACACTCGAAAAGAGCAAATTGAAAGAAAAAGAGAAGTAGAGTGTGAGTCAGCACTTGTGTTCTCCAGAATTTTCTAGAGTGAAAAGATGTAGTAGTAGCAGCAGATGAAACACTCGAAAAGAGAAAATTGAAAGAAAAAGAGAAGTAGAGTGAGAGTCAGCAGTATTAGGCAGCACTAGCTGCTATCCAAAGAGAAAGAACAAGAAGATAGTGTCCAGATCAAAAGACAGACTTTGTTTAATATCTAGAGAGACAGAACAGAGTGTGAGATGGCAGTATTGAGCAGTATTGGCTGCTACCTGAAGGGTAAGAACAAGGAGATAAGAGTTTAAGTCCAAAGACAGACCTCATCCCAAGAACATGTAAAGTTAGAAAATAAAAGTAGACTAGATTTTAACGTCCTTGAGGCCATAGGTGATATGGGATGATGTGTTTATCCAACCAAACTCTGGTCATGAAGAGAAAATTAATTTTCCTGAAATAGTAGCAACTAAATTTTTAAAACAACAATGACCATAGAGCCACATGCTGAAGGCTATAAATGCCCTGTGGATCACGTGACCTTGTTCATCGGTGCAAATATAAGACTAGTCTTGGACTCTGGCTTCTAGAATACCCATCAAAAGAGGTCACAATTTGAGAAAATGCGTGTTATTAGATAGCTTATTGTAGCAAGAACTTTGGAGTTACTGAGGATGATTCATTCAACTTTTCAGCTCCACTTGAGCATCATTCTAATGTGCATTCACCTTGAAAGTGATTTTTTCAAAATTTGACATTTGGTTTAAGCCATTATTTGCTTCCACCATTGTTCTCCTTTCTAATGGATAAAATTTCTCCACAACCCATTCAGAGTACCAAAATACAACTTTCAAGAGGAGGGGTTCCTTTTCCATGGCTGCTGTGATGCCAAAAAAAATTCTTCCACTGAAACTAGCTCTAACTGAATCAAGTGGCCTAACTGCTGGTTGATCAGGCTGCTTGGTAGATGTAGAATCTTTTGCTCAGACATGGAAACCTGTGTGATAAGAAGCTCATGCCAATATAATGCGCAAAGGATATTACTATATTTTCTTGTAGTTTCAGACAACTTCTTTAGATTAACAGGATAGGAACACTGAGAACAATTTCATATATTAAGTCTCAAATTTCTTGTCACAAAATTCAGGCTTCAATAACAGTCAATCAGATGTTTAATGTCATTTTTATTTAGAATTTTGACATTTGGATTGATTTTGAAGCAATCATTTTACTTCAGTCTGCATTGGCAGATTACAGGTTGAACTGACAAAATCTCAAGAAAAAAGACTATTACCAAATACAATTATTGGGATCAAAAATATTGCCAGAAAGTGCCACCATTATCCTGTAACTCTCTTGAGATTTTAAGCAAGGTATAAATTGCTGTAAAGACAACTATGGAAACATGATAATGGATTGACCACATGCATGATATAATTAATGTGAAATGTTTGTTGCAGCAGCAACAACTGGTGTTTCCTTATTTTTTCTATTTAATATTTGTTTTGCATAGTTGAATGACCCCCTGCAGATCCAACAATCGGTATCAGATCGAGGATTGTTTGTGAGAAGAAGGCGGAGAACGGAGTTTGTTTGTGAGGAGAAGGTAGAGAAGCCTGCAGTAGAGAGAGTGGAGAAGGCGGAGAAACCTGCAGTAGAAAGAAGAGTAGTTGCAGCAGCAGTATTAAAAAGAGTAGCTGCAGCAGCAGAAGAAGCAAAAAGAGCAGTTGAATATGGCTACAAGCAGCAGCAGTAGCCAACATATTTCTCAGCAGATTCCATTGTTCAAAGGGGAGAACTATGATTTTTGAAGCATTAAGAGGAAAACGCTCTTTATTTCTCAAGATTTGTGGGATTTGGTTGAGACGGGTTACACAAAACCTGCAGATGCACAAGTACTTGCTACTTGATCACAAGGAGAATAGGAAAAAGGACTCAAAGGCCCTTTTCTTTATTCAGCAAGCATTGCATGAGTCGTTTTTCCAAGAATTGCTGCAACAATAAAGTCAAAAGAGGCGTGGGATCTACTTCAAAATGCATATCAAGGGACAGAAAAGGTAAAAATTGTTAAACTTCAGACACGTAGAAGAGATTTTGAAAATTTTCTTATGAAAAATTCTAAATCTATGCAAGATTTTTTCACTCGAGTGATGGGATTAGTGAATTAAATTAGGTCTTTTGGGGAGAATTTGTCAGATCAAAAAATTGTAGATAAAATTTTGAGAAGTCTTACTCCACGTTTCGATCCCATGTGATTGCTATTGAAGAATCAAAGGATCTAACCTTGTTATCAGTTAATGAGCTTATGGGATCTCTTCAAACTCATGAGCAGAGAATGAATAGATCCACTGAAAAATCTATTGAACAAGCTTTTCAAACAAAGCTTGATATTTCAATGGATAAGGGAAGAGAATCATCTTATGAAGGAACAGAAAATTGTAGAGGAAGAGGACGTGCAAACAGAGGAAGAGGAAGTAGCAGTGGATGAGAAAGAGGCAACTACAATGGCAACAAAGGAAGAGGACACTATAGCAACAACAGAGAAAGAGGCAGTAGCCACTATGAAAGAGGTAATCAAAATTCTGATAAATCACAAGTTCAATGTTATTATTGCAAAAAGTTTGGTCATTATGAACGTGATTGCTGGAAAAAGCATAAGCAACAAGCTAATTTTTCTGAAGAAAAAGAACAAAATAGTTTATTTTTTGCTTGTGATATTACAAAAGAAATTTCCGATGAAGTGTTGCTACTGGATAGCGGTTGCAGCAATCACATGACAGGGAACAAAAACATCTTTGTAAAGATGGACAAGTCTTTCAAATCCCAAGTTTGGCTTGGAAATGACAAAGAAGTTCAGGTCAAAGGCAAAGGCACCATTGCAGTTAAAACAAAACAAGGTGAGATAAGGTTCATTCATGATGTTTTATATGTGCTTGGATTAGCTCATAATTTATTGAGTATAGGACAGCTTATTGAAAAGTGATATTCAGCTATTTTTTAAAATAATGAATGTAATTTCAAAAAAAAAAAATAATGAATGTGTTAACAATGACAAAAATGGTAGCAATCAGATTGTAGCAAAAGTCAGTATGCTCCAAAACAAAATTTTCCCTCTTAGACTTGCATATGGAGAAGCATCTTGAATGATGACTCTTGGTTATGGCATATGAGGTATGGACATTTGAATTTTCAAGGGCTAAAACTACTATGTCAGAAGGAGATGGTGAGAGGATTACCATTCATTGATCGGGATGATCAAGTTTGTGAAGGTTTGCATTTTTGGTAAACAACATCGAGATTCTTTCCAGCAGGAGAAGCATGGAGGGCAAAGAAACCACTTGAATTAGTACATGCTGATATATGTGGTCCAATGCAAACCTTGTCACTCAACAAAAACAGGTATTTTATCATTTTTGTTGATGACTACAGTAGAAGAATCTGGGCATATTTCATCAAAGAAAAGTCAGAAGCTTTTTCTATTTTTCAGTAATTTAAAGCTAATGTAGAAAAGCAAAGTGGTTGTTTTTTGAAGACTCTACATACAGATAGAGGGGGAGAATTTACATCTAATGAATTTCAAGATTTTTGCAAAAAGTATGGTATTCAAAGACAATTGACTGCAAGCTATACTCCTCAGCAAAATGGAGTAGCTGAACATAAAAATCGTACAATTGTGGAGATGGCAAGAAGCATGCTAAAGGCCAAGGATCTTCCAAATATTTTTTGGGCTGAAGTAGTAGCCACATCTATTTACTTGCTTAATAGATGTCCAACAAAAAGTGTAAAAAATATGACTCCTTATGAGGCATGGAGTGGAAGAAAGCCTAGTGTGGCTCATCTTAAGGTGTTTGGTTGCATTGCTTATGCTCATATTGCTGAAGAAAAAAGAAAAAAACTTGATGATAAAAGTGAAAAATGCATTTTTATTGGCTATAGTGAGGAGACAAAAGGTTATAGGCTATATAATCCAATGACAGAAAGCTTGATAGTTAGTCGTGATGTAATTTTTGTTGAAAATGATGCATGGAAATGGAAAGAAAGTGTGCAGCAAGAAAAACCAGCAATTGTAGATATAGAACAAGATGCTTCATCTTATTCTACTAGCCCAAGTAGTAGCTCAAGGTCTACTCCCACTTCTTCAAGGTCAACATCTCCTTCATCTAGTCCTCCTTCAAGTTTGAGTCCTCCTCCAAGGAAGGTAAAAACTCTCAAAGAAATCTATGAAAGAACTACTAGTCCATTTATGAGTTTTGCTTTATTATCTCATATTCAAGTAGAACCTAGAAGTTTTGAAGATGCAGTGAAACATGAAGTTTGGTGTAAAGCCATGGATGAGGAGATGGATGCCATAAAAAGGAATGAAACATGGGAGTTAGTAGATCCTCCACCAGAAAAGGATGTGATTGGGCTAAAGTGGATCTACAAAACAAAATATAAAGCAGATGGATCCGTTGAGAGACACAAAGCAAGATTGGTAGCTAAAGGCTTCTCACAACAGCCAGGTATAGATTACAATGAGAACTATGCTCTTGTTGCAATGTTCGAAACCATCAGAATTGTTTTGGCATTGGCAGCACAATTTAAGTGGCCAGTATATCAATTTGATGTTAAATCAGCTTTTTTAAATGGTGTGTTGGATGAAGTAGTATTTGTTGAACAACCACCAAGTTATGAAGTTGCAGGAAAGGAACAAAAGGTTTACAGGTTGAAAAAGGCTCTTTATGGGCTTAAGCAAGCACCAAGAGCCTGGTATAGTAGAATAGATGGGTATCTTAAGAAAAATGGCTTTAACAGGAGTGAAAATGAACCTACACTCTATGTCAAATATAGAGGTATGGGTGAACTACTTATTGTTTGCTTGTATGTTGATGATTTGATTTACACTGGCAATAGCATAATTGAAGAATTCAAGAATGCCATGAAGAATGAATTTAAGATGACAGATCTGGGTTTGATGCATTACTTCTTTGGCTTAGAATTAAGACAGATGAATAATGGCATTTTTATCTCACAAGAAAAGTATGTTGTTGATTTGCTTAAGAAGTTTAGAATGAAAATTGCAAAACATTGAACATGCCCTTGAATGTGAGTGAGAAGCTAGTCAAGAATGATGGTAATAAAAAGGTAGATGCTACACTATACAGAAGCTTAGTTGGTAGCCTTATGTATCTTACTGCCACAAAACCTGACATCATGTATGCTATAAGTTTGATTTCAAGATTTATGCAAAATCCAAGTGAGATTCATTTTCGTGCAGCAAAAAGGATACTCGGCTATGTTCATGGTACAAGCAATTTTGGTATTTTGTACACATCAACTGATAATTTTGGACTGGTTGGGTATACAGATAGTGATTGGGTAGGATCCCTTGATGATCAGAAAAGCACTTCTGGAAATGTATTCAGCTTGGGATCAAGTGTGATTTCTTGGTCCTCAAAGAAGCAGACAACAGTTGCACTATCAACAGCAGAAGCAGAATATATTGCAGCAGCATTAGCTTCATGTCAAGCAATATGGTTGAAGAGGATTTTGGCAGATTTGAGGTATGCACAAAATATGAAAACAATCATTCAGTGTGATAACAATTCTGCAATTGCCATAGCAAAAAATCAATCTCCAACAATTTGACTAAGCATATTGATATTAAATACCACTTTATTAGAAATCTTGCGGAAGAAGGTCAGATTGAATTGAAGTTTTGCAGAACTGATAACCAGCTTGCTGATGTGTTCACTAAAGCCTTATCAACAGAAAATTTTATAAGGATGAGAAAGATGTTAGGTGTTACCACATTAAGCATTAAGGGGGAGAATGATATAATTAATGCTTAATGTCTGCATGTAACGGATGTGAGACAATGCTAGATGTGCATGCATAGCCTGTTCTTGTCAGGAATAATTTTACATTGGAGACAGACATTACCTCTGCATTTGCAGCCCTCAGATTAGGGCTGCAGAACCTGTAGCAGCATGGAATTCCTGCGAGGGTGTTAATGCTATCAATGCTCCAATGCCTTAATTAGTAGATAATTAAATAAACTTGCATAGATATGGTTCTGTAATATTTTCATGTAACGCTTGTTCTCTTATCTTTTAAAAAAGGAGAGAAATGAGCAATGAGTGTGCAGTTTTGTATTTAAAGTGTCTGCTGTAAGCCTTCCTCTGTCTGCAGGAAATTTTGAATGGCTATTCTTTTGGAGAGCAATGCAATTCCATAAATAAATGAAATGTTTGTTGCAGCAGCAACAACTGGTGTTTCCTTATTTTTTCTATTTAATATTTGTTTTGCATAGTTGAATGACCCCCTGCAGATCCAACAATGCATACAATGAAATTAAAGAAACAATCTGAACAATTGATGGTGCCCGCATAGAACACTATCTTAAGGAGGTGATAGTCCAAAACCACAGTAATTCAATGCATGCACAAGTGGGTGCTTCAAACACTGCACTCAAAGAAGTGGAGCTACAGTGCAAATTATCTGTGCTGGCTTCAGACAAGTGGTTATCCTTACTTGTCAATGAGTTAGCATTTTTAAATTATATTTGAAATTTTCTATTGATTGAAAAAGCAAAAAAAATTAAAAAAGAAGAATCCATATATGAAATGAAAATATTTGTCAATGTCACTCAGACATTTCAACATTCAAATACATATCAAAGAACTGAATGCTCTAATAATTTCAATTTGAGCTTGAGACAATTTCTTATCTTAAAAAATATTTTTCTTTTTTAATTTATCATTTCACAGCTGAAAGATAATTTTCTGGTGTGAGTGTCAAATTCTAAGACTATTTGTAGCTCTGATTTGATTGCTGCGAGATGATTTACAGCTCTGATTGTTGTGGTTGAGAAACATGGCTGTGAGACAATTTCCACACTGCCAATCAAAAAACTAAATTATTTCATCCATTGAGGAAATATGTGTGGTCTTGTTAGCTTCATTCTACTCGCAAGATTACGTGTGAAGGGTGCCAAAGTGAATAAAATTTCTTCTATTCCAATCTAGCACCTTGAATTAGAATGGAGAGGAGAAAATAATTGGGAGAGTTTGAGGGGAAAATAGAAAACTATTGCACTTTTCTCAATGAATTTCATTCTTGTGGGTAACTAGTTTCTGGGTCCAATTTGAACTGTCCCTCCAAGCAAAATGGGGATATTTTGGAAAATTAAATTACACAGTACAGAGAAAGATATATTCAAAAATGAAGGAACTGGTTTAGAGCTTGGAAATAGGTAAGGAAAAATGCTCTTTATCAGGTCAATGTTTTTTGCTTTGTTGGTTTCCAAAAATAAATTTATATAAAAAATATAGAATAAATTTCCTTTGTTGTTGCTTCTTTTACAAGTGATTAGTGCCTAGGGTTTGGAAAAATGAAAGAAGATTTTGAGTTTTGTTTGTAAAAATGAAATCATTCGTATTTGTGGGTATTTTTTTTGACTTAAAATGTTGCAGAAGAAAGAGTGAGAGGTTCCTTGTGATATTTGAATGTTGATCTTGAGATGTTAAAGGGTTCTTTTCTTAGTTTTTTCCTAGTAAAGGAACTTGAAATAGTTTAAAGTTGCATGTTTTTCCTTTATATCAGGGTATTTGTTAATACCTTGTCTCACCATTGTAAACCTCATAGCATAAGAAATATAACCTACTCTAAGAAGGACCAGGAGACATCTACTATTTTACCCTTGTATGGTCAATACTAGTTAAGAACTGTGTTTGCTTGCATAACATTTTAGAGGCTAGTCATTATCTTATTGATAAGACTGGCTGGGAATTGTATTGATACCACATGGACTATTTCCTTAAACACAATTTGAAATACTAAAATGGGTTTTGGTTAGAAATTGCCTACTGGAAACAAATGGCGTCTGTGTACCCTGTCATTTTTAAATGTTATTCTGTTAGAGGGAAGGAATAAGATGTATCATTTATAAAATTTTCATTTTTACTCTTTCAAGAGAATGGCATATTAAATCAGGGCCTGTCATAAGCAACTGGTTGTAAGCAACCTTTATCATGGTTGAGCACGGGAAATTGCACACCATTTTTTCAGTTTTGGGATTGTATAATTACACTGTCATGGTTGTTGCTGACTAAATTTCTGTCATAATGAATAAATACCTATTGGATTAACCATTAAACATATGAAAGTATTACCTTGCAAACTTTGTTTAATGAAGAAAAAACGACTTTCTTGTTTGAACACTAAGGGCTGGTAGTATTGAGTGTCATGCTTGAATGTTGAAAGGCTAGTAATATTGACTTTGATGCTTGAGGGTTGAAAGCCTAGAAAAATTGGCTGTCATGTTGCGTGTCGGGAACTGGAATTAATGATTGTCAACGATTGTCATATTGACTATCTTGTTGATTAGAGAACCTTAAAAATAAAGGCTATTATGACAAAATATCGTTGGATTGACATCTGTCTTGATTGAACCTTAATGGATGGAAAAACTACTGCCCTGTTTGAATAAGATTTGAATTATTGGACATTGAACTTTGGCCAAGTTTTCCCAAGTTGCCGATAAAATCTCCAAAATTGGGGTGCCGAGTTTATCGCGAGTTGCAAGTTTTCCAACTATGCGTAGGAGATTCAGCCCATCAAGAAGCAGAATATAATTTCTCAAAGATGATAAAATATTACTTAGGACATGTGATGACCCGCCCAATCACAAAGATGATAAAATATTACTTAGGACATGTGATGACCCGCCCAATCACAAGCATGTTGATACATTTGGAAACAGTGACATGACTTTTCTCCATGTAGATGTGAGGTTTCAAAATGTATGTCTCTGGTTCTACTTTGTTGTGTACTCAAACCATGGTCTATGTTCATGAGCATAAGAAATGCAGAATCTATATTAATGTTATTGAGGCCAATGTACATGTACATGACTCAACTGTGGAAATCTTAACACTCACTGTAGACAAAATCATGTTCAATCACTGTGAACCAGGCCACCGAGTGTTCAAGTCCTTTGGATATAGAACTAAAAATTAAAAAACAATAGCAATAATTCATGATACAAGACTTGTAATACTGCTATATTGGAGACTGACTTGCACAATTGGAATGCAGCTACAATTACACCGGAATGCAACTGCAATTGCTACAGAAGAAGATATGGGTAGAATCATAAAGACGAAGTGCCAGCAAGAGATGATGATGTTTTAACATACTGACAACTAACTACAAAACGATAATATATTTTCATATAAATTATTAGAGGTAAATCCCAATCCCACTCGGCCCATGATACTCTCAGTTAAGAAGACTTGAGAGGAAGAAGAAGAGACGACTTGTACGGAGGACGAACACAAAATGAATACCAGAAACATCTATAATTTCTACAGCATTGTACCCTCGTTTCATGTTAATTGCTTTTTGAGTCCTTGGCACTGAGCATTAAAAACAAATCTAGTGAAACCAAACTAAAATCCTGATTATTGTTCTACGAAACATCACTGCACACACCATCACCACTGGCAGCTTCACCCCCATTCACTAAATTTAACAAAATTTCAACAAGTAACAAAACTTTCTAGAAATTACCCTTTGTCGTCACTCCATAACAGCGGTAGCTCCCAACTCCTTGAACTTCTGGATGAGTTTATCAGCCTCCTCTTTCGTCAGCCCTCCCTTCAAAACCGCCGGCGTCTTCTCCACGAGCTCTTTCGCCTCCTTCAGCCCCAAATCCGTAAAAGCCCTCACCTCCTTTATGATCTTTATCTTCGCACTTGCATCATACTTTTCCAGCTTGACGTTGAACGTAGTTTTCTCTGCACCTTTCTTCTCGGTGGCGGCGGCGGCGCTAGCGCCGGCAGGAGCCCCAGGCATAAGCATGCCACCGGCCATAGGAGAGGCAAACCTGTCCAACCCTAATTTCAGCCTGAATAAAATCTGGAAGTCGGATCTCTCCAGTATGTTCAAGCTCAAAAATTCATCGGCGATTCTCTCCAGCTTCGGATTACTGCTACTGCCCGCTTGATTCTCTGGATTCCCTGTTGAGGAGAATCCAGCCGCTCGGAAACACGAGATTTCATGAGCTGAGGCTACAAACCCTAAAGTTGCCCTGGATTTCAGGTGATTGCCGAGGTTTCTTAGCAGAATTTTATTGTACATTTTTGGGTGTGATGTTTCGTGATTTCTCTGTTATTTTTGCGCCGATTTCTTCTGGGCTTGTTCCTTTCAGTACGGTATCTAAGGAAGGTTTTTCTTTGGGCGATTCATCTACTGGAACGAAATAAACCTCTGTGATGAATAGAGAAAATGTTATGATTACCGGTTGAAGTTTCACTCATAGGAACCCCTCCTAAAATTTCTCGACGAAGAATAATGCAGTTGAAGGACACAAATACAGTGACGTTGTGTTTTGCCGGCGATTTTACATAGCTGTCTGCAAATTTCGACTCTTGATTTGTCCAAAACCCACTCAAAACCCTATTTCACGGCTAGCGAATGAGTAAAATTTTTAACGATATTGTCCGTATTGGAATTTATATATATTTAATTTTTTTTTTTTTAATTTTAATATATATATATATATATATATATATATATATAATTCCCCGCTACCAACTAGTAGGGTTAAGCACTCCTAATAGGGGATTAATACACAACTACACACGTCTTAAATCTCCTCAAGAAGAGTCAAACCCCAAACTGTTAGATGAGATATATTAAGATTTTTTTTTTTTTTTTTTTGTGGTGTCTTGTTTTTTTTATATATGTTATATATTTAAGTATATCATTATGCAAACAGGTTGTCCCCAGGGGCTAGTGGATTGGCAAGTGTTTGTTTGGCTAAGCACTTACTAAGAAAGACACCTAAGGTTCAAACCTTGGGGGCAGCTTGTTTGCAAAGGTAGTAATTTGATCTAAATTATATGAGTTCGCACCACATGGATGGTACGAATCTCGAATGGTTTGAATCTTACGCTTGCCAACTATTAAAAATTAAAAATAGTGTGGTTGTGACCAACTCTTCTATATAACAAAAAATAAATAAAATGAATTTTTTCAGCAATAACAAAGTAGAATATATTTGTTCCAACTCCCAACCCCTGTGGTTTGAATCTTGGGCTTGCCAACTCCTAAAAATAGTGTGGTTGTGACCAACTTTTTATATGTTATATATTTAAATATATCATTAAAAATAAAATGAAATATTTTTTTGGTGAAATGGAACAAGGTGTGTGATAATAAAATTAAGGGAGGTTAGATTTAAGAGTTCTTATGGATGTAAACTTAGCTCTTAGGGAAAATGTAATTTGGAGATTGTACAAAGAGGGTTAGGAGACAACTGACAAGAATCTATGTTGAGCCCAATGATCCAAACTAAATATTTAGTCCATTCTCTTTATCAAATGGTTCTTCACTTTGGAACCGTTCAAAAAAAACAATCGATCTAGTGATTAAAGGTTTAAGATGGGTAGTGGGAATTAGAGAAAAATATTATATTTGGATGGATACTTGTATGATAAAAAACAATTCAAACTTAGATCCAATTTTGAAACTTTCGATGAGATTACTTCAAGACAAATATGGTGATAAGGTTTCAAATATTTTGTACAAGGATTAGGAAGGAAGATACAAATAGAAAGAAGAGTATTTACAAGTATACAAGACATTGATGCTAGGAGGTAGTTGAGTTGAAAGATAACAATGGTGATTATTTCGAGGGGAGCCAAGGTTAAATTGATTTGGGAGTTGAATAGCTCACGGGAATACACAACAAGAAATGGATATAATGTAAAGTGCCATTAAAATAGGAATATCGCAAGAATATGGAGAGATATTTGGGATAGCCCAAGCATTCCTAAAGTCAAAATGTTTGTTTGGCTAGTAGGCCATAGAAAATTTTTATTTTGGGATAACATTATGAAAAGGGGTTTTCATGGCCCCTCATAATGTGTTCTTTGTAAAAAGAAGGAGAGTATAAACCGTCTCTTGGGACATTACTAAATAGTATGGAAACTATGGCAATGGGTTCTTAATATGTTTGGTAAATGCATGGTGATGAATGTTAAAATTGAAGAATGGTTAAAGCAATAGCATATTACTTTTAAAAGTGAGGCTTTACACACAATTCGGGATATATCAAAAGATACAATGCTTTGGATTATATAACTAGATAGGAATAGAAGAATATTTAAAAGAAAGGAAAGCAGTTTAGAGGTAATGAAAAGGAATATTCGTTTAGTCATAGAGAAGTATAATCTAACCCTATCAACTCACCCAATCCCTAATCTGGAAGCAGAGACCCTTGATAGATGGAGTCAAGTCATTAATTGAAATTATGATGTTGGGTATGAGAGAAACAAAAAGAAGGCAAAGAATATAAAGTGGAAACCACTAGATGTGGAATTGGTCAAGTTAAATTTTGATGGAGCATCTAAAGGAAATCGAGGACTAGGAGGAGAAAGATTAATTAGAAATAACAGAGGAGAGATTTTATCTCATTACACTTTCAATAGTGGATTTAAGACAAATAATGAAGTTGAAGCTTGGGCGACTTTAGAAGGGTTAAAAATATGCAAACAAATGAAATGGAACAAAGTATGGATGGAAGGTGATTCACTCATAGTAATAAATGGAATTTTGAGGAAAATAAAGGCTCTATGGAATATACAAGAGATAATTGTATAAATTCAAGATCTTGCTAAAGAGTTTGAAAAAATCAAGTTTACACTTATGTTAAGAGAAGAAAACAAATGTGTAGATAGGTTAGCCAATAAAGGGGTTTTAACTGAGAATTGTGAAGTTAAATTCTCTTTTCCAAGGTTAAAGGAAGTAGTAAGTCTAGCTAACAAGAAAATGTTGAACTTTAATGTTTTCTATTGATAATATTTGTTTTATTTTATAAATTTAATATATTTTCATATAAACTATTTATTATAATTTATGTGGTTGTACTTGTGCTTCAGGAAGGAAACTAGCAATCCAGATCTGGTAAAACGGACTATGATAGTACAATGTTTAAGAAATATTACTCTATTAAGATGCAATACATAGATAGTAGAGGTGAAGTTTTGGCATTGTGAAGGTAGTTGTAGGAAAATGTTAATAAGGATGCTTAATGTTGGAATATTTGTCTTCACACAAAAAAAATTGAAAAAAATCATGAAAATGAAAATCATGAATTTAGATATTTTATGTAAAATGGCATAGGTTTATAGCTATAGCATCTCAATTGAGATCATAAGTGAATCTATTTCTAAACTCTGAGCTCTAAAGAAGAGAGTTTTGATTTGTCAAGGGTTGGGACCAAGTACAACCCCTTGTTTTCCAACAATAAATAAATAAATAAATAAATATATATATATATATATATATATATATATATATATATATATATATATATATATATATATATATATATATCATTAAAATGTATTGTATATATTTAAATTTATCAATATATATTTATGTAGTATATAGAATATAAATATATACTAATGTCACATGCATATTCATTAAATATATATATAAATATATTTTATGAAAGCATGATTTATATACATAAAAATAAGAAAGATTAAACAATATAAAAAAAAATCTATTAAAATATAGTTAAGTTAAATTTTAATAGAGTTATAAAATTAATATTGAGGGAGATACGACCCTGTGAAGTCAATGAAATTGCAAATATTTGTCAGCTAGGGTTCGGATGATGGGAAGAGCAATGAAGGGCTAGGACTTCAATGAGGGCTAGGACTTCAATGAGGCAAGACATTCTATCTGGACATAGAATTTTTCAACTAAGTTTTTTTTTCATTCTTTATCTTAGAAATTTTGTATGCAAATTATTATAAAGTTTTTATCAAATATTATATATGCTATAGGACATTCTGATCAATTTCAATAGATTTTGTGTTTTAATTTCCTTTCCATGGACCGATTTATAGTTAAATATTTAGAATCATCTCTAGTGGTAGAGGTTAGTGAGCGCACCTTAGAGAGATCCTCGTTGCTCCAAGATAGGGTGATTTTTGGTAAATTTAATGGGTATTGACCAAGGGATTTAGCCTTAAGAAAATGGATTGATAGGAGTTGGAAGTCTCCATAAGTGATTCTATCATTTCTTCCCAAAGGTTTCTTCCTAGCCATTTTTTTTCTAGAGAAAAAAGAAAAAAATCCTAAAAGGGGGTCCTTGGTTTATGGGAAGAGAAAGACTCTTCCTTACCCATTGATATGAAGGCTTTTCACCTAAAAATGTAAATCTATCCCTAGTACCAGTCTGGGTTAGGATGCTTGGGTTACCCATTGAGTTTTGGGAATAGATACCTTCAAGGAAATAGGCAACACTCTAGGAGAATTCGTTGAGACTTTAGATACTATGAAAGATGAATTATTGGCTATTTATGCTCAAATATTGGTCATGATTGATATAAGTAAAGCAATACCAAAATAAATCATTCTTAAGTATGGGGATAATATGTGGATCCAAACCATAGTCTATGAAAACATATCTTTTAGATGTAGAAGATGTCATGAGGTGGGGCATATTGAGAGATCATGCCCTAAGAAGAGTCCAATAGAATCATATGTAGAAAACCACAAGAGAAACTTACAAATGGTTATGGATGAAGATGGTTTTCAACTTCTAAAAAATAGATCTAGAAAAATGAAAGAAAATAAATAGTGGAGACCAGTATGGAAGAATATTGGAAGATATACCAACTCTTTTAAGGCTTTGGCCTATGAAGAAAAAGTAGATCAAAACTTAGAGGACATAGTACAACAGTTTTAACATATTAACAAGGAATTGTCTATTCAGTATGATCCTAATTTAAGGAAGAACATTCTCAATGAACCTAAGGAATGTGTCTCATCAGATTTAGAAGACTCTCTCGAAGTACCATGCACCACTCAAGATAAAAAAAAATTGGTAAAGAAAATGTAGTTTTAGAAGTTAATACCTTTACCCTTAATAAGGAAATACCAGAAAATGAGCAGGACAAGTCAAAAGCTTCTGTAGTAGAGCCAAGAGAGGATAAATATGATGAAAAACAAAATTGTGAAAGAATATTGAGGAATAGGATAATAAGACCTACTCTTGATATAGGCAAGGCAAAAAGAGGAAAACCCTCAAACTATCAAGCAAGATCCATGGAAGCAAGAGAAAACATAGAGAAAGGAACACAAACTAAGTTTGTTGAACTTCTCTTTACCAAATAATAAATGATATTGGTAATATGTAGGCGATGCCAAAAGCCCCTAATGAGACATGATTATCATCTCATGGAATATACGGAGTGCTAATGCCCCCTCAAAGCAGAGGTGTATCAGGGACCTATGTTTGAGTAATAAGCCTGCTATTATTTGTATCCAGGAAACTAAAATAACAAAAGAAGAAGTTTCAAAAACTATGAAAGCAATATGGGCAAGATGTGAATGGGATGCTATGGATTCTGAAAGAGCGGTAGGGGGAATTCTAACTTGTTGGAATCCTTCTAGAACCTCTTGTGTACCATTCATAAAACTAGGCATTGGATAGCCTCTTTAGTCACTTGCTACTTTGCGGATATTTGTTTCATCCTTATCAATGTCTATGGACCTACAACTCTGTCAAGTAAATTAGAAGTTTAGAGTGGGACTGAAGCCTTTATGAGAAGTCAAGACTAAGAAAATTGATTCATGATCATAGGAGATTTTAATACCATAACCAAGTTGGATGAAAAAAATGGGGGAATTAGGAAATTAACCAAAGTATGAGAGATTTCTCGGCTTTTATTCAAAACAATAATCTATGGGAGGTTGAGTTTGAAGAAGACAACTGCACTTGGACCAACAATAGGAGAGGCCAGAACCTAATAGTAAAAAAATTAAACAGATGCATTCTCTCATATCATTGGCTAGATGAAGGAACTTGTGCTAAAATTAATATATTAACAAGGATTGGTTTATATCACTGGTCAATGAGAGTTAAAATGGTGGTAAGTGAATTCAAAAAAATATCATATTTTAAATATGAGTAGATGTGGAAAGACCATCCTCAATTTGTTGATATGATAGTTCAAACGTAGAATTCTTCAAGTAATGGTGAGTTGTATGCTCTTCCAAATCAAAGTAAATCTATGACATCTAGATTAAAAGAATGAAACAAGAACACTTTTGTAAATATGTTTGAGAAGAAATAAGAACTAAAAGATAAACTTTCAAAATTTCAAAAAGATGATCATTATAATCCAAGCTCAAAGGAAAGGGAGTTGCTTAGTGAATATCATAATATTTTGAGTAAGGAAGAGAAATTTTAGAGATTAAAATCAAGACAAACTTGGTTAAAAGGAGAAAGAAATACAAAGTTTTTTCATAGGATGGCTATAGTACAAAGATCATCATCCAGAATTAGTAGAATTAAATCAATAGAAGGGGTTTGGATTGAAGATCATAGCGAAATTAGAAAAGAGGTAAAGTCTTTTTATTAAAATATAATGGGATCAAAGGAGATTGAAGTTCTTAAAGATAAACTTCTTCAATATGTTCCTTCAATGATAACGAATGAAGACAATAGGAAATTGATGGAGTCTATTACTCTAGAAGAAGTTCATTTAGCTCTTTTATCTTTTAATAAGGATAAATCCCCAAGTCCATATGGGCTCTCTACAAAATTTTACCAACATAATTGGGATATAGTGAAGGATTATTTATTGGTGGCAATGGAATAGTCTAGGGTAAAACAATATATACCTTATAAAATAAATGCAACATATCTTACCCTAATTCCAAAAAATAAGGATGTTGAATTGTTTGATTCTTTTAGACCCATAAGCCTATGTAATATGACATATAATATTATCTCCAAAGTGATGGCAAATCGATTAAGGCCATTGTTAGACAAAATTATTTCAGAAGAGTAAGGAGGATTTGTGAAAGGGAGACAAATTCTGGACATGATCATAGTAGTTCATGAGTAAAGCCTATGATAGGGTTAAATGAGATTTTATTTTTGTACTTTTAGAAAAGTTTGGATTCGAGAATAAATGGGTTAGATGGATTAAAGATTGTGTCTCTACAATTTACTATTTAGTGTTGGTCAATGGGTTAGTAACAAAATCTTTTAAAGCCAAGAGAGGCCTTAGACAAGTAGATCCTCTATTTCATTATTTGTTCAATATTATGGCAGATGTTTTGAGTAGGAACTTAAAGAAGGCCTATAAATATGGGCTTATAAGTGGACTTAAGGTTAGTAATAACATCAACAACATCACCCATCAAAATTTTGTAGATGATACAACCCTTTTTGGAAGGGCAAGGATAGGCCAAAGCTTTGAATTATTTTTTAGAGGAATATGAAAGAGCATCAGGGAAAAAAGTTAATAGGACAAAATCCAAAATTTACTTCCTTAATACTAGCTAATATCAAAGAAAGAATTTGCAGGTTACTTCAAATGGAGGAGGTAAATTTGCCAACAACTTATCCAAGGATGCCTTTATTTGAGGGGAGAATAAGGATAGAACTATGGAATCCAGTTATTTGTAAAGTTTATAATAAACTTCCAGCTTGGAAAGGTAGATGATTATCACTAGCAGGAAGAGTGAAATCAATTAAGTCATTCTTAGAGGCCATTCCTACATATTATATGTCATTTTATTCTATGCCAAAATCAATTGAAAAAAATAATCTATATTATGTGATCCTTTTTATGGTCAGGTTTACATGATAAAAGAGAATTTCCTTTGGTGAAATGGAGCAAGGTGTGTGATGATAAAATATCTCAATTTAGATCCAATTTTGAATCCTTGGATGAGATTGCTTCAAAACAATTATGGTGATAGGGTTTCAAAAATTTCGTACAAGGACCAGGAAGGAAGATTCAAATGGAAAGAAGATTTTCTTATAAGTATACAAGACATTGATGCTAGGAGGCAATTAAGTAGAAAGATAATAACTATGATTATTCCAAGTGGAGCCAAGGATAAATTGATTTAGGAGTTGAATAACTTAGGAGAATACATAACAAGAAGTGGATATAATATATGACACCAACAAAATAGTAATATCACTAGAATATGGAGAGATATTTGTGATAGCCCAAGCATTCCTAAAGTCAAATTGTTTGTTTGGCTAGTAGGTCAAGAAGAATTTGATCCTAGAATTGCCTTATGAAAAGGGGTTTTTATGGCCTCTGTCAATGTGTTCTTTGTAAAAAGGAGTATGATAGTATAGACCATCTCTTGGTGCATTGCTCAATAGTCTGGAAACTCTGGTAATGGATTCTTAACATGTTTGGTAAATGCATGGTGATGAATAGTAGAATTGAAGATTGGTTAAAGCAATGGTAAAGCACTTATAAAAGTGAGGCTTTACAGATAATATGGCTATAAAGGAATAGAAGAATATTTAAAGGAAATGAAAGTAGTTTAGAGGTAATGGAAAGGAATATATGTTTATCCATAGAGGAGTCTAAACCAACCCTATCAACTCACCCAATATCTAATCTAGAAGCAGAGAGCTTTGATAGATGGATTCAAGTCATTAAATGGAATTATGATGTTGGGTACAAGAGAAGCAAAAAAAGGTAAATAATATAAAGTGGAAACCACCAAATGTGGAGTGGGTTAAATTGAATTTTTATGGAGCATCTAAAGGAAATCCAGGACCAAGAGGAAGAGGAGGAATAATTAGAAATAATAGAGAAGAGATTTTGTTTCATTACGCTTTTAATAGTGGATTTAAGACAAATATTTAAGTTGAAGCTTGGGCGGCTTTAGAAGGGTTAAAAATATGAAAACAAATAAAATGGAATAGAGTATGGATGGAAGGTGATTCTCTCATAGTAATATATGCAATTTTGAGGAAAGCAAAGGCTCCATGGAACATACAAGACATAATTATAGAAATTCAAGATCTTGCTAAAGATTTTGAATAAATTGAGTTTACACATACTTTAAGGGAAGGTAAAAAATGTGTATATAGGATAGCCAATAGAGGGGTTTTGATCGAGGATCATGAAGTTAAATTCTCCTTTCCATGGTTAGAGGAAGTAGTAAGTTTAGCTGAAGCTGACAAGAAAATGTTGATTGCCTGAATCAAATAATGATTAAGATTTACTTTATGAAGAACACAAGCTTATACTGAGAGGGGGGTGAACAATATAAGACCACTTTTTACTTTTCTTTTCAATTCAATATTATGCAGTGTACAGATAGCATTATCAATAGCAGTAATCAAAGCAATGCACAAAACACCATCCACAAAAGTGACACAACAATTTACATGGTTCACCCAATGCAAGCTACTCCACGGAGAAAATATTTTGCTAAATATTTCTCAATCAATCTTTTGGGAATCCTTCCCAATTACAATGTTTATGGACCTCTGTCCAAATAAGATGTTGATCCCCTAAATCTCAAGTTCATGGATCTCTTCCACAGGAGAACTCTTTCCCCTTCTGCTCTGGATAGTGATCTTCTAGAAGACTCTGTCTCTCTACTGCACTAACTGGTGGATCTCTCTCCACTTGAAGACTCCTCACTCAGATCTATCTTCAATTATCCTAGTTGTTGGATCTCTATCCACTAAGACTTTGTCCTCTATACTTTGTCACCTCCAAAGCTCTGTCAATAGGTTCACTCAGAACCTCCTCAAATCTGCTCAATAGGCTCACTTATAACTTGCTCAAATCTGCTCAATAGTCTCACTCAGAACCTGCTCAAATATGCTCAATAGTCTCACTTAGAACCTGCTCAAATCTGCTCAATAGGCTCACTCGAAACCTGCTCAAATCTGCTCAATAGGCTCACTCATAACCTGCCCAAATATGCTCAATAGGTTCACTCAGAACCTGCTCAAATATGCTCAATATGCTCACTCAGAACCTGCTCAAGTATGCTCAATAGGCTCACTTAGAACCTGCTCAAATCTGCTCAACAAGCTCACACAAAACTTGTCCTAATCTGCTCAATAAGTCCTCTCTAGGACTTACTCAAATCTGCATAACAAGCTTTCACAAAAGCTTACACAAAAACAGTCCACAAGCCTTCTCAAAGACTTGCCTCAAATCATCTCAACAAAATCTCAACTCAATATCATAGAAGCATAAAGAGAATTGTTAGAGACTCAATATGTTCTATACTCAAATCCCAATCTCAATTCAAAGTAATCTCAACTCAGCTCAATCTTATAGAAGCATAAAGATAATTGTTAGAGACTCAATATGTTCTATACTCAAATCCCAATATCAACTCAGCTCAATCTTAACTCAATCTCATAGAAGCATAAAGAGAATTGTTAGAGACTCAATATGTTCTATTATCAAGGCTCAATCTCAAATCAATTAGAATATAAAATAGTTTATTTCATGGAACTTGAACAACCACTTCATGCAACCACTTGACTAGGCTTAATCAACTCTACTCAACCAATCACTTCAAGAAATAACTCTTTGTCACAAACCCTAGTCCAAGCATGAATCAACTAATTCAAAATGTTTCTAAAAATGCTCAACAACAAATCTTACATAACAATGATACTCATGTTCTTTTCTAACTCAAGTTCAAGTTCTTTCCATCACCCATTGGTTTCAACAACAATGCTAATAAGCCAATGTTTTAATCACAACTCTCAATTCAGAAAACCTTGAAGCATAAACTCAAAGTACTTCACTCAACCAATGGTCTAAAAAACAATGCTCATTAAACAAGGTTTAATCACCACTCACAATCCAAAAAACCTTGAAGCATTAACTCAACCACTTTTGAAAAGGAAACCACAATCAATCATTTTCACTCCAATGATATTTCAAAAATCAACCACCCAAATAAAATCAATGGAGAGTATTACTCATACCTTTTTGATGCCTTATGAGTTGTCCACTAAATCTTTCACACTCAACACACTTTCTTTTTCAACTCTTAACAAGGGATAGAGATCTTGAGTAATAACACAACAATAATATCCAAATAACACCTTATTACTCCTACTTTATTTTAACATCCACCAAAGTTCTTTTTAAAAGAAAACCCTTACTCAAAATAAATTTCACTAAAAAGAACTTTATCAAAAACCCTTATTACTCCTAACAATTTCAAAAAATCACAATTAAAAACAATTCACAACTCAAACAACCACCATGACTAGCACCTTTACCCCTTATCACTCCACCTTAGGCAATCCAAACAAAAGATTAATAAAAACCTTAATACCTGCCTCGAGGGGAATCGAACCCTCGTCTTGCCCCAATGCGAACGCCCTAGCCGCAGCCAAGTTGCCGCACAAGCTGCGGGCTCATTTGTGAAAAATAAGCACCACCTGCTTCTTATCCTTCACCCTCTTTCGCCAAGCGAAAAGTATGTGCCTTGGGCGCCTAAACAGAACAAAGCTAAAAATGATGCTTGCGGGAATCGAACGCACAACCTCCTTGTCACCAAAACCTTTGCACAATCCAAGATGCCACTAGGCCACACTGCCCAATGCGTTTTGTGAAGTGGTCATTGTCTCCCTTTAATGTTCGCTGCGTCACTTAAACAAAAAACACGAGCTCTTTTTCTTCGCAAATACCAAGCGCAAATATCAACGAGCAAGGATGAATTAATTAAAAAATTCAATGGCATATTTATATGCCTTCCATTTTCTTTGGAAACGTCGGCCTTTTTGAAACTTCCTTCATGATGTCGGCGGATAAACTTTTAATTTTAATTTTAAAATTAAAATTAAAATTTTAAATAAATTAAAATTTAAACTAAATCTTTAAAATTAAATATCTCCATCATCGGGGCACCTTTTTCTATGAAACGAAAAACCAACTTGGGTTTTAAGAAAAACCCATTTCAAATCTGCCATCCATAGTTTTAAATTAAACCTTTAAAATTAAATTTCTCCATCACCGGGGTACCTTTTTCGATGAAACGAAAAGCCAACTTGGGTTTTAAGAAAAACCCATTTGAAATCTGCCATCCATGGTTTTAAATAAAAACCTTTTGCAAAGCTTCCCTTGAAGCTCCTTTTGGAAGCAAATGCCATGCATCCCTTCTTGAACCTTTGATCAAAAACCTTTGCTTCTCATGAAGCTCTTTATGAAACACAAACATAGTGCTTACTTACATAGATCCTTTTGACATCAATGACAACTCTTAGCTTAGGGACTCAAAATGTCCAACACTTTAATATTTTCCATTGGTAATATATGCTTTATTTTATAACAATAATGTGTTTTCATATAAACTATTTATTATAATTTTTGTGGTTGTATTTGTGTTTCGCAAAGGAAACTAGCAATATAGATTTTGTAAAGCAAACTATGATAGTGCAATGTTTTGGAAATATTACTCTACTAAGATGCAATGCATAGATAGTAGAGGTGAACTTTTGGTATTGTGAAGGTTGCTATAGAAAATATCAAGAAGTATTTTGAATTTTGGAATATTTGTATTCATACAGTAAATTGAAAAGATCTATAAAATGAAAATCAAGAATTCAAACATTTTATGTAAAACGACATAGGTTTCTAGCTATAGCATCTCAATTGAGATGAGAAGTATATCTATTTGTAAACTCTCAAGCTCTAAAGAAGAGAGTTGTAATTTGTCAAGGGTGGGGGACCCGAGTACAACCCCTTATTATTCAACCAAAAAAATAGAGTTATAAAAGTTATGAAAAACAACTAAGTAGAGATCAGGGAAAATATTTTTCTAAGTAAAAAAAAGATGAAAAATAGATTTTAAAATTTTATTAGTTAAGAAGTTATATAGGCAATTTTTATAGGTGATGTTAGTTATTTTAACCAAGTTTAACGTAGTTTGAATGCCTCTCATCAAAATATAGTATACAATCTTATCCTCTTTAGAACCTGACTCCTTTTAAATTTGAATCTTGAACCTCCTATATAGAATTCCAAAGTCTATCATTAAATTCATTTAAATTGTAATATTAGGCATATTTAAATTATATATTCTCTAAAAACGAGATTAATAACTATGTTATAATAAATACCTTACTTAAGGGTATTCACATTAGCTAGTAAAAAATGATGGCATCAATTGGAAATTGAAGATGATCTAATTTATTTGTTTATTAAATATTTGTTATGCATACATATAAAAACTTACACACGAGATCTAAAGGTAGTAGGAATATTGTCGAATGTTGAGGACACTCAAACCATTAGCTTCTTTATAGCGAGCATCCCCACCCCCTCTATTGATTAGCATTATTAATTAGCTAACATAAAAAATCTTAAATAAAAAGGAATATTTTAATAAGGATGCGCATTATATGCAACTCTGCTTTTTCACACATTTAGAGAAACATAGTAATATGTTATATAACAATCTAAGGGGTTAATATTTCCCAAGGCTTGTTGGTGGGTTGTCGTGATTCGAGTGAATGAGTGCTTACTGGTGGGTTGTCATGGTTCCTATTGGGTTACCATGGTTCAATTTTGAATTGCTTGTTGGGAACTCCAACATAGAGGTTTCAAGCCATCTACAAAGGAGGTTGATTGTTGGGCATGATCTTTCCCTGACAAGGTACTAGAACAACAAGTAAGGGTTCCACCATTTTTTATTTTTGAGGAAAAAATATGAAAATAAATTTTAATTAAATTAATATAAATAAAAAAATTATGGTGTGGGAATTCTCGCCCTTCTGAATATTTTACTTGCAGTTACTCAAACAAGGCCTTTGTTTTGGTTTTGGGATAAATTGAGTATTTTTCACAATGGAAGAGATTTGTGAGTTTATTGCTTGGAGGGTAGGGTTTGATTGAGTTTTGATTTATTGTTTCAAACCTAGACCACTTCTATTTGACATTGTTTTTGTCCTTTTGGTGGCTTTTGCCATGGTAGAAAGGTTTTTGCTTCTCATTTCCTCCCTTCTTCGCCTTCCTTTTTTGGCTCCTCTTTGTATTTAGTGTTGAATGAGGTGAGCATCGACCTTCTCAAGAGTAAGTTGCCTCCAATATTGAACTTTGGTTCTATTGGCTACAGTCTCTTGCGTCCTATTTCTTCTTCAAACCCTAATGACTTTGTTCCTAGACTGGACTCTACTCCAATGGTTGAAGTACCCCAAAAAATGTTCTTCATTTTGTTGCTACCCTGTCTGAACGTGCCTTGGTTGGAAGGTTCATTGGACTTTGGCCAAGTTCGACTACTTTGGAAAAGTGGATATCTTTAGTTTAGGGGTCTAAGATATTTAGTTATGAACTCTTGATATGTGGGAGAGGATACTTCATGGTCATCCTAGAATCCAAAGAAGAACAAGATATTATATTTCAAGGAGGGCCATGGTTTATGGGCTCAAGTGCCTTATTTTTAAACTTTTGGACAACCCACTTTGACCCTCAAGTAGATGTGCTTGAGGAAGTTCCTATTTGGGTAAGATTTCCCTTTCTCCCTCTTCATATTTGGAATAAACCCTCTCTAGAGCTCATTGGAAATAAGATTGACAAGTTTATTGATTGGATTCCTCCAAAAAATTTGAATGCTTCATGTGCTTGTATTTGTGTTCAAGTTAATCTGAAAAATGGTTTACCTGAAGCTATTGGGATTAAGGTTTTGGATTGGATCCACACACTAGTTTTAGAATATGAGCATTTGCCTTTCAAATTTCCATCTTGCCATGAGTATGGACACTTTGCCAAAGATTGCCCAATTAGCCAAAAATCACATAATAAGAAGGATCTAGCTAACAATAAAGGCTTTTAGAAAGCACAAACCAAGAAGAGGAATAAAAATACTAGAAGCCAGAAGCCCAAACCTACAAACCACTTGAGAAATCCAACAGGTATGAAGCTCTAAACTCATAGCAGGAAAAAATATCCAAGATGAATCTGACCATGAAGAAGGAAACCATGAGTAAGCCTCTATTGATGTAGAGCTAGTAGATCAAACTCTACAAGAAAGTACAAGTGAAGAACCTTATGAGAAAATAACCAAAGAAATCTAAATTGAGCTAAGGGATGGCATCATACTCCCTGGATTTTACCCTAAAATTCTTAACTTGTGCTCACATTTTTACTTTCGCTCTACTTCCTATTTCTTCTACAAGCTAACCTTGAAGTACAAATTTTGGATTTGATCTTCTGCTACATTGATTTGGATTATTTGTGGTTGGTGGATTCGTGTTGTGGTCTGAAAGGAAATAGAGTGTCCATTTGGATACCTCGATCTCTTCTGTCTGCTTTTGTGTCATCCATCAAGTTTTGTGTACTTTGTTTCCTGCATTTATTTACGCTTTACATTTATCTTTTGGTTTTTGTGTCTCTGAAGCAAAATTGTTCCCTATCCCAATGAGGCATGATTTTTCTAACCCTAATTTAGGATTTTTGCTCATAGAAGCGAGATCGTACCTTGTTCTAATGGAGTGCGACTTTGCCTGTAGTGTTATTGGACCTGCTATCTGTGAGGCATGATTTTTCCTAGGATTGAATTGGGAGAATCTATCAGATTCTTATTACATGAGTATTTTCTAAATCACATCTAGGGCATAATAACATAATTTGTTTTTTGTTTCTCTACTGTTATATTGTTGTTTTATTATTAATTCTCCAAAGATCAATTTTTGCTTTTGTTTTCAAAGGTCATCTAAAAGGACCTAGGGGGCTTGATTGCTGCGCCTCAAAGCATTATTGTACAGTGGCCTAAGTAGACCCCCTAATGATAATCTCATTTTCAAGTGTTTCATAATTTATCTTGCAAAAAAAGGTAATTATGATATCATTGGACAAGAGGTAGATAAAAGCTAGATAAACCACAAGTCAAGATAAGTATTCTAATTATTTAATTGGTTGAAGATCTAATATTGAAGAACATAAGTTTATACTAATAGGGAGGGGTGAACAATATAGCACCCACTTTTTACTTTCTTTCCAAACCAATATCAATTAATGTCCTTAATTGCAATAACCAAATATAGTAGTGTGCATTAATAACTTAGATAACAATAGTAAGCAAGAGCACAAGTCACCACACACAATTGAGACATAATATTTAACGTGGTTCCCCCAATGTGGGGTACTCCACAAGATAATATCCTTATAATATGTCACACAAAAATAAGGATCCTTATCCAATACAATGGTTACTTTGAATTGCTCAAAGCTAGGAAATACATTGATTTGCTCAGGTAGGCAATCCACTAATCTACTCAGCTAGGCAACACACTGATCTTCTCAGGTAGGCAACACACTGATCTACTCAGGTAGGCAATATACTGATCTGCTAAGCTAGGCAACACACTGATCTGCTCAGGTAGGCAATCCATTGATATGCTCAGCTAGGCAACACATTAATCTACTCAGGTAGGCAATCCATTGATCTACTCAACTAGGAAACACACTGATCTGCACAAGTAGGCAATCCAATGATCTGCTCAGCTAGGAAACACATTGATCTGCTCAGGTAGGAAATCCACTTATCTGCTCAGCTAGGCAACACACTGATTTGCTTCAGTAAGCTCACCAAGAACTTGCCCAAATCTACTCTAGCAATCTCACTAAGAACTTGCTCAAATCTTCTCAATAGGCTCACTCAGAACCTCATCAAATCTGCTCAACAAGCTCACCAAGAACTTGTTCAAATATGCTCTAGCAAGCTCACTAATAACTTGCCCAAAATTGCTCAACAAGCTCACTAAGAACTTGCTCAAAATCTGATCAACAAGCTCACTAAGAACTTATACAAAAATTTTCTCAACAAGCTCACCAAGAACTTGCTCAAAATTTGCTCAACAAGCTCACCAAGAACTTGCACAAAATCCATTCCAAAAACTGTCCACAAATCTATCAAAAAATCTATCCCAAAAGCCTTCTCAAAGGCTCAACCAATCATGCTCAAATAACACTCAAATCTCATCCACAAATCAAAGGCAAGGCTTAAATATGAACTCAACAATGAATGGTAATACACTCTTCAAAGGATGACAACTATGATCCACAATGATCTCAACTCAAATCAATCTCATAGAAGCATAAAGAGAATTGTTAGAGACTCAATATGTTATATACTCAAATCCAATATCTTTCTCAACTCAAAGCAATCTCATAGAAGCATAAGGAGAATTTTTAGAGACTCAATATGTTCTAATCTCAATTTATTTCTCAACTTCAACTCAACTCAAATCAGAATATAGAATAGTTTCTTTTATGGAACTTGAACAATCACTTCTCACAATCACTTGACTAGGCACAATCAACTCAACTCAACCATTCATCTCAAGGGACAACTCTTTCTCACAAAACCCTAGTCCATGCATGTATCAACAAACTCAAATGTTTCCAACAATGCTCAACCATAAATCTCACATAACAATGATACTCATGTTCTTTTCAAGTTCTTTGCATAACCAATGGGCTTCAACAACTATGCTTATAAAACAAGGTTTAAACACAACTCTCAAACCAGAAAACCTTGAAGCATTTCAACCAACCACTTTCAAAAAGGAAACCACAATCAATCCTTTTCTCTCCAATGATATTTTATAAATCAACCACCATAAACAAAGTCAATGGAGAATATTGCTCATACCTTTTTGATGCCTTATTGGTTGTCCACTAAATCTGCCACACTCAACAAACTTTGAAAAAGAACAAAACACCTTCACTTTTGAAACCCTTTACAAAAACAAAAATATCTCTTTATATACACCTTATTTCTCCCTCTAAATAATTTAATCAAATAGCCCTCGAAATAAGCTTTCCAACGATATATAATATGATATATTTCTAAAAAGAAAAACACCAAAAATTTCTCTTTTTCCAAAAGTGGATCACAACCCTTATTCCTCCTAGAAATAACAACAAGCTTACAAAACATTATAACTCCCTATCTATAAAAATTATTTTTCATACACCGAAAGCATTCACAATATCAACCATGCAAGGCGCTTCTCATAAATACCTTTAATTTCGAAATCGTGACCTTAACCTTTGAAAACGTTTCGTAAAAATTGATGAGCGCCTTCACACCTGCGGGAGTTAAACTCTATTCCTCCTTGCTAGCGTTGTGAGATACTAACCATGTGGGAGCAAGCCCACATTGGGAATAAATCCCAACCTTACTGTATAAACTATGCTGGATTGTTCTTAAAACGAAAAAACATTTTCCACCAAAACTTCTGCCCCTACGGGATTCGAAATGCAAACCTCCTTTGTGCCAAAGTTATCTCTTGCCAACTGTGCTGCACTATCCAACGTGACGTCAGGTCTAGATGTCCTCGATTTTCTTTAACCCTCGAAAATGACTTCTTTATTTTTTTCCTTCCGCTTCCTCCACGCACGAATTACTCTTTGATTTTCTCAACCTTGGCATTCTCAATAGGTAAAGTTTTTAACCATTATATATACACATTATAATGCTTCGAAAGACGTCAACGGATTATAATCAAACCTTCATTCTTTTGGACGTCGGTGATAATAATAAAATATTAAATTTAATTTTAATTTTAAATTTAAATTTTAAATAATTTAAAATTTAAACTTAAATATTTAAAATTAAATATCTCCTTCATGAAAAGCCAACCTGGGTTTTAAGAAAAACCCATTTCAAATTTGCCATCTATAGTTTTAAATAAAACCTTTTATTTTTCCTGCCTTGGTTTTCACAAAAACCCTATATATATCCATGCTCTCCAAAATATCATAAATGCTTATTTATGAAATTGCCTTGGCCATCAAAACTCAATGTGATCCATGTGACATCACTAATCCATGTGATATCAATGAAAACATAAAATAACTCAAATTGCCAACAAATATGAATATTTATTCTTAGGCATTTGAAAGTGAAAAACATATAATGTGCAAATAAGTTAAAATATTGTGCATTTATCTTGTGCCCTTACTTTAAAGGTTTTCTAGATAAAACCCTAGGTTAGCAAGAATTCAAAGGAAAAATCATATTAGGTTAGCTCTTGTATTCTTGCATTCTTTTTTTTGCATTATCCTTTATCTTTCATAGCATAAATCTAGAAAGGCCAAACTTAGGTGATTGCTTGAAACTAAATACATCAAACTATCCCGAAATCCTGAGGACTTGGAGTGAGTCCTTAAACCATTCCTGGTGAACCCTTCCCCCTAGCATCGAGTGTAGAGAACAATATACCCCCGTGGTTCACCCCATAAGGCTTTCTATATTTCATGGATCTAGCCTTTTTTGGAATTATACGCGGTAGGACAATTTTCCCCCTCTACATCTTTGGTGAACCCAATGTGAACACATCCTTTATTTTGAAAAATCTAAAGCAAGATCATTAATTATATTTGAAAAGCTTTTAATAAATAAAATCAGTGTGTTAGTGTTTTCCCCTAACTATTTTTACTACTTCTAATGGCTCCCTTCTGTAGAAGTCAAAGGAAACAATTAGAATTTGATTATGTTCCTTTGGAAGATGATAAGATTGATAGGGAAGACCCTAATGTAGGTGATGAGTGATTATTTGGTACATATTTTCATAGTAAATTGTTTCATTTTTATATTTAATTTATGATTATAATGTATTTTAAGTTAGTTTTTCTTGTTTATTTATGTGAATTGTCAATAAAAATATGAATGCAATTGAATCTGACAAATGTGTGCATTTTATGCAAAATATGTCCGAGTTATGGGTAATTATGCACGAAAGTCTTGAAGGATGTTCCACAGATGCAAAGTGCAACAGTGAAAGCTTAAGGATATATCGTGGATGTGAGAAGATGGATGTAAAAAGGGGTAAGGAAGCCTTAGGCGTGGTGAAAGAACAATGGTTCATTACTATTACGGAATATGGTAACTGAAGTATGTTACTAAAAATAGTTATCGAAGTATGTTACAGAAGGTAGCTATTGAAGGTTGTTACTGAAGAGAATTCTTACCAGAAGTTATCAAAGAGAGTTGACCAACGTCGTACGCCACATCAGTGATAGCATGGTGCTCTCACATGGCAATAAAGGATTACAGTCAGCTTAGATTAAGTTGACTTGTCACATATTCTTCACGAGGATATTGTGATTAATAAAGTTGTTATCACTTTATTCAGTAAAGTTGTATAATTGGAATATTGTTAGGTTGATTAGATTTAGACGCAATATTGTTATGTCTTTTTTGAGAATAAAGGACATGATTATATTGTACATCTTGCAAAACATTTAAATTAGCATTGTTTTGTTATGTTCATTCATAAAGTGCCACTTGGACCACTTAGGTTATTTACTGAGTCCAAGTAGGTTATGGAATTGTGTTAGTTTAGATTATTTTTGTTAGTACATAGTTGTTGCATTATCAAGTGCACAAATCCACATGGAAAATACGTGGAAGAATTTCATTTAGAATGTCCAAGTGACATTATATATTACATAGGAGACCTTTGAAAAGGTCTGGCTAGCTAATGGAGAAAATGTCTAATTTGCGACTATTCCTAATGTAATTCTCTACATACAATTTCTGAAAGCTGGATGTGCAACTATGTATGCTTGAATTTCTAGTAATAAAGTAGCAGCACTTTTGTTACTCATATGGTAACTGTGTCAATTACTTTCTTTATGCTTTGCTTGCCTTGGTAACTTCCCTTTCTTTTATTTTCCTACAACCATAAAATGAGTAGCATTAGAATAATTTAATGAAAATAATTTACTAAAGTTAAAATAGAGTAAGGAAAGGGGAGGAGGTTAATACTAACCTTCCGGAGGCAGGGCCCACTTCGAAAGGTTAGTCCCTAAATCTCTTCCCCCAAAAACATGGTAGATAGAGTTAGAATGTAGAATAAGTCTTAGAGCATAAACTTAATTAAATTGCACAATAAATAATTATGAATTATACTATGCATCATTAAATCATACATGGATCCACACATATTCATATAGACTTAGTCTAAATTGCATCTTTAGTTTAAACACAATTTTATTTTATTTTACTTTCTGCAAACTTTAATTTTTTCAAAACCTGATACTAAAAGAGATCAAAATCAAGCTTAGAATTAATTACTACGGTACAATCTATACTGGATTGCTACTCTTTAAATCTAACCTTGATTACCCTCAGATTGAAAAAATTAAATGTAAGCTTTTATAGCCGATTAGTAGGTCCAGAAGAGCAATAAGAGGTAGATATGGAAACTGAAACTAATCCTGATCCTTATGGTGGACCTAATGGTAGCTTTGTCTTCTCATCATTTGATCATATTTGAGAATTCATGAAAGCTCATAAGGAGAAGCTATTGGAATATGTAGAATGAGAAGCTCGTCTTGAAAAGGAAGATGCTACTCCTTCTCCTCCCATTAGGTCTTCTACGCTTGATAATGATAATCCCACATCTCAACCTGTGTATCTCAGTAATCTGAAATACCAAGTAACTGGTGCTACTACTAATACCACCAATGTTGGATGGAATCCACCTGTTCCTCTAACTAGTAGTGGCACTCAAAATTATTTTCAATTTCCTCCTTCATCTTCTAATGTCAACATTATTGCTTCTATTCCACCACAAGTAAATCTTCCATTCTCACAAGGCACCACATATAACAATAACCTTCTCATGTCCAACCTAAGTCAAGGGAATATCGAAAACACACATAATCCAAAAATGCAAAATTTAGTAAATTTAGTCAATCAGTTGGTTTCAAGGATGGATATGATTCAGCCTTCAAGGTTTACATACCGTTATAAGAAAATGTGTAGTCAACCATTGGATCCTATTGTTGTTGCTAGACCTTATCCCAAGAATTTTTCTATGTCAATTTTACCAATCTATAAAGGGATGGAAGATCCAATAGAGCATCTAAGAGGATTAAGGATAGCTTGCCATGATCTTGTTTATGATGATATGCTTCTATTGAAAACATTTCCAAAGAGTCTTGTTGGAGTTGCATTAGAATGGTATTATCGATTGCCCAACTATTCTTTAAAGAGATTTGAGAAGACTGTAGAGATGTTTGTTCATCAATTTAGTGCTTACATTGAAAAGGAAGTGACAATGAGAGACCTATATGATCTGAAGCAAAGTAAAGAAGAATTTTTTTCAAAATTCTTAGCTCATTGGAGAAGTTTAGTTGGTCGATTAAGACAACTTGTGTCTCAGAAAGATATGCTTGATATATTCATTAGTAATTTGCAAGAACAAATATCTTATGCACTAGAAACTACTATTGTCACATCTCTTGATCAAGCAATTGAGTTAGCCATAAAAGTGGAACAAGCTCTCATTAGAATATGTCAGCTTAAGAGTAAAGAGGAAAAGTCTACTAAGTCTCAGAATAATAATAAACATATATGAGATAATAATGATAGTAGGCCTGTTATTAATATCACCAACAACCTACAAAAGATTGCACTTCAGAAACCTCCTCAAAGGAATTTTACCAGACTTAATATGAATATGGAAGCAGTTTTGAAACAATTATAGGAAGCTAAGGCAATTGAACTACCTCCTATAAGACAACCAGATACTACAACTCATTGGTACAAGGCAGGTCGATATTGCACATATCACAAAGTAGGACATTGGACAAAATTTTGTAAGAATTTGAAGCATGTGGTTCAAGATTTGATTGATGCAAGACACATTGATTTAAGAAATTTCTAAACTCCAAGTAATAAGGTTCCTATTCAACAAGCTCCAACAACAAATCAAGATATGAGAATATTCAAGGATTCATTACCAAAGCATGATCAACAAGCAACCAATCATGTGGCTCATCAAGATGATTCCTTACGCCACAGTAATGTGGTTGGTATGGTTGGGGTAACTACAAGGAAACAAGCTCAGAATCAGTAAGGACAAAGTTCAACATCATAGCCTAGTTCAATTTTAAAAGGGAATCAAAGAAAAGATTTAGCTACAAGAGTTCCACCTATAGTGTTGATACCACAGTCACAAATTTCATTTGATCTTCAGAAGTAGTTAACTAATACTCCAACAAAAATATCAGTTTTAGAGCTTTTGCAAACTTCTCTTGATCATAGAAATACTTTAATGGAATTCTTAAAACAACAATCAGTTTCTTCAGACGTTGCCCCTGATGCCATAGTTGATGCTATAGGCTCTTTTGAGATACATCATATCTCATTCTTAGATGATGATAAACCATCCTCAAACTTACATGAAGATTCATCACTTTACATCACTACACTTATTGGGGATACCCTTATCAAGCGAGTTCTGATTGATAATGGTTCATCCCTCAAATTGTGTACATATCAATTCTTTCAAAAATTTAGATTAAAAGAGGAAGATTTAACAAAATCTGATATCCTTATTAAAGCTTTCAACAATAAGTCCCAAGAGGCTTGTGGTGTTATATCTCTTCCATTAAAGGTGGGGCCCAGAATATTGGATACTTTGTTTTATGTGGTGTCTTGTCCTGCATCTTTTAATCTTCTTCTTGGGTTACCTTGGATTCATGCAATGAAATCCATCCCTTCTAATTTTCATCAATGTCTCAAATTTGAATTCAATAATCAAGTTATCACCATTCCGGGCGATCCTTGACCATTTGAATTTTGTTCAAATATATAATTAGCTCAATCTAAATCTTATTCTTGTCCTTCTATCTCTTCAACATTTTCTCCATGTTCCTCATCTCAAATTTTAGAGCATCTTAAAAATTTAAAAGTGAGTGAGGAACGTACACCCTATTCTTCATCCTTGGATCATGATAATCAGGTTCTTCAAGAGCCTCTTTTGGATCTAGCCAAGCTACCACCATCACCTCAAACTATGGGTTTGCCCCATAAGAAGGGTTATGTTGTGCACATTGGCACATGTACCTTTCTCTTCATAGGAACTGCATTTGAAGAAAATATTCGTTTTAGCAACCCATCTCCTAGTGAACGCTCTTTTGCTCAATGTTATCTTACTAATGATTATCCCCTTCCTAAGAAGATCCTATATAGTATGGGATATGCAGGTAAAGTATTGGGACCACAATAAAAAGGTATTCAAGAACCTTTGGATGTTGAGATTTGGCCTGGGAGATGTGGTATAGGTTTTATACCTAATAAAAATCAACCTTTGCCTTTTGAGGATGATGACCATCTTACGACTTCTGCAGAATATATAGAATACCAAAAGATGATAATAACTGAAAATAAAAGTGTTAATTGTGCTTCTCCTCCAAATCTAATGTCTTGTAATATGATCGATTCTATTTGTTCTAAATATGACATTACTTTTGTGTGAGAGAATGATGGATCTTTCTATAATGTTTGTTTTACTAAAAATAATGATGTTGTTAGAAGATGTGTTGATTATCATGCCATGGATATCCAAAGAAGGGCCCTAAAGGAACAATCCTATGATTTTTATCATAAAAAAAATGCATTCCTTGGGGATATCTTTGATCCGACACCCCATGGCACACTCATTTATTTTAATAAAATAAATGGTGAATTTAGAGTTTGCATTGATTTCAATTATGTACAAATAATAATAAAAAAGAAAAAAAATCATGTAGTTGCATTTGAATTTCCATTGCATCCACCTACTTGCTCATATTGCACTGTTGCTTGTCATCCTTACATGATTTCTTGTCATCTAAATAACACCTTGCATGTTTGCCTGTCATAATCGTATGATTTATTGTTCATGACTGCTTGCTCATATAGATTTTTGAGGATTTTGTGACAATGGCATGTGATGATACCTAGTTAGATCATAGCTCACATGCATTGTACTTCTCACTAGGAATCTGATGCCTAGCAAGATCCCCCCTAGGGATTTCTCCCTTATTTCTTCTTATGATTGCTTCTTATCCTTCTCTCAATTTCTTTATCATGATAATGCTTTTATTCACAAAGTCTTTTTAAGATCCCTATCTGGGATAGCACTTGCATACTATTTATCTACATATTACACCCCACATGGGATACTTATACATCCTAGCAGGTATTACATTGTCTACGATCTTCTATTGGGTCATACTCTCTTTTGACTCAGCAGGCTTAACACCCCATTATAGGATAAGCTCCTTGGTCAGTTTAGTAGACCTCAACATACATCCTAGCGGGTAAACACCTCATAGCAGTCAATAAGGGAGCAACCACCCATAGCAGGTAAGACTCCACACATATTTTTACACTACTACAAGTGTTAAACCTATAGTGGGTCTAGCTCTCTTTCTGAAATGATCTATGGTATCTAACTACACTGGTTTCTCGTAACCTACACTAGTTCCATGCTATGGGTCATTAGTTCTTCTCCTTTTCAGATGGTTGAACTTTGGATTTTCTTCTTCTTCTTCTATTTCTTCTCTCTCATTTTCATTCTTCTTCTTTCTTCTCCTCTTTCGTTTGTTTCCTTCCTTTTGATTGTCTCCTTCGTCCTTCTCCTTCTTCTCATTTATTTCCTTTTGCATCCATCCATTTTCATATAGTTTATATTAGGATAATTTGCATACATAAAAACACATAAATAAAAACACATTACACATATTACACATACAATAAAACAACAAAAGCAACTATATATTACTCAAGAGAAAAAGAGTACATCATCCCCGTGTTAGGTTGGTGTACCACAATTCAAACTCGGTACACTCAACCCAGGGATGCACACCACAATCCAAAAATTGGTGCATCATCCTGATCCCTCATCCCCTCTCTCCTAGCTTTGAGAGCTAGCTCCCTCTAGTTTGCCTTGAGGAGGAGGCAACCTAGGCTGTGACACAGGCTACCGTGATACCGATGTCATCTGCGATTGAGACTACGATCTACTCGCTAACTATAGGGATGGAGGAAGTGACATCCTATGACCTGGTGGGACAGATGCATAGTAAGTCATATCGTAAAACATAGCCCACTAAAGGGCTATCTCCAACCTCTCTCCCATCCATCGTAGCTCTGCTTGAAGAATCTACACTGTGATTCCTACCTGGTTGCTCTTAACGACAACCATCCCCTCTGCCTTGGCTCTCTAGTGCTCTCCATCTAGATGAGCCATCTCTTCCTGGAGTCGACTAGTCTTTGCCCGAGCTACATCCCTCTCAGCCTCTACGATGCTCAATGAACCTCGTAGTTCCCCTAGCCTCTTGGCTCTGTCCTCCTAGACCTAGGCCATCTGGATCTATAGAGAGGCTACATGTGCTTGTAGCTCCTCTATCTCCCTCATCTCTTACCTCTTTCCAACATCTACTATAGATGTGGAGGCCTCTCTAGGATCTCTTATCTATGGTCTTCCTATTTATGGGGGCATACCTTGTCTCCCATCTCCCATCCCTACCACCTGGATGGCATCCTCTACCACCAGGATCCAAACACGAGCCGATCTTTATCTTAGAACGACGAGAATATACTGTGCCATCTCTATGGCTTGGTGAGCTACCTCTCAGAATGCTCACTGCATGCTCAGGTTCATCACATGGTGCCTTTGTATCGGTACTAGCGAGGAGACCCTTTGGGGCACAACTCCTCTATACCATTGCATGTACCCGACAACCACTCCTACATCGTCTACCATCAGGTTGACATATGGAGGATCATCCATATCCTCCTCGACCCTCTTGGTGAGGTTTGGCTCATCTCCTACCCCTCCTGGGTCTCGGGTCACCCTTCGATACCAGTAGTCCCCTAGATTTGGGACTCCCTATAAGATCCCATGCTATCGAAGGACTTGGTCAAATCTGAAGACCTCTAGATCCCCCTTATTCGACCTCAACCACTTGATCCTCCACACCTTGGCTAGCTCTATCCTATCCTCAGACCATCGAGGGTGAAGATGCCATGGTTGCTAGATGATCTTCACCTCCTAAAGCTCATAAATCACTTGCCTCACTAGTGGTAGATTCCCTATATAGGCCCTTGTGGTCCTCTCTAGGGACATTGATGGCGGACGAGAGATCACACCTTCATAAAATTTAACTTTTCATTAATATCTTCTGAAAATAAATACATACAACAAAATAAAATAGCCCACAGGCTTTACAAAGGACCAAGCTCGGCTTGGTCTTCTCCCCTGCACTCTGTCTCCCCTGTTCTCTAATCCGCCACCCCGACTATTACAAAATTCCCAATTTTTATCGAGGTCTCGGCCCTCTATGCAATTAATGCCCACCAGCGCAAATTCATGAAATTAAAAATCTCGAAGCACGCTTCCTCTGCTATGTTTTCAAAATTACTTCCATCAATGGGCAACCACCCCCCGATCCGCCATGAAAGCACCATTAACCTTGACCTGCAACCGCCGTTTGCCAGACTGTCCCTCGGGAACTGTTGCCTTGTCAAAAAAATTATCTGTATCTGCTACCTCTTTTCCTGCACGCGGGACCGTCCACGTGTCTAATTTTGATTTGCCTTCATCCGATCGTGATATCGCGACCATTTCTGCCTGTGAGCCCCTTGCCTCGATTTGTGTCACAATATCGTGACCATTTCCGCCTGCAACCCCTTGTCTCAATTTGTGTCGTGATATCGCGACGCAATTTCACTACGCCCTCCGTTTCTGTCTTCTAGCCGCGATATCGCGACATGTCGCGATATCGCGACATAATTTCGCTGTGCCCTCCGCTCCTGATTTTGGTCACGATATCGCGACGTCACGATATCGTGACGTTGTGACCGTTTTGCCTCCAAGTCCCTTTACGCTGTGTTTTCTGCCTTCTGCCTTTCGAACCCTGCTTTCCACCCGACGTCTTCAAAAACTGCCGCCTTGTCTTTGTCTCTTGGACGTCGCGATATCATGATGTCGCGATATCGCGACGAAACTTGATCTGTGCCTTAGTTTCAAAAAGTGGTCGCGATATCGTGACGTCGTAATATCGCGACGTCACGATATCACGACGAAACTCCCTCCTTGCCTCTGCTTCCAAAAGCGGTCGCGATATCGTGATGAAACTCCCTCCTTGCCTCTACTTCCAATTGTGGTCGCGATATCGCGACGTCGCGATATCGTGACAAAACTTCTGATTTGCCTTGAGCTCCTTTAGATGCCACGATTTCGTGACAAAATACTCAAAAAATTTCCGATTGATGCGAGGTTGCTCTGTTGCCGTCGGATGCTCCTGCATCAGACACCCGAGGTAAATGGAGAAGTGACCTTCACTTCTGTGTTGTTCGGTCCACGTCTTCTGTAACACCTCCAAACACTCATCTGCCTTTGCAACCTGCTTAAATTTCGTCTCCTGGCAAAAATATTTTCTACCTTCTACCAGACAAATTCTGGCACTGCTGCACACCTTCTCGTCCACTACCTGTAATGGCTTTAATTTGTGGCGCACTCCATCTTTCATCAAGGAGTACGTATTTGCACGACCATCATGCACTGCACTCCGATCAAACTGCCATGGCCTTCCTAACAACAAATGGCAAGCATCCATGGGGAAAACATCACACAGGACCTCATCTTGGTACTTCCCAATATTGAACGTGACTAAGCACTATTCATGGACCCATGCTCTGTGGTCCTTCCACAACCACGCAATCCGGTATGGATGCGGGTGTCTCCTCCTCTCTAACTATAACTTAGCAACCATCTCCTCGGAGACTAAGTTATCTGTACTCCCATTGTCTATAATAACATTACAGACTTTGCCTGCACTTTTGCACCATGTGCGAAACAGGCTTCTCCTCTGCTCTAGTTTGTCTTCATCAATCAACATGGTCCTCCTCATGATCATTGCTTCTCCTTTCTTAGCTTCTTTAGAATGTTTTGATTCAGCATCTTCCGCTGCCACAACAACTCTGGCAGGACCCACTTGTTTCTTGTTCACTCTCTCGGGGTGCTGGGGACACTCATATGCCCGATGTCCCTCTTCTCCATAGTGGAAACATGTTCCCCAAAACACTCCTCTTCCATACCCACGTCCAGATCTACCTCTTCCCCTTGGGTAGCCATTGTTCTGAACTTGGGGTTTGGGTTCCTCATCTTCCTTCTGATCCCGGCTGCTGCTAACCTCTTCCTTCTTCTCCTCTTTTCCTTCCTCTTTTCTTCCACCAGTCTTTCCTCCATGTCCTCTTCCTCTTTGCTTGCTCTCAAACCTTCTGTTCAGTTTTTCTTCAACCTTCAGAGCAAACTGGTAAGCATCTTCAATGGTGCTCACCCGAACTAAGCTCAACTCTTCCTGGATACTGGGTCTCAACCCATTAATATAATGGGCCACCTTCTCCTTGCTTGCTTCCAAATGGACCGTTTTGATGGAGATTTTATAAAACTCCTCCGTATATTCTTGGACAGTTTTATTCATCTGTCTCAAACCCTGCATTTTTCTCAGCAGATCCAACTCGTAATCTGTCGAAATAAACTGTCTTTTTAATTTTTCTACCATCCGTTCCCATCTTGTTATCCGTTATTTTCCTCTTCGATTCCGTTCCAGCTGTACTCCCTTCCACCATATGCTTGCATGACCTTTCAGCTTGGTCTTGGCAAATCTGACCCTCTCGGGATCTTCAACTTCTTCATACTCGAAGTATTCTTCCAGATCATTGATCCAGTCGATTAATTCCTCCGGATCCAAGTTCCCAAAATACGTGGAAACTTCTATCTTCGGCCTTTTCCCAATCTAGGATATGGCCTTGTACAGTCTGGCTTGTGCCGGATCTACAACCTCCTCTTCTTCTTCAGACTAATTTTCTTCTTCATCTACTTCGTCTTCACTGTCTGCATCTCTTCTTGGTTCGTGTCCTCTGCGTAGTTCTTCTTGCAGGGCCTGAACTTGCCGCTGCAAAGCCCGAAAATATTTTGCTGTCGTCATGCCTCTCCCACCAACCAAGTTTCTTCTCAGATGCATTTTACTTACTTTCTCACGAGCCGTTCCACAGATCCTGGTGTAACTGCCTCACGTTCGACGAGCTGTTACACACTCAGGAACTTTCGGCTCTGATACCACTGATGGCGGACAAGAGATCACACCTTCACAAAATTTGACTTTTCATTAATATCTTCTGAAAATAAATACATACATCAAAATAAAATAGCCCGCAGGCTTTACAAAGGACCAAGCTCGGCTTGGTCTTCTCCCCTGCACTCTGTCTCCCCTGTTCTCTAATCCGCCACCCCCAACTATTACAAAATTCCGAGTTTTTATCGAGGTCTCGGCCCTCTATGCAATTAATGCCCACCAACACGAATTCATAAAATTAAAAATCTCGAAGCATGCTTCCTCTGCTACGTTTTCAAAATTACTTCCATCAATGGGCAACCACCCCCCGATCCGCCATGAAAGCACCATTAACCTTGACCTGCAACCGTCGTTTGCCAGACTGTCCCTCGGGAACTGTTGCCTTGTCAAAAAAATTATCTGTATCTGCTACCTCTTTTCCCGGGCGCGGGACCGTCCACGTGTCCAATTTTGATTCGCCTTCATCCGGTCGTGATATCGCGACCATTTCTTCCTGTGAGCCCCTTGCCTCGATTTGTGTCGCGATATCGCGACCATTTCTACCTGCAACCCCTTGTCTCAATTTGTGTTGTGATATCATGACACAATTTCACTGCGCCCTCCATTTTTGTCTTCTGGCCGCGATATCGCGACATGTCGCGATATCGCGACATGTCACGATATCGCGACGTAATTTCGCTGTGCCCTCCGCTCCTGATTTTGGTCGCGATATCGCGACGTCACGACATCGCGACCGTTTCGCCTCCAAGTCCCTTTGCGCTGTGTTTTCTGCCTTTCGCCTTTCGAGCCCTACTTTCCACCCGACGTCGTCAAAAACTGCCGCCTTGTCTTTGTCTCTTGGACGTCGCGATATCGCGACGAAACTTGCTCTGTGCCTTAGTTTCAAAAAGCGGTCGCGATATCGCGACGTCGTGATATCACGACGAAACTCCCTCCTTGCCCTCTGCTTCCAAAAGTGGTCGCGATATCGCGACGTCGCAATATTGCGACAAAACTCCCTCCTTGCCTCTGCTTCCAATTGCGATCGCGATATCGCGACAAAACTTCTGATTTGCCTTGAGCTCCTTTAGATGCTGCGATTTTGCGACAAAATACTCAAAAAAATTTTGATTGATGCGAGGTTGCTCTATTCCCGTCGGATGCTCCTGCATCAGACATCAACCACCTATATGTTACTGGTCATTTTGGGTTGGGTAGTGGGCCTAGTAGTGCCTCTGGTCTCCATACCATGATGTTCTCCCAGTACCACACTTGGATAAATATCGTACATACCAACCTTGTATGTTGCTTATACACAATGTTGTACAATGTCCTATATAGGTGGGCCAACACATATGGATCCCATGCAAATCAAACCTCGTGATCATGCATGTCTACCACTACTCCTGCCATTACCCATGGTAAGTACAACCTACTAGTATGACACATAAATAGCCTAGCCACAACCCCACAGAGCACAAAAATCAGAGGATCTGTCTTGTAGCGGTCCACTAGATCATCAACTGATATGGTGCTCTCTCACACCTAACAAGTAAAACCTGTTGAGAACCACTGTAGTGTGGCCACCCATCCCCATGCTCCATAAACTATTATTCCTATGATAGGGATCCGCAAGATCTACCACACATCCTATAGTGTGATGGTGAGCTCTTCTATGTGTAACTGGAAAGTAGAGGACTTCGAGGACCACCTCTTTGCCAAGGCTATCAGCATAGCCCTATCTATCTTAATATGAGGTATCCTCTAGCCCCACTACCTCTAGCTGATTCCTCCCTGCCTGTCCTAGTGCATTCAGCTCTACTGCTAGAGCTCCTACCCTCCACTCTCGACTCTCAAGGATACCTAGCTGCATCCAAAGACAAATAAAATCAAATCAGTTTCATCAATTAAAATAAAAACAATAAAAGACATAATTTCAAATTAAAACACAAAGATTGATCATAATTTTGTAATTCGCACTTTGCAGTTGCTTGTTTTCCCTCTTTTTCCTTCTGTGTTTGCTTCCCCCCCTTTTTTTTAGTTTTTGGTGAAATAATGCCCTCCATTTTAGGAGGCGCGATTTTGCGCCCTTTTTTTTTAGTTTTTGGTGAAATCGTGCCCTCCATTTTAGGAGGCATGATTTCATGAAATCACGCTCGATTTTACCCGGGTGTGATTTTGTCACACTTCATCTGGAGCAAAATCGTGGCTGGGCCATGAAATTAGGCCCAAGTTGAGCGCAAGTATCACCACCAAAAACAATGAAATTCCCTGATCCTGCCCTCAAAATCTATAAAAAATAGAGAAAAATGTGCATCAAGAGGAAGGAATTTGGTACTTACCCGCTCTCGTGCCCCGAATTTTTCCCTCACGATTGCTGCTCGATGAACTGGTAATGCCATTTCATTTTCTCCTCATAGCCCTTTCTCTACCAATGCGCGATGAAAATGAATTAGGGTTTTACCCTTTTCACCCTTTTTAAAATCTGTTTGTTACCCTTGCTTTCTCTAGTTTTTGTTCTTTCTCTCTTTTTCTTCTTCTGCATCAGTTCTTTCAAGTTTTTATGAGATATGTCATCTTCATAAAAACTTGAGGGGGCACCCTAGCCTATAAAGGCATTAATGTCCCTAATGCCTTGATTTGCATGCAAAACAAGAAAGTGTCTGGAATGACACTATTTTTGCACCACCCCCTTCTTCTAAACTAGTCATCCCATTTTTGCTTGTTGTCTTCTTCCAATGAGTGTGCCTACATCCTTTATTTGATGCATTTACTTGGCATTAAATGCATCAAAGAGAGGGTAAAATGTAGACACAAAAAATTGACCCACTTTTAGTGGAAAATCTTCCTTAGAACCCCGAAGAGGTCCCTAACCCTTACCTTAGACAAGGGTAGGCCTCTTTTCCCCTACCTTGCCTTTCTCTAGCCTTTTAGCGAAATCACACCCGATTATGATGGGGTGCGACTTCGTAGAAGCGATATCGCAGCCCATTGACATAGGGCACGATTTTGCTATTTTAGGGTTTTAAATATTAAAACCCAGGTTTAACCTTTTCCAGCGTGCTTGACGTCGACCTGTGTTGCTTTTCCCACTCTTTTTACCCTAAATTTTGTCTATAAAATGAGGGGTTAATCTCACTCTTTAAAAACAATAACAACGATCTTAGACACAATTGATCTCAAAATTCTTCTTGACTTATGCTCACATTTTTACTTTTGCTTTGCTTCTTGTTTCTTCTACAAGCTAACCCCGAAGTGCGAATTTCGGATTTGATCTTTTGCTGCATTGATTTGGATTACTATATGGTTGGTGGATTCGTGTTGTGGTCCGAAAGAAAAGAGAGTGTCCATTTGAATACCTCGATCTCTTCTGTCTATTTCTGCGCCATCCAACAGATTCTGTGTACTTTATTTCCTGCATTTATTTATATTTTGTATTTATATTTTATTTTTCATGTCTCTAAAGTGAAATCGTGCCCTATATCGATGAGGCGTGACTTTGCTAACCCTAATTTAGGATTTTTGCTCATAGAAGTGAGATCGCATCCCATTCTGAAGGAGCGTGACTTCACCTGTAGCGTTATCACATCCGCTATCTGTGAGACGTGATTTTACCCAAGATTGAACTGGGGGCATCTGTCATATTTTGATTACATGAGTATTTTCTAAATTACATCTAGGGAATGATAGCATAATCTATTTTCTGTTTCTCTACTGTTGCATTTCTATTTTATGATTAATTATCCAAAGGTCAATTTCTCTTTTTGTTTTCAAAGGTCATTTAAAATGACCTAGGGATCTTGACTGTCGCGCCTCCAAGCATTGTTGTACAATGGCCTAAGCAGACCCCCTAATGCTAATCTCATTTTCAAGTGTTTTATAAGTTATCTTGCAGAAATAGGTATTTCTGATATCATTGGACAAGAGGTAGGAAAAACTAGATCAACCATATGTCAAGATAAGTGTTCTAATTATTTTATTCGTTGAATATATGATCTGAATATTGTTTCTTAGGCATCTAAAAGTGAAAAGCATATAGTGTGCATTTAGGGTTAATATTGTGCATTTATCTTATGCCCTTGCTTTAAAGGTTTTCTAGATAAAACCCTAGGTTAGCAAGAATTCAAAGCAAGAATCATATTAGGTTAGCTCTTGTTCTATTTTTTGCATTATCCTTTATATTTCATAGCATATATCTAGAAAGGCCAAACTTAGGTGATTGCTTGAGACTGAATACATCAAACTATCCCAAAATCCTGAGGACTTGGAGCAAGTCCTTAAATCATTCCTGGTGAACTCGTCCCCCTAGCATCGAGTGTAGAGAACAACATACCCCCATGGTTCACCCCATAAGGTTTTCTATCTTTCATGGATCCAACCTTTTTAGGAATTGTACGCGGTAGGGCAGTTTTCCCCCTCTACAGATAGATGTTAGCCATGGTTGTAGTAGTTGGTTTGAAAAGTGGATTTATGATGGTTTTATTGGCATGTTGTGGGTGTGAAAAGGTGATTTCCTACTATAATGTAGGAATGGTGTGAGATGAAATGGTGAGTGGAGGTAATGATGAAAAGATCAAACTAGTTGCATTCAGATAAGTCCTAACGACATCCATGTCCACATACATGACATGATTGTCAGATGGCATGGGCAACTCACTCTTAGGAGTTTTAGGAATGGATGCATGAGTAGCTCTATACATCATATTTATGTCCAAAGTGGATGCACCATTAGATGATTCAATATTTAAGTTCAAAACCATAGTATGGGCTACACTAACTTGCCCTACCGTTGAAGTGGTAGGGGCTTGGGAAGATTGAGAAGGAAACTCCATGGATGAATGCAACTGACTCTGGGCTTGGATTTGTTTTCTTGCTTGACCAATGGTTGTAACCATAAGCTAAGGGTGAGATGAGGTGACAAATATGTAAGTATGTGTGTGAAGATGTGATGGATATGCAAAGAAAACAAACAAATACTTTTTTTCTAAGTTTTTGCATGTTTCAGTTTGATTTTTTTTTTAGTTTTGAATTTTTTTTCTTTTTATTCTATGTAGATCTAAGGTTTTCACCCAAATGCTCACACACACTAACTTGGTGATGAAATCCAAGCTATGAATCCCACCAAGGCTTGGTGATGAAATCCAAACTCGATGAGGGAGCCCAGGTCCTACCAGTCCTCACCTAATTCACCTTGGTTAGTGATCTACCTCTCTTAAGAGAGATACCTGCTCTATTCCTTGGTTACGACGATTCTTGGACCGGTCTTGGCAAAAAATAATAGGGTATCAATTGGGGATTGGTGATGAAACCCAACCTTACCAATTTTTAAGTGAATGTGTGGAAGTATGAGGTTTCAATTTATTATGATGTTATGCAAATCTGAAATGTGATTATGCTTTCATGCCTAAATGTAAAAATGGAAACATACAAAGGAAAGCATGTTTTCAGATCAAGAGCTGAAAAGCTAATTTTAGAAATATCCTATAAGGGTTATGAAGCACAAATCTAAATGCCCTTTCACACTTGGGTGGGTTCAACTGTCGTTAGGCATTTGATCCAACACGAGTAAACAGTTGGGACAAATCAACCATGAATGCGTGTTTTCAACCGTGTTTTCAAAAAACCTGATAGGGTAATCCAGAAACCCCAACGTTACCTGGAATAAACTTATTCAGGCAGATGTAGATGACCTAAGATACAAAATTCCTTTTTTCTGTATGTAGCCTATGATCTAAATGCAATCAACAAACAAAGACATAGACCCTTATTTATGTATACTTTATTTAGTGCAATCCTAAGGCAAAAAGAGAGAAAAGAGGGTTTAGATGTACAGACTATTGGAAATATTAAGCATAATGAGTTGTATATAATGTCCCAACTTGGTTTTGATATTTCTGCCTTTTAAATATTTTTGGAACAACAAGTTCTTCTATCATCTCGACCTTCTTGGACCCAACAATGTTTCTTTGGATAGTAATTGAGGTGGGAGACATTGGTTCATATTTTCTCTCCTTCCTATGCAAGTTTTGTTGATGATGTTTACCTCTCCTATTAGGTTGTTGCCTCATCATCATGTCCACCCAATTATGAAAATACATCATTTCTTTGAATTTCGTACTAGCATTGGTCCATTCTCGATCAAACTGATCTAGTAAATATGAGATGGTGGGCTCAACCTTAGCCTTAGAGGAAACCATAGGTGCTGACTTAGGTGACATAGTAGCTATCAACTACTTGAGACTTTGCTGTAACTCTCTTTGATCCTGCCAAAACTCACGCTGAAACCTATCCCAATCACTGTGTGGCTCCATCTTCACACTGAACTAACCAACTCTCAGCTGCAACTGTTATGAGGAAACACACTAAATAAAGAACCCAGACAGGCTGGCAGAACCTTTGGCTCTGATACCACTATAATGTATACCCCTATTATAGCAATTTTTTTTTTTGATCTGTTTCATGGCTGATTTTTTGAGTTTGTTTGCTTGTTATCTGTTGTTTTGATTTTCAGAACTGATGCATATGTTTTTGGTACCTTTTGACATGTATAATGCATAAAAATATGAAGGGAAAATGCATAGAAATGAACAAAAGGGTGAAGGGTGAAGGAATACAAGATTATTCTTCATCCATACAAGATTGTTTTAATCAAATGAGGCATCATAATAAGGGTGAAGGAATACATGCATATCATCACATAAGAATTTGGAACAATGATCTAATCTTCGTAAAATGACTTCATTACATCATATTTCAATATATAATTTTTGATTACAAATAGTAGCATTCAAAAATAATAATTTTCAGACCTGTGACAATTGCCAGTTCACTGCAAATGACACCCAAAAAGCAAAAAATGTTTGTATCTTCACGAATACACCTCCGAATGATGTGTCGTAAAGTGCAATAGACTTGTTTTTACTTGGTGCTCAAATTTGGGTAGAAATAAAGCAAGTTTATGAACTGTATTTTTTCTTCACGCTTCCCAATGCACTGCCAACAATGGTTGACGCTGTATGGTATCCTTTAAAAATAAATACTAACTGCAAAACCTAATATTAATGCATAGAAATTGTTGTCTCCACCATAAAATTTGAATGCTCAAATACCCATAAAAATAAACTCCACCATTTTCCAGCTATGAGCAAAACCGTGGGTTCCCAAGCCAAAATGGAGTTGTACGACCATGTCTTAGTATGAAGTATTTGCTCCTTAATTCACAAAACTAATAAATACCCACATCAAATATGCTAAAATTATAAAGATCCAAAAAATTTATTTCATGAAAAACCAAACTTTAATTTTCTTCAAACCCTAAGTGCTGCAAGTAAGCCCAATCTGAATCTCCTGCAATGAAGACTCCAAGAACTGCCTAGCAAGGACCTTTAACCTTTGAAAAAAGTGTTTCTGATGGAGGTTTTCGTCTCCAAGAGCCAAATATGCAAATTCTCCAAGAATTTTGATAGAGTTTCTTTACTGTTCATAAACAATGGATATCCAAATGAGCTCACAAAAGCCCATATAAACCCAATGCCTCACTTTTAAGGTTTTGCACACTTTAAAGAATTTAAAATTTACTTTTATAAAATAACCCTTTATTACTCCTTTTCTAAAGTCACTTTATTAATATTTTAATTTTCTAAGTGACTTTATGTGCCCCCAATGTTCCCCTTTTATAAAATAAGGTTGAACTTTATAAAGTTAAATAAATTATTTAACTTTATTTAATTTATCTTTGCACAATAAAATTTTAACCTTCTGCTCAACCAATCCTTGATCAAGGGATAGAATCAGACACCCATTTCGCCAAAGAATAACACTGCACTATCCGATTTGCTAGAAACCCTAACTTACTATAAATAGTAAGTACTACCAAAAATAGCAATTAACTCTGGAATCACAAAAAAACAACTCAACATGTCTATCTGAAAAGAAACCCTAATAGGATCACCACCACCAACTGTCCAAACCCTAACTTACTAAAAATAGAAAGTGGTGAAGAAAAGCTTTGAATCGCCTCCAGAAAGAGGTAGAGGAGAGCTGGTGAAGCGTTGATCACTAGGGAACAACCCACTTAGGGTTCCCAATCATCCCTGTTTAGCCTATGGGAACCCAGGAATAGGTTAAATCACCACTGAACATTGACTGTCTAGAAAGGGGACATTACATTGTCATTGATGTCAAAGGTGCATAGTCATTGATGTCAAAAGGTTGATATCAAAAGAAGGCAAGGCAAGGTTCATCTCAAAGCACTTGGGACAAAGTTCTAAGTAATTGAATAAAAGGTTTGAAGACCCAAGTTTAAAAAGGTTTGAAGACCCAAGTTTAAGACCATGGTTCAAAAAGAAAGCAAGTTTAAATCACAATTGACTAAGGCTTAAAAGAGATAATATTATAATATTTGGGACAAAAGGTTTGAAGACAAAGGTTCAAGTGTTGCAAGGGAAGTTAAAAAGTCTATTATAATATTTTTATATTATAATTTAAACTCAATATGGGTTTGGCGCCAACGTGTTCGAAGGTTTCAAATGAAAATTTTAATATAAGCACCAACGTCAAGAAAGGAGGTGAAATCCATATAAATATGGATTAAAAATCATTCACTTGGTAAGGTTTTTGTTTTAAGGCAAAATCGATCTCCCTCGTGCGCAAGTGTGAGAAATAGAGAAGGGAGAAGATGAAATTTCAAAGGAGAGAGGACAATGTGAATAAGGATAATATCATGGGCATTGGTTCTCAAGCGAGCGACTGGCCTAGCGGTAGTCTAGGCAATGCTAAGATGCAGGGCTGGTAGGAGGTCTTAGGGTCGAAACTCGACAACAATATTTTTCATATTTTTTTGACAGAGAGGATTCGCCAAAAATTTTAAAAGATAAATCATGCATATATGTTTCTATACGGGCGGTTGGCCTAGCGGTAGCCTAAGTGGTGCCAAAGCATGAGCAGGCAGGAGGTGTCGAGGTCGATTCTCACCTGCGATGGTTTTGGTAAGAGCAAAACACAAATAATTTTTTTATCTAAGGTTAAATCATTAGGAGGCATAAGTCTTGTTTGGTCATTGTGCGCACTATTTGACTTAGGGAGTCATAAGGGCAATAAGTGTTTTTATTTTGGCAAATGTTTTAGAAGAAAATAAAAAGGGGAAATTGCAATATTTTAAGGTGTTATTTTTTATATGCAAAAGTGAGGAGTAATAAGGTGTAATTAGTGTTTAATTAATTTGTATTTGGTATTGTTGATATATTGTCTTGGCACTTTAGAAAGGAGAAATAAGGTGTAATTTAAGTCTATTGATATTTTGTATTTTGGCACACCTTAGAAAAGAGAAGTTTGAGGTTTTAGTCTTAAAATTCAAAGCTTTATCTTTACAAGACTAAAGAGAAATTATAGAGTATCTTTGAGCACATATTTGAGGAAAAGTTTTGTGATTGTTTTGAAAAGAAGATTGGCTAACCTCTTGAAGTGGCAAAAAGGAAATTTATTTTGGAACAGGTTTTGAGGGCACATCTTCATCAAAGCAAATTAAGAGGTATGGTGATATCATTCCTTCTCTAAGGTTTTTGGTTGAGCAAATATTTTTGAATAATAAGGTGGAGAAATAAGGATTATATATGTGCATTGTTGGAAATATTTGAGCTAGGGTTTGTGCAACAAATTGTGCATTATTGATTGGTGAAATTGGAAACACTTGTGTTAGGGTTTTTAAGAACAAATTGTGCATTCTTGTTAAAAGAATTAGTGAAGAATTTGGGTATTGATGTGAGTGACATTGAATGTGAATGGGAAAGTGTTAGAGATCAATCTTGTGAAGCAAATTTGTGCATTATTTTGTTTGGTCATTGAGAGTAAAATTTGCAAGGAATATAAACCAGTTTTGTGAAGCAAAGTTATACACTAGCTTGATTTGATTTGAAAGGGATTTGCAAGAGGTAGAGATTGGATTGAATAAATGCAATATTTGTGAATGTGAAGAACATATTGGGTATTTGATAGTACATATCATTATCTATATGTTCAAGAGGTTAAACAAATTCTAGGTAGAATATGTCTGAATTACCTAGTTGAAGAAAGCATTTTTGAAAGAGATATAAGCATTGTTTGTATGCAAGATTTGAGAATATTTGAGCAGGTTCTGTGAGCAAGTTTAAGGTATATTTGAGCAAGTCTTGTGAGAAGACTTGAAGCAGGTTTGAGGTAGATTTGAGCAAGTCTTGTGAGAAGACTTGAAGTAGGTTTGAAGTATATTTGAGCAAGTCTTGTGAGAAGACTTGGGATAGAGTTGAGAGTAGATTTGTGAGAAGACTTGGAGTATGTTTGGGAAAATTTTTGAGAAGACTTGAATTGGTTTGGAATACTTGAAGTATATTTGGATAGATTTGTGAGAAGTATTGAAGAATTTGGAAGATAGTTTGAGAGTAAATTTGTGCAGTAATGGTGAATTTGGATAGTGTTGAGAAGATTTGAGCAGATTTGGAAATTTGAGTAATCTTGTGAATTTAGTAGTTTTGAGAGATGATTTGGAGAACCATAGTAGAGGGGATAGAGTTCTCCTATGGAGAGAGATCCACAAATAGAGCAGAGGGGATAGAGTTCTCCTATGGAGAGAGATCCATAAACTAGAGTAGAGGGGATAGAGTTCTCCTGTGGAGAGAGATCCATAAACTATAGTAGAGGGGATAGAGTTCTCCTGTGGAGAGAGATCCACAAACCAGAGTAGAGGGGATAGAGTTCTCCTGTGGAGAGAGATCCACAAACTAGAGTAGAGGGGATAGAGTTCTCCTATGGAGAGAGATCCACAAACCAAAGCAGAGGGGATAGAGTTCTCCTGTGGAGAGAGATCCACAAACTAGAGAGGGGATAGAGTTCTCTAGTGGATAGAGATCCACGAACCTGAGTATTGGGGATTGAGATCTCCTTTGGATAGAGGTCCATAAATATTGTAATAGGGAATTGGTTCCCAAGAAATTTGTTGAGAAAATTTATAAGAAATATTTTCTCCGTGGACGTAACCCACATTGGGTGAACCATGTTAAATCTGTGTCTCTCATGTGTGTGATGATTTGTGCATTGTTTTTTATTACTATTGATATTGCAATTGATAACATTGGATAATATTGTTTGGGAAAGAAAATTAAAATTTGGTCTTATACTGTTCACCCCCTCTCAGTATAAGCTTGTGTTCTTCAATTGGTATCAGAGTGGGTTCCTTCGAAAAATGTCTAATAGCTTGAAGGAAGATATTATAGGAACATAGATGGCATCTCAGAATGGATCTTCAACAAATAAGGCTCCATTGTTTTATGGGAATAATTATGCTTTCTGGAGTATGAGGATGAAGACTTATTTGATGGCACAAGGATATGAAACATGGCAATCTATTGAGGATGGGTTCACACCTACAACTACTCCTCCCATAGATAAGGATGGTAAGAAATTACATGTGAATAATGCCAATGCTATGAATGGAATCTTAAGTGGATTATGTGAATCAAAATTTGTGAAAGTTATGCAATGCAAATCAGCAAAAGAGATATGGGATAAATTGAAGCAAACATATGAAGGAGATAGCAAGGTCAAGTTGGAAAAACTACAAACTCACAAGAGGAGGTTTGAAGAGTTGAAGATGGAAGATGAGGAAGATATTGCTAAATACTTACTTCGTGTTGATGAAGTTGTTAATACCATGCGTGGACTTGGATTCAAAATTGAGGACTCTAGTGTTGCTCAAAAAGTATTAAGATCACTCCCTATAAGGTATGATGCAAAGGTTTCAGCTATAGAAGAGATGAAGGATATTGATAAGTTGACTATGGATGAGTTACATGGAATTATCATAGCTTATGAGATGAGAATAGAAAAAGATCACAATTCCAAGAAAGAGGTAGCTTTCAAATCTTCAAAGAAGACAAAATATAAGAAACCAAAATCAAGTGATGAGTCAAGCAATAATGAAGAAGCTAACTATGTGAGAAGAAATAAGGACTCAAGAAAACACAAAGATATAAATACTATGAAATGTTTTAATTGTGGTGACTTTGGTCACTATGCATCTAATTGTCCACAAGCTGGAAGTAGTAATAGTGAAGAGAAACATGATTATAAGAAAAAGGAAGAAAGAAAATTTAGGCATGAAAAGAAAAATAGGTATGGTCAAGGCAAGCATGAAAATAAGTTCTTTCAAAGGCACAAGAAGAGTTTCTATGTTAAAAAGGCAAGCAATGCTTCAAGTGACAGTGATGAAAGACTCTCAGATAGTGAAGAAGAAGAGATTCTATTTTTGGCAATAGAAGAGGAAGAAAACACTCCTATTGAAGATCAAGTAGAAGAGTATGAAGATGCTCCTATAATTGAAGACCTAGAGAAAGGTTTAGAAAAAGAAGAAGGCACAGTTGATCTAGAAGAAGAACTTATTGTTGCTCTCAGAGAGTTGAAAAGAGTTAGAAAGAAGAATTCAAGACTGAAGGCTCAAGTTCAAGAACATGAGGAAATAAAATAAAAGCTTCTACAAGACCTCACAAACTCAAAAGCTAAGGCAAGGAGATTTAAAGAAGTCATGGTTGAAAAGTTAGAGGTAAAAGAGTTAGAATGTGAAATATTAGAACATGAAGTGGTTTCTCTAAGGATGGAAGTGAAATATTCTAAGGATAAGCTGCACAGGTTTGGGAAAAGTTCAAAAGATTTGGATAAAATTATCAATACACAAAGATCTTCATTTATCAAAACAGGACTTGGTTTTGAAGAAGGACAAGGGAAACAAGAAGAAGGGTCAAGCTCAAGCTCAAAAGAAAAGGAAGTTTCAGAGGAAGAGATTGAAGAAGAAACTAAGACCTATGCGGATAAGTTGAAGAATGGAAGCTTCACTAAGAAAGAAAACAATGCACAAACAAGAAACAGGGATCATCATAGAGAAGGCAAAGAAAGGACTAAGAGACCAGATGTTTCAAGACAAGATGAATATTTCTTCAAAGGGCATTGTTTTTCATGTAATAATTTTGGTCACAAAGCTATGCATTGCAGGGTTCATGGAAAGGAGTATGGCTTCACTAAGAGGAACTTCAACTCATTCAAATATGGATATTTCTTTCAAGGTTATTGCTACTCATGTAATCACTTTGGTCATAGAGCGATCCACTATAGGGTTCATGATAGAAATGATTATGGCTTCACCAAGAGGAACTTCAAGTCATTTGCACCTTCCAAGAACTACAACATCAGGTGTTACAATTGCAATAATATTGGGCATAAGGCCAAGTGGTGTAGAACAGAGTTTTCGAAACTTCCAGAGTCAAGCAAGAATAGGGACACTCAAAAGGATCAAAAGGGTATGATTACAAAGGTGTTGAAAAAGAAGGTTGAAAAAGAAAAAGAGCATTGTATGTTGGGAGTAGATTTACTCCCACCCCAAAATTAATCACCTCAAGGAGAGGAGGTGGTGAGGGGGTTGAGCTAAGAGTCTTATTTTTAGCCCCAAAGGAGTCCCTTTGCCATTGATGTCAAAGGGGGAGAGATTTGAGTAAGGGGGAGAGAAATCAGTAAGGGGAGCAACTTCTCAGGGGGAGCAGATTTGGAATTCAATGGTTGGAAAATGAATTTTTAGAAAGGGTTGCCATCAATGACAAAGGGGGAGATTGTTGGAAATATTAAGCATAATGAGTTGTCATTGATGTCAAAATGTTGATATCAAAAGAAGGCAAGGCAAGGTTCATCTCAAAGCACTTGGGACAAAGTTCTAAGTAATTGAATAAAAGGTTTGAAGGCCCAAGTTTAAAAAGGTTTGAAGACTCAAGTTTAAGACCATGGTTCAAAAAGAAAGCAAGTTTAAATCACAAGTGACTAAGGCTTAAAAGAGATAATATTATAATATTTTAATATTATAATATTTGGGACAAAAGGTTTGAAGACAAAGGTTCAAGTGTTGCAAGGGAAGTTAAAAAGTCTATTATAATATTTTTATATTATAATTTAAACTCAAGATGGGTTTGGCGCCAACGTGTTTGAAGGTTTCAAATGAAAATTTTAATATAAGCACCGACGTCAAGAAAGGAGGTGAAATCCATATAAATATGGATTAAAAATCATTCACTTGGTAAGGTTTTTGTTTTAAGGTAAATCGATCTCCCTCGTGCGCAAGTGTGAGAAATAAAGAAGGGAGAAGACAAAATTTAAAAGGAGAGAGGACGATGTGAATAAGGATAATATCATGGGCATTTGTTCTCAAGCGAGCGGCTGGCCTAGTGGTAGTCTAGGCAGCGCTAAGACTTAGGGAAAGCAGGAGGTCTTAGGGTCGAAACTCGATGACGATGTTTTTCACATTTTTGTTGATAAAGAGGATTCATCGAAAGGTTTAAAATATAATTCGTGCATATACATTCATGTGCAAGTGGCTGGCCTAGCGATAGCCCAAGCGGTGCCAAAGCGCGGGTAGGCAGGAGGTATCATGGTCGATTCTCACCCATGATGGTTTTGGTAAGCGCAAAAAAAAATTAATTTTTTTTACTAAGGTTGAATTATTAGGAGGCATAAGTTGTGTTTGGTCATTGTGCGCACTATTTGACTTAGGGAGTCATAAGGGCAATAAGTGTTTTATTTTGGAAAATATTTTAGAAGAAAATAAAAAGGGAAATTGCAATCTTTTAAGGTGTTATTTTTTATATGCAAAAGTGAGGAGTAATAAGGTGTAATTAGTGTTTAATTAATTTGTATTTGGTATTGTTGATATATTGTCTTGGCACTTTAGAAAGGAGAAATAAGGTGTAATTTAAGTCTATTGATATTTTGTATTTTGGCACACCTTAGAAAAGAGAAGTTTGAGGTTTTAGTCTTAAAATTCAAAGCTTTATCTTTACAAGACTAAAGAGAAATTATAGAGTATCTTTGAGCACATATTTGAGGAAAAGTTTTGTGATTGTTTTGAAAAGAAGATTGGCTAACCTCTTGAAGTGGCAAAAAGGAAATTTATTTTGGAACAGGTTTTGAGGGCACATCTTCATCAAAGCAAATTAAGAGGTATGGTGATATCATTCCTTCTCTAAGGTGTTTGGTTGAGCAAATATTTCTGAATAATAAGGTGGAGAAATAAGGATTATATATGTGAATTGTTGGAAATATTTGAGCTAGGGTTTGTGAAATAAATTGTGCATTATTGATTGGTAAAATTGGAAACACTTGTGTTAGGGTTTTTAAGAACAAATTGTGCATTCTTGTTGAAATAATTAGTGAAGAATTTGGGCATTGATTTGAGTGACATTAAATGTGATTGTGAAAGTGTTTGAGATCAATCTTGTGGAGCAAATTTGTGCATTATTTTGTTTGGTCCTTGAGAGAAAAATTTGCATGGAATATAAACCAGTTTTGTGAAGCAAAGTTTTACACTAGTTTGATTTGATTTGAAAGGAATTTGAAAGAGATAGAGATTGGATTGGATGAATGCAATATTTGATGAATGTGAAGAATTTATTGAGCATTTGTTTAGTACATATCATTATCTATATGTTCAAGAGGTTAAACGAATTCTAGGTAGAATATGTCTGAATTGCCTAGTTGAAGAAAGTATTTCTGAAAGAGATATAAGCATTGTTTGTATGCAAGTTTTGGGAATATTTGAGCATGTTCTATGAGCAGGTTTAAGGTATATTTGAGCAAGTCTTATGAGAAGACTTGAAGCAGGTTTGAGGTAGATTTGAGCAAGTCTTGTGAGAAGACTTGAAGCAGGTTTGAGGTAGATTTGAGCAAGTCTTGTGAGAAGACTTGGGATAGAGTTGAGAGAATATTTGTGAGAAGACTTGGAGTAGGTTTGGATAGATTTGTGAGAAGACTTGAAGCAAATTTGGATAAATTTGTGAGAAGACTTGAAGTAGATTTGGATAGATTTATGAGAAGACTTGAAGCAGATTTGGATAGATTGTGTGAGTAGGTTTGAGATAAATTTGTGCATGTAATGTGTGCAGATTTGGGGTAGTGTTGAGCAAGTGATTTGAGTAGATCTTGGTACAGATTTGAGCAAGCCTTGTGTGAAGGTTTGGACCAGTTTTGAGTAGAGTGTTGAGATGGATTTGGAGTGAACCAGAGCAAAGGGGATAGAGTTCTCCTGTGGAGAGAGATCCACAAACCAGAGCAGAGGGGATAGAGTTATCCTATGGAGAGAGATCCACAAACTAGAGTAGAGGGGATAGAGTTCTCCTATGGAGAGAGATCCACAAACTAGAGCAGAGGGGATAGATTTATCCTATGGAGAGAGATCCACAAACTAGAGTAGAGGGGATAGAGTTCTCCTATGGAGAGATATCCACAAACCAGAGTAGAGGGGATAGAGTTCTCCTGTGGAGAGAGATCCACAAACCAAAGTAGAGGGGATAGAGTTCTCCTATGGAGAGAGATCCACAAACTAGAGCAGAGGGGATAGAGTTCTCCTATGGAGAGAGATCCACAAACTAAATCAGAGGGGATAGAGTTCTCCTATGGAGAGAGATCCACAAACCAGAGTAGAGGGGATAGAGTTCTCCAGTGGATAGAGATCCACAAACTTGAGTATTGGGGATTGAGATCTCCTTTGGATAGAGGTCCATAAACATTGTAATAGGGAATTGGTTCCCAAGAAATCTGTTGAGAAAATTTATAAGAAATATTTTCTCCGTGGATGTAACCCACATTGGGTGAACCATATTAAATCTGTGTCTCTCATGTGTGTGATGATTTGTGCATTGTTTTGTTATTGCTATTGATATTACAATTGATAAACTTGGATAATATTGTTTGGGTAAGAAAAGTAAAATTTAACCTTATACTGTTCACCCCCCTCTCAGTATAAGCTTGTGTTCTTCATGGACCTATGATAATTTTATCGCTTCCTATTTACTCTTCAAACACTTATGCACAATTTTTTAGATCCACAAATACCACTGTATGATTGATCAAGTCAATAATTACCCATTTGCAGTTCCTCAATTTTGTAATCGCACGTCCACAGTTGCTCAGGTGTAGACTCAATATGAAATAGGTTTCAGAGCTCCCGATTGTGATATTCAATTTCCATGCAGCCAAACTCCAAAATATTGCAACAATAGAAAAAAATTGATTAGTATAGAAAACAACAAGGAAAATTAGATATGGAACCCTTTGGTGGTCCCACCATGATCACCATTTTGTAAGAAAATAATTGACACCAAATAATGTAATAAAGAAACAAGCAATGTGCAATGAAAATAATTTTTGTATTAGATTTCAATGGAGCCTTGATCTTCGTTTACAATGTCTTTTCCCTGAATGTGCAAGGGTATGATTACAAATGCTTGATTCCAAAATACAATGGGAAAAAAGGAGGGATAAATATTTTTTTCCAAGATCAAAAGATGATGGTGTTTTCAATATTCTCTACTACAATCCAAGTGGTGGATGGGCTTGAGTATCCATCTGGACCATGCTAGCTACAACAACCTTCAATAACCTGTCACCTGCACACATATCCTACCAAAAGAAAGTCAATAGCATATGAGGGTCCTCCATTGTATGAGGTCTCTTTTGATATAAAAGAAAACTATTGAAACCCTAATTTAAATTCTTACAGAACATGAAAATAAAGTGTAGAAGACTATAAAACAATGAAATATGGAACCTTACTATGTTTTACCTCTTTCAATTTGTTTGTTAATGGTTGAAATACTTTCCTGAGTAACTACGAGCGTGAGAGTGAGGTTGGACAACCATGGGTGAGTTTTTGGCTCTCTATTATTCCAAATAACCTAAAAATTGGTGGATATATTTTAGGGAATGTCAGGAACCTACCTCAAAATTTTAGCTCAATCCAATTTTGGATGAGTGAGATATGACCAAAACAAGTTTGGTAGTTTCTATGCAAACGCGGGCCTATATTTGTGACTGTGTAACCATGGGAGGACGATTGAGAAACCATTGGAGAGTGGTTGCCTCTATGTAAATGCTGGTGGGTGGTTTTACAAGAACTACAAAAAACCTTGAGATTTTGATTCAGGACCTTGACAGCTTGAACTCCATGAACGTTGGCAACTTCTTGTAGAAATTTTGACAACGTGATGATACAATTTTTAGTCTCCTTTTCTTTATGGAATGGTGTTGCTTTTATAGGTAATTTTGGGTTTTGGAGGGCAAACATGGGTGGCATTCCAAGGCTACCAAGTTGTAGGGACTAGGCAGCCACCTATCCTAGGCAGTTACAGTGAGTTACTTATAGTGTCTCACTTAGGTGGAGTGGTGGCATGTGGGTAGGTGCAAGTGGAGTGAGGTGTAATATGTGGAAAGGTGAGGGGTAGTGGTGGCTAGGACATGTGTCATGAGGAGACACATGGTATCCTAGGGGGATATTTCCCATATTTATTAAAATCTAGAAAATATATTAATATGCAAGATTTATACACCTAAGTTTAGACTTAGGCATATAATTTTATTATGCAGGATTGTGGGGTGAATGCAAATGCCTATATTTTGGTGTCTACAGGTATTTTGGGCCCCCATATTTTTTCTATATTCTTTAAAGACAATGAAACTCAAGACCATCTATTATTTAAATGTAATGAAGCTACAATAATCTGGATCTCGCTTGCTTTTAGCTTTGGAGTCTGCATTATAAGCAGATTAAATCTTGAGTCTTATACTAAAAGTTGGAACAAAAAGTATCTCAACTCCTTTCAATGTAAGCCTCTCATAAAATTTTTATGGTCTTCAATTCCTTATTATTGCATGTGGTATATATGGATGGACAAGAACTATAGAATATTTGAAGGAAAATCAACTCATAGGGTAGTTTTGATACACAAGATAAAGCATGATATCATGGAAAATGTTAGAGCCCACTTTAAAGCTAAGAAATATCAAAGTGCTATTTCTAGATTTGAGTTACACATCCTCAAAAATAGGAATCTTCAAGATCTAATTATCACCTCTATTGCTAACAACCTAATTTCTCAATTGTGTTTTAGTTTTCCAAATCTATTATTCGATGAGGCTTCAAAGTCTAACCCTAGAATAGTTGCTATTGGAGGAGTTTTATGCATAAGACCACATTCAAGGATTCTTTAATTTTACCTAAATTTAATACAAACCTCAAATAATGTAGTTGAGTTGATGGGTTGCAAATTTAGTCTCACTCTAGCAGTAAGAGAAAATGTCAAAACCCTTTCAGTTTATGGGGACTCTAAGCTAATCATATAGTTTATTTCTAGCAAACAAGAGGTCAAGAATTTTATGCTCTAGTTGTTGTTGAATCAAGTCTATAAGACTCTAGGAAAATTTGAATAGATTAATTGGCATCACATTCCTAGGAAGTGGAACCATTTGGTAGATAAAAAATCCAATGAAGGATTTCTTTTGCATCCTTCTTCAGCTTGCATAAGAAATTTTAAAACCAAGAATTCTAAGAATTTAAGATATGACCACATAGACTAAGCATATTGGCTCTATTTGTTTTTTAGACTCCTCTGGAACCAAGGACTTCTTTGTTCTGGTTATTTTGAATACACTAGGGAAGAGATTTTATTTTTCATAAATATTCTCGCCCTTATGGGATTCCAACTTTGGATACATGCATCCTTGGTTTTCTTGTGATGCTTGTAGCACCTAGCCAACTTGTAATATTTGTGTTATATTAAATAATATAAAAAAATTCTTAAAAAAAAATCCCAAACTTAATGTTGATTTTTCTCTTATTAACCTTTAGGGTTTACTATTATTATTATTTTTTTGAATATGGAATTGAAACATGTTCCATCCATATTACATCATCACTGAGTAGCAGCATTATAACAATTTGAATGTTATTCATGTATCGTTTGGTAAGATTCAAACCTAGATCTCTTCCTTAAATGTTGAGAAATCTAATTGGTTGAACTGATACCATTTAATGTTTAGTAAATTTATTATTAATGAAAAATAAAGGTAGTTTTTCATTATTATTAGTATTTTTTATTTAAAGTTTATTTAAGGCAATGATATCTCTTTGGGACACAAGGCTTAAGTGGAGAGCATTAAACCATCAAGTAAATGGGCATTCTCATCCATGTAAAGCATTTTGGTTGGACGAACCACTCCAAAACTATTTTTTTTTGGTAAGTAAAAATTTCATTAAAGTGGGTTTTGAAAGGGGCCCCAAAACCTTTTTACAATAGGTCCACAAACCAAAGAAAAGGCCACAAGGAAGGCCAATGGAAAAGTACATTGAAAATCCGCCCGCAACAGGAATAATAGAGAAACCCACCCAAGTGGGAAATTTAAACCAAAAAATTTTAAAAATCCCGCCCAAAGTAGGAAATTTGAAAATCTCGCCCAACAGAAATTTGAAAATCTCGCCCAACAGGAAATTTGAAAATCTCGTCGAACAGGAAATTTGAAAATCTTGCCCAACAGAAAATTTGAAAATTCTCGCCTATGCAGGAAGAATACAATTTTGAAAAATCTTGCTCAGGGGAAAAACCAGAAACCGATATCCCGCCAAGGAAAAACTGGAAAACAAAATTGCCAAGCAAGAAAACCACCCAAAATGGGTGGATGGAGCAGAGGAATTGCCATGAAGGATCGTCCTACCCAAGGAGGGTCGAGATACACATTGATACGTAGGAAAATAGGACCAAAACAACATCCCACACAGGGCCTGGAAAATGGAGTAGCAAATCTGAGGATCTCCACAGGCCACAAAATCCCCTTGCATACAAGGTTGAGCTACGCGAAAACTAGAGGAAACAGAGGAAGCAATAGAGGTAGAACCGTAAGCCATGAGAAAAGGGTAGGAAGGTCCTAGGGAACCCAAATTGAAGGAGCCACATGGTTAATAGGTTGCAGGAAAAAAGCACAGGTCCTCCCTAAGACCAAAAGATATAGCTGGAAACCCTAGATAACCTCCAAATCCATCATTGAACGAATTTTGGAAACCAGAAAAGGAAGACCAATGGGATATCAGTAGCAAGCAAAGTAGAGGCCACACCCAAGCCAAGAAAGATATGCTGAGAACCCACCAAGTAGACCAAATCTAGGAACCCGAAGAGTAGATCCACAAAAAAGAAGTACGTGGTCCCCCAAGACCAAAAGGATGTTGTGAAAACCTGCTCAAGAAGCACCAAGATGGAGTCAAGCCCCTCTCCCAAAGCTGCGATGCACCACATCTAGAGAACCATTGAAAACTAGATCCAAGTAGAAAGCTACAAAAAACTTGGAACATATCTGAGAGCACCAGGGAAAAAGGATCCCTGAAGCACCACAAAAAACCTAGGGAAAGTCCAAAGGACATCCCAGAATAGAGGTACATGAAAGAAACCCTCAATCAAGCTGGGAAAGAGGTAGACAAATGGAAAAGCAACCTCCCACCCCAAGGATATCATCTGCAACACCAACCAACGAATAAGGAAGGGCTAGAGAAGTGCATAGGAATTAAGACAGAACCAGGGGAGGGGGAAGCAGGGAAGTGGATTGGGACATCCCGCGGGATGTCCCATACAGTTCCCCCCGGATACTCCAAAAATATTTTGATTATTAATTATAGAAGATTATTCTCACCAAGGTAGTGAAGATTATATAACCATCTCAAGTGTATTTATGTTTTATAAGTACATGAATTTTAGTTGGGAGGTATTTATTTGTTTTAGGAAATAAGACATTGTGAGGCCTATTTTTATTTAGAATGGATCATTTTCGGAAGTCTGTAATTTTGAGTAGATATTTTATCGAGAGGTATCTATACTGAATTTCAAACATAATATTTAATATGGACAAGTAGATCTGTAGGAAGAGGAACACCAACGTTCTATTTGCCAACATGTGTACATAACCAACGATCTTGTTCCAGGAAGTTGAAGGGACAAAGCAATTTATTTTAGTTATGGAAGGTAGACAGTTAGTTGGAGGTGAATGGGTGAACTTATAGAGTCTATAACTCCTTGTAGAATCCATTTTTGATGGGGGATACTCTTTTGAATGTATTACTTCTTGTGTCATTATGACTTAAAAATCCATTGGAGACTATAGTTGAGTTATAGAGTGTTGCAAATTGTTGAAGGAGGGTGTTTTCTCCATATTCATGGATTTGTAATATCTCCTTGTACTTAATATAAACATGATCCACATTCAAACTGGATGTACTCTCACATTGAGGGGAACCAGTATAAACAATGTCAAATTGTGTGTGTGATGTTTTGTTTCTGTTTGCATTTGCCTCAAAACATGTTATTTGCACTCATGTTTCAATTTTGAAGTCTCAGTAATAGTAGAATCATCAACATTTTATTTCCTAATTGTTAGACCATCGATGTTTATTTTCTAATTGAATCTGATCTTCAATTTTTTTGTATAATTTGTATTTGATAATCCCATAATAGCATGGCTTACAAGTGATTATAGATCACATGGTATCAAAGCTCTATTTGAAAACAAGGGTTTTGTGTGAATGAATGGTAGAATATCTCAAAGGTCAGAATTACTTCCTTTGAATCCAGAGATTGGCAGAAGGGTTAGAAGAGCATCTTCCATGGACAGAGAAGAGGAGGATCAACCTGAAACTGAAATGTCAAGTGGAGACTTTGAAAGAAGGTTTATTGCAATGGAGAGCAACATGAATATTCTCATGGATACCTTGCTTGGAATACAGTCCAGAACTGAGGAACCAAGACAATATGAGAATGAAATAAGAATTCCATATGGTAATGGCCATTCAACAACCTCTTCATCAAATCCATTTAAAGTGGAAGCCAAGGTAGATATTCCAACTTTTGGTGGTGAAGTAGATGCTGATAAATTGAATTATTGGCTTAAACAGTTGGAAGTCTATTTTCATATTCAAGGTGTTGTAGAGGATGTTCAAAAAATATCTTTTGTAAGATTAAAAATGGGAGGTCATGCATTGATTTGTCTAGAAAACCATATGGAATACCTCAAGAATGAAAAATTACCACCCATAGCTTCTTGGGAAGAGTTTATGAACTTGTTGAGAGATCAATTCTATCCAGTGGGTCATCACAATAAGCAACTCATGAAATGACAATTCTATAGACAACAAAAGAACCAAACAGTTCAAGAATACACTACAAAATTTAGGAAGCAAGCTACTTTGCTTGGGATTTCACTCAAAGATACTCAAGTATTGATGAAGTATGTTGGGGGATTACATAGCCATTTGAGAAGAACTCTTATGTTGTTCAATCCAACCAATGTTGACCAAGTATGTGTGCAAGCACAATATTTGGAAGAGGATAGTAGATATGGGCAACATGGTGGAAACTCCAATAAGAATAAAAATTCCAAGGATCATAATGAGAAGGGGAAATCATAAGATAAGGGCAAATGTAAGCAACAAGAAAAGAAAACCATAGATACTTAAAAGAAGGAAGGTGAGACTAGGCATTGTTCACATTGTGATAAGGATGGTCATGAAGATGCTAAATATTAGAAATTTCATCCTGAATTGTATTACTACAAGAAAAAGAAGAATTAAGAGAAGAAGAACGCAATGGTCACTTAGTTTGAGGATGTTGAGGATAGTTCAGATGTGGATGACAGACTGAATTGTGCAACAACTCAAACAGTGGAAAATTCTAAAGATATTGAAGAACAAATGACTCAATTATTCCATCTCAAAATCCAAGAATGTAAGACAAGGATTGATTCCATTAATGACCCTGGTTCTCAAGCTAAATTGATTGCTAAATGTTTGGTGCAGAAATTAGAATTGGAAACCTATAACCATCCTCATCCATATCCTTTGGGATGGGTGCACAATGATGACAAGTTACAAGTCACTAAGCAATGTAAGTTGAAGTTTACTATTAATGCAAAGTTTATTGATGAAGTTGTTGTTGATGTGGTTCCTTTAGATATCTGTGGTGTAGTGTTTGGGAATCCCTATTTGTGGGATAAGGATGCCATTTATTACAGGAGAAAGAACCAATACAGATTGGTGAAATATGGTGTCACTTACAATGTTTATGCCCATAAGAGTCGTAAGCAGATGCCTTTGGTTACAACAAGTCAGGTAAAGAGACTCATAAATGCAAGTAATAAGTTTGTATTGGTCATGGTTCGAATTTATGGTGAAGGTACTATCACAATAGGATCACCAATGATCCATTCTAGTGCAGCCAAAATGCCAACGATCCTTTCTGAAGGAGATCAGGTGCAGAAAATTTTGTAGGAGTTCAAGTCTGTGATTGCTGAGCCTAGAGGATTGCCACCTAAGCGGGAGGTAATGCATGAAATTCAATTGTTACCTGATGCACCTCTTTCTAATATAGGATTGTATAGCCAATCAGTTTTGGAATAGGAGGATATTAAAAGATATATTCAGGAGCTAGTGGATCAAGGTGTTATCATACCTAGCACATATCCATGTGGGTCACATGTGGTGTTAGTGCTAAAGAAGGATGGAAGTTGGAGAATGTGTATTGCCTATAGGGCATTGAACAAAATTACCATAAAAAATCACTATCCATTGCCTCATTTTGATGATCTTATGGATCAATTGCAAGGGGTAAGATACTTTTCCAAGCTGGTTTGAGGAGTGGATATCACCAAGTGAGAATCAAGGAGGAGGACATTTGGAAGACTGCCTTCAAAACAAGACAAGACCTTTTTGAGTGGCTTGTTTTTCCATTTGGTTTATGTAATGCACCAACCACTTTTATGAGGGTAATGAATGATGTTCTCAAACCTTTTATTGATTCATTCGTTGTTTTTTACTTGGATGACATTCTTGTGTATAGCCAAACTTGGGAGGATCATTTGGTGCATCTTAGACAAGTGCTTCAAACTCTCCAAAATGAGCTACTGCTGAAAATGAGTAAGTGTGAATTTGGTAAGCAATATTTGGTGTACTTAGGCCATGTTTTTGGTGGTGGAAAACTTAGAATAGATCCTAAAAAAGTTAGAGCCATTGTGGATTGGCCTAGGCCTAGCAATGTGACCGAAACAAGGAGTTTTATAGGGGTTGTTCAGTACCTTAGAAAATTTATTGTTGATTTCTCTACTATTGCCTCACCTTTGCATGAGCTTATAGGTGGAAAGAGGTAGAATTTTGTGTGGGAAAAAAACAACAAAATTAATTTAAATTGCTAAAACAAAAGATTAGCAATGCACCTATTTTGGCACTCCCTAATTTGCAACAACCTTTTGAGGTTGAAATTGATGCTAGTGAGTATGCCATGGGAGAAGTGTTGATGCAAGGAAGAAGACCTATTTGTTATCATTTTGAGAAGTTTAGTAGGGTTGTTTTGAACTACCCTATGTATGACAAGGAGTTGTATGCATAGGTTCAAGTAGTGAAGAAATGGAAGCACTATTTTCTAGGCAAAGAAACAATAATTCATACTGATCATCAACCATTATAGTATTTGCAAGCTCAATCTAAGTTTCAACAAACTAGACACAATAGGTGGATGGGTTATCTATAGCAGTTCCATCTGGTGATTAAGTATAAAAAGGGTAGGAGTAATAAAATTGCAGACGTTATCTCGACCACCATATTCAAAAAATAGAGTGTCAACACTCATTTCCTATGCATTATATGTTCTTGAAGGTGAAAGAATTCAGTTAATTAGAGAGGCACATACTTCAAATATTGCTGGTCATTTTGGAGTTGGAAAAACAATTGTTAATCTACAAAGGTATGTGTATTGGCCTAAGATGCAAGAGCAAGTTTTCAAATACATTAGAGGATGTGTCATGTGTTGTACTAGTAAGCCTAGTAATAGAAAATTGGGTTTGTATCAGCCACTTCCAGTTCCTAGTCGCCCTTGGGAGAGTATTTCAATGGATTTTGTTGGAGGTTTACCTATGACAAAAAAGAATCATGATTATTTGTTTGTTGTTGTTGATAGATTTAGCAAGATGTGTGTTCTTATTCCATGTAAGAAGTCTATAACGGGTCAAGAAGCCGCTAAGTTGTTATTTTCTCATGTATGTTGGTAATTTGAGTTATTTTATGTTGTCATTGATGTCACATGGATCACATTGAGTTTTGGTAGCCAAAGCATTTCATAAATAAGCATTTATGATATTTTGGAGAGCATGGATATATACAGGGTTTTTGTGAAAACCAAGGCAGGAAAAATAAAAGGTTTTATTTAAAACCATGGATGGCAGATTTGAAATGGGTTTTTCTTAAAACCCAGGTTGGATTTTCATTTCATCAAAAAAGGTGCCCCGATGATGGAGATATTTAATTTTAAATATTTAGTTTAAATTTTAAATTATTTAAAATTAAAATTAAAATTTTAAAATTAAATATATTAATTATAGCGCCGACTAAAGAAATGAGGAAAGGCTATATTAATTTATAGCGCCGACATCTAAAGAAATAGGAAAGGCATATATATATGCCAACAAAAGCTTAGACTTAATGACCCCCAACACTTATTTTTCAAATGCCTTCGATTGGGGAACGAATTGCGAAAAGAGAGAGAAGTGTGACTTTGGTCTATTGAAAAATCATTCACAGAGTTTAATAAGACGCATAGGCATATTTGGCCTAGCGATTCATGCACTGTGTGTTATGCAGGAGGTCTTGCAATCGAGTCCCGCCGTGGTTATTTGCTTTGTTGAAGCGCTCAAAGCGTTGTTAAGTTTTTCGAAGGGTGCAAAAATTTATGATATAAGTTTTTGTTCATGTCCCTTTGGACACGTGAGGGCGTGTGGCCCAATGACAGGCTAGCTGTGGTTAAAGTGCTGATCAAGGAGACATCACGAGATCGAATCCCATCAGGGATAGGGGTAAGTTAATAATTTTTTTAATATATTTTATTTTTCTAAAGTTGCCCTAGGAGGAATAAGGGTTGTGATGCATGTTTAGAAAAAGAGATATTTCTAGTGTTTCTCCTTTTGAAAGTATATCATATTATATATCGTTGGAAAGATTATTTTGAGGGCTATTTGATTAACTTGCGTAGAGGGAGAAATAAGGTGTATGTAAAGATATATTTCAATTTTTATAAATGGTTTCAAAAGTGAAGGTTTTTTTGTTCTTTTTCAAAGGTGATTAATTATTTCATGAGGGGACATGTTGTGTCTTATTGAGCAGGAGTGATAAGGTGTTATTTGGATATTATTGTTGTGATATTAATCATGATCTCTAACCCTTGTTGAAAGTTGAAAAAGAAGTTTGTTGAGTGTGGTAGATTTAGTGGACATCCAATAAGGCATCAAAAGGTATGAGCAATATTCTCCATTGACTTTGTTATGGTGGTTGATTTATGAAATATCATTGGAGAGAAAATGATTGATTGTGGTTTCCTTTTCGAAAGTGGTTGGTTGAATGCTTCAAGGTTTTCTGGTTTGAGAGTTGTGTTTAAACCATGTTTTATAAGCATAGTTGTTGAAGCCCATTGGTTATGCAAAGAACTTGAGTTAGAAAAGAACATGAGTATCATTGTTATGTGATATTTGTGGTTGAGCATTGTTGGAAACATTTGAGTTGGTTGATACATGCTTGGACTAGGATTTTGTGAGAAAGAGTTATCCCTTGTGGTGATTGGTTGAGTTGAGTTGATTGAGCCTAGTCAAGTGATTGTGTGAGGTGATTGTTCAAGTCCCATGAAACAAACAATTCTATAATTCTGATTTGGGTTGAGATTGAGCTTTGAGATTAGAACATATTGAGTCTCTAACAATTCTCTTTATGCTTCTATAAGATTTGAGTTGAGTTAAGATTGAATTGAGTTGAGTTGAGATTGATTTGAGTTGAGATCATTGTGGATCACTGTTGTCATTAATTGTAGAGTGCATTGCCATTCATTGTTGAATTCATCATTGAGCCTTGCCTTCATATATTTGTGGATGAGATTTTAGTGCTCTTGAGCATGATTGGTTGAGCCTTTGAGAAGGCTTTTGGGATAGATTTGTGGATATATTTGTGGTAGTTTTTGTGTATGATTGATTGAGCCTTTGAGAAGGCTTTTGGGACAAATTTGTGGATATATTTGGGATAGCATTTGAGAAAGTTCTTGGTGAGCTTGTTGAGCAGATTTTTGAGCAAGTTCTTGGTGAGCTTGTTAAGCATATTTTGAGCAAGTTCTTAGTGATCTTGTTGAGCAAGTTCTTGGTGAGCTTGTTGAGCAGATTTTGAGCAAGTTCTTGGTGAGCTTGTTGAGTAGATTTTGGGCAAGTTCTTAGTGAGCTTGCTAGAGCAGATTTTGGGCAAGTTCTTGGTGAGTTTTCTAAAGCATATTTTGGGCAAGTTCTTTGAAATGGGTAGAAAATGACATTTGATAATTTAACACAAAGCACAATGATGCATTAAACAGAGAAATTGTATTACATTGATATTAATGAGCATGTGTTACAAGAGGGTCTTAATGTCCTTTATCCATCTCTATTCCTAACAAGGTTACAATCAATCTGATGCCTTCTTCTAGCATCCCTCAGTGTAGGTGGGCTTCTTTGTATGTGGGCCACCATAGGGTTGTTGTTTGTATGATGTTCCTCTTCCTTAGATCTTCCAGATAACCTATGAAATACCTACAAAAGGGGATTAGTGTGATGGGGGGCTTGCCTTAGTTAGGACCCATGTTTATGAAGATGAAATGACCATAAAAACATAACAAAAACTAAAATAAAATGTACAGAAGGTAATAATATGCTAAAACAGAGCTTACCTCCCAAATTTGGGGTGATTTGGGGCTTGTAGATCCAATTCACGACCCGGGTTGCAAATTTAGGCCAAATTTGTAGGTTAGGTTACGAATTGAGCTATGATGCTCCTCTGGTAAGATCTCTTTAGTAGATCAGTCCTAAGGTAGTTGGGGTGCCTCTGTATGCTATCAGAATCCGTCTATGCTCTCCGTAAATTGACTGTCTAATGTTCACTTTCCATTTTTGCAGAGTAACTATGCTTTGTTGAATTTATGAATCAGACTTAATTAGGGGTTTGGGACCCATTATTTATAGGCAAAAGCAAGGTGCAGGGGGTGGGGTTAGATAGACTAAACCTAGGTTTTATTCTGACTAGGGTTAGGTTAAGAAATGCTATGGCAACATCACATTCTTTATGAAAAATATCTCATCCTCACACATGTGTGAGGATGGATTAGGGCTAATCCTGATTAGCAGGTGTTTAAGCCAAATTAAACATGATTAAAGAAATATCTCAACCAACCCTAATTTCACACATGTGGGAGGATTCAATTAAGGGTAATCAAGATTAAGGATTCTTTTAATCAAATTTATTGTAAAAAGTGACTTAAGTGAAGTCAACATTAAATTAGAATTTTGGGTATTGACTTATTAATTATTTTGGTCAACTAATACCCTGTGGGGGCCTCAATTGAGTGAAAATTGGTTGTCGGATGATATCCCAATGCACGAGATGCGATATTGAAGGCTTATGAGGGTTTAGGACCTAAAATCCAATGAGGTAGTATACGGGAGTCTGCACAATGCTATGACAATCTATGGTGATCTACGCATGACTACGATCATCTACGTATGACTATGCATGACTACAAAAATCTATGCATGTATAGGAGGATCTACAATAGTCTACACTGGTCTACAATATCCTAGAGGTACCTAGGATGACCTATGTAAACCTACAAGTGTCCAAAAGGATCTACAAGTACATAGGTATAGCAATGTGTGACTTTTGGGTGTCTACATTTGCCCCTTTTTGTACTATACTATGTGGAACATAGTTTAATACAAAAATATGAAGGGTTTATGCAGGAGAAGGGATAGAAGGAAAAGAATGGGATCCAACAAAAGGTATGTAACCGCTCGAAGCATGACCATACAACATTGACTGGATAGCCGAGGAGAGGGTAGGGATAGGGGGGGTTGGTGTGCCGGGGGGGGGGGTGGGATCCAATAAAGGTATGTAGTGTGAGCGTGACCTAACATTGAGATGGAGAGAAGGGAAAATAATGGGATCCAATCAAAGGTATGTAGCCACTCGAAGTGTGACCATACAACATTGATTGGATAGCCAAGAAAAGAAGGGAAAGAATGAGATCCAATCAAAGGTATGTAGTCGCTCGAAGCATGACCATACAACATTGACTAGATAGCCAAGAAGAGAAGGGAAAGAATGGGATCCAATCAAAGGTATGTAGCCACTCGAAGCGTGACCATACAACATTGACTGGATATCCGTCGGGGAATAAGAGAGGAAGGAAAGAAGGAAAAGATGAACGAGATAAAAAAAATGCTGGTAAGGGAAAATGAATGATTATGAATACAATGAAGTTATTTTGCTGAGTCCGTATGACATCTTTCAATGCCATACTAGTTGCTTGAGAATGACAACTTTTGACTACTTTGCTTTTACGACCAGATCAGCGTGGTCCAAAAGTATGAATAGGACAAAAGCCTATCTAAATTTTTGTTATTGATTGATTGATGAGAACATGGCGACAAGTGTCAAACCATTTGAGTTAGTTTAACATTTGGATCATCAACTCATGACCATATCAGTGTGGTCGCGAAGTCCATTTCCAAATGTTGTACTAGGATTGATCAAACGTATCATCCGTTGTGTACTCGACATACATGAATGCTAGATTGACTTCTCCATGGTGACGCGTAACTCTCATGATGTAACCCATGCCTGTTTGGGATTGATATTAGAATCGTATGATAATCTTCAGCAAAAAAATTTGTAGACAAATGTGCTAATCGCACTTTTGGATTTTTGATGTTGTGGTTGCATGCAAAGCTGACTTTGGATATGAATACCCCCTCAAACAAGGAATCAACAATGAGGTGAATGAAGTGTGATGAATTGATGATGCAACGATTGATAAAGATACCAATGCATGATGAATATGATTGCTAGTAAGAAGAGAAGAGAATGGGATCTAATCAAAGGTATGTAGCCGCTCGAAGCATGACCATACAACATTAACTGGATGCCTAGGGGGGAGAAGAGAAGAAGGAAAGAAGAAGAAGAGGAAAAAAATAAAAAGCAATGCTGGTAAAATGAAATGGATGATTGTGGATGCAATGCTGTGATTTTGCTGAGTCCGTATGACATTTACGATACCATACTAGTTGCTTGAGAATGACAACTTTTGACTGCTTTGCTTCTGCGACCAAATCAACGTGGTCTAAAAGTATGAATATGACAAGTTTATCGGTAGAATGAAATGTGTGTTTACAAATGGTGTTAAAAGGTAAGTTTTGGAGGCTCCTAGGGTTTTAGAGGGCATTTTCCTACTTTCCTAGGGTTTTGGGGATGTTTTGGGGTGTTCTGGCTCAATTCGCGACCCGAGTCGCGATTTTGACCCAATTCACGACTCGGGTAGCGATTTTGACCTAACTCGCGACCCGGGTCACGAGTTGGGGTTTAAAGCATATTCAAGCCCAAATTTGCATGGGGTGGCTTATTTGAACGATGCACGACTTTGGAAAGCGGTTTGGTAGAGCATTTGACAACACAAAAGGAGCGCGTGTGACGACTGTGAGAGGGATAATGACGAAAGGATGCATATTAGCTGGCATTAGGCACTGGAACCCACTGGTAAGTGATCGTCTGCCTTGTTTTATTTATTTTTTTATTTTTCTGGGAAAATGTGAATGAGGGGGGGAGGTTTTCGTCCCGATTTAAAAAATTTGTAACTTTTAAGTAAAATTTGAATACGTAGTGATAAACGGGCCAAATGGGTACCCAAAAGTGCGATCGGTTTTTCAATTGGGTTTGTTTTGTCGCCAATTTGATCGGGTAATGGGTAGAGTAGGTGTGAAGTTTGACTGTCAATTTTTGAGGTAACGATGTACTGACATTGATATGTTTTTGCACTTTGTTCGCTAAAGTAGGAAATGGGTATTCCGTTATGTGATTGTTTTATTTTTTAATTTCGTTTGATGTGATTTCAGAATTTGATGCTTTGAGGTGTAATGTGTGAACCCTAGGGCATTAGATCTTCCATGTTAGAGGTAGAATCTCTAAAACTAGTGAAAATTTCATTGGAGAAGGGCAAAATGGGTGTCCAAAAATGTTGGTTGTTTTAGTAGCTGACTTCATTTGGCATGCCTTTGATTTGCGTGCCACGATGTAGATAGTATTAAACTAAAAATGAGTTGTAGGGAGCCCGATGTAGACTATACTCGATGTCAGTTTGAACTTCCACCACTAAATGGGCAAATGGGTATCTAAAAATATGACTATTATTTTTAGATTGTGTGCCTGGATGTGTGTTCGGTTTTGGTGTTTTTAGGACAGATTTGACTATTAGATCTGTGTTGATTGGTGCTTTATTTTTGAATTTTGTCAACACATTTACCATTAAGTGGGCAAATGGGTATCCAAAAATGTAATTTTTTTTGTATGTCATATTAATTGATCAAGTTTTGGATTGCGTGCCATAGTAGCTATACAGTTGAGTTTGTTATTGGTTGTTGGGTGATCAATGTGTATTGTTTTTCGTATGTGCTTGGACTTTTGCCATGAAATGACAAAATGGGTATCCAAATATGTGACTGTGTTGTTGATGTGTTTTGTCATTTTGTTTGTACATTATTTTATCTCGGGATGTGTGCCAAATTAAATATTTTCAATTTGTAAATTCTATGTGATGAAGTTAAATTTTATTGATTTGTTATGTGGATTACTGATGCATGTTGTGTTATGTGTTGACCAGGTGAAGGCACTTGAGCCTCGTCATTGGGTGAGAAAGTTTAAGAAGGGTTTTGAGAAGCTAATGAAGACTGAGGAGGAGCTACAATGGTTGGATGACATACACTTTCGTGGTGTGTGGGAGTGTAAGTTCATATACACTAACAGGGCATATGTGTCTGCATTATGTGAGCTGTGGGATGCAAATAGGAACACATTTTATTTTCCTATGGGGGAAATGACCATGAAATTGGAAGACGTTTATCGTATCTACCGACTACCGATTGAGGGTGTTCCTGTGAGGGAAGCCGAAGATGGGAGGAAGGACACGATTTTGGAGAGATTCTTTGGGGTTGGGTGGAGAGAGATCGATATCTCTAAGATGGATTATGAGTGGCTATGGCTACAGAAGAAGATATCAGATAGGCAGTGTGTGGCAATGATTTGATCTCTACATATGCCCTTCCTGATAGTTCGAGGGTGCTATTTACCTGGAACATGCTAGATATAGTTAGTGATATGGTGGAGCACAAGGTTGTGTTTGAATGGGTGCCTGCACTATTGGTCCAAGTATACCGTGAGTTGCATGATGTGGTTCGGGGTAGGCAGACATGATTGAGTGTGATTCCCTTGCTGCAGGTATGGGCATGAGAGCACATAGCCATTGAGAGGCCCTCTTTGTTACCTCACCCTATACATGTGGAGGGTAAGGAGTATCCTTACGCCTTGAGGTGGAGTATGGAGGCTGAGCAGGGTATGAATAGACCTCATGAGGGTGACCTAGTTTTGTGGAGGATTATGTTTAGGGAGCTGATGTCGAATGGAATAAAGTGGAGATCATGATTGGGTGGGGTGAGTTGGAATGAGGAAGATGAGCAGCTACGGGCCATACGACGGGGTAGATGGTTGGTGGGGAGATATACTCGATAGTCCGAGTACTTTTAGTTTGATCGAGTAAAGTGCCAGTTCGGTTTATGGTAAGATGTTCTAGGGACTCCTGTTATTTATTTCAGGCAATAGGGAGACAAAGGAGAGCGCCCTATTGTATCGCATTGGGTTGGGGAGAGGGACGCCCTATTGTATCGCATTGGGTTGGGGAGAGGGACCCTTCTATGGATATCCTAGATGTAGGGGATGCAAGGACGACATCGAATTTTGATGCATGGTGGGTGCTATAGTCTTGGGAGCTTGGGAGAGGTATGGTGGATCGGTGGGTGGCACCTGTTGCTAGGGAACCTCCTCTAGAGAGGAGAGCGAGCAAGAGGACTCGGGCTAGGGCAACGAGTATGGTTGTTGTTGAGGAGGAGGTTCCTCTACGATGGTCACGATGTTGCGTAGGTGTTGGAGCGAGCACCCAAGATGTGAGGGTAGAGGAGGTGGATGTGGGTGTAGATGTTGGGATAGAGCAGACCGTTGGAGCCTAGGCTGAGGGAGGCAGGGTGGCCGGTATGGGTGGTATCGATGATACCATTGATATTGGGGTATTTGCTGATATAGCATAGCAGATTCCCGATGACATTTTGGAGAGGCCATATACAAAGGATGCACAGGGATTGCGTGATCGGATTCAACAGTTGGAGGTAGACATGGTGGAGATGAGGGCTGCTATGTCTAGGTAGGAGCAGATGATCAATACTTTGACTAGTCAGTTGGCGGTTGAGACCACCAAGAAGATGATGTGCGAGACTGCTTTGTTGGTGCACGGGATTCCTCTACCCGATTATGATCGAGTTGTGGTGCAGTATGGGTCTCAGTCATAGGTACAGGAACCCTCATATCAGAGTCAACGTAGTGCTACTATAGTAGGTCAAAGAGGTGCTAGAGCTATTATGCAGGATCAGCCTACTATGGATCCGGTTCCAGCATTTGAGGTGGAGTCGAGCCAGGCTACAGGGATGCGAGCGTGCCGTGGGGGCCATGGGGAGACTCCTAGTGGGGGTTAGGATACTTACTTCTTATTGTAGCCTACGGGAAATTTGTTTTGATGCTAGACGATGATGGGCATGATCCCAGGTTGTAGCCTTTGGGAATTTTGTATGGATGATATATATATACCTTATTGATTTTGGCTATTATATATACATGTGTTATTTTGATGGTTTGAAATGTGTTCTTGTTTATGTTTGCATGGATTAGCGTAACATAATTTGTAGATATGTCTGATGAATAGATATACATGTATGACATGGTTTAGATCTATTATCATGTTGTGGTATAAATGGATTGTAGAATAGTGTTATGATTGTATTTCCAATGCGACATGATGTGATATCAAATATGATTTTGTAATGAATGTATGTAGAGTAAGTGCGATACTGTGACTCGATTTTGAAATGCATATGGGATGAATGCAATAAATGTAATTTGATATGAAATGCATGTAGGATGAATGCATAACTATAATGTGTATCAAATGTATCTGATATAGATGCATGTATGCATGTATGGACTTACTAAAATGCACCAAGGAAGCACTTGTATGGTGGCATTGACCTGTATGGATGCTATCCATTCCATGATTTTAGGAAAGTTGGATAATGTAAGGTATGTGTAATGGTTTTGACCAACATAGTTATGACAATAAAATCTCAACCCTTAACTATACAAGCATTTGTGGCAACTTATAACATAATCGGGCTGGTTCAAAATATATCTTGGACCTATGTGTGTGAATGTGTAAGGTTCATTTATCCATTTTGAGGGAGGTAGGATTAACCCATTGTAGATGTAACTGGACTAGCTAGCTCATCCGTCCACAACAATGATCTATACAAAAGCGAGATGCTAATGTGATAGATGTGTTGCCACCCGTAAGACTATTCCACTGGTAGGTAGGCTCTTGGAGCCTATTGCTAGTGATGGAAATCATCCCATGATGTTATGTTGAACCTAAGGACCAAAGGTGATAAGCATAACATGGGTGATATCAAGAGGTATTTCCTTTTTTTTTCTACCCCTGTTCTAATGTTGACCTACTGATAGTGGTGGTGCTCTTTTCATTTATTTTCTTTTTATTTTATTTCTCTTCTTTTATATGGGTGATGAAGTTTGTTTTCTACCTAGTTATTTTAATTTTGCTTATTCTTGATCCCTTTGTTTATCCCCAGGTCATATGTTGACCATGCAGGTGATAGGACGAGCAGGGGATACTGTTCGCTAGATGGTGATATCTACTCAAGATGTCCTCTTTCCTAGGCTCAAAATTGTTAATGTGTAACCTATTGTGAGTGATCCATGAGAGAAGTTGAACCAACCTAAAATACCATAAGAAGAATGTACAAAACTCAGTAGCTATGGGTGACACTTGATTGCCTAAACTACAAAGTAGTCAAAATTAAACATGACACCTATGTATACCCTGATCCTGAAAAGGGGAATGGACATCCAGGTGGTGATGCTAACAAGTGCATGTATTATTCTTGTTGAGGCGTATTTTGTGAAAGAATGTACAAACATGAATTAAAATTTTAACTATAAAGCATGTGAATATGTGGAATGGATGTAACTGTAAATGATGCAAGTGGAGGAATGCGATATTTACAAGAAGAAAGTTATGTTGTGTAGAAGGAGAATTTTAGAAGAACCTATTTACAGATAAGTAAAGTGTGTAATTATGATAAAAAGCGTGATGCTATGATCCTGGTTGCCCCAGCGTGTGGGGTGTGTGTGTGTAGTAGGTGTATGAGCTGTGAGTTGTATAAGTGTATGTAATGATCATCAAGAAGAAGTAAGATGTGAGAGTGGAATGTACAAGTGGAAGAAGTGAGAAGAAATAGGCTTTGGTGACCAATCAATAAAATGGGATCACCAACGATTAACAAATATAGAAGAGAAGAAATGAATCCACGTATGTAAGAAGTAGAAGAATGAGATAGAAGAAGAAGAATAACTAAAACTACTATCGAGCGAAATGGCATAGATCCGGGCGGGAATGGGATGGTGAAGTGATGACATGGCTAGAATTGTGGTTGGAGCCATAGTTGGAAATATTATAAATATAGCGGGTGGGAACTGTTAGGGTACTAAGGGGTGGTAAAGTCCTAAGGATGGTGCGGTGCGGAGGACTGACAAGTAGGCTAGACGGAAAAGAACACTCTGGTGATGGGGTACGTTCATCGTGTAACATTTTTTACACCAAGGTTTTGAATGATCTGCACTCTTCGATATCGTGGCCTAGATGGCGATGGTAAATGCAAAATTGATTCTCATTGTAGTTGTGTGATTTAGGACGAGAAGGATCAATGGGCCAAATTTTGGGTATGTCAATAAGACCCTGATGTATGAGATGATGGAATATTTTGAAAATAGGAGTGTGTGGAATAGGCATAGGATAGACGTATGGATCTGCTGGAGGTGAGTGAGGTATGGGTGAAGGATGATCTGGTAATGGAGGCATGGGTCTAGGTTTTGGAATGGATTGAATTTGGGGTCGGGAAAAGGATCTACATGGTAGTGAGGATGGACAGGTTGTGGGAGACTATCGTGGGTGAACATGGCAATGATAGTGGCTCATCCATAACTCCAGAGATTCGATATGGGAGATGAGATGTTGTATCTCATGGTGTGGCAGTGATGGTATTGGGGAAGGGGGATCAATATTCCAATGCGAATGGAATGGCCCGATGCATAGTAGAAAATGGGTGTGTTTGGGTTGATGACACGACAGAGTGGAATGACTGTTGTGATTGTAAGCGTTACTGGAATGGTATACCTCGCAACGGTGAAGGTGGTGTCTTGAGGACCGATGGAATAGGTGATGGCTCTAAGCGATGGCACAAATGGGAAGGGGGCATGTTTGCGTGACTAGCTTGAGTAGCTTGGGCCGCATAGGCTTGCAAATCTTGGGTGTAGGTAGACTCGCCATTGGTAAGCTGAGCAGGTAGAAATGCAAGGTGAGGTAAATGAGGTGTATACTCCCTATTAGGTGGGTGGTAGGATCCTATGGGATGATGGGGGTGATTTGTAGGTGAATAACGATGTTTGAGATCATCAGACGGATGGGAGGGTGATCCCTATGCTTGGGGTTGGGTGGATTCCTCTTTGTCATCGAAAGAGGACATGGATATCTGGCTATCGCTAGAGTGTGGTGAATAGGATGAACCTCGTTGGTGATGGGAATGATGTTGAGGTGAGGTGTGATGACCTGAACGAGATGAATGTGAGGAGCGATTGGTATGAAGGGCGATTGGTGGTTGGGCAAGATCAACTGGTGTAATGGGTTTTGCTGTGGCTACAGATGGCCCTGCATGATGATAGGTGAGGTTGCTATAGAGCTCTCCTACTGATGATGTGAGTCTTACAAAAGGAAAAACAAATACCCCAAGCATAAAAATGGCAAAAAGGTGAAATGTACATGTATAGAGAAATAATAAAGTAGAAATAACAAATTCATATGGTGATGTGCTTGGTGATTTATTTCTAACACTATGTGACACTCGTGATGGTGATTGTGTTTGTGAATCATGCATTGAAAGCATGAAGGTGCAACATGTTGATGGGTTCAGGATCGTTGAGGCCTTCAATATTTTCCAGACGATATGCTTTTGAACCGTATTTGTGTGTGATAATAAATAGACCCAACCAGTTTGGGGCAAATTTATCGTGCTACTAGCGAGGTTGACTTGTGATTTGTTGGTTCTCCTTGAGAACCAAGTCACCAATATTAAATTCGCATTGATGTACTTACTATTGTATGCATAGTGAAATCTATCTTGATATACTCATGTGTGCTCGATGGCATGGATGCAACGTTCATCAAGGAGTGTTAGTTGATCTAGACAAGCTTGGTGAGCAGTGTCATCGTCAATGAAATATTTCATAGATATCCATAAGGAGGGTATCTCAAGCTCAAGGGGCATGATAGCTTCTACCCCATAGATAAGTGAAAAATGTGTTGCCCCAGTAGGAGTAAATATGCTCGTATGATATGCCCACAATGCTAGGGGTATTTGATTATGCCAGTCCTAATGAGATTTCGCTATAGTTTTACGAAGAATAGAACAAATGGTTTTGTTCATGGCTTCTGCCTGGCCGTTTCCTTGAGGGTAATATGGTGTTGAAAAGCTATGGTGTATGTGAAAGTCACACAATGCTCGGATAGTCTTGTTTTTAAAATATTTCTCATTATATAAAATAATTTGGGAGGGAATTCCAAAGCGGCATATGATATGCTCCATGATGAATGCTGCAATTTTAGCTCCTATAGTTTGGACCAGTGGGATGGCTTCGACCCACTTTGTAAAATATTCTATTGTTGTAATGATAAATTTATGATTGCTAGAGGATGCATGTGTAATTTTTCCAATTAGATCCAGGCCCCATTGGGAGAAAGGCCACCTGGACTGGATTGGTTGAAGTTCTTGGGAAGGTAAATGTGTTAGGTTGGCATGTTGTTGGCATTTGATGCAATGTTTGACATACTCACAATAGTCTTGCTCCATTTTAGGCTAGTAATAGCCCATATGGAGAATGCGTTTGGTAATTGCCATGCCAATGAAATGGCCACCACAAGTACCATCATGGGTTTCTTTTATAACTCGTTGTGATTCTTGCGGTTCTAGGCAACGCAGGAGTATGCCGTCATAGCTACGATAGTAAAGGATGTCCCCCAATAATGTATAGCGAATTGCTCTTTGTTTGAAGGTTCGACATTGAGCGTGGGGTAGATCACATGGTAGGAAACCTAACTTGATGTAGTATTTCATCTATGAGAACCATGGGTCATGAGGTTCGATGTTTACCACATACACACCACCATCATCTGTGGGAGGTGTGGGTGATATAGCAGATTGTGTAAGTGTATGAATGGATACAGATGTTGTGTTGGATGTTGGATTTTGTGGGATGAGGGACCCTAAGGAGGCCATAGTGTCTGCAAAATGGTTCGATGATCGTGGAGCATATTCGAGATAATACCATTCAAATTGGGATAGGAGTTTTCGGGCGATTTTCTTGTATTATTGAAGAATTGGGCAATTGCATAGCCAAAATTCCTACACTTGATTTACTATCAACAATAAATTGCCTATGATGTGGAGGTGTTTGATGTGCATAAAGTGTGCTTGTTTTAGTCCTAGGATTAGGGCTTTGTACTCTATGTTGTTATTGGTACAAGGGAAATCAAGTTTGAATGAAAATGGGAGTGGTTCTCCTTCAGGTGTAAAGAAAACAATGTCTACACCCCCAGTGTGGAGACACCTAGAATCGTCAAAGAACATGATGAGGTCAGCCACAAATTCTGGTTCGATGTATTCCTCATCTTCGGTTACGTGGAAGATAGAGTCATCAGGGAGTTGAATGAGTAGGGGTTGATTGTCAGTTATAGGGGTTTTAGCCAGTTGGTCAGCAATGAATTGCCCTTTGATAGAATTTTGAGATACGAATTATAGGTCGAATGCGGTTAGGAGCATGATTCATTTGGCTGTGCGTGAGTTGTGATAACTCTTGTTCATCATGTACCGATGGGGATTGTCTCGGGTGATGACAAAAGTTGTGTGGTTTAACATATAGTGTCTTATCTTCTAGGTGGCGTATTGTATCGCTCCAAATTTTTTGCATCCCTACCTTCAGGCTATAGGATTCGCGCCGGAAGGAGGATGGGAAAAGGATGATGCGGTACCTCGGACGAGAGGACTTTGCGAAGGTCCCGCCTCTCAAGGGAGGTGTATTTTGGTGATTTTTCGATGGATGGTGGGTTCACCAGGAAACATTTAATGGCAGTTTCCATGCCTAGGTTTTGGAATGTGTTTAAATGAGTTCGTTTTAATCTTAAGCATTCATCCTAGGTTTGGCCGAATGAAACTAAATTAAACTATATGAAAATGCAATTTTTCATGAACACAGCAGACAGATTTAAAAGCAGAGAATAGAGAATTTATAGGAGGAAAATAGAGAATACCTGATCCGGATGTCTGAAGAAGATTCTGATTTTGAAGTAGTCCCGATCGTCTGAGATTCGACAGAATCGTCTGCAATCAGACGAGATCGTCTGAGATCTTAGACGAATTCGTCGAAACACCGCAAAACAGAGAATAGATGCAAAATGCAAGAAATAACACTATGCTAACGAGAGGCAAATTACACCAAATGATAATATGAATGCTGAACACTATTCAAGAACAGAAATTAATGCAAATTACCGTGCTTAAATGGCGAGATCATAAACTTAGCATGCAATCTAAGCTAAATGGGTGAACTCCGGATGCAAAATAGGATAAAAACTGAATATATTATCTAATTTGCAAAACAAAATAACAGAGACAAAGTTGAGAAAAGCAAACTCCGAGCACCGATTGCCTCGATGTGGGGCTGCAGTCGAGATCATCTCGCATCAATACGAAATCGTCTCGAATTCGACAGGATCGCCTCCGATCTGGACAGGTTCGTCGACGACGATGGGTGCTGGCTCCGGTTGAAAATCAATGATATACCTGCATCAAAATTGCTATGGGACTAATGCAAAAATAAGATTATGATGTTTTAGCGCAGAAGGGTTCAATTTGCAGATAAATTCAGCCAGGGGTTGGGGAGGGAAAATCCTAGAGGTTAAATAGGCTTAGAGGGAGTTGTTGGGAGGTTGGAGATCATCCCAATTTGGGAGATCTCCAATGGGGGAGGGTCCCAACGGTGCAGACACGCTTCTGCCCGGATTGGAGACCCGTTGGAACGGATTCCAACTATGCAAATTCAGTTTTGCGACAAGATCGTCTGGACGACCTAGTCCAGACGAAATCGTCAAATATGGGGCGATATCGTCTGATCGGCGACGATATCGTCAAACGGTCAAAACAACCTCTAAAAATGGCACGAAAAAGGGGGAAACGGATTTCCCGACGGTTAACGGGCGGTTTGGGAGGTTAAATTTGATTTTTAAATTATTTACTAAGGTGAATGTAATTATTATAATTTTGACTGCGCCAATTTTAGGGTGCTACATTTTGCCCCCTCTTTAGCGAATTTTTCGAAGAAAATGCGTTAAAGATGAGTTCTTCTCGATCTACGAGAAAGCAAAAAATGATACCCATTTTTAGGCGACGATTCTTGGTCGAATCGTACGACGACTTACTATGGTGCCCCCTCCGTGTTTTTACCCAAATCGAACGTTTGAGGTAAAAACGCGAAAAAGCAAAAAATTATTGTTGAATAAAATTAGGAAAAATAGGGTAAAACCCTAATTCATTGTTGCTGTTCATTTTTCTTGTTTTAGAGCTCTGAAGCAAAAATGGTCGAGACAGCGCACAGATCTGCAGAGGTCCGACGCGGTCTACGGGTAAGGGTCTAAACTTAGTTTAGAACTGATTTAATTTGAATTTACATGCTTTTTAGATAGTTTTTAGGTGAATTTTGAGCATCGCGGCCGTTTTTGGGCCGTCGACGTCCCGATTTCGACGAAATCGTCTCAATTTCGGCAATTTCGCCCGAGGGCGAAATCGTCGAAAGGGGGACGATTTCATCAAATTAGAGACGATTTCGAACTACGAAATCGGAGACGATTATGCTCAGATTTGGGACGATATCGTCCAATAGTGGGCGATATCATCAATTGCAAAAAAAAAATTGAATTTTTAACTTGCATTATTGATTATGTGAATTATTGATTAATGATTATTTGTTGTTTATTGTTTATGTTGTTTATGTTTGCAGAGAGGATTACTAAAGAGCAGGGAGTGGAAATATGGAGGATTGAGAGACGACTTGGCCATGCTCACACAGGCAGAGCGGGATCTGCTGGCACAGGCCGGCTTGCAGCATGTGGCGGAGATGCCACAAATATCCACGGATATGGGGCTACTGACAGCCCTAGCAGAGAGATGGTATCCGGGGTCTTCCTATTTCTGGCTATCGATAGGGGAGATGACTCCCACACTGGAGGATGTATGGAGGATTCTGAGAATCCCCATACAAGGACGGATGATCACTCCTACGGCCAACCAGGGCCACGCTATGGGACGGCTGTGCGGTGACCCGAGCTTCGCCCTAGAGAAGGGCGGAGTTAACATCGAGGCACTACGCCAGATGCCTGGGGCATCTACACTCACACGGGTACTATCTGGGGTGGTTGGTGGACTTCTGCTGTGCCACCAGAGCGGGTGCAGGGTACCATGGATGCTCGCAGATGTGATCTATGATATGCGGGACCATGGGTACAGGTTTGCTTGGGGCAGCTTTGTTCTATGCCGGTTGTACAGGATCCTGTATGGGGTCGTGTACAAGGGCGGCCGATGTCTGGTGATGACATCGCTACTACAGGTTTGGTGTTGGGAGCACATTGCGGTGCGGAGGCCGATAGGGCTTCCACTGACAGGGGTAGACGGGGAGAGGCCCCGAGTCTTCTACTGGTGGCTCCGAAGAGGGGCACAGCGGCGGATTGACCTGCCGATGTCCCGGAGACTACTTGATGAGTTGATCCCGGATCAGATCACCTGGAGGCCGTGGCGAGGGCACCCAGGGTGGGCCGAGGATGGACAGGAGCTGGCTCGCATCAGGCGAGTCTGCTGGCTACGGATGGAGAGGGGAGAGGTGGAGCTCCACCGCTACGACCGAGTTTTGAGGCAGTTCGGTCTACGAGCGGGGATCCCATCTCTCGGGGATTACGAGTTTTCTCGGACTGTCCGGGATAACACCACGGTTAGCGGGGCTCCAGACATGCAACGATTCTGGAGTCAGGATGCGGATGATGCCCCCATCCAGCCAGTGGATGGAGACGACACAGGGGTAGCTGACGGCTATGATGCCTGGTACGCAGGCATCCGCCCTCCTCGGATGACGAGGGCTCGGGGTCCGATCCACGCGGTCGTGCGTCGGATAGGGAGGCGACGCCAGGCAGCGATAGAGGCGGCCCAAGGTCACGACGGGAGAGAGCAGAGGAGGCCACGGGCACAGGAGCGGCCACGACAGCGGGAGAGGAGGGAGGAGAGACCCCCATCTCCATAGAGAGAGAGACCACCATCACCCGATAAGGGCAAGGGCGTTGACACAGGAGAGAGCAACGAGATGGCGACTCTCCGGACGGAGAATATCCGTCTCCAGACACAGGTGCAGACTCTGCAGGACGAGGCTGCATGACATCGAGCTGAGGTGACACAGCTCAGAGATGAGATTGCACGCCTCAGGGCACGGGGCGGAGGGGCGAGCACTCAGGAGCTGATGCGGTCGGTTGCTTAGACCGCATTCTACCAGGGGATCTATTTTTAGATGGTGCCCGAGGGCCAGAGGGTATAACTACCGGTTGCTATTGCAGATCCGATCAGGACAGGGTCGTCGAGGAGCTCATCCCGATCGACGACGAGGACTCGCAGTACCACACATACTGCGATGGGGCCACCTCGTCCTCCATAGGGCGGGGGAGGAGATGAGGCTGAGAGCTCTAGGGGCTCTCGAGACACTGCTCGGAGGACATTTGATTGAGTATGCCAAGATATGGATTGTGGCATACCAATCTAGCTGAGATGATGTACATATATTTGTGACATATATAGATGAGATATTTTTGATCATATGACTTGTGTCTTATGTATTTTTATGATGCTTTTAATGTTTTGATTGATTGATTCAATGACTCATGTAATTATGTCATTTTGAAACATTATAATTTTGATGTCATGCTGTAAGATTTTAAATGAAATAATCTGATGTAACAAATTGGTTGTTTGTAATGAAATGTGATAAAAATAAAAAGAGACTTCTAACAATAATTTCAAAGGACATTGTCGCTATTATAGACCATTTCATGGAGTCATTGCTCACTCGGTCGTCAAGCTAATCCCAGGATAGAAATATTGCGAAAAGTAAAAAGAGTGCTTAAGAGACTGTCTTAAGACTTTGGTGCAATGATGAAAAATGATGGTGATGATAATGATTTGTTTTCAGATTTTCATGAAAAATATTTGTACATGAAATATTTTAAAATGATTTTTGCTAGGCATAAATTCCTAAGTGTGATAAAATTTGTGAATAATTCCTTAGGAATTATACCATCATTGCAAAGTTAAAGGTTGACATAATGATATGAAATAATGAAAAGGGGTTTGATTTTGAAAAGCATAATTTGTGTAACATAATGAAGTCATATGGTTTTTATGATTTTTGATAAATGGGGAATAAAAATTGTTACAATGGTTTGCGCTAGGCATAGAATATGTAGGTATAGACTTATACCATCATCGCGAAAATCCAAAAAAGGTTATTTTTATTGCATGATTGATGTTTGATGAACAGGAAATATGAAAATGAGGACTTGCGCTAGGCATACAATTCCAATTTTGGTTGTGGAACTATACCATCGTCGCGAAAGTCAACCAGATATATATGATTTGATTTGTGTATTTTGAAAGAAATTTTTGATTTTTCTATGATATAGTTGTCTTTGTGTAAACAACTGTACTTGATTTATTCCCAAACAAGTTGCAAAAATAATATTTCAAAGTATTTTGAAGACAAAAGTTAGATTTATAAGGAATCCCATGTGCATATGTGCATTCATTTCCGATCTTGATTTATCATAATGATAGACAAAATCTCTCAAATACAAATGTGTGTGCAATTGCATTGTTCATTTACCAGTTTTGAGCAAGATACTATGATACAAGTGATTTGAAGAAACCAAATAAGTGTTCATTAACCATGATGTAGATGCATATAACCATATTAGACCACTATGTAGATCGGATTATCAAGAGCTAGCTAATCCATAAGCTGACATAGGTCTATACAAAAGAAGGTCGCTAATGTGACGGACATATCGCCACGCTAGGAGTTACCCAAGGCCAAGCGGGTTGGGCACAAACCCCTTGTTATGGGGCTTACCTCAGAGTTTTCGAATAATTGAGAATTCCAGGGATTCAAGCTCATCAACCCTTCTTTTCTTTTCAAAGGGTAGGGAAAGGGATTTTATTGCTTTCTTGCTTTCTTTTGAACTTTGCTTATTTTTCTTTTTGTATTTCTTTTGCTTGATAATGCTTGGAACATTGCTGTAATGATATAAGAACATTTTTTTTTTCTTTTCTCTTTTTTCTTGAATTTTTCTTCTCTTTTTCTTTGCTAGGGATACTTGCTCGGATTAGCTGTAGAGCAAGGGATTTTTATTCTGGGTAGGGGTGAGCTTGTCCTTTTGCCAATTCTCAAAGATTCTAGACCATGTGCATGATAGGATAGCAGGGGAAACTTTTCACTCAAGAAATCAGTTCTACTATGTAGCAAAACATGGAAATTACAAATATAATCATTTTATTGTGGAAAGATGTGCTTGGTTTAAGTAAATAACAAGATCAATTCTCTATGCTCAAACTTTATTTAATTGAATTTTGTGAACTTTGATATAAGAGAGATTAGTAATCATGCCAGATAAAATCAAGATATTTAGTTGTTGTGAGTGTGCAAGTGAGGGATTCAAAATAAATGCTAATTTATCCAAAATAAGTTGAAACATATAACTGCAATAATTGTAAGAAAATATATATAAACACTTTGGAGAAGTTTTGAGAATGTTGACTCTCTCTTTCTTCTGTATATTGTTTTGGTTTCGAAAGAGTCAAGCATATAGCTGTTTTTAGATTTTTATTTTGATTTTAGTTTTTGAGCAAACAATTTAACAAGTGCTTTAAATAAATGCAATAGATAGTTTTTGAAGATTTTTGGAGATTTATGAATGTTTTTGGGTGTTTTTGAATAAATTGAAAGAAATACAAGATAGTAATTTTGAACAAATATATACATGGATGAAATGACCAAATTTATGCATAGTAACGTTTGAGATGCAAAATATTCATGGGTTCTTTAAGTTCTTTACCATCTAAGGTAGATAATTTATATGCTCCTGATTCAAATTTTGCAGTAATGATGTATGGTCCGAGCCAGTTGGGCTCAAATTTACCTTTAAGTTCTTTGGTTGCATTTGTATTTTTTTGAAGATTTTGAGGATTTTGATTTTTTTTTGTATTTTGATTTTAATTTATGAATTGAAATTGGTGGTATATACAAGATGATCTATATACACTATACAAGGTTATTTGAGTATAGCATGTCTAAGGTTGCTTCAAAATCAAAGGAGGTTTTGAAGGATAATCTGGTTGAGGTGAAGGTAAGAACAAAAGGTGATGAATAAAAGGTAGTGATAACAAAAGCTTTGTTATAATGTAGAATAATGTAGCAAAAGATTTGACTTTTATATGTGTAAAATTGATCATGTTACAAAATAAAATGTAAGAAGGATAAGAAAGTTCTTCATTCTTATTACTATATTCCAAGTCTTGATAAGATGGAGAAAGTATATGTGAAAGATATGCATGGGTGTTATTTGGTAAACAAGGATGATCATATATGGATGAAGAAAAGTGATGGATAGAAGATAATTGTGACAATAGAGAATGTATAGAACTTGATGTTTCAATCGTTAAATATTCTTCAAATGGTGTTGGGTCACCATGTATGGTAACAATTTTATTTGTAAGTTCAAACTTCAAACATTGGTGAAGAGTGGAAGGGACAACCCTCATCGTATGAATCCAAGGACTCTGGAGAAGTAGTTTGTAAGGTGAAGGACAATATCCTACATAGAATAAAGTATCCAGGATCTTGGATCCAATATTAAGGGGAATAATTATAGTACCTTGAGGTTCTTGAATTTCATTGTTAAAAGATTTTATAATAACATTTGATTCATTACTATCTTCTTCCTTTAATTTGTGTTTTTGGAATAATTGATAAGTGCATAAATTAAGAGAGGAGTCATTATCTACCATGATAGTTCTAACAAGTGTTTCTTTACGAGATCCGGTAATGTAAAGATAGGAGTCTTCTTGTGGAGTAGAGGAAGGAATATCCTCATCATAGAATGAAATATGGTTAACCTCAAGAGGGTTTACACCATTAATTATGTTCTTAGAGAAAATATGATGAGGAACAAATTGTTGGCTAGGTATTTTGAACAAAATTTCCTTATGAGAAATTTGTAATACTTCTAAAAGGGATATCTTTGCTTGAGGATTAATCACTTGTTGTTGGCTATCAAAGTGGATTTCAGATTGAGATTTTGATTCTAAAGATGAGCTTTCTATGCTTACATTCCATTTTGGATCATTCTCTAGAGCCAAAGATAGTTTTGAAGGTTGGTCAAATGAGGAATCCATATCTTGAATATCGGATTGAGTTGATTGAACTTGAGGTTGCTCATTTGTAGTTTTTGTTACAATATTAATAATATCATCATGATGGGACACATTAACATGCAATATTTGATTGGTTTCTTGTTGTTGATAATTGAATAGGGGTTCTTGGGAGATCCCCATGTCTTGATTGATTATTGGTATTTGTTGTGTAGGAGTTTGATTGTTTACTAGAGATTTATAATCAGTTGTAGATTGTAATTCCTTTATATTAAAAAGATCCTTATCAATCAAATCTTGAATTGCACATCTTAAATCTTTACAATTTTGTGTCATATGTCCATCTACTCTATGATATTCACAATGTAGCTCAGGTTTAAACCAATCTGTTGTGGTATCAGGTTGTCTTATGGAAGGGAGTTCAATCTTATTTGTGTCAAGTAAATACTTGAGAATTATATCCATTGGTTGATTGAGCTTAGTAAATTTACGTGATGAAGGTTTTTGAGAGGTTTTTGATAAATGCCTTAGGAATTTTGTCATAAAAGGGCCTAATGGTTTCTCACCTCTACTTTCTTTATTATGGGTAGAATGATGATAGGAAGATTGCGAAGTAGGAGGTGAGTGCATGGTAGAATTGGAAGAATAAGTATTTTCTTGTTGAAATGGATGTGTTGTATTGAAAGAAGAGTATTGAAAAGGTGGTGGAGGATTATATGTGGATTGATAGACATAATATGGATATATGGGAGAATAGATAATATCATTATGAAGAGGATTGGCAAAGGGATTGTTTTGTTGAGTTATGGATGAAAAATGAGAGAAGTGTGATGGAGGTGATGTTGAATAGGGATAAGGTTGGTCATAATCAACAAATGTATTTGGCTGAATTCTTCCAACATTACTGATGGGCTCATATTGATTTGAGTAAAAACTCATGGTTTCTTTAGTACTTCTAAAAGTAATATTTAGCATCTACTATTTAGAATTGAATCTAAAACATACAAACTTGAAATGATGATTTTGTTTTTGTTTTTCTTGTATACATATATATTTTTGTTTTTGTTTTTGTTTTCAAAAGGTTTATGATGCATTCACGTCGGGTTCACCAAAATGTATCGCTCCAAATTTTTCACATCCCTACCTTCGAGGCTATAGGATCCGCGCCGGAAGGAGGATGGGAAAAGGATGATGCGGTACCTCGGACGAGAGGACTTTGCGAAGGTCCCGCCTCTCAAGGGAGGTGTATTTTGGTGATTTTTCGACGGATGGTGGGTTCACCAGGAAACATTTAATGGCAGTTTCCACGCCTAGGTTTTGGAATGTGTTTAAATGAGTTCGTTTTAATCTTAAGCATTCATCCTAGGTTTGGCCGAATGAAACTAAATTAAACTATATGAAAATGCAATTTTTCATGAATACAGCAGACAGATTTAAAAGCAGAGAACAGAGAATTTACAGGAGGAAAACGGAGAATACCTGATCCGGATGTCTGAAGAAGATTCTGATTTTGAAGTAGTCCCGATCGTCTGAGATTCGACAGAATCGTCTGCAATCAGACGAGATCGTCTGAGATCTGACGAATTCGTCAGACGAATTCATCAGAAACCTGCAAAACAGAGAATAGATGCAAAATGCAAGAAATAACACTATGCTAACAGAGGCAAATTACACCAAATGATAATATGAATGTTGAACACTATTCAAGAACAAAAATTAATGCAAATTATTGTGCTTAAATGGCAGATCATAAACTTAGCATGCAATCTAAGCTAAATGGGTGAACTCCAGATGCAAAATAGGATAAAAACTGAATATATTATCTAATTTGCAAAACAAAATAACAGAGACAAAGTTGAGAAAAGCAAACTCCAGGCACTGATTGCCTCGATGTGGGCTGCAGTCGAGATCATCTCGCATCAGTATGAAATCGTCTCGAATTCGATAGGATCGCCTCCGATCTGGACAGGTTCATCGGCGACGATGGGTGCTGGCTCCGGTTGAAAATCAATGATATACCTGCATCAAAATTGCTATGGGACTAATGCAAAAATAAGATTATGATGTTTTAGCACGAGAGGGGTTCAATTTGCGAGATAAATTCAGCCGAGGGGTTGGGGAGGGAAAATCCTAGAAGTTAAATAGGCTTAGGGGGAGTTGTTGGGAGGTTGGAGATCATCCCAATTTGGGAGATCTCCAACGGGGAGGGTCCCAACGGCGCAGACACGCTTCTGCCCGGATTGGAGACCCGTTGGAATGGATTCCAACTATGCAAATTCAGTTTTGCGACAAGATCGTCTGGACGACCTAGTCCAGACGAAATCGTCAAATCTGGGGCGATATCGTCTGATCGGCGACGATATCGTCAAACGGTCAAAACAACCTCTAAAAATGGCACGAAAAAGGGGGAAACGGATTTCCCGACGGTTAACGGGCGGTTTGGGAGGTTAAATTTGATTTTTAAATTATTTACTAAGGTGAATGTAATTATTATAATTTTGACTGCGCCAATTTTAGGGTGCTACACGTATACTACTGCTAGGCATAGCTTCTCCATGTATCCGTATCTCATTTTGTAACTAACTAGTGTGTGGTTGATGTAATAGATAGCCTGCTCTTTATCGAGAGCATTCTTTTGGGCTAAGAGTGTACCTAGTGCAAGTTCTATGGCTAAGATGTATATAGTTAGTGGTAATTATGGGTGCGATGATGGCATGATCGCCAGTGATGTAAGGTAAGTTTTGATAGCATCGAATGTGGCTTGACAGTTTTCATCCCATTTAAAGTGTACTCCTTTTTTTAGGATATGATTGAATGGTAGGCATTTGTTTGATAATTGCGCTATAAATCTACGAATAGAGGTAATATTACCCTGGAGGCTATGCAATTGCTTTAGGGTGGTGGGAGGAGGCATGTCGATGATGGCTTTCACCTTACTAGGATCTACTTCAATGCCTCATTGGGAGACAATGAATCCTAGTATTTTTTTGGATGTAACACCGAATACACACTTTTTTGGATTGAGGCACACGTTGTGTTCTAGTAGTCGATCAAAAATCTGACGGAGATCTTTGAGATGGTCAACACATTTCTTTGATTTAGCTATAAGGTCATCTACATAGTCTTCCACATTTTTGTGCATTAAATCATGAAATATGTAGGTCATGGCTCTTTGATAGGTTACCCCAGCATTTTTAAGGCCAAAGGGCATGACCTTGTAGAAAAAGGTCCCCCAGGGTGTTGTGAAGGAAGTTTTGTGTTGATCAGATGGGTTGATCCTAATCTGATTATATCCAAAAATTCCATCCATGAGGGAAATCATCTCGTGGCCTACGATGGAGTCAACAAAGGAATCATTGTTGGGTAAAGGGAAGTTGTATTTGGGACAAGCTTTGTTTAGGTTGCGAAAGTCTGTACAAATACGAATGTCACCGAATGGTTTGGGGACAGCGACCATGTTGGATACCCACTCGAGATAGTCAATGGGTATTATGAAATCAACGTCTAGGAGCTTTTGGAGCTCAAATTTTACTATCAATGCGACAGTTGGATGCATGCGTCACAACTTTTGTCTTATTGGTTTGGCATTGGGATCTAGTATAAGATTATGCACTACTATGGTAGGGTCAAGTCTTGGCATGTCTTTGTAAGACCATGCAAACACTTTTATATACCTGTATAGGAAGTTTGTGAAGGCGATGCGCTCCTCGGGTGAGATGCTAGTGGCTAATTTGAGGATGTGTGGATTTTTTGGATCATCACCGATATCAACATTGATCATGTCCTCGATGAGCATACGAGATCCATCACGCAACTATTCAGGGATAGGAATGAGATTGAAATCATCAATGGCCTCATTGAGCTCGTATTCATCATCTATATAAATTCTTGTGTGATGGACTTGAGGGGTTGGGGATGACGTGGATGAGAAAAGGGCATTTTCTACCTGTAAGACATGAGGAGAGAGAATAAAGTCTCCAGGTGCTGGTATGTGTGAGATGTGTGCGAGATCAATAAAGTTTGGGTTTGGGGTATCATATCGTATCCGTTGGTGGCTGTAATGGAGGGGAGAATGTAAGTCTACCTCAACCATGTTAATCGATGCTGTAGGTGAAGTAGGTGGTGTAGAATATAGTGATGGAGGTTGGATAGGTTGTGCACATCCTAAGAGGCTCAAGGGAGGTCACAGGATGACTGGTGGTGAACGAGGATGAGACGCTACTCTCTGTAACTGTCTATGTATAGGCGGGAATACAAGCAGGCATATTGGTGGCAGGTCATACAGGACTGAGTCAGGATCTATTAGTGGTAGATCAGGTGGAATGGGGTCTGACTCTATTGTTGGTGTAGCCAGGTATAAGGTAGCAAAGTGTTCTACCAATCTCTAAACATCACAGAACAAGGAGGTATCAAGCATAGGAGATTCTTGGAAGAAATCATAGGGGACAGTTACAGTTGATGTGGGAAAAGGTGTGTCTTCTAGCATGTCCATATCAATATACTCTTCCAAGGTGTGTGTTGGACGTGAAGGAGGATGTAAAGAGAGATCTTGGATCTCATATTCTAATGTATAGACAGTGGTTGGGTGATAACCTAGACCAATTTTGTCTGTGGGTGATCAGACATGAGGATTAATGGGTGTACGTAGCCCTTGCTCATAATGACCTAACCCAAACCCATGCCAATGAAAGTGTTGTAGGTAGTTCAAGGAAAGTTGAGGATTAGATAGGTGTGTAATTGCATCACCAGAGCTAGATTGTGATGGTGAAGAAGTTGGTGAGGGGATCAAAGAGTCTACTCCTACATATACAAAGTTGGTGTGGTTTTCAGGACTTCCTAACTGTATGACGATTTTGATAGTCAACACTAAGGCTGAGGGTTGGCCAAAATCTTAGGTAGATTGGATAGGGGTGTCACATACATGGGTTTCACATATGTTATAGTATCCTAAGCTATTATTTGTCATGAAGATGGATATATGCGATGTAGCACGCTCTAGCGATTGGGGTGGCGTATCCAAATTAGATGATGAAGGAGAAAGTTGGGATTCTCTAATGGTGGTAGCCAAAGGGTGTGGAGGTTGTTCAATCAAGCTGGGTGTTGGATGTTCAGGTTCATGATGTTGGGTGGTTGTGGCTTAAATAGACTATTTATTCTACATAGGGTATGGCATTAGTGCAGGTGCAGGGATGCGTGGAGACGTGAATGTCTTAGGTTTCAGTCAGAAGGGAAGAGGTGGTGTCTGCAGTGTAGGAAGGATAGGGGCTTCCATATGCGAGGGTGGAGGAGGTAATGTGGTCGGTTGTGTTATGGGTGGCAATGGTGGTTGCAACACCGCAGGTGGAAATTAGAATTATAAAGGTTGAAAGGATTGTGGAGGCCATAAGAATGATGACGAGGAAGTCATGGTATCAATTTTAGGTCCCCCAATAGACGATGCTAATGGTGCAGATATCAAGGCTTATGTTGTTGATGAACACTAGGATGTTGGGGTGGAAATTGGGGAGGATACCGATGCTTCTACTAACTGGTAAGAAGATACAGGGAACAATTGGAAGGATGAGAACAAAGGCACAGGGGGAAGGTCTATGACATTACAAAACTTAAAGGGGTATCCATCGGCTTGGACACAGTGAACGAGTCCATTATGGACATACTTGAGGTAATGGTGCAATGTGGATGGGACACACTGCATGTCTCTGATCCAAGGGTGACCAAGGAGAATATTATATTGCATTTCTCCTTGAATGATGTGAAAGAGGATGGGGATTGTACGGACACCTATGTGAATGTGCAGAACTACGAATCCTATGGTAGGTCTCATGGAACCATCAAAAGCACATAGGTCTAGGGAAGGTGTGGCAAAATGTGCTAGAGGGAGGTGTAGGTGATGTAAGGCTACTATGGATATGATATTGATGGATGAGCCTGTGTCAACGAGTACCCATTTATAGGTAATATCATTGATATTAGATTGTATGTGAAGGGGAGGATCAACTCCTTCACCAATGAGTTTCGTTATCTTGTGGTCATGGAAACTAATTGAAGGTTGAAGGCATCGTGGGATGTTCCCTACAAAATTGATAAAAGCATTTGTGTCATGTGTCTCTAAGTCAATAGAACGTAGGATTTTATTCAACACCTTGTGATGGGATCGAGACTGTTGTAGGAGGTCGAACATGGATAGCCAAGTGGGGGCATTGCATAGCTGATGGGTTAGACTACCATGGATGGTAATCACATTTTGAGGTGGTGGTGGTACGATATTAGGCATTTGGGGTATTTGCGAGTACGTAAACTGGACAAGAGGAGAAACAATAGGTGTTGTCTGGCATGACGGGTATCGTTGGTTTCTCATAGTAAGGTTGATCATGCCTACTACTCCACGTGATGGAGGATCATGCTAGACATTGTTGACTTGTTGAGGTGGCACTGGGGGATTGTTTGGAGGTCTAGGGGATTGGGTCCTCTGTGATCCGGTAGAGGGTTTTGGAAAATTCCTAGGTTTTGGTTTTGCGGGGCTAGAGGGTTTGCTACCTGAATAGTGCCCCTATCGATTATGTCTTGAAATTGCCCCAAAAAGGAGTGACACAAATCTATATTATGGCCATACTGCCTATGAAAGGGAAAAAAGAGCTAATCATTATAGTCATGAGATTTATCTGAATTTGGATCCAATGGGAGGATATTAGGTAGAACAAGATGGTTGTCCTCATATAATCTATGGAATAGGGCTGGTAACGGTTCAGATAGAGGTGTAAAGTTGCACGATGGACCTTATGGGCACATACCATGGTATTGCTATGGTCGAGGTGGGACATGCGCATTAGCTTAGAGTGCTCTTTGTTGCGGTGTATAGGGTGGAGGAGTCGGTACTAGTGCTAGGGTAGCAGTTGTGACTTGGTTGGTTTGTTGTGGTCATGGGTAAGGTTGATTTGGTGTGGGTCTATTGAAGGAGAAGTTGGAGTTATAGTTGGTTTTAGCTCTCAACTTAATCTTCCCAGACTGGACCTTAATATCTTTGATCACTTTTGCTTGCGAGATAGCATCTTCAAAAGTGTGACTTTGGTGAAGTTGGAGGGATGTGGAAATGTGTTTGTGGTAACTCTTGGAAAAGAGTGTCACAAGCTCTAAGGTGGGGAGGCTATGGGTGAGATCATGGATAATCGCTCTCCATCTGGCAACAAACTTAGTAATGGGTTCATCGTCCACTTGTCGTAAGGCATAGACATCAAAAAATGTGGTATTTTTCTTGATGTTGATGGAAAAGTGCTCTAAGAAGGAATTGGCTAGTTGTTCAAAGGTGTACAGGCTATGGCGTGGTAGCATGTTATACCAATCCAATTCTGGCCCAGCGAGGGACAGGGAGAAGGTACACAATATAAGAGGGTTACTACTGTGAATCTGGTAGCGTGATGAGCGGTAGTTGCTCACATGTTCTCTGGGATCTTCCTTACCTCTATACTTGTCAAATTTTGGTATTTCAAAGTGATAGGGATAAGGAGGGATAGGGATGGATGGATGAACTATATTGTTGCACAGTTCATTATAGCAAGGTTTTTGTGGCCCGTAGCTAGAGGTGCGTAGGTTCAACATTTTTACTACATTTCGTAAGAGTTGAAGTTCAGGTGTCATAGGAGTCGAGGGTTGGGCTATGGTAGGCTGAACCTATGGATGTGGCAGATATTGGTATTGTTGTTCTTCACAATACTATGGGGAATACTATTGTGCCTGATCATGATAAGGCAGATACTAGGCAACATGTGCTGTCGTGTCTACAGGCATGTTAGGTTGTGGAGTAGGCGTCTGTTGAGGATAATAGTACTATGACTAGGCAACATGTGGTTGTGGCATGGGTACTTGTTGGTTTGGAGCCTGTTGTACTGGTTGGACCGTGGGTGGCGATGACCAAAATGGAAGAGGCGTAAAGAAGCTAGGTGTAGCTGGTAGTAGTGTAGGTGTAGCACCCTAAAATTGGCACAGTAAAACCTTAGTAAATAATTAAAATTACCTTAGTAATAATTCAAAATTTAAATTTCAACCCCAAACTGCCCGTTAAACCGCCTTTTACCTGCTTTCCTCATTTTTCATGCCATTTTTAGGATTTGTTTTGACCGTTGGACGATATTGTCGCCGATCGGACGATATCGCCTCAGATCGGATGAATTCGTCTGGAGAAGAACGTCCAGACGATTTCGTCCCAAAACTGATTTTTCATAATTAGCTTCTGTTTCAACGACGTCTCTAACCTGGGCAAAAGCGTGTCTGCGCGGTTAGAGACTTCCCCCATTGGAGATCTCCCAAATTGGGATGATCTCCAACCTCCCAACCTCCTTCCTATGCCTATTTAATCTTAGGCCCTCCCCTTGACATTCCCCTGGCTGAATTTTTCTGTACTTCAAGTTTTACATGCATTAGAATGTCTTAGACTATTGTTTGCCTTTGTCCCTTTTCAAATTTTCTTGCAGGAACTTTGTCATTCTTCAGCCGGAGCAAGCTCAGATCATCGCAGATGATCTTGTACAATCTCGGACGATCACGCCCCAATTCGAGATGATTTCGTATTCTGCAGACGATTTCGACTGCAGTCAACATTGGGGGCAATCCGTGCCCTGAGTTTGCATTCTTTCTCCATTATCTACTATTTTTATTTTGCATTAAGTTAAGCTTGTTATTACTTTGCATCTTGGAGTTCACCCATGTAGCTTAAATACATAATAAAATCATGATTAGCTATTAAAGCATGATAATTTACTTGCATTTCTATTTGGGATTATCTTATTAACATCATTATTATCATTTCACATCATTTTCCTTTATCAGCATAGCTGCATTTTCTGTATTCTGTGTCTATTTCTCTGATTGCAGGTCTCTGACGAATTCGTCTGATGAATTCGTTAGATCTCAGATGATCCTGTCTGATTTGAGACGATCCTGTCAAATTCTAGGCGATCTTGACTGCTTCAAAAATTAGAACCTCCATCAGACATCCGGAATCAGGTATGGCTTTTTCTAATCTAGCTTATTTCTTGTGTTTTCTGTTTAAATCTATTTTTTGTATTCATTTAAATCTGCATTTCATATAGAACAATTTAGATTCATTTGGCCAAACCTAGGATTTGAATGATTAAAGATAAAATTGAACACATCAAACACATTCCCAACCTAGGCGTGGAGACTGCCATTCAAAAGTTTCCTGGTGAACCCACCATCCATCGAAAAATCACCTTAATACCCTCCCCCGAGAGGCGGGACCTTCAAAGGGCCTCTCAGTCCGAGGTATTGTCCCATCCTTCTCGCATCCCCCTTCCGGGCGCGGATCCTTTAGCCTGAAGGTAAGGGTGCAAAAAATTTGGAGCGATACATTTTGGTGAACCCGACGTGAAACTAAAACCTTTTGAAAACAAAAAAAAAAACATAGATGCATTTAAAATCATTAGAAAACTACTAAGTTGCATATCATGTTTAGATGGTAGCTCCTAAGAAAAGACTAGCTGTCACTATAAATGTTGAAAATCAATTAATAGCCATAGAGATTAATTCTTTGCTTAGAATAGCTCCAACATATAGAAACCAACTTTTGTGGGACGAACTTAATAGGAGACTAGGTATCATTTCATCTAGGTCAACTGAACTTAAACAAATCAAGAGGCTTGTCCTAGATAGAATCCTGGATCCTCATCAACTCATTTTTTATCATGAACTTCAGAGAGCTTGCCATAGGTGGTTAGCTTATAGGAGAGCTCTTGTGTCTTCAGAGTTGTACACCTTCGAGGAATACCTCGAGAATGCAGCCATAGTGCACCAATTCCTAGGTCGTATAGAGGACCAAGAAGCTGATCTTGCGGATAGGGAAAGATGGAATAGAGTTCCTAGAGCTGTGTTATATCGAGAGTATTGCCACGAACTTTATTTCTACCAACCAGAGTCTAAGACAGATAATATCACTATAGCACTTTTTGTCAAATTCTTGAAAGAAAATTTTCAATTTGAAGAAGAACATTTCATGACTCTTGAAGAACTTGAGCCCGTTAATGATATTTATAAATTGTTTATAGAAAACTAGATCATTGCTTTCATTATTATTATTTCTTGCATTTAGTGTGTTGTTTGTTATCTTTATAATATTGTTATAAAAAAAAAACAAGAAAAACCAAAAACATAACAAAACCAAAACATTTTATTTTAAATACTATAGTAGGTATATAATTAAAATATATACCTCTTAAGCTTGTTGCATATATATATATATATATATATATTTTTAATATATATTTGCTGAAATCTAAGTTTAAGCACAATGACTAGACTTAGGAATGGTAAACAAACTGAAGAAGAAGAAGAAGAAGATTGGTTAGGAAAGAAAACAAAAAAATTAAATGCCCTTCCTGAGGATCCAATTCCAGAAGGAGAAACTCTAGAACAACCAGAAGATGAGCTGGTTGAAGAAAATGAACAACAAGAAAATGTTAGAGAGGAAGGATCCTCATCCCCTAGAATGGCTCCAGATGGAACTGTTACTTTTGATAACATAGATCATTTCTAGAAATTCTTCAATAATAATATTGGTGCTCTTAATATGGCAGTTCGTATTGATAGAGGACAAATTAGTGACACTCAAGCAGCCATGGAAGATATGTTTAACATACACACTAATCCCTTGTCTTTTGTCGATCAAGAAAGTGATAAAGCTGGACCATCCAATATGGATATGGCCACTATAATTCAGAACATGCAAAAACAACAGGTTACCCAACCTCCTAAGGAACCCGTTATTGAGCCTAAAATCATTCCCACACAAAAGAGACCTTCATTTACCGCTTTATTTCGCCAAACTATTGATCAATATGCTTCAAATCGACAAAAACCTAAAATGAAGCCAAACACCAATTTTCAACAATCTGGGATACAACATAATACAACTTCAAAACTTCTTCATAACACCCTTCCTACCAACAATTTACACAATAGCAATATAGCATCTAATCTTCATGTCCCTCCATCATATGCTCACAAATCCCATATTAATGCCCTACCGAACCAATATGGTGGGCAAACCAACAATCTGGAAGCCATGGTGAAACAGTTAGCTTCCCGCATGGACCGGATAGATCCCTACCATCCCTCGTACAATTATCGAGAGATGTGTAGTCAGCCTTTGGATCCCATAGTTGTAGCACAACCATACCCTAAACACTTTCCCATTCCCGTCCCGCCTATATATAAAGGAACCGAAGATCCCATAGAGCATCTTCGCATGTTTAGGATAGCATGTCATGATATATCACATGATGACTTGCTATTACTAAAAATGTTCCCAAAAAGTTTAGGAGGAATGGCATTAGAGTGGTACTATCAATTGCCCACTCATTCTTTGAGAAATTTTGAAGAGACAGCTGAATCTTTTGTCCATCAATTTAGTGCCTACATCGAGAGGCACGTGACCATTAAAGATTTATACAACTTAAAACAAGACAAAGATGAATGTTTTGCTGATTTCTTAGCTAGATGGAGGCAGTTGACAGGAAAACTGCACTTTGTGCTACCTTATAGGGAAATGTTGGACATTTTTATTAATAATTTGCAAGAACAAATATCTTATGAGTTATCAAATGCTACCTTAACCACCTTCGATCAAGCTATAGACTTAGCTCGAAGGGTGGAAGATGCTCTCATTAGGAGAGGCCAGCTTAGGAAGAAAGATGATGAGAAAACATCCAGAAATCAATATAAAAACAAACAAGTTGTAGGTGACGGAGTCACTGATAGTAGAAATGTTGCTAATATCAATACAACGAAGACAACAAAAAAATTTATATTGAAACCTCCTGATAAACCTCCTCGAGAGTTTACTAGATTGAATCAACCATTATCAACTATTCTACCCCAATTACTAGAAAGAGGTTTGATTCAATTACCTAATATCCGGGAACCTGATCCAACCATACCCGGATACAGAGCCGATTTACATTGTGATTTCCATAGAGGGCCTGGACACTCTACAAACTCTTGCAAAATATTAAAACATAAAATACAAGACTTGATTGATAATAATGAGATGGAGGTGCAAGCCTTCCAACCTAAACAAAATGCTCCTAATAATGCTCAAAAGAACATTCCCCAAAATCAAAATCAAAATGCTAATCAATCATTAGATATATTTCAACATCCTTTACCAAAACATGGTAAAGAGGTGGCCAATCAAATTGAGCATCATAATGTTCCTCCTCCTACCCGATATGTAGGGACTATTAGCGGACAATTACCTATTCATGATCCTCAAATATTTGGCACAACTTTCTCCATGGTTACGTACCGGACCCCTACATAATACTCAAACACCGGATCTCTAGTGATGTAGAATCGGATACTGAAAGTGAAATAGACATCACCTCAAACCAATCGAATAGTTCTGAAAATGAATCAGATCCTATTCAACCTATCACAGATGCTATGGTTTCGAAAGAACCATTTCCTAGAAGAGTTACTACTCGACCCTCTTCTAATCAGTTCCTTCCTAATGAACAAGCCATAAACGCTCAACCGAGACCAATTCAACGTCCTCAATATAACATTGTAGGTACCATCGGAGTCGTTACCAGACAACAAGCTCAAAATTTTCAACAAGAACCAAATCAGAACGATGGATCAACTCCATTTGTTTTGAAAAATCCCAATAAAGGGAATCATATGTCTAATGTTCAACCTAAGCCTCCTTACAATATTAATGAACAATTATCCAATACTACAGCCAAAATTTCCCTTTTGGACTTGTTAAGATCTTCTCCTACCCATAGGGATGAGTTAATGCTCACATTAAGCCAAATGATGGTACCTCAAAACATTCAACCTGAAGCCATGGCCAATACTATAATAACTCGAGAAGTTGATTGTATTGACTTTCGGGATAAAGATATACCACAACATAGTTTACATAAGGATAACCCCTTATATATTACTACCCTAATAGGAGATGTAGTAGTCAAAAGGGTCTTGATTGATAATGGTTCATCTCTAAATATTTGCACTTTTGACTTCTACCAAAGATTTGGGTTTAGAAGTGATGAAATGAAGAAAATTGACATGATCATAAAAGCTTTCAATGACGAAACACAAGAAACATGTGGAGTTATCACCATCCCATTGCAAGTTGGTCCGAGAACCTTAGATACGACCGTGTTTATTGTACATTGCCCCGCATCATACAATATACTCTTGGGTCGTCCTTGGATCAATGCAATGCGGGCTGTCCCATCAACTTTACACCAATGTGTTAAATTCGAATTTAAAAATCAGTTGGTCACTATCCATGGTGATCCTAGACCCTTTGATATGTGTGCTTTGGCAGAACTTGTTGGAGTTCAATTTTGCCCTGCTCTGTCATCCACACATCCTAATTCTTATTTTTCATCTAAACCTCAACAATCTTCTAAACAAACCACACTAGAACCTCAAAAAGATCTTAAATCCACAACCAATCCTTCATGTTCCATCCCTATAATTTCAAAACCTATAGACCCATTTATTAACATCCCTCCACATTATCTACATCTATCATACCTTCCCACATCTAAAGATATAGGGAATGATCCTTCTACATCTTATGCTCTTTCTGATGAACTCTTACCTGATTTATCTAAAATTCTTATATCAGAAAAAACAAATGCTTCTATGCAAAATTCCATTATCTTAAGTAATTTGCCGCCATCTCCTCGTACTTTGGGCCTCCCACAACCTATGGGAAGTACTTACCAAGTCGGGAGTTGTGCCTTCATTTATAAGGGATATGATTGGGGAAGAATACCCAGGAACATCAAAACTCATCATGAGGGATATGCTCGATGTTATTTTACTAATGAGTATATTAAAGCTAAACCTATAATGCTTAAAATGGGATATAAAGGGAAAGGCTTGGGACCTTTCCAAGATGGTATGAAAGAACCCTTTGAGGTAGAACCATGGCCCGCCCGATGTGGTGTGGGCCTATTTCCTAGTAAGGGTCAACCCTTCCCTTTTGAAGATGATGATCAACTCATATGTTATCAAGATTATTTGGATGGGCATGATGATTTGCCTCTAAAAAATCATCCATTTACATGCAATATGCTATCCATAGCTTATCCTGAAATGATTGTTGAATCCGATGATGAGTTGGAAGGAGATATTTTCCATGATGTCTCCGTTGAAGAGATGTTACACAATGGTTTTTATTTTGATGGTTCTATACCTACTATAGCCCAGCTTGAGGCCACGACTCCTCAAGATGAATTATCCAAGTTAACCTTAAAAGAATTACAAGAATTGGGCGTTTCACCCGCCCCACCTAATTTTGAAAGAGATCTACACATGGAAGTAGAAAACGTCATTAAGGTTAACATTGGAACTGAGGATAATCCTCACATCATCAATATTGGATCAGAATTAAGTCAAGAAAAACAAGAGCAATACATTGCATTCCTTAAAGAATATGAAGATGTCTTCGCTTGGACATATGAAGATATGCCAGGTTTAGACCCTTCTGTAGTCATGCATCACCTAGTAGTCCATCCGGATGCTAAACCTGTTAAACAGAAACTTAGAAAAATGCATCCCAAAATGGCCTTACTAGTCAAAGGAGAACTAGAAAAACTGTTGAAGGTTATTTTTATACAAGAACTCAGTCAACTGGAACTCCTAGATGAAAAGCGCATCAATGCTTTGGAGCATCTTCGTGCCTACCAAAACAAGCTTAAAAGATCATATGCTAAGAAAGTTCGTCATCGATCCTTTGAGGTCGGCGACCTTGTTTTAAAAGAAAATCAAAAAAATACTAATGCAACTAAAGACCTTAAAGGTAAATTTGAACCCAATTGGCTTGGACCATATATTATCACTGCTAAATTTGAATCGGGAGCATACAAATTATCTACCTTAGATGGTAAAGATTTAAAAGAACCTATGAATATTATGCATCTTAAACGTTACTATGCATAAAAATTTGGTCATTTCATCATTGTATATATTTGTTTGCATATTATTTCCTTTTAGTCACTTCTTTAAAACGTTTCAAAAACAATTATCTTGTATTTCTTTCAATTCATCACTTAAAATATAAAAACATTCAAAATCATCAAAATCTTCAAAAACATCTTTTGTTTTGCACTTCTCAAACTGTGAAGTATTGCAGTTATATTTTCATATTATTTTGGATAAATTAGCATTTATTTGGAATCCCTCACTTTCACATTCACATGAATAAATATCTTGATTTTATTTGTTATGATTATTAATCTCTCTTATATCAAAGTCCACAAAATTGAATTAAATAAAGTTTGAGCATAGAGAATTGATCTTGTTATTTACTTAAACCAAGCATATCCTTTCACAATAAAATGATTATATTTGTAATGTCCATACTATGCTACATAGTAGAAGTGGTTTCTTGAGCGAAAAGTTTCCCCTGCTATCCTATCATGCACATGGTCTAGAATCTTTGAGAATTGACAAAAGGACAAGCTCACCCCTACCCGGAATAAAAATCCCTTGCTCTACAGACTAATCCGAGCAAGTATCCCTAGCATAGGAAGAAAAAGAAAAGTATCAAGAAAAATCATGAGAAAAAGAAAAAGTTATTTCAGAATCATTTTGTACTCTCTTAGCACTATTTCAGCATTATCTCAAATATCAAGCAAAAATACAAAAGAAATACAAAAAAAAAAAAAAAGAGAGAAAGAAAGCAAAAAGCAAAAGCAAAAGCAATAAAATCCCTTTCCCTACCCATTGAAAAGAAAAGAAGGGTTGATGAGCTTGAATCCCTGGAATTCTCAATTATTCGAAAACTGTGAGGTAAGCCCCATAACAGGTGGTTTGTGCCCAACCCGCTTGGCCTTGGGTAACTCCTAGCGTGGTGATATGTCCGTGACATTAGCGACCTTCTTTTGTACAGACCTATGTCTCGCTTATGGATTAGCTAGCTCTTGATAACCCGACTTACATAGTAGTCTGGTACGGTTATATGCATCTAAATCATGGTTAATGAACACTTATTTGGTTAATTCAAATCACTTGTATCAAATTATCTTGCTCAAAACTGGTAAATGAACAATACAATCGCACACACATTTGTATTTGAGAGATTTTGTATCATTATGATAAATCAAGATCGGTAATGAATTCACATTTGCACATGAGGATTCCTTATAAATCTACATTTCTCTTTGAGATAATTTAAGATATTTTTGTAACTCTTTTCGGAATAATTTTATCCTTTTATTTCAGAATTCTTGTTTTGTATAAGAGCAATTACATACATCTTCTCACAAAATTTCAAAAATAATTTCAAACAAAAGTTTTCATATTATTATTTTTCTGTTTATCAAAGATCAAAAATGCATCTTGCAATAAAACCAACAATCTATTTTCTTCTTTGGATTTCGCGATGATGGTATAAGTCTATACCTATAATTCTATGCCTAGCGCAAACCATCGTTCTAATTTTCTTTTCCATTTATTTTAAAACAAAATTCATCAAAACATGTGACTTGCATCATTATGTTACACAATTATGCTTTACAAACAAACAAACACTTATTCTATTTCATGTCATTATGTCAAACTTCAATTTTGCAATGATGGTATAATTCCTAAGGAATTGTTCAAAATTTTATCACACTTAGGAATTTATGCCTAGCAAAAATCATTTTTTAATATTTCATGCATAATATTTTCATGGAAATCTGAAAACAAATCACCATCATCATCATCATTTGCATCATCACAACAAAGTCTTAAGACAGTCTCTTAAGCACTCTTTTACTTTTAACAATATTTCTATACTGGGATTAGCTTGACGACCGAGTGAGCGGCGACTCCATGAAATGGTCTATAATAGCGACAATGTCCTTTGAAATTATTGTTAGAAGTCCCTTTTATTTTTTATCAAATTATCCCACAAACAACCAATTTGTTTACATCAGATTATTTCATTTAAATTTTAAAAGCATGACATTCAAACCATAATATTTCCAAACGACATAATTACATGAATCATCAAATCAATCACACCAAAACATTAAAGCATCATACAAACACATAAGACAAGTCATATGATCAAAAATATCTCATCTATATATATATCAACAATATATACATCATCTCAAAACCGGATCGGTATGCCACAATCTGTACCTCGGCATACTCAATCCTCTATCAAAAATAATAAACACTATGTATCAATCTATGTAGTGCAATCTGTAGCAGCTAGCCTCGAGAACCTCTCGAGCTCTCAGCCTCATCTCCTCCCCCGCCCTGAGGTGGACGAGGTGGCCCCATCGTAGTCCGTGTGGTGCTATGAGTCCTGGACTCTGATCGTGATGATGTCCTCGATGACCTCATCATGACAGGCTCCGCAATGTGGGCCGACAACGGTAACCTCTGCCCCTCTGGCACCATATGGTGGTATAGCATCTGATAGAATGTGATCTGGGCAATAGCCCATGCTAGGTCCCGAGTGCTCGCCCCTCCGCTCCGTGCTCTGAGGCGTGCGACCTCATCTCTGAGCTGTGTGGCCTCCTCTCGGTGTCGTGCAACCTCATCCTGCAAGGACTGCACCTGAGCCTAGAGATGAACAGTCTCCACCCGGAGAGTAGCCATCTCGCTACTCTCTCCTACCTCGACACCCTTGCCCTTATCGGGCGATGGTGGCCTCTCTCTCCATGGAGAAGGGGGTCTCTCCTCCCTCCTCTCCCGCTACCGTGGCCTCTCGCCGAGCCTCGTGGCCTCCTCTGCTCTCTCTCACCGTGACCCTGTGCCACCTCAATGGCCGCCTGGCACCGCCTCCCCATCCGACGCACAACTGCATGAATCGAACCCTGAGCCCTCGTCATCCAAGGAGGGCGGATGCCTACGTACCAGGCATCGTAGCCGTCAGCAACCCCTACGTCGTCCCCATCCACTGGCTGAATGGGGGCATCATCCGCGTCCTCACTCTAGAAGCGCTGCATATCTGGAGCCCCATTGACTGTAGTGTTATCCCGGACGGTCCAAGAAAACTCGTAGTCCCTGAGAGATGGGATCCCCGCTCGTAGACCAAATTGCCTCAAAACTCGGTCATAGCGGTGGAGCTCCACCTCTCCCCTCTCCATCCTCAGCCAACAGGTTCGCCTAACGTGAGCCAGCTCCTGTCCATCCTCGGCCCACCCTGGATGATCTCTCCAAGGCCTCCAGGTGATCTGGTCGGAGACAAGGTCATCAAGTAGTCTCCGGGACATTGGCAGATCTATCCGCCGCTGTGACCCTCTCCGGAGCCACCAGTAGAAAACTCGGGGCCTCTCCCCGTCAATCCCTATCAGTGGGAGCCCTACCGGCCTCCGCACCGTGATGTGCTCCCAACACCAAACCTGTAGTAGTGATGTCATGACCAGACATCGATCGCCCTTGTATACGACCCCATGCAGGATCCTATACAATCGGCATAGTACAAAGCTCCCCCAAGCAAACCTATACCCGTGGTCTCTCATGTCGTAGACCACATCTATCAGTAGCCATGGTACTCTGCATCCACTCTGATGGCATAGCAGCAGACCACCTACCACCCCAGCCAAAACCTATGTCAGTCTAGATGCCCCAGGCATCTGGCGTAGCGACTCGATGTTCACTCCGCCCTTCTCCAGGGCGAAGCTCGGATCTTCGCATAGTCGCATCATCGCGTGGCCCTGATTGGCCATGGGAGTTATTAGCCATCCTTGTATGGGGATCCTCAAAATCCTCCATACATCCTCCAATGTGGGAGTCATCTCCCCTGTCGATAACCAAAAACAAGAAGAACCCGGATACCACCTCTCTGCTAGGGTTGTCAATAGCCCCATATCTGTAGAAACCTGTGGCATATCTGCCACATGCTGCAAGCCGACTTGAGCCAACTGATCTCGCTCTGCTTGAGATAGAGCGGCCAAGTCATCCCTCGACCCATCGTATTTCCATTCTCGGCTCTTTAGTAATCCTCTCTGCAACATAAACAACAAAACAATAAAAATCATTAATAAAACAGTGATTAAAAATGCAAGTAAAACAAGTTCAATTTCATACAAATGATGATATCGTCCACTATTGGACGATATCGTCCAAAATTTGAGCAAATTCGTCTCCGATTTCGCAAGAGGGAATCGTCCCTTATTGGACGAAATCGTCCCCATATCGCCGATTTCGCCCTTGGACGAAATCGACGATATCGAGACGATTTCGACGAAATTGAGACGATTTCGTCCCGACGACGTCGACGGCCCAAAAATGGCCGCGATGCTCAAAAATCATTCAAAATTAATCTAAAAAGCATGAAATTCAAAATTAAAGCATTCTAAATTAAGTTTGGACCCTTACCCGTAGCCCACGCCGGACCTCTGTCGATCTGTGCACTTGTCTCGACCATCTTGTCTGTAGAGCTCTAGAAACCAGGAAAATGAACAAGTAACAATGAATTAGGGTTTTACCCTATTTTTCTTAATTTTATTCAAAAACACTTAAAAACATTTTAAAATTTTGCTTTTTCGCGTTTTTACCTCAAACGTTCGATTTGGGTAAAAACACGGAGGGGGCACCATAGTAAGCTATCGTACGATTCGACCTAGAATCGTCGCCTAAAAATGGGAATAATTTTTGCTTTCTCGTAGATCGAGAAGAACTCATCTTTAACGCATTTTCTTAGAAAAATTCGCTAAAGAGGGGGCAAAATGTAGCACCCTAAAATTGGCACAGTAAAACCTTAGCAAATAATTAAAATTACCTTAGTAATAATTCAAATTCAAATTTCAACCCCAAACTGCCCATTAACCGCCTGTTAAACCGCTTTCCTCATTTTCCGTGCCATTTTTAGGATTTGTTGTGACCGTTGGACGATATCGTCGCCGATCAGACGATATCGCCTCAGATCGGACGAATTCGTCTGGACTAGAACGTCCGGACGATTTCGTCCCAAAACTAATTTTTCATAATTAGCTTCTGTTTCAACGACGTCTCTAACCTGGGCAAAAGCGTGTCTGCACGGTTAGAGACTTCCCCTGTTGGAGATCTCCCAAATTGGGATGATCTCCAACCTCCCAACCTCCTTCCTATGCCTATTTAATCTTAGGCCCTCCCCTTGACATTCCCCCGGCTGAATTTTCTCGCACTTCGAGTTTTACTTGCATTAGAATATCTTAGACTACCATTTGCCTTTGTCCTTTTCAAATTTTCTTGCAGGAACTTTGTCATTCTTCAGCCGGAGCAAGCTCAGATCATCGCAGATGATCTTGTACAATCTCGGACGATCACGCCCCAATTCGAGACGATTTCATATTCTACGGACGATTTCGACTGCAATCAACATTGGGGGCAATCCGTGCCCTGAGTTTGCATTCTTTCTCCATTATCTATTGTTTTATTTTGCATTAGTTAAACTTATTACTATTTTGCATCTTGGAGTTCACCCATGTAGCTTAAATACATAATAAAATCATGATTAGCTATTAAAGCATGATAATTTACTTGCATTTCTATTTGGGATTATCTTATTAACATCATTATTATCATTTCACATCATTTTCCTTTATCAGCATAGCTGCATTTTCTGTATTCTGTGTCTATTTCTCTGATTGCAGGTCTCTGACGAATTCGTTTGACGAATTCGTCAGATCTCAGACGATCTTGTCAGATCTCAGACGATCCTGTCAAATCCTAGGCGATCTTGACTGCTTCAAAAATCAGAACCTCCATCGGACATCCGGAATCAGGTATGGTTTTTCTCATTTAGCTTGTTCTCTTGTGTTTTCTGTTTAAATCTATTTTTCGTATTCATTTAAATCTGCATTTCATATAGAACAATTTAGATTCATTTGGCCAAACCTAGGATTTGAATGATTAAAGATAAAATTGAACACATCAAACACATTCCCAACCTAGGCGTGGAGACTGCCATTCAAAAGTTTCCTGGTGAACCCCACCATCCGTCGAAAAATCACCTTAATACTCCTCCCCCGAGAGGCGGGACCTTCAAAGGGCCTCTCAGTCTGAGGTATTGTCCCATCCTTCTCGCATCCCCCTTCCGGGCGTGGATCCTTTAGCCTGAAGGTAAGGGTGCGAAAAATTTGGAGCGATACAGTAGGTGTTGGTGCTACTGGTGCTAGGGGTGGTCAAGAGGAGGTATCAAAATACAGGATTTGTCTCTGCTCTGGAGGGTAGGAAGTAGGAAAGCTAAACTATGTGGAATGATTTGGTTGAGTAGATGCATAAACTGCTGGTGTCGATCCATAGGTAGGATGGATATGGGTAGTGGGAACCTAAAAAGAAATAGGTGGTGGTATCCTAAAGGTCATTGTAGGCAAAGGTGACTCCAAGGGTTGGGCGTCATGCACTCCAGATACCTAGGATATAGGTGGGAAAGCTAATGAAAATGTGGGATAAGCTACCGAGGTAGGAGCTTGGGTTGAGGGGAAAGTGTAGGTGTACACTCCTACTTGGATTTGCACCTCTTGCTCCTGAATATGCTATTGGGAGGTACCCTCAGATATGGTGAAGAATGGCTCTTGAGAAGAGGATGGTTGGTACTCTTGTGAAGAGTACGAGTGTGAGGTTTGAGGAAATGCTTGCGATTCTTGTTGGGTAGGGATCTATTGTGCAATTTGGAAGGATAGATTCTGGCTACCTACGGTGGATGAGGATGGGTCAGACACCATTCCTACGGTAGGGGCGAAAGATGCGACCTCAGGATGGGTATGATTTAAAAGGGAGGAATCATTCTCAAACATGGATTGAGATAGATTCTAGAAGAAGGGATGTGCAAAGGTGGGTGAAGTAGGCATGACCTCCTCATCTATAGTGAAGGCTAGAGGAGATTGTCTTGGTGTTGTGTAGATAACATGGTCACAGAACATGGTTGGGAGATTAGGTGAGGATGGGGTTGAAAAGAGCGGGTAATATTCTACGAGCGAAGTAGCGAGAATTTCACTCAAAGTTGACATCTTCTCATGAGGAATCCTATGTGTAAACTATTCATAAGATTCTATGCATGAATCGGATGTGTCTATAATCCTCTCCTTCATGATCAAAGGAGCAAGAGTGGACTAACTAGAGGAAGGGGGAGACCATTACTCCATAAAGCGTGTTTGCTCATGCGCTCTACTACGGGTGACCATAGGCATAGTAGCATGTGTCAAAGGGGATTTTAGGAATAAAACCTGTGTGATGTAGACTCAACTGTGTCTACTATGAGTGTGAAGTAAGTGACATGCTATGTGTAGCAAAACAAAATATAATGCGGTGTGTTGAGACCGGTCTATGATCATGCAAACAATGGTAGACCAGAATCAATTCTAAATACTGATAAAATAAAAGTGTTATGTTTGTTTTGTGTGTTGTAATGTTGATACTTCCTATGTAGAATAATGGGTAATGGAGTGAATACTTTAGCAAATAGGGAATATCATCAATAAAAAACCTCCTACAACACCCAAAGATGCATAGGATAGAATGGTACCACAACGTGTGAATGGTGACCTATATAGAAGGTGTAGTAAAATGGTATCCTGAAGGGGTGGAACTCACTATGTTAAAGTGAGTTCACAATATCCTCTCATGAGGAGAGGTGGCACTATCTGAGACCTGCTACCGACATACCCATGCTTTCGCTTCACCCTCGAGCGGGCTTAGTCAAGAATGACAGTTACCAATTCCACAAATTATACAAGCCTTGTGGATGAAGGCGCTAATCCTGTCCCACTCTGTAGGTAACCGCTGGTGATGAAATCCAGGGTCCAATCACAAAATTGGGGAATTTTTTGGTGATGAAATCCAAAAACCACTCCTATGGGGCTGCTAGGTGTCTAGGGGGGTGAGCTGATGGACAGTGAAACTCGATCCACACCAGTCTCGAACGATGGATTGGGGATGACGTCTAATCTCACCAGTTGTTTAAATACCATGTGAGTGTGTGTGGGTTTACATTTTGCTAATGGTGTTTGCAAGTTAAGAAACTAACTAATTGCCTTTTCAAAAGAAAACTAATCCTAATGCATTTTCAAAAGCAAATGATTAGATAGGTTACAATCTTTGTAAATAAATGGTCTAACATAAATGCCTTTGTGAAGCAAACTGATCTACTTTGCAAAACATATAAACATGCAATTCAAATGTGTGTGGAGTAAAGGGGATTATGAAACCCTAACTTGAACTTTCAGAAATGTAAGAGGGAATTAGAAACCCTAATGTTACTTTAGAATGTAAAGTTCCTTTTAGCAATGGGAGCTATGAACGAAGGAAGAACAACTTAGGCTTATGCTATATGCAAAAATAAAAGACAAATGCAAATTTATTTGAGAAATAAATTTTTTACACTTGCTAGAAAGTTGCAGGTCCTAAAAGTTTCAGAAACCCTAATTCTTCAACCACTTTGCAATGAACCTAAAACTAGGCCTAGTAATGGTCATTCAACTAGTCAATGTATTTCTACTTACAAAACTTGCAACAGAGGTAGCAAAAATGAAAATACTTGCATTCTTATGCTAAGGGGGGTTTGCTTGGCCCTTGAGAAGATCACCTCGATTTATTTAGGGATTTTTGAGGTGTCTGTGCTCAAATGGTGACCCGGGTCGCGAATTTAACCTAAATCATAGGGTGGGTAGCAAATCAGGTGCAGAGGCTTCAAATAAGAGATATGATGACCTAGGATGGTTCCTAGGGCTTTAGAGGTCTCTGTGAACAATAGATTTGGTACCTACAATACACAAAAACAAAGGATAATATCATATTTATAAGAAAAATTAATCTAGCACTATCCGTTGTGGGGGTCCCACTGGGCATGCTAGAATGAAACAGGTAGAAAATGACATTTGATAATTTAACACAAAGCACAATGATGCATTAAATAGAGAAATTGTATTCCATTGATATTAATGAGCATGTGTTACAAGAGGGTCTTGATTCCCTTTATCCATATCTATTCCTAACAAGGTTAAAATCAATCTAATGCCTTCTTCTAGCATCCCTCAGTGTAGGTGGGCTTCTTTGTATGTGGGCCACCACAGGGTTGTTGTTTGTATGATGTTCCTCTTCCTTATATTTTCCAGATAACCTATGAAAGACCTGCAAATGGGGATTAGTGTGATGGGGGGCTTGCCTTAGTCAGGCCCCATGTTTATGAAGATGAAATGACCATAAAACATAATAGAAACTAAAATAAAATGTACAGAAGGTAATAATATGCTAAAATAGAGCTTACATCCAAAATTTTGGGTGATTTGGGGCCTATAGATCCAATTCGTTCCCTGGGTTACGAATTTAGGCCAAATTCATAGGGTAGGTTGTGAATTGAGCTGTGATGCTCCTTTGGTAAGATCTCTTTGGTAGATCGGTCCTAAGGTAGCTGGGGTGCCTCTATATGCTATCAGAATCCGTTTGTGCTCTCTGTAAATTGATTGTCTAATGTTCACTTTCCATTTCTACAGAGTAATTGTGCTTTTTTGAAATTATGAATCAGACTTAATTAGGGGTTTGGGAACCATTATTTATAGGCAAAAGCAAGGTGTAGGGGGTGGGGTTAGATAGACTAAACCTAGGTTTTATTCTGACTAGGGTTAGGTTAAGAAATGCTATGTGGCAACATCACATTCCTTATGAGAAATATCTCATCCTCACACATGTGTGAGGATGGATTAGGGCTAATCCTGATTAGGAGGTGTTTAAGCCAAATTAAACATGATTAAAGAAATATCTCAACAAATGCTAATTTCACACATGTGGGAGGATTCGATTAGGGCTAATCAAGATTAAGGATTATTTTAATCAAATTTACCTTAACAAGTGACTTAAGTGAAGTCAACATTAAATTAGAATTTTGGGTATTGAATTACTAATTGTTTTGGTCAACTAATACCCCGTGGGGGCTTCAATTGAGTGAAAATTGGTTGTCGGATGATATCTAAATGCACAGGATGTGATCTTGAAGGTTTATGAGGGTTTAAAGCTGATGAGGTAGTATACATGAGTCTACATGATGCTATGACAATCTATGACGATCTACGCATGACTACAGTCGTATACATATGAGTATGCATGACTACAATAATCTACGCATGTCTAGGAGGATCTACAATAGTCTACACTGGTCTACAATATCCTAGAGGTACCTAGGATGACCTATGTAAACATATAAGTGTCCAAAAGCATCTACAAGTATGTAGGTATAGCAATGTGTGACTTTTGGATGTCTACATTCTTAGTGAGCTTGCTAGAGTAGATTTTGGGCAAGTTCTTGGTGAGATTGCTGAAGTAGTTTTGGGCAAGTTCTTAGTGAGCTTGCTAGAGAAGTTTTGGGCAAGTTCTTGGTGAGCTTGTTGAAGCAGATCAGTGGATTGCCTACCTGAGTAGATCAGTGTATTGCCTAGCTTTGAGCAGATTAAAGTAATCATTTGTATTGGGATAAGGATCCTTATTTATGTGTGAAATATTATAAGGAGATTATCTTGTGGAGTACCCCACATTGGGGGAACCATGTTAAATATTGTGTCTCAATTGTGTGTGGTGATTTGTACACTTGTTTACTATTGCTATCTATGTCATTAATACACATTGCTATATTTGGTTATTACAATTAAGGACACTAATTGATATTGGTTTGGAAATAAAGTAAAAAGTGGGCGCTATACTGTTCATCCCCCCTCTCAGTACAAGCTTGTGTTCTTCAATTGGTATCACAGCGGGTTTCTTCGGAAAGGCTAAAAACTTGAGGGTAGATTCTACAAGAACACAGATGGCTTCACAGAATGGATTATCTACAAATAAGGCTCCACTATTTGATGGTAACAATTATGCTTTCTAGAGCATGAGAATGAAGAACTACTTGATATCACAAGGATATGAGGTATGGTAGATGGTTGAAAAAGAGTATAATGTTGAAGGTGATCCCAAGGCAGATAAGACTATCAGGAAATTAGTTGAGATCAATGCAAGGACAATAAATTGTATTTTGAGTGGGCTACATGGAATAGATTTTACAAAGGTCATGGTATGTAATTCAGCTAATGAAATCTGGACCAAGTTGTGGAATACTTATGAAGGGTATTCAAAGGTAAAATTGGCAAAACTACAAACTCATAGAAAAATATTTGAGGAATTGAAAATAGAATATTATGAAGATATTGCAAAGTTTTTACTTTGAGTTGATGAGATTACTAACACCATGAGAGGCCTAGGATTTGAGATGAAATAATCAGAAGTTACTCAAAAGGTTTTGAGATCACTTCCCATGAAGTATGATGCAAAGGTTTCAACAATATAAGAAACAATGGATATCAACAAGCAAACAATACAAGAACTACAAGGAACTCTCACAGCTTATGAGATGAGGGTGAGTAAGCATCAGGTTCCAATAAAAGAGATTGCATTCAAGGCTTCAAAGAAAAAGAAAGGGAAAGTTGTAGAGATAGATAGAGATTCAAATAATGATGAGGAAGCTAACTTCATCAAAAAGAAAAAGGACTTAAGAAATTACAGGGATATGAAGAAAGTCAAATGCTACAAGTGTGGTGATTTTGGTCACTATGCACACAAGTGTCCACATGAAGAAAATAGTGATGATGAAAAATAGGGTCACAGAAGAAAAGAAGATAGAAAGTATAAGCATGACAAAGATAACAAGTACAAGCAAAGCAAGTATGAGAAGAAGAAAAATTTTCGTAAGACAAAAAAAAATTTTTACATTGTAGAAGCAAGTGATAGCTCAGATCACAGTGATAGAGATAAGTCATATGATGAAAAGGAAGAACATATATTCCTAGGAATAGAGGGTGAAAGAGAACAATGCTTTGTGTGTGGTCAAAGAGATCATAGATCAGGATATTGCAATGGTTTTAGTGATAGTGAAGATGATATGACACATCAAGGAAACATGCATGGTCAAAGAGATCATGAAAGTTTGTTTACTATAGAATATTATAATTATCTTAGTGACAGTGAAGATGAAGAAGGGTTTTTCTATGGGATAAAAGAAGTAGAAGAAGAACATTCACTCCAAATAGAAGAAGTTAAGCAAGAGAACATTGTAAGAAAGACAAATGTCTCAATTGATCTAAAGGAAGACTTCAATGATATCCATGAGCAACTACAAGAGGTTAAGGAGAATCTAAAAGAATTGAGATGTTCCATACTTGAGAATTTTGATCCATCACATGACTCAAAAGGTCAAGATATTTTCACTAAGAAGGAAACATGTATTTCAGAGACAATAAATATGGATGCCAATTTTCTATTTGACACAAATTAAGAGAAATAAAAGGAAGGTACCAAAACACCAAAGGTCTCATATTTTAGGTTTGGGGAATCACACTCAAAAGGAAAGGAAGTTCTAACAGATGAAAGCAAGGAAGAACCTAAGTTTTATAAAGAAAGTTCCAAAGTTCCTATGGCTCCTAATATTCAGTTTGGATATTATTTTGAGATAGGTGAATCAAGTTCAAAAGGAAAATAAATTCTTGAATAGGAAAGCAAGGAAGAAACTAAGGAAGAGGATTTAGATACTACAAAGAAGGTTCAAGGATGCAATGCACAAGTTGAAACTGATCATAAGGATAATGGTCAAGAAAGGTATGAGGAACCAAGGCATGAAAAAAGGGCTTTTCAAGGACATTATTTTTCTTATAATGGATTTGGACATAGGGCTATACACTGCAGGATCCATGGATCAAAAAAGTTTGATTTTGCTAGAAGAAAATTCAAAGGAAGAAGGTATGGTTTTTAGGGACATTGCTTCTTATGCAACAGGATTGGTCATAGAGCTTCTCAGTGCAAAGAAAATGAGCAACATGGTTTTGCTTTTAGAGCTACACAAATCAGAAGTCATGGTCATAATGGTCATGAAAACAAAACTTCACAATACAGGGTTCAAGAAAGGAATGGATATGGAAATTATTTCAAGAAAGAATTCAGGATATGAGAACCATCCAAAGGCTACAATATTAAGTGTTTTTATTGCAATAACTTTGAACATATTGCAAAATGGTGTAGGACTCAATTCCAAACAGGTTCAAGACAAGAAGATCAATTAATTCATCAAGAGAAGGATATCAAAAACATATGGAAGGAAGTTGACAGAGGAAAGAAACAATGTAATATGGGAGTAAAAGTACTCCCACCCCAAAATTAACCACCTGAAGAGAGAAGGTGGTGAGGGGGCTAAGCTAAAGAGTCATATATTTTATCCCCATAGGTGTCCCTTTTGCCATTGATGTCAAAGGGGGAGAGATTTGAGTTAGGGGGAGAAGCCTGCAAGGAGAGAATTGAGTTAGGGGGAGCAACCTCCATAGAGTGTATTGAGTTAGGGGGAGTAGCTTTGATTCTCAAAGATGGTTTTTGTAGTGATTGTGGTTTTTGCATTAGAGGTGTTGCCATCAATGAAAAAGGGGGATATTATTGGAAATTTGAGTTATTTTATGTTGTCATTGATGTCACATGGATCATTGATGTCACATGGATCACATTGAGTTTCTGTGGCCAAAGCATTTCATAAATAAGCATTTATGATATTTTGGAGAGCATGGATATATACATAGTTTTTGTGAAAACCAAGGTAGGCAAAATAAAAGGTTTTAATTAAAACTATGGATGGCATATTTGAAATAGGTTTTTCTTAAAACCCAGGTTGGCTTTTTGTTTCGTCGAAAAAGGTGTCCCGGTGATGGAGATATTTAATTTTAAATATTTAGTTTAAAATTTAAATTTTAAAATTAAATATATTAATTATAGCGTCGACTAAATAAAGGAGGAAAGACTATATTAATTTATAGTGCCGAAGTCTAAATAAAGAGAAAAAACATATATATATGCCAACAAAATCTTAGACTTAATGATCCTCAACGCTTATTTTTCGAATGCCTTCGATTGGGGAACAAATTGTGAAAAGAGAGAGAAGTGTGACTTTGGTCTATTGAAAAATCGTTTGTGGAGTTTAATAAGACGCATAGGCATCTTTGGCCTAGTGGTTCGTGTGCTGTGTGTTACGCAGGAGGTCCTAAGATCAAGTCCCATCATGGTTATTTGCTTTGTTGAAGCGCTCGAAGCGCTGTTAAGTTTTTTAAAGGGTGCAGAAGTTTATGATATAAGTTTTTGTCTGCGTCCCTTTGGACACATGAGGGCATGTGGTCCAACGGTAGGCTGGCTGTGGTTAAAGTGCTGAGCAAGTAGACATCATGAGATCGAATCTCGTCAGGGATAGAGGCAAGTTAATAATTTTTTTAATATATTTTATTTTTCTAAAGTTGCCCTAGGAGGAATAAGGGTTGTGATGCATGTTTAGAAAAAGAGAGATTTCTGGTGATTCTCCTTTTGAAAGTATATCATATTATATATCGTTGGAAAGCTTATTTCGAGGGATATTTGATTAAATTGATTAGAGGGAGAAATAAGGTGTATGTAAAGATATATTTTTGTTTTTGTTAAGGGTTTCAAAAGTGAAGGTTGTTTTTTTCTTTTTCAAAGATGATTAATTCTTTCATGAGGGGACATGTTGTATCTTCTTGAGTAGGAGTGATAAGGTGTTATTTAGATATTATTGTTGTGATATTAATCATGATATATAACCCTTGTTGAAATTTAAAAAAGAAGTTTGTTGAGTGTGGAAAATTTAGTGGGCATCCAATAAGGCATCAAAAGGTATGAGCAATATTCTCCATTGACTTTGTTATGGTGGTTTATTTCTGAAATATCATTGGAGAGAAAAGGATTGATTGTGATTTCCTTTTTGAAAGTTGTTGGTTGAATGCTTCAAGATTTTTTTGTTTGAGAGTTGTGTTTAAACCATGTTTTATAAGCATAGTTGTTGCAGCCCATTCGTTATGCAAATAACTTGAGTTAGAAAAGAACATGAGTATCATTGTTATGTGAGATTTGTGGTTGAGCATTTTTGGAAACATTTGAGTTGGTTGATACATGCTTGGACTAGGGTTTTGTGATAAAGAGTTGTCCCTTGTGGTGATTGGTTGAGTTGAGTTGATTGAGCCTAGTCAAGTGATTGTGTGAGGTGATTGTTCAAGTCCCATGAAACAAACAATTCTATAATTTTGATTTGGGTTGAGATTGAGCTTTGAGATTAGAACATATTGAGTCTCTAACAATTCTCTTTATGCTTCTATAAGATTTGAGTTGAGTTAATATTGACTTGAGTTGAGTTGAGATTGATTTGAGTTGAGATCATTGTTGTCATCCATTGTAGAGTGCATTGCCATTCATTGTTGAATTCATCATTGAGCCTTGCCTTCATATATTTGTGGATGAGATTTGAGTGCTACTTGAGCATGATTGGTTGAGCCTTTGAGAAGGCTTTTGGGATAGATTTGTGGATATATTTGTGGAAGTTTTTGTGTATGATTTATTGAGCCTTTGAGAAGGCTTTTGGGACAAATTTATGGATAAATTTGGGACAAAATTTGAGCAAGTTCTTGGTGAGCTTGTTGAGAAAATTTTTGAGCAAGTTCTTGGTGAGCTTGTTGAGCAGATTTTGAGCAAGTTCTTGGTGAGATTGTTAAGAAAATTTTGAAGTTATTAATGAGCTTGTTGAGCAGATTTTAGCAAGTTCTTGGTGAGCTTGTTGAGCAGATTTTGAGCAAGTTCTTGATGAGCTTGTTGAGCATATTTTGGGCAAGTTCTTAGTGAGCTTGCTAGAGTAGTTTTGGGAAAGTTCTTGGTGAGCTTGCTGAAGTAGATTTTGGGCATGTTCTTAGTGAGCTTGCTAGAGCAGATTTTGGGCAAGTTATTGGTGAGATTGCTGAAGTAGTTTTGGGCAAGTTCTTAGTGAGCTTACTAGAGCATTTTTGGGCAAGTTCTTGGTGAGCTTGCTGAAGCAGATCAGTGGATTGCCTACCTGATTAGATCAGTGTATTGCCTAAATTTGAGCAAATCAAAGTAATAATTTGTATTGGGATAAGGATCCTTATTTCTATGTGAAATATTATAAGGAGATTATCTTGTGGAGTACCCAACATTGGGGGAACCATGTTAAATCTTGTGTCTCAATTATGTGTGGTGATTTGTATACTTGTTTACTATTGCTATCTATGTCATTAATGCACACTGCTATATTTGGTTATTGCAATGAAGGACACTAATTGATATTTGTTTGGAAAGAAAGTAAAAAGTGGGTGCTATACTGTTCAACCCCCTCTCAGTATAAGCTTGTGTTCTTCAATGTGTGGGTTCATTTTGGTTTGCCTAATTCAATTGTTTCAGATAGAGACTCACATTTTTTGGGAAAATTTTAGACTATTTTGTGGGAGAAGGATATAAGGCTAAAAAGGAGTACAACTTTTCATCCACAAACCGATGGTCAAACCGAAGTGGTAAATAGAACAGTAGTTCAGCTCTTGAGAGGCTATTGTGGTAAGCACCCTAAGACTTGGGACGAGCATATTGTCTATATTCAACACTCTTACAATAGGGCAATTCATACTTACACAAATAAAACTCCATTTGAGGCATGTTTGGGTTATCTTCCACCATCACCTTTTGATTGTGTGTTTGGGCAACAAAAGGATGAAGAAGTTTCAATTGTGAAAGAGGTAAAACAGGCTGAAAACTTTATTGATAATATTAGGTAAGTTTATTTAAGAGTCCAAGAGCAACTCAAAGCAAGCCAATCCACATATAAGCCAATCCACGTATAAGTTGATGCATGACAAGCATAAAGTTGACCATAAATTCCAAGTGAAAGACAAAGTTTGGTTGCATATCAGTAAGGATAGGTTGCAAGGACCAGCCAATAAGCTTAAACTGATCATGTATGGACCATTTGCTATTGTGGAGCAAGTGAGTGAGAATGCTTTTTTTTTGGATCTACCTATCTACATGAGTATCTATTCAATTGTTAATGTGGAAAACTTGAAATTGTTTGAGCCATCCATGATGACTGAAGAGGAAGTAAAAACAGGTCAGGTTTTACCATATCTTGATGACTTAGCTCCAAATACAATGAATGAACTCAAAGAGGATTCTATTTTGCAAAATAAGGTTCAGAATACAAGAAGGGGTGATCAAGAGATTTGGTTTATTGGGTTGAAGGGCCAATTACCTACTAAAGCAAAGTGTCATGACAAAAACAAGATGATGGAATTGTTTCCTCATATTCTTCAAGAGTAAGCTTTTGGGGACCAAAAAGCCTCCTCATTGGGGAGGTGTGATCCAAAATGGATCATTTTTGGAAGTCTATAATTTTGAGTAGATATTTTATCTAGAGGTATCTATGCTAGATTTCAGACATAATCCTTAATCTGGATACATGGATATGCAGGAAGAGGAATACCAATGTTCCATTTACCGACATGTGTAGACCGCCAATGATCATGTTCCAAAAAGTTGAAGGAATAGAGTGGTTTATTTCAGTTATGGAAGGTATAAGATTAGTTGGAGGTGAATGGGTGAACTTCTAGAGTTTATAACTCCTTATAGAATCCATTGTTGATGGGGGATACTATTTTGAATGTATTAGGGTTTCTTCTTATGTCATTGTGACTTAAAAAGACATTAGAGATTGTAGTTGAGTTATAGAGTGTTGCAGATTGTTAAAGGAGGGTGCTTTCTCCATATTCATGGATTTGTAACATCTCTATGTACTTAATATAAACAAGATCCACATTCAAACTAGATGTTCTCTCACATTGAGGGGAACCAATATAAATAGAGTGTCAAATTATGTGTGTGATGTTTTGTTTTTGTTTGCATTTGCCTCATAACATGTTATTTGCACTCATGTTATAATTTCAAAGTCTAATTCAGTAATAGTAGGAATGCCAACATTTTATTTCCTAAATTTTAGACCATCGACGTTCCTTTTCTAATTGAATATGATCTTCAATTTTTTTGTATAATATGTATTTGATAATCCCAGAATAACATGGCTTACGGGTGATTACAGATCACATTAACCTTTAGGGTTTACTATATTTTTTTAAAAATATGGAATTGAAACATGTTCCATCCATATTACATCATCACTAAGTAGCAATATTATAACAATTTGAATGTTATTCATGTATCGTTTGGTAAGATTCAAACCTAGATATCTTCCTTAAATGTTGAGAAATCTAATTGGTTGAACTAATACCATTTAATGTTTATTAATTTTATTATTAATGAAAAATTAAAGGTAAATTTTTATTATTATTAGCATTTTTTATTTAAATTTTATTTAAGGCAACCATCTCTCTTTGGGATACAAGGCTTACATGGAGAGCATTAAACCATCAAGTAAATGGGCATTCTCATCCATGTAAAGCATTTTGGTTGGATGAACCACTCCAAAAATATTTTGATTATTAATTATAGAAGGTTATTCTCACCAAGGTAGTGAAGATTATATAACCATCTCAAGTGTATTTATGTTTTATAAGTACATAAATTTTACTTGGAAGGTATTTATTTGTTTTAGGAAATAAGACATTGTGAGGCCTAATTTATGTGAAATAATTTATATAAGAGGGATCCTCTCATTTTAAAATAGCCTAAAGTATTTTTTAATTTCAATGAGTGTTAAGGAAAAAATATTGAGTCATTTTTGTTAGGTTTTTAAGTTTTAGTTTGTCCTCTTGTGTGCTCATGTTCATAGATTTCTATTTTGATCATTTTTATTATGAGGGTAAGGCTTTCATAAGATATAAAAAATTAGTTTCTAGAGGTTTATTTTTACCAAATAGAAGTTTGATAATGTTGTTTTGACTAATTAATTTGTATAATTTGAGTGGGTTTAAGGGTTAAAATTCTAGAACTCTATATAAAAGGTCCAAGGTTTAAATCCCAAAGGAAGTAAGGTTGCACATTTTTTTCCTATAATTGAATTCTAGTTAGATAAACACATATTAGATAAACAACATTATCCCTTATGACCCATGACTTTATGGACATTAAAAACTACTTTTTCTTTTCACTTCATATCATTAAATGTAATGGTATCAAGCTAAGATCTATGGCTCCATAATTTAGTTTATTGATTCTTGATATAATAATTTCAAGGTTTGAGGCAATAGTAGACTTATATTAATGAACAATTGAGAAAAAATGTTGAATCTTATATAGAGCAATTTAAGGAGGCTATAGTTTATAACTCCTTATAGAATCCATTGTTGATGGGAGATACTATTTTGAATGTATTAGGGTTTCTTCTTATGTCATTGTGACTTAAAAAGACATTAGAGATTGTAGTTGAGTTACAGAGTGTTGCAGATTGTTAAAGGAGGGTGCTTTCTCCATATTCATGGATTTGTAACATCTCTATGTACTTAATATAAACAAGATCCACATTCAAACTAGATGTTCTCTCACATTGAGGGGAACCAATATAAATAGAGTGTCAAATTGTGTGTGTGATGTTTTGTTTTTGTTTGCATTTTCCTCATAACATGTTATTTGCACTCATGTTATAATTTCAAAGTCTAATTCAGTAATAGTAGGAATGCCAACATTTTATTTCCTAAATTTTAGACCATCGACGTTCCTTTTCTAATTGAATATGATCTTCAATTTTTTTGTATAATATGTATTTGATAATCCCAGAATAGCATGGCTTACGGGTGATTACAGATCACATTAACCTTTAGGGTTTACTATATTTTTTTAAAAATATGGAATTGAAACATGTTCCATCCATATTACATCATCACTAAGTAGCAATATTATAACAATTTGAATGTTATTCATGTATCGTTTGGTAAGATTCAAACCTAGATATCTTCCTTAAATGTTGAGAAATCTAATTGGTTGAACTAATACCATTTAATGTTTATTAATTTTATTATTAATGAAAAATTAAAGGTAAATTTTTATTATTATTAGCATTTTTTATTTAAATTTTATTTAAGGCAACCATCTCTCTTTGGGATACAAGGCTTACATGGAGAGCATTAAACCATCAAGTAAATGGGCATTCTCATCCATGTAAAGCATTTTGGTTGGATGAACCACTCCAAAAATATTTTGATTATTAATTATAGAAGGTTATTCTCACCAAGGTAGTGAAGATTATATAACCATCTCAAGTGTATTTATGTTTTATAAGTACATAAATTTTACTTGGAAGGTATTTATTTGTTTTAGGAAATAAGACATTGTGAGGCCTAATTTATGTGAAATAATTTATATAAGAGGGATCCTCTCATTTTAAAATAGCCTAAAGTATTTTTTAATTTCAATGAGTGTTAAGGAAAAAATATTGAGTCATTTTTGTTAGGTTTTTAAGTTTTAGTTTGTCCTCTTGTGTGCTCATGTTCATAGATTTCTATTTTGATCATTTTTATTATGAGGGTAAGGCTTTCATAAGATATAAAAAATTAGTTTCTAGAGGTTTATTTTTACCAAATAGAAGTTTGATAATGTTGTTTTGACTAATTAATTTGTATAATTTGAGTGGGTTTAAGGGTTGAAATTCTAGAACTCTATATAAAAGGTCCAAGGTTTAAATCCCAAAGGAAGTAAGGTTGCACATTTTTTTCCTATAATTAAATTCTAGTTAGATAAACACATATTAGATAAACAAAATTATCCCTTATGACCCATGACTTTATGGACATTAAAAACTACTTTTTCATTTCACTTCATATCATTAAATGTAATGGTATCAAGCTAAGATCTATGGCTCCATAATTTAGTTTATTGATTCTTGATATAATAATTTCAAGGTTTGAGGCAATAGTAGACTTATATTAATGAACAATTGAGAAAACATGTTGAATCTTATATAGAGCAATTTAAGGAGGCTATAGTTTATAACTCCTTATAGAATCCATTGTTGATGGGGGATACTATTTTGAATGTATTAGGGTTTCTTATTATGTCATTGTGACTTAAAAAGACATTAGAGATTGTAGTTGAGTTACAGAGTGTTGCAGATTGTTAAAGGAGGGTGCTTTCTCCATATTCATGGATTTGTAACATCTCTATGTACTTAATATAAACAAGATCCACATTCAAACTAGATGTTCTCTCACATTGAGGGGAACCAATATAAATAGAGTGTCAAATTGTGTGTGTGATGTTTTGTTTTTGTTTGCATTTGCCTCATAACATGTTATTTGCACTCATGTTATAATTTCAAAGTCTAATTCAGTAATAGTAGGAATGCCAACATTTTATTTCCTAAATTTTAGACCATCGACGTTCCTTTTCTAATTGAATATGATCTTCAATTTTTTTGTATAATATGTATTTGATAATCCCAGAATAGCATGGCTTACGGGTGATTACAGATCACATTAACCTTTAGGGTTTACTATATTTTTTTAAAAATATGGAATTGAAACATGTTCCATCCATATTACATCATCACTAAGTAGCAATATTATAACAATTTGAATGTTATTCATGTATCGTTTGGTAAGATTCAAACCTAGATATCTTCCTTAAATGTTGAGAAATCTAATTGGTTGAACTAATACCATTTAATGTTTATTAATTTTATTATTAATGAAAAATTAAAGGTAAATTTTTATTATTATTAGCATTTTTTATTTAAATTTTATTTAAGGCAACCATCTCTCTTTGGGATACAAGGCTTACATGGAGAGCATTAAACCATCAAGTAAATGGGCATTCTCATCCATGTAAAGCATTTTGGTTGGATGAACCACTCCAAAAATATTTTGATTATTAATTATAGAAGGTTATTCTCACCAAGGTAGTGAAGATTATATAACCATCTCAAGTGTATTTATGTTTTATAAGTACATAAATTTTACTTGGAAGGTATTTATTTGTTTTAGGAAATAAGACATTGTGAGGCCTAATTTATGTGAAATAATTTATATAAGAGGGATCCTCTCATTTTAAAATAGCCTAAAGTATTTTTTAATTTCAATGAGTGTTAAGGAAAAAATATTGAGTCATTTTTGTTAGGTTTTTAAGTTTTAGTTTGTCCTCTTGTGTGCTCATGTTCATAGATTTCTATTTTGATCATTTTTATTATGAGGGTAAGGCTTTCATAAGATATAAAAAATTAGTTTCTAGAGGTTTATTTTTACCAAATAGAAGTTTGATAATGTTGTTTTGACTAATTAATTTGTATAATTTGAGTGGGTTTAAGGGTTGAAATTCTAGAACTCTATATAAAAGGTCCAAGGTTTAAATCCCAAAGGAAGTAAGGTTGCACATTTTTTTCCTATAATTAAATTCTAGTTAGATAAACACATATTAGATAAACAAAATTATCCCTTATGACCCATGACTTTATGGACATTAAAAACTACTTTTTCATTTCACTTCATATCATTAAATGTAATGGTATCAAGCTAAGATCTATGGCTCCATAATTTAGTTTATTGATTCTTGATATAATAATTTCAAGGTTTGAGGCAATAGTAGACTTATATTAATGAACAATTGAGAAAACATGTTGAATCTTATATAGAGCAATTTAAGGAGGCTATAGTTTATAACTCCTTATAGAATCCATTGTTGATGGGGGATACTATTTTGAATGTATTAGGGTTTCTTCTTATGTCATTGTGACTTAAAAAGACATTAGAGATTGTAGTTGAGTTACAGAGTGTTGAAGATTGTTAAAGGAGGGTGCTTTCTCCATATTCATGGATTTGTAACATCTCTATGTACTTAATATAAACAAGATCCACATTCAAACTAGATGTTCTCTCACATTGAGGGGAACCAATATAAATAGAGTGTCAAATTGTGTGTGTGATGTTTTGTTTTTGTTTGCATTTGACTCATAACATGTTATTTGCACTCATGTTATAATTTCAAAGTCTAATTCAGTAATAGTAGGAATGCCAACATTTTATTTCCTAAATTTTAGACCATCGACGTTCCTTTTCTAATTGAATATGATCTTCAATTTTTTTGTATAATATGTATTTGATAATCCTAGAATAGCATGGCTTACGGGTGATTACAGATCACATTAACCTTTAGGGTTTACTATATTTTTTTAAAAATATGGAATTGAAACATGTTCCATCCATATTACATCATCACTAAGTAGCAATATTATAACAATTTGAATGTTATTCATGTATCGTTTGGTAAGATTCAAACCTAGATATCTTCCTTAAATGTTGAGAAATCTAATTGGTTGAACTAATACCATTTAATGTTTATTAATTTTATTATTAATGAAAAATTAAAGGTAAATTTTTATTATTATTAGCATTTTTTATTTAAATTTTATTTAAGGCAACCATCTCTCTTTGGGATACAAGGCTTACATGGAGAGCATTAAACCATCAAGTAAATGGGCATTCTCATCCATGTAAAGCATTTTGGTTGGATGAACCACTCCAAAAATATTTTGATTATTAATTATAGAAGGTTATTCTCACCAAGGTAGTGAAGATTATATAACCATCTCAAGTGTATTTATGTTTTATAAGTACATAAATTTTACTTGGAAGGTATTTATTTGTTTTAGGAAATAAGACATTGTGAGGCCTAATTTATGTGAAATAATTTATATAAGAGGGATCCTCTCATTTTAAAATAGCCTAAAGTATTTTTTAATTTCAATGAGTGTTAAGGAAAAAATATTGAGTCATTTTTGTTAGGTTTTTAAGTTTTAGTTTGTCCTCTTGTGTGCTCATGTTCATAGATTTCTATTTTGATCATTTTTATTATGAGGGTAAGGCTTTCATAAGATATAAAAAATTAGTTTCTAGAGGTTTATTTTTACCAAATAGAAGTTTGATAATGTTGTTTTGACTAATTAATTTGTATAATTTGAGTGGGTTTAAGGGTTGAAATTCTAGAACTCTATATAAAAGGTCCAAGGTTTAAATCCCAAAGGAAGTAAGGTTGCACATTTTTTTCCTATAATTAAATTCTAGTTAGATAAACACATATTAGATAAACAACATTATCCCTTATGACCCATGACTTTATGGACATTAAAAACTACTTTTTCATTTCACTTCATATCATTAAATGTAAGGGTATCAAGCTAAGATCTATGGCTCCATAATTTAGTTTATTGATTCTTGATATAATAATTTCAAGGTTTGAGGCAATAGTAGACTTATATTAATGAACAATTGAGAAAACATGTTGAATCTTATATAGAGCAATTTAAGGAGGCTATAGTTTATAACTCCTTATAGAATCCATTGTTGATGGGGGATACTATTTTGAATGTATTAGGGTTTCTTCTTATGTCATTGTGACTTAAAAAGACATTAGAGATTGTAATTGAGTTACAGAGTGTTGCAGATTGTTAAAGGAGGGTGCTTTCTCCATATTCATGGATTTGTAACATCTCTATGTACTTAATATAAACAAGATCCACATTCAAACTAGATGTTCTCTCACATTGAGGGGAACCAATATAAATAGAGTGTCAAATTGTGTGTGTGATGTTTTGTTTTTGTTTGCATTTGCCTCATAACATGTTATTTGCACTCATGTTATAATTTCAAAGTCTAATTCAGTAATAGTAGGAATGCCAACATTTTATTTCCTAAATTTTAGACCATCGACGTTCCTTTTCTAATTGAATATGATCTTCAATTTTTTTGTATAATATGTATTTGATAATCCCAGAATAGCATGGCTTACGGGTGATTACAGATCACATTAACCTTTAGGGTTTACTATATTTTTTTAAAAATATGGAATTGAAACATGTTCCATCCATATTACATCATCACTAAGTAGCAATATTATAACAATTTGAATGTTATTCATGTATCGTTTGGTAAGATTCAAACCTAGATATCTTCCTTAAATGTTGAGAAATCTAATTGGTTGAACTAATACCATTTAATGTTTATTAATTTTATTATTAATGAAAAATTAAAGGTAAATTTTTATTATTATTAGCATTTTTTATTTAAATTTTATTTAAGGCAACCATCTCTCTTTGGGATACAAGGCTTACATGGAGAGCATTAAACCATCAAGTAAATGGGCATTCTCATCCATGTAAAGCATTTTTGTTGGATGAACCACTCCAAAAATATTTTGATTATTAATTATAGAAGGTTATTCTCACCAAGGTAGTGAAGATTATATAACCATCTCAAGTGTATTTATGTTTTATAAGTACATAAATTTTACTTGGAAGGTATTTATTTGTTTTAGGAAATAAGACATTGTGAGGCCTAATTTATGTGAAATAATTTATATAAGAGGGATCCTCTCATTTTAAAATAGCCTAAAGTATTTTTTAATTTCAATGAGTGTTAAGGAAAAAATATTGAGTCATTTTTGTTAGGTTTTTAAGTTTTAGTTTGTCCTCTTGTGTGCTCATGTTCATAGATTTCTATTTTGATCATTTTTATTATGAGGGTAAGGCTTTCATAAGATATAAAAAATTAGTTTCTAGAGGTTTATTTTTACCAAATAGAAGTTTGATAATGTTGTTTTGACTAATTAATTTGTATAATTTGAGTGGGTTTAAGGGTTGAAATTCTAGAACTCTATATAAAAGGTCCAAGGTTTAAATCCCAAAGGAAGTAAGGTTGCACATTTTTTTCCTATAATTAAATTCTAGTTAGATAAACACATATTAGATAAACAACATTATCCCTTATGACCCATGACTTTATGGACATTAAAAACTACTTTTTCATTTCACTTCATATCATTAAATGTAATGGTATCAAGCTAAGATCTATGGCTCCATAATTTAGTTTATTGATTCTTGATATAATAATTTCAAGGTTTGAGGCAATAGTAGACTTATATTAATGAACAATTGAGAAAACATGTTGAATCTTATATAGAGCAATTTAAGGAGTCTATAGTTTATAACTCCTTATAGAATCCATTGTTGATGGGGGATACTATTTTGAATGTATTAGGGTTTCTTCTTATGTCATTGTGACTTAAAAAGACATTAGAGATTGTAGTTGAGTTATAGAGTGTTGCAGATTGTTAAAGGAGGGTGCTTTCTCCATATTCATGGATTTGTAACATCTCTATGTACTTAATATAAACAAGATCCACATTCAAACTAGATGTTCTCTCACATTGAGGGGAACCAATATAAATAGAGTGTCAAATTGTGTGTGTGATGTTTTGTTTTTGTTTGCATTTGCCTCATAACATGTTATTTGCACTCATGTTATAATTTCAAAGTCTAATTCAGTAATAGTAGGAATGCCAACATTTTATTTCCTAAATTTTAGACCATCGACGTTCCTTTTCTAATTGAATATGATCTTCAATTTTTTTGTATAATATGTATTTGATAATCCCAGAATAGCATGGCTTACGGGTGATTACAGATCACATTAACCTTTAGGGTTTACTATATTTTTTTAAAAATATGGAATTGAAACATGTTCCATCCATATTACATCATCACTAAGTAGCAATATTATAATAATTTGAATGTTATTCATGTATCGTTTGGTAAGATTCAAACCTAGATATCTTCCTTAAATGTTGAGAAATCTAATTGGTTGAACTAATACCATTTAATGTTTATTAATTTTATTATTAATGAAAAATTAAAGGTAAATTTTTATTATTATTAGCATTTTTTATTTAAATTTTATTTAAGGCAACCATCTCTCTTTGGGATACAAGGCTTACATGGAGAGCATTAAACCATCAAGTAAATGGGCATTCTCATCCATGTAAAGCATTTTGGTTGGATGTACCACTCCAAAAATATTTTGATTATTAATTATAGAAGGTTATTCTCACCAAGGTAGTGAAGATTATATAACCATCTCAAGTGTATTTATGTTTTATAAGTACATAAATTTTACTTGGAAGGTATTTATTTGTTTTAGGAAATAAGACATTGTGAGGCCTAATTTATGTGAAATAATTTATATAAGAGGGATCCTCTCATTTTAAAATAGCCTAAAGTATTTTTTAATTTCAATGAGTGTTAAGGAAAAAATATTGAGTCATTTTTGTTAGGTTTTTAAGTTTTAGTTTGTCCTCTTGTGTGCTCATGTTCATAGATTTCTATTTTGATCATTTTTATTATGAGGGTAAGGCTTTCATAAGATATAAAAAATTAGTTTCTAGAGGTTTATTTTTGCCAAATAGAAGTTTGATAATGTTGTTTTGACTAATTAATTTGTATAATTTGAGTGGGTTTACGGGTTGAAATTCTAGAACTCTATATAAAAGGTCCAAGGTTTAAATCCCAAAGGAAGTAAGGTTGCACATTTTTTTCCTATAATTAAATTCTAGTTAGATAAACACATATTAGATAAACAACATTATCCCTTATGACCCATGACTTTATGGACATTAAAAACTACTTTTTCATTTCACTTCATATCATTAAATGTAATGGTATCAAGCTAAGATCTATGGCTCCATAATTTAGTTTATTGATTCTCGATATAATAATTTCAAGGTTTGAGGCAATAGTAGACTTATATTAATGAACAATTGAGAAAACATGTTGAATATTATATAGAGCAATTTAAGGAGGCTATAGTTGTATAACTAATTTTAAAACTATAAAGAACGTCCCTATGGGGACACTCCACTGATATGTTGTTGGTATTTCATCTTGTTGACCTAAATTCAAATCATGGGGAGGGAGGCACCCTATTACTATACCCTCGAGGAGTGTAGCCCTAGTTATGCCACTCATTGTACTTTACCTTAAAAAAAATTGTAAATAACATTATGCAATACCCACTATATGATTGATGTATGGAAAAATTTAGATGGATTTAATATGCAAGTGGTTAGATTATAATGTCTCTTGGAACCAATACATCATGTACAAAACCATTGAGGGCACTACTTGATCCAATTTAGTTTGCTCTTGTTGCAAAGGAGTTCATGTGAAAACCAAAAATCATGTGGAAAATTAGGAAGAAAGAAATGAGATCTAGGAATGAAATGGTTTGGGTGTTGGAAACACTTCAAAAGAAGGCAAGCATAACTCTACTAATGTGGTTAACCAAGTAGTGGAATCTAATGTAAAGAAGTACTTATTAAACTATGAATTTGACCTTGCTAATCTATGTTTGAAGTTGTATGTTTTTGGCTAACAATTAAGTTGGAATGTTGAAAGGTGTGGTGCAAAGTTTTTGGGTTAATTTTTAATATTTTAGTTATGGAGATAAAAATGATGTTCCTTCCAATACTATATCAATATATTGACTTATTTTATAAAGACAATGTTATAAAATTTTGCAATTATAATATTACAATTTAATATGTAAAAATTACAAAGATATAAACATCTTAATATATGGACAATTATTGTAATAAGTACATAAATTTTTGTTTCTTTCATGGTTGAGCCCTTTATAGATGACATCAAATTTTATTAGTTAAAATGATTTTTTTATTATAGACATTACATGGTAACATTTGATTAATTTTTAAAATTGATTGAACAATATTGGTTGAGCACAATACCATGTAATATGTTGACTCAATCCTAAAGTAAAAGAAAAATTCTTGAACATTTAGTGCACCTTCTATATAAATATTTTTTATCGGATAATATAAATATTGCATTAGGTCTAACAATGAAGACCTTGGAACTCTAAATAGTAGGTCCAAGGTTTAAATCTTGTGGAGTGCAGTTATAGACCATTGTGTGGTATGTTAAAAAAAAAATCCAAAATTGACAATGATAGGTTCATCAAAATCACTTTTCTTTATAAGTTGAGTGGGTCTAATGATGAAGAATTTAGAATTTCCAATAGAAGGTTCAAGGTTCAAATCTAATGGAGGGTAGAATTGTATTTCATATTTCAATAACAAGAGTTTAGTTCGGTAAACACATATTGGGTAAACAAATCCTCTACAAGGATCATCCCATATGACTTATGGCCTCATGGATGTTAAAATTTACTTTACCTTAACTTTACCTTTATAATGTAGAATGAAAGAAAATTAAGAAATATATAAGTAGAATGATTGTATTTTCAAACTCAAAACTAAAATTTTTACTTCCATATTTTATTATAATCGTATTTTTATTTACACTATGCTAAGAGAGAATGATATGCATTTATAAGACACCTATATTTATTGGAAGATAAATAGACCATATTACTTGTTTGTGATTTTAATGTTCCATGTTTATTAAAATGCATGTGTTAGAAATTTAAGGATCAAGAAAGTACCAAGATCAAAATATTGGAAGAGAAGACTATATAATACCAACTTAGTTAAGTTTTATTAAGCCATATAAGTGAAAGGATGCTGATTTGCTTAAGTATCAACCTTTGGTATTTTTATCTTTTACAAATAGATACTTACAATGTCATCACCTCATATATTTAATTTTTTAATAAGCTATATGTGGCTTCTATTAGGGTCACTCCCATAAAAATACCAAAATATTACATTTGTTTTTAGGTCAAATAAATCATATCCAACATGTTTTTTTATCACAAATATTTTTTATTCTTTTTCTATCAAATATATTCTTCAATTTCCTCAAAGTGTTAGGTTTCCATAATTATCTCCTTGGCATAATTTTTATTAAGAGATCAAATCCCAGTTGGCTAGTTGCCCTCTAAAATTTGAATTTCACCAAGATGAAGATCAACATCATAATTGGCTAAATTGTTTGCTACCCAATTTTTTTTTATTAGGGTGAAAAGAAGGGGTTTTTGAAAGGGTCCCAACCTTTTTTTACAATACCACTCCTCTAAATTAAATCAAACAATGAGGAATTAGAAAAAACAAAAAGGAAATAAGACATCAATAATATGCAATTACTAGCAACAAAACAAGATAAGAAGTCACATAAATCCACCCAAGTGTTGTAGGTGAGTTGGAGAGGAGAGGGCAATCCTCCAAGGGAGGTCCCAGGTTTGAATCTCCACCCTACCAAAAAGCTAAATTGGGTACCCAAAATCCAATTGATAATGTTGGTGCGGGCAGGGCTGGGTGTGACCCCCGGGTGACTTTGACGGTGTAGAACCCCCTATTCATGGTCTCTTAGACCAAGGTGGTCCTGCAAGGGGTTTTTTCGCTTTAAAAAAAAAAAAAAGTCACATAATCCCTTACAGGAAAAAACAAAAATGCTTCACTTCTTATGACTACAAGAATTGAATAAAGCTTACAACCATTGATTAATAATTTAACCATATTTCTATCTATCATTAGCTTTCAACTTCTCATCAAATATACTCCTCAACTCACTAGGAAAAGCATCCCTCCATAGAATTGATTTAGATTATCTACACCTTTATTGGCCAACCAATCTACTGCTTGGTTGCCCTTTTGATAAATAAGCACAAAATTAACCTCGTCCAAGGCTACAATGATCTCTATTTCATATGATATAATGTTTGATATGTTCTTGTTGGGTACTGAATTGCACCAAGTTTTCACTTTATACTACGACTGTCTATCTTCCTATTTTTTGTCCAGGCTTGCACCCGATAGCTGTAGCTCAACACTCAACATTGGATGGACCAAAATAGAGTTTTCGATCCAACCTCCAGAGTAGGCTGGTTCCTTGTCAACTTAAATAAGGGGTTGACACAATTATGCTCACTTAGGATTTGAAGGTTAGGGTAAGAAGAGATTAGGGTTAGAGAAATGTGAACAATATTGGATGTATAGGCTAACAACATTGCACCACCATAAAAAGCTTCGAAAAACTAACCCAAAGATACATAATTCAGATCAAAATTATCACAAATTGAATGAATCTTCATTCATTAAAGCATAGCAGAGAAATATTGTAGACAATAATTTTAATATCCAGACAATGATAATCCAAATAACAAAATTCACCAATATCTAGATTCTATAAAAATACACTTTCTAACAATAAAGATCAATCTCAAAAGCAAATTTCAATTACTTTAACAACTAGTAATCCATTAATTTGGCACAAACTAACCACTTAAGTATTCATATAAATATAGCTAAAGAATTTGAACCTCTAATATCAAGCATGAAGATACAAAATTTGAGGCGAAGATCAATGTAATGCTCCTTCCATTAACTCTTGGGAATATTTACAATAGCACAGGTAAACACGCTAGAGATGACCCTTAAAAATGAGGGTTCAACCTCTATTTATAGTTTTGTAGAAATTAAAATTCACTAAGAACATTACAAAGATTTATTTTGACAACATAATAGAGAATTCTTGCTGGAATTTGCTTACTGGTTCATCCTCCAGGAAATTCATTGAATGTGGTCCGCCATGGTAGCTCGGGGCCTTTATAACTTGCTTGTTGTTCAGTGCAATTGGAGTCCAGGCCATTGGAAATCACGTATCATCATTGATTCTTCTTGGATACTGTCTGCCATCGCCGATCTGTAACCACCTCTAGTTCAACTTTCTTGAAAACCCTCGATGCTTCAACTTCCTCTTCCAACTGGTTGTTCCAATTCTGGTGAAGAAACATCCCTAAATACTTCAAATTCTTTGACGCAATATCCATCGTTGAACTCCCTCATTATATGGTTTTGATTAAATATGATAAAAGCTTATTACAATGGTGGGGATAAACGATGCCATTCCACTTTAAAATGTTGGTGACGTCATCCTTTTGTCTCAAAAACTATGGAAACACCAATCTGAATCCCAAATGATCTAAAAACTAAGCAAGATCAAATCCACTCTTTGTTCTTCATATTCCTTCATTATCCATAAGGTGCCTTCCAATCTACACAAAAATATTGATGACATCACTCCTTTATGACTTTTGCATATTTCGTTCTGGAATGAGCAAGTGCATTAGCATATGATCGTCAATACAGACCTGTCATAGTGCAACATGACCTTTTATCCATTTTGCACTATCCTCAGAATAAATTTTTTTGCCTTGTCACCATTCCAGAAAGGAGAAGTCAAAATCACCTTTAGTCATGAATCAGCATCTGCCTTGTCCGTAGCATCCCACCTTGTCACCATTCTGGGTGCAAATACTCTATGGGTTCTTTAGAATCGGGTCTTCTAAGACTTAGCCGCTCGTGAAGTTTTCCAAAATAATGAGTGGTTGCTAATCCACACTTTTTTATCGCTGACATCATTTCCTCTTAAAAATTTTGCGGATTCAAGCATTTTCACTAGAGTCCGGAGCCAAACACAAAGGAAGTCCCCAACGGAATTGCTCCAAGCATGAAAATACTCTAAGTTTTGGGTGGACTCATGCCTCCTGTTGTGGATCCGCTTTAAAATACATTATTAGGTGTGCAGAATGAAGACTTTCCCACTTAGACAAAATTTACAAAATTTTCCTAAGTATGTGGCCATTTTGGGCCTACATTTTGGCACCTCTTGGGTGGATTTGCTCGTAAAACCAATCAAAATCAGAGTCTTATCTATTGGGACTTGGAGTCAAACATACTCATATTCAAAACATATTTTATAGAATAACTTCTATATAACCACTACTCTCTAAAAATTTTGACAGTTTGCCTAGAGAGTAAAGGTTCATATCAAAGTGACGCCAAAAAATATATAAAACTTACTTGTTCATACAGAGATTGTGTCAGAAATATAGATGGCGCCACTGTCTTCAAAAACTAGACACAGCTCTACTCCTTTTATAAAGTCTTATTTTAGGAAATGCCTTCACATATAGTCCACTGCTCTTTTGCCTCTGTAGGCTTCATGCATTTATTGCTTACTTCTGACAATTGTTAGAGTCAAAACAAAAAATACAAAACTTATGCATACTTACAAAACAAAAATGAACTAAGTGTGAGCCCCTCCTAGGCCTATAACTGATCCATCCAGCTCTCCTTCTTCCATGACCACTTCTTCCTTTTCTTCTTATTCTCCTTCTTCTTCTAGAGTAGGCATTTTATGACATCTTTATCTAGAATTATTTCCAAACTGACCCATTAATTCCAAATATTGTAGAGTCTATTTCCAGACTTATTCAAAGGGATTTGATGTTTCTTTGAACTACTTATAAACATATTCTAGCTCTCTAATGTCCTCGTAGTTAGCAGCATTCCCTCTATTCACTAGTTATTCCATAAGATCTCTCAAACGAGTAAAATCCATGATCAATTGGACAACTTGTTCTTGGGGTAGTGGCTCTTCTAGAGAATCTATTCTAGACTCATCATTCAAATTCTCATTAATGCTTTACTGGATATCTTCCATAGATAAATAATTATGATATTCCCTCTAGAGTCCTTTGAAACCAACTTGAATCATTTCCTTATTTAATTCAACAACATCCCTAATCATATTTTCCATCCTGTCAACCAACAACCAGGCTCTTTGAAGTACCCTATGCTTTTTAACCACTATCCTGGCAGAAAATCTGGTGAGATTCCATTCTTTATTAGGAATAGGTTTAGTAGAATCATTGAGTCTAATATCAACCAACCTGTACATTTGTTCTTCCAGAATCACCATAGGCTGCAACTCTCTAGTGATTTGATCTAGCTCTTTCTAAATAGTGGAGAGTAGATGGTTGGCATCATCAAGATAATAAATCATAAGTTGAAGACCTGAACATTTTTCTAGGACCTCAGAAAGCAACTCCTTCCTAATATTTTTCAACTCATTCTATGAAAATTCTAAAGGTTTAGCTTTCTCGATTTGAAGCTGATGCTTTAAATTATGAATATGTTTTACTTGATCTTCATTCAACTTATTTTGCTATTCTAATTGGTCCTTCAATTTATTGACCTTTTGAAACTTCTCTTGCCAACCTTCTCAGAGCATTTTATATTTCTTTTTTATCATTGAGACTCTTCTTAAGCTTTTCAACCTATTTCTCCAACTTATCTACCTTCTCTCTGACTAAATCATTTTTCACATAGAAGGTATCCAGGTGGGATTTGGCTATAATTAGCTCATATTTCTCAGGAAGCTTATCAATATCTTCTATGACCTCCTCCACTCGATAATATTGAATAGCCATCTCAATTTTATCACCAGTGGAGTCATAGATCTTGATATTCTCTATCTGGAAACATTATCAACATACACACTTCTTCTTCTAACAACCATCCTGCTGGAAGACTTAGTAAGCTTCTCTACCTAATAATAATTTATAATCTGAGTGGCTACCTAATTTTTTGTATAGTAATAGGTCCTGAAATACCAACATCCAGGGGAGATGATGACACTAAAAATGAAAGGGTGGAATGAACTATTATTATGGGGGTGAAGATATAGTTACATCAACATCTGTGACAACAATGGACTCCATAACTACTATTGTTGTTGTTGCTAGTAGACTCATGGAAAATGATGCAAGACTAACAATCATATGGATGGATATACTTGGAATGCAGTGTCCCATTGATGGTGGTGATGAAAAATATGGAAGAGAAATGATGGTATATGAGGGAGTGGGAACCTTAGATGCTAGATATGGGATTTGAGGTGGCTGTGAGGAAACATGGGTGACTTGTACCTCGATGGTGACTTATGACTTATGGGAAGGGCTGTGAGGGGGAGGAGGTACACTTGTCATGTATTCTTGATTAGAAAGGGAGGGATATTTTTTTGAGGACTCATGAGGATGAAGAGGAGAAGAGGGATTAGAAGCCATACCTTCACCTACTGATGTAGGGTGTTCTTGTTCTATCTCTGTATCTTGTTGCTGCTCCTGATCAATCAATTTTACCATAGCAAAATTAGCTACTTCTTTAGCAATCTCCTCCATATCCAATTTTTGTTTCTTTGAAATATATTTTTCCTATCTTTCTAGGACCCTCTTAGTCCTTATATGAACTAATTGAAAAGTAGTCATCTCACTCTTAGAATCTTCTTCCAACACATCTTCTTGCACTACTCCAAAAAGTAATGATTGTTCAAAAATAGGACGTAATTCAATTGATCCTACAGGGGTAAAAGACAGGGGTCTGTACTTAAATATTTTATCCTTCTCTTTATAGTTGATATCTATGTCTAGAGGCTATGCTCCAAAAGCTAAGCGTTTAGGCCTAGATGATGTTTCAATAACTAGGGTACTAACAACATTTTGTTTAGAATATTGTATTTTGCTCATCAACTTAGCTCTCTTAGGAAACGTCCACCTGCTAGTGGTAGGATGAAAGGTCTTTAGTACTTCAACCACTATCAAGGGGAAGTTATTGGTTCTTCTAGATGAGCCTCATGATATGTAGGTGGAGGGAGGGATTTAGAACCAGATTGAGGTTTTTCAACCATTAATACTATGTTTCTGACATCCTTTTGTTTCTAGGTTCCAATGTTTTTATTATATCTCCTTGAAAATTCTTTTTCAATCTTCATTCCAAACTTGGACTTAGGTTTTCCAATTTCAATCCTCATTCTCCACCAATATGTTATATTTTCTACATTCCATGGTCCCTTTTCCTCCTCCTCTTCTTCCTCTACAATATCTTCTTTAGGCGAAGGATCCTTTTTATTTGCAAACTTAGCCTCAGGTGGAGGATATTTTTTCTTTGTTGATTCAGCCTCAATATTTTCAATTGTAGCCTCTATAATCCGATGACTTGGCTTATTTTTAGGATCAAAATCAACAACTTGCTCATAAAAATCCAACCATGGAGGTAGTTGACCCATATTTGAGACATTCCACTCTAAAAGAGTAGTCTCACCATTGTTTCTACCTTGTTCAAAATGATCCCTGGGCCTCCTTTCAAACTTATAGGCCTTAGGTCCATTTAGGGTTTTATTCCTTGCAGTAAAAATGCCATCAGGGTCATAACTCCATCTTTGGGGAATATAAAATAGACCTAACCTGTCAAGGTATTGGCCAATTTGTTGGCTCTACCCCTTCTTGGTGATGGTAATGTCATCCAAAGTGCAGTGGGTAAGTAAAGACTTCCTCTTTCTCCTAGAACCATAGTTTGCATCAATATACTCTGTCTGCCTAAGGTATTCTAAGGCAAAAAGCCTTTCCATGACAAAGTGGGGTGGAATAAAAGGTTTATCCATGAAACCATATAGTCTGATTATCATGCCCTTTGTTAAAAAATACCAGTCTCCTTCTTCTGCACTCTTCATTCTCAGAATCTGCTTAGTTAAAGGTGGTAACCTAGGGCACTTACCACACATTATTTTTAGGTTAGGTCCCAAAAATTCCAAATTGAATCTATAATAAGACTCATTGCTCCTCAAATGACTGGTCCAATAATAAGCCGACAAGGGTTCCCCATCATTGGTTTTATACTTAACTGGAATCCATGACATTCTGTCTTTGGTGGCAGCATAGAACATCCACACCAGACTTGAGCAATGCCTAAAACTAGGAGCATCAAAACCCCTTTTCATGCTTACTAGCTGCTCATGTATCCTCTGTGCAAGAAAAGCTAGCCAGTCAAAATAAATCACTCTAGTCCCTTTCTTTCCTGCATCCTTCTCATACATTCTTTTGTTAGAAATACAGTAGGCTACGATAATTTTCTAGCCATGTACCATTCTATCAGAGTCTAAACCCTCCATGCAAGCCAACATAGAAAAAAATTTAGGATTTGCAAATTCATCAATATGAATAGGGACTTCAGGATTGATCTCGCCACTGACACACTTTCCAACATTTAATCATTACTTTTGGCGGCTCAACGGTGGCATTCTATATTTTCATTGGTAAAAATTTCAAATTGTGCTACCATATCACTGCACCCCTTCGACTACTCTCGGGTCATGACACGAGTTTGTTAGCATTGAATGCGAGATCGTTCTTTGGTCTCCACGTGTCAGTTTAGAATTGCTGCTTGGTTCTGCTTTGATTTTGAAACCGACAACTTAAGAAGCTTTTCGGGTCTACGAACACTTAGAAAATTTTAGGCACAAATTTTCATCTTGATTCCACTCTAGCAGCATTGGCTTCAAAAGGTTCCCAGATTAGGAACGTCTTTTACTTTCTTTTGACTAATGACTCACCATTTTGCGATATAGAAACCTCTACACCATTCCGAGGGTATCTAGCATATTTTGATGTAGATTCAAGAGTGAGCGCCACTCCGAAGAGCTTCACATATAACTGAGTGTGAAATGAAATTATGTTGTGCACTTAGCCCATACTTAGTCATTTTTTACAATTCTTTTTTCTTTTTTCAAGATTTTTCAGAGAAAAAACAATTACAAAGTGTAGAAAGAAATTAAAGTACAAAGTGCAGAAAGGAGAAAAATAATTATACAATGTATATACATATATTACAATGAGCTCACTCCTTACACATAGTAGAGCTTGAGGTGAAAACCATTCACCGGAATCGGTTGTATGTTTCCTTTTGGATATTCCAGCTTAAATACATTAGACTCCTTGGCTTCCACTATCCTGAAAGGACCATTCCAAAAAGAATCAAATTTTTCATGCTTGCCTAGTTTTTCTCTATTAACATTCCACCTGAGAACTAAGTATCCAACCTGGAATTTCTTGAATCTGGATTTCTTATCAAACCATAACTCAATGTCTGATGAATGCTTTTGAAAACTATTGTATGCCTGAGCTCTACTCTCTTCTAATTGTAGCAAATGTGTCAACCTATTTTTCATAGGATCTTCTTCTGAATTGACCAACTTAAGTGCTAGGATATCCAAATGGATTGGTAACATTACCTCCTTTCCATATACTAGTGCATAAGGGGAAGTATTGATGGAATTCTGAATAGTAATCCTGTCTGCCCACAGAGCTTGGTCCAATAATAGGTGCTAGCTTCTTTTATTACCTTCCAATGATTTCCTCAAAATCCTTAATAGGTTTTTGTTGGTAGACTCTGCAAGTCCATTGCCCTGTGGATAATAATTGAAAATATTTTTAAGAGTAATGCCATACTTATTGGAAAACTCAATATACTTGCTCCTATGAAACCTGGGCCATTGTCACTCACCAAAGCTTTTGGAACTCCAAACCTTGAAATCAAAATTTCCATAAAATTGATCACAACATCTTGGTCTGATTTCTTGGTAGGAATAGCTTCTACCCATCTGGTAAGATAATCTATGGTAGTTAAGATAAACTTATGCTCTACTAAGGAATTAGGGTTGATAACCCCTATGAAATCTAGCCCCCTTTTTTGAAAAGGCTCTTCGACTGGAATGGGCTTGAGGGGGGATGAAGCATTCCTTGTCCTTCCCACATATCTCTGACATTTTTCACAAGCCCAGGTGAATTTAAAAGCATCAGTGAATACAATGGGCCAATAATAGCCTACTCTTATGATTTTTAAAGCTATAACCCTACTTGAACTATGCCCACCAACTGATCCTCCATGGAATTCCTCCATGACCCTTTTTTGCTGGTCATCCTTTAAGCATTTTAGAAGAATTCCATCCAAGTTTATTTTGTATAAGCCCTATGGTAGTAATACATATTTCAAAGCATGAAGTATGTATCTCTTCCTTTGGAAAGCACTTAGATTAAGGGGGTATACTCCACTCTAGAAATACCTAATCATCTGGTCTATCCAATCAGAGTCTCCAGTTTGTATTATTTCAACCTGATTTTCTTCTGCTGCCTGGTAAGCTGTTACTTCTGCCAATGCTGCAACTTCTGTTAAACCTTGGCATAAGGCTCTACCTCTCACTAGCTTGGTGGGATGTATTTCTACATCATATTCTTGGATTTTGGTAATCCAACAAGCTCTTTTATCTCCTAGATCACCCTGAAGGATAAAACTTCTTACATTCGGATGAACTAAATATACCAGGGTCTTGCTTTGTACCAAATACCGCCTAAACTTCTTTAGTGACTTCATCACAGCAAATACTTGCATTTCAATAAAGTTGTATTTTACCTAATAATCATGGAGTGTCTGGCTCCAAAAGAACACAAGATGTTTCTCCACTTGATCATTTTTCTGAGTGAGTACTAAGGCATAACTTTCTTCAGCTCCATATGCGTAAAGAATAAAATCTTTGCTGAAATCTGGGTTTACTAGTACTAGGCCTGTTGCAATGGATTGCTTGATAATCTCAAAAGCTTGTTTCTTGGCTTTAGTCCACTTGAATTTGACATTTTTCTTAAGGAGCTCAGATATAGGCCTTAATTTTTGTGCAAAATCATAAATGAATTTCTTGATAAAATTGATTTGGCCTAGGAAATACTGTAATGTCTTCTTATTTGTAGGAAAAGGAAGATCAAGAATTGATGTGATTCTGTCTGGATCTATAGCCATGCCCTCCATTGAGACCACATGACCTAGTAGCTTTCCTTCATGGAATACAAATAATGACTTCTTAGGATTGAGTGAAATACCAAATTCGCTATATTTTTGAAAAATTTCTCCGAGTGTGAAATCTGGTCTTTTTTATCATGGGAAAACATAGACATGTCATCCAGATATATCAGAATAGCCTTGTTGATCAGTGCTCCAAAAGCATAGTCCATAGCTCTCTGAAATGTGGCTCCTACATTGGACATTGTTGGCAATTTGAGTTATTTTATGTTGTCATTGATGTCACATGGATCACATTGAGTTTTGATGGCCAAGGCATTTCATAAATAAGCATTTATGATATTTTGGAGAGCATGGATATATACAGGGTTTTTGTGAAAACCAAGGCAGGCAAAATAAAAGGTTTTATTTAAAACCATGGATGACATATTTGAAATGGGTTTTTCTTAAAACCCAGGTTGGCTTTTCGTTTCGTCGAAAAAGGTGCCCCGGTGAAGAAGATATTTCATTTTAAATATTTAATTTTAAATTTTAAATTTTAATTTTTTTAAAATTTAAATTTAAAATTAAAATTAAATTTAATATTTTATTATCACCAATGTCCAAAATAATGAAGGTTTTATTATAATCCATCGACGTATTTTGAAGCATTATAATGTGTATATATAATGGTTAAAAACTTTGCCTATTGAGTATGCCAAGGTTGAGAAAATCGAAGAGTAATTCATGCATGGAGGAAGCGGAAGGCGAAAAATAAAGAAGTCATTTTTGAGGCTTAAAGAAAATCAAGGATGTCTAGACCTGACATCAAGTTGGACAACACAGCGCAGTTGGCATGAGATAACTTTGGCACAGGGGAGGTCTGCATTTTGAATCTGGTAGGGGCAGAAGTTTTGGTGGAAGTTTTTTGTTTTAAGAATAATCTAGCACAGTTTATACAACAAGGTTGGGATTTATTCCCAATGTGGGCTTGTGCCCACGTGGTTAGCATCTCACAACACTAGCAAGGAGGAACAGAGTTTGACTTCCATAGGTGTGAAGGCGCTCATCAATTTTTGCGAAATGTTTTCAAAGGTTAAGGCCATGATTTCAAAATTAAAGGTATTTATGAGAAGCGCCTTGCATAGTTGATATTGTGAATGCTTTGGGTGTATGAAAAATATTTTTTTAGAGATAGGGAGTTATAAGGTTTTGTAAGCTTGTTGTTATTTCTAGGAGGAATAAGGGTTGTGATCCACTTTTGGAAAAAGAGAAATTTTTGGTGTTTTTATTTTTAGAAATATATCATATTATATATCGTTGGAAAGCTTATTTCGAGGGATATTTGATTAACTTATTTAGAGGGAGAAATAAGGTGTATATATATATATATATATATATATATATATATATATATATATATATATATATATTTAAAGGGTTTCAAAAGTGAAGGTGTTTTTTTCTTTTTCAAAGTTTGTTGAGTGTGGCAGATTTAGTGGACAACCAATAAGGCATGAAAAAAGGTATGAGCAATATTCTCCATTGAATTTGTTTATGATGATTGATTTCTGCAATATCATTGGAGAGAAAAGAATTGATTGTGGTTTCCTTTTTAAAAGTGGTTGGTTGAAATGCTTCAAGGTTTTTTGGTTTGAGAGTTGTGTTTAAACCTTGTTTTATAAGCATAGTTGTTGAAGCCCATTGGTTATGCAAAGAACTTGAAAAGAACATGAGTATCATTGTTATGTGAGATTTATGGTTGAGCATTGTTGGAAATATTTGAGTTTGTTGATACATGCATGGACTAGGGTTTTGTGAGAAAGAGTTATCCCTTGAGATGAATGGTTGAGTTGAGTTGATTGTGCCTAGTCAAGTGATTGTGAGAAGTGATTGTTCAAGTTCCATAAAAGAAACTATTCTATATTATGATTTGAGTTGAGTTGAAGTTGAGAAAGAAATTGAGATTAGAACATATTGAGTCTCTAACAATTCTCCTTATGCTTCTATGAGATTGCTTTGAGTTGAGAAAGATATTGGATTTGAGTATAGAACATATTGAGTCTCTAACAATTCTCTTTATGCTTCTATGAGATTGATTTGAGTTGAGATCATTGTGGATCATAGTTGTCATCCTTTGAAGAGTGTATTACCATTCATTGTTGAGTTCATATTTAAGCCTTGCCTTTGATTTGTGGATGAGATTTGAGTGCTATTTGAGCATGATTGGTTGAGCCTTTGAGAAGGCTTTTGGGATAGATTTATGGATAGATTTGTGGATAATTTTGGGATAGATTTTGAGCAAGTTCTTAGTGAGCTTGTTGAGTAGATTTTGAGCAAGTTCTTAGTGAGCTTGTTGAGCAGATTTTGAGAAAGTTCTTAGTGAGCTTGTTGAGAAGATTTTGGGCAAGTTCTTGGTGAGCTTGTTGAGCAGATTTTGAGCAAGTTCTTGGTGAGCTTGTTGTGTAGATTTTGAGAAAGTTCTTAGTGAGCTTGTTGAGCATTTTTGGGTAAGTTCTTAGTGAGCTTGCTAGAGTATATTTGAACAAGTTCTTGGTGAGCTTGTTGAGAATATTTGATGAGGTTCTGAGTGAGCCTATTGCAAAGATTTGAGCAAGTTCTTAGTGAGCTTGCTAGAGCATATTTGGAAAAGTACTTGGTGAGCTTGCTAAAGTAGATCAGTGTGTTGCCTAGCTGAGTAGATCAGTGGACTGCCTACCTGAGTAGATCAGTGTGTTGCCTAGCTAAGCAGATCAATACATTAGTAGATTAGTGTGTTACCTAGCTGAGCAAATTAGTGGATTACCTACCTCAGCAGATCAGTGTGTTGCCTACCTGAGCAGATCAGTGTGTTGCCTACCTGAACAGATCAATGGATTGCCTACCTGAGCATATCAATGTATTTTCTAACTTTGAGCAGATCAAAGTAATCATTGTATTGGATAAGGATCCTTATTTCTATGTGAAATATTATAAGGATATTATCTTGTGGAGTACCCCACATTGGAGGAACCATGTTAAATCTTAGGTCTCAATTGTGTGTGGTGACTTGTGCTCTTGCTTACTATTTCTATCTAAGTTATTAATGCACACTACTATATTTGGTTATTGCAATTAAGGACATTAATTGATATTGGTTTGGAAAGAAAGTAAAAAGTGGGCGCTATACTGTTCACCCCCCTCTCAAGTATAAGCTTGTGTTATTCAATTGGTATCGAAGCGGGTTCCTTCAGAAAGGCTAACAACTTGAGGGCAGATTCTACAAGAACATAGATGGCTTCACAGAATGGATCATTTAAAAACAAGGCTCCACTGTTTGATGGTAACAATTATGCTTTCTAGAGCATGAGAATGAAGAACTACTTGATATCACAAGGTTATGAGGTATGGTAGATGGTTGAAAAAGAGTATAAGGTTGAAGGTGATCCCGAGGTAGATAAAACTATAAAAAAATTGGTTGAGATCAATGCAAGAGCAATGAATTGTATCTTGAGTGGGCTACGTGAGACAGATTTTGCAAAGTTCATGGTATGTAATTCAGCTAATGAAATGTGGACCAAGTTGCGGAACACTTATGAAGGAGATTCTAAGGTAAAGTTGGCAAAACTACAAACTCATAGAAAAAGATTTGAGAAATTGAAAATAGAATATTATGAAGATATTGCAAACTTTTTACTTTGAGTTGATGATATTACTAACACCATGATAGGCCTCAGATTTGAGATGAAAAAATTAGAAGTTACTTGTTGAGTGGTATTTTCACCCGATTGTGAAAACACACTCTCCGATAGGATTTGGGTTCTAAATCCTCTGCTTGCAAAGAAGTTAAACAAACAACTTCTCCAAGGTTCTTGTTATATTAGCATTTGCCTATGTGCATCAAATAAAGATATTCAATTTAAATGCTTGGAACACCTTAGTGATTGCAAGTAATTGTAAACAAGGGGCACTGTTGGTTTATTTTACTATGAAAATTTAATGATTGTTCATTGAACCCTGATAAAGTAAATGTGAGTTGGCCCTCATATGACCACGATGTAATGCTTTAATTCCTTTTATCTTGATCATTTTAAGATAGATTTTATCTTGCATTAAATCCTCAATGATGAATAGGGTCTTCAAATATAGCTTCAAAATGTCACTTTAACATATCCCTCTTGAATGAAATCAGATTTTCATCAAGATGAACAATTAAGTGCTTTAAGGAAAAGACCTTCAATGTAGTACTCAAATTATCCCTCTTTCGTAAAATTGGAATTTTTATGAAGAAAGGGTAATTTTAGGCCCAAAGTGGAAATTTGTGAAAATGCCGTAAAACATAACCCCTTCAATGAAATTGGAATTTCCATGAAGGGAATGTCATCATAGGCTCATGAATGCAAAAAAAAACTAAAAAAATAAAAATTGACCTTAAAATGGAAATTTTCTATTTTCGGATTTTTAAAATCTGTGACAAAACAACAACTACGATGAATTTTAAAAAATACTAAACAACTCCGAAAATGAAATTTCAAAGTGCGTATTGGAAGTCTGAATTATAATCTACACAATGGTGAAATCATTTTTAGATTTTGAATTTTTTTTAATGTTTATTTTAATGCCTGAAAATGGGAACAAATTCTGAAATTAAAATTTTTTGGAAACAGAAAATTAAAGTTTGCATCAAAATAATTGCTGAAAACATAGCAATGCAAAAGCTCCTTCAGTTTGATAGCACCCCGTCCTGCAAAACCGAATACGTGAGAGTTTCGTATATGCAACCTAGCTTATCTGACCTGCAAAATAAACACAATCAAAGTAAACTAGGTGCTGGTTCCTAGGGTCTTAAATAATTTCCATATTGCAGACATTCACATGAAATAACCCAAAATAATGGCATCAATTTCACATACAAGTCTGAAATCTGAAAGGAGAAAAATAAAACAATTAAAATTAAGCATGTAGAAAATTTCTCATTCTTTCTTGCTAACAAGGCCTGAAATTTCTGAAGAAAAGCTTTCACATTCCCTTTAAAATCCAAGTTTTACAAATGTGGCCATGCCCAAAGTTCCCATTTGGCCCCGCCACCATTTCCGTTCCTTTTTCCTCCTTTCCGTTTCTGTCCCAATGAGGTACTTGTAATTCTTCCCATAACCCCTTTGTTTCGTTTCCATACACGTCTCTTCATCTTCTTTTCATTCCCAATGTGTTCATCTTCTTTCTCCTGGTTTGGCCCCGTATCTATTTTTTTTTTTTTTTGTTCGAAGAAAACCCTTCATTACCCACATCACGTTTTCGTCGAGGCCGTTATATTTCGCATGAACGCCTTCATTTTATATAAGTGGCCCAATGATATAGCCTTACACCTCAGGCCCTTGTATACTTGCTTTTATTTTAAATAGCCTTTGTCTTGCCGCGGCCACATGCCATATGCGATGGCTACCTTAGTGACCCCATTTGATTATACTCGACAGGTATCTTCGGTTACGAATATTTTGTTAATGATGGAGCCGTGAGCATTATTTATAGTATCCATGTAGCCAGCTCTGACCGAGTTAACTGTATATTCCCATTTATCTGACATGCCGCTAGTGTCTATTCTGACCACTCTTGCCACGTCGTCATTGATTTCCCTTTCCTCTCCGTAGCCAACTTGGTGGTGAGTCGTTGTTGACCATCATGGCATCGAAATCCCCTTTTTCATTTACTGTTTGCGTTGCTACCATATCTGGCGTGTCCGATGCTACCGCAGACGATCACCATGTCACATAGCCGTGGACGACGCTCGTTTGCAGAAACGTTTGGTCGGGAGCGTCCTGGTTTAACATTCAATACTACTGGCCATTCGTCGGGATTTCTCCATATGCTGTCATTATCTCCACCTCTCCGCGTTTTAGTGCTTTGGCCCCACACTCAAACTGTTCACACGTCCACGCCCTGTCATTGCTTGGGGTCGTCCACAATGGATAACGTCCGCTGCCAGGGTCCTCTACTTCGTGTACGTACGTTGTCCACATCGTCCCACACGAACAGAATCCGAAGATAGTATGCTATTGAAACTGCGTCGACTGGATAGCGCTCTCGGAAGACCTTCATTCTATTTTGATTTTGGTTTAACTGTCAGCGCGGCATGCTAGGATAAGTCTACCCTTCGTCGAATGCTGCCATGACCAAGCCTACTACTGTTATCTCGACAGTCCTCCCGACATTTATTGTTTCGAAGTAAACGCCTAACCCTCGCGCTCCCCGGTAGCCGCATAACCCTCCAGCCTCCGCGTCACGGACGACCTGCAAAACACATAAAAATATATATTAAAACATATTAAGCTTAAACCCATTATATCTTTTCTTTTATTAAAACAACACATATATATATATATATATTATATTATAGAATATAATATATAAACTTTACTCAGTGTATTATATATATAATGTATTATATTATATATATATATAGTATGTTGTTATTTTATATTTATTTATTTATTTATTTTTTATTTTATTATTATTTTTTTTATTTTTTATTTTTTTATGTTTTATTATTTTAAACATCTCAGTAAAAGCAAGCATAAAACTTGACAACAAAAATTGCTAACACAACATAACGATAAGAAGGAAACGCCGACGAAAAGAAAAATGACGACAAAGGTCGTCGACAAGAAAAGCTGTCGATAATAAAATATCGTCGACAAGAAAAAGTTGTCGACGAGAAAATATTGTCGACAAGAAAAAGTTGTCGACAATAAAATATTGTTGACAAGAAAATACTGCCAATAAGAATCGACCACAATTGCAAAACCTATGACAAAACGAAGGATTTAGACCCTAAAATGAAATGCCAACACCCGAATATCAAAATGAAAAGGTGGGTCCCCAATTTTGGGGTGTGTTGTGGATCAGCCACAAAAAATGGCGACTCATTGTCAAATGCTCCTGAGCATTTTGGTGAGAACCCAACCTAAAATATACAAGCTTATATAAACTCAAAAACATGAATTAGCACATAAGCAATATAAAAAATGCCCAAAGATCAGAAGTACATGAATCATTAGAATCATCAAGTATTAGCTCAGTGTGTGCAATGGATTTCTTTTCCTATCATTTGAAATTGATCCACACTCCATTATCAGTTTTGCATGAATGCATATGTGAGATGGTGAATGATTTGTGTACCCTAATGAATATGCTAAGAGATTCTGCTTTCGTAAAAGGCATAGTCATTCTTCTATTATCATACACAAACATTCAAGATTGCCAAACCCTCTTAGGATCAACTATATGAATTGCTTTATTATATATCCCAAAGTTGGTTATGAGCCCCTACTATCTTGAACCCATGTGCAAGTGAATGTGAAATCAAAATTTTGGGGAATCAGACTCCCAACCAACCGAGATGAGAGTTTAACCCTATCCTTACTATTCTGATTTAGAGTTCATTACCTCACTTTAAGCAAAATAATTAAACCAATTATGGAAGAAATGGTCATGCTAGTCTAACCCTTTGGACAATCAGTGGTCTTGTTTTTTAGACAAGACATGTTGCCATGCATGGGCATACTTAACCCCACAATCCAAAACTTATCTTCATTTATTTGGACCTTGGGGATGACTACCCATCCTTTGCAGAGGACAAGTAGTATGATCCTTCCAATCCAATATAAAGATGAGATGAGAAAAATTTATTTTTTACTTCTTGGACCTTAGGGATGACTACCCATCCTTGCTAGGAACAAGTAGTACGATCCTTCCAATCCAAAATTTAGATGTAAATGGAAAATATTAATTTTATTGCTTAGACCTTGGGGATGACTACCCATCCTTTACAGAGGACAAGTAGTACGATCCTTCCAATCCAATATAAAGATGAGATGAGAAAAATTTATTTTTTACTTCTTGGACCTTAGGGATGACTACCCATCCTTGCTAGGAACAAGTAGTACGATCCTTCCAATCCAAAATTTAGATGTAAATGGAAAATATTAATTTTATTGCTTAGACCTTGGGGATGACTACCCATCCTTTGCAGAGGACAAGTAGTACGATCCTTCCAATCCAAGATTTATTATGAAATGAGACATAGGAGCTTTGGGGAATCAGATTCTCAACCTAAATGAGATGAGAATTTATGCCCTATCCTTACTACTCCATGTAGGTCAAATCAAAGCTTTGGGGAATTGGATCCTCAACCTAAGTTCGATGAGGATTTAACCCTATCCTTACTACTCTGATTTTAGGCTTTTAAGCTCTATGGAAGTGGTCAAAACCACTGTTTTAAGGATCATGTTGCATAAATAGGATAGACATGAAATACTTCTTTCGCCCAACCTTTCCTTCCAAGTTAGGTTTTGATCATTTTTCTCAAGATCCTTTTTAATGTATGAGACGTGCTTGGTTCTAGATATCTCAAGACTCAATTTCCAACCTTAGGATTCTCTTCTTATTTATGTGATAGCATAACCTTAAGAGGATTTGACACACTTTAATGATTTGTATTTGAAATGCATTTGCAACTAAGATGGCATGTATTGCAAAGTGAGATGGAACATGAATGCATTATCTCTTGAATTGCAAATGAAAATGATTTGTCATGCAAAACTGACTCTTTCATGCATCACAAAATCAAACAATATTATTAAACTGTTTGTGTTACTTGTGGAGCTTTTACAAGACAATTCCAATGTTTCATATTCTCCCGATCTAGAACATAAGTTAGCATCTCAAGGCAAATTTTTCATCATCATTTTTTTTTTTTTTTTTTTATAGACAAACAAAACATGTCAAATAAACACACAACTTTAAATTAAAACTTGTTCAATCCAAAACCAAACTGCAATCCCAAAAAAGAAAATTTGAAAACACAAACCAAAAACCAAAAACCAAAATTTATATACAAATGTACACTATAATACAAGATGATGCAAAGCTTAGCTTATCACTTCCCTGGATCCCAAACATGATTAGAACATTTCAACAAAAATATAACATGATATGCATTCCAAATGTTGTGGGAATCCAACACAAACAAGACTAGACCAAACAATGCAACAAATTTCCACTTGCCATGCTCACCATACCAATTTGATTTAGTTCCAATAATACTCCCATAGGTGAGCATCAAATTACTAGAATGATTAGACAATAAATGATTTTCAATTTTATCATGTCTATTCTTTAAAATGTAACCCTCATAATTCCTTCCTTGATTTAGAATTAGGCTATCCTTTTCAAATATGCAATTTTGTAAGTAGTAGCCTATTTCTACAAATTTCAAAGCCAAATCATTTTCCAAATTTGTAGGCCAATCAAATTTGTGTAACAATTTACAAGCATTTATGATATTTACTAAATTAGGATCATTAAAAGTTTTTATCCTAGATTCAATTAGTAGTTGTTGATGAATTTGGTTCAACAATTCAAGCGCATCAACCTCTTTTCCATTCATTAAAACCATGCTATTAAAGGCGTGATTAAAAATTATACCTTGTTTTTCATTTACCTTTAATGACATTTCATCATAAACATCAATCAAATTCAAAACATGGTCATGCAAATTTTCACCCAAATGTTTTTGGTCAAAGTGTATGTCCCATGATTCATCTTGATGATCCTTCATTTGGGTTGCTTCCAATTGATCAATCTCTTTATCATTTGGTTCTAATTCTTTGTTCACTATCCATGGTATCTCTTCATTTGAATCCTCCAAATCATCATGCAAACTTGCATCCTTTGTCCCCTTTTCAAATCTTGTGAATATGAGATCTTCGTATGATGTAGAAGGTTCAACATCCTGCATATCAAGTAAAATATGAGTTTTATCTATGGAGATGTGAGAAAAGAATGCATTATCATATCTCCCCCAACCATTGTGAAAATTGTCATCCAAATCTGTGATATGAAACTCCATGGTATTTGTGACATGATCTTTTGATTCATTCATCCATTCATTTTCTTCTTTGTCCTTGGCAATAGGATCATTATAATCTTCCAAAATTTGATGAGATTTGAAACCCTCTTCCAAAACATCCTCAAATTGTACAGGAGTTGTAATATCTTCCTTTGAGTAGGCAATTATGTTGTCCTGTATATCAATTGGCACACAAGCTTCATTAGTAGTTTTGGAGAGAGAGTAGTCTTCCCACTTCTTCCAAACATCATAGTAATCATCTTTCAAAATCAAGTGGTGACGTTCAACTACTTCTTCAACATCTTCCAATTCATCAATGTGTTTCTCATCAAATTTGTCTTCACCTTCCTTAGATGGTTCAATTATTTCCAAAAGTGGGTTATTTCTTGAATTCAAATTTATAAGGCTATCATTGTCCAAATTAGTAACCCATGATTCATTATCATAATTTGGAGGGTGAAGAATTTCTTGATCTTTAATTTTACACATTTCATCAATAGTATCTTCCAAGAACAAGTGGTGAAATTCTATCATATCTTCAAATTTATTTATTGATTTTCTTTCCATTTCTCTTTCAACCACTTCATTCAATTCTATGGTGGGTTCCATCCATTCACATATATCAAAAATTGTTGAATTTAGAACCCCTTCATCTAGATAATCATGTATCTCTACATGATCCTCACTAGTGGATGTTGTCTTAGCAATTTGCACCTCCCCTTGGACTACATCTAAGGTGGTCATAAAATTTGGGTATTCAAATTCATCCCCTTGATCATTTACCTTAGATATCATTGGAGTGGATGGTGCTATGTTTGATGGTTGGTGTAGGTTGGCATCAAAAGAACAATCTCTCATGTGAATATGTTGTGCCTTTTCTTCTTCAAGACCTTGTTGTTCTATCTCTTCTAAGATCTCATGGATTCTCTCTAGGGACAAACCACTTAGTTTTTCCTCAATGAGTGAAGCAAGTGTGGGGTGTATGGCTCCTAGGTATACTTCCATGGCTTCTTCTTCTGATGTGTTAAAATTTTCCCACATTTGGGAATGCAACTCACGAAATCTTCCATTGAAATGACTCAAGGATTCATTAGACTCTTTACATATGGAGGTAAACTGATTTTTCAATATTTCTAAGTCAGCCTGATTACCAAAATGATTAAGATAGGCTGCTTCTAGTTGTATCCAAGAAGTCCTAACCTCCATGGGTAGTTGGCTATACCAAAAGAATGGTCTATCATCCAAAATGTATGAAAATAACTTACAAGCCACCTCCTCATAGAAAATTTGGAATTGACATAATGCATTCTTGTAGACATGCAGCTTTTGCAAGTATCCTAGTGGTACCTCTTGATTAAAACACCGTAAAAAATCCAATAACATTTTAGGAACATGATATGGTACCAAGGTATAGACAAACCCTTATAATGATCCTCTATTATTAATACCATTCTCTCTCTTAGAGATGTTATTTTAGCTCTCAGGGATACCCTTTGCTCCTTAAGTGTTGCCATTAGTGAACTTAAAATGTAATTTTAGAACCAAATCTGTTGAATATTCAACCTGCAATATAAAACAGAAATCAAGTTAGCATCAACTAAGAGATGTATTCATTAAAATCAAATGAAAAGTAATTGCATGAGACCAAAATTCTAAAAAATTAAATCACTTTATTTTTGTATGAACAATCCAAATGTGTTGTAAAGCTCTTAAGCAATTTTAAGCATTTAAAATCATGATGAAATAAACCGTTTCATGCCCTCCTTCTAGCGCCAATCTGTTGAGTGGTATTTTCACCCGATTGTGAAAACACACTCTCCGATAGGATTTGGGTTCTAAATCCTCTGCTTGCAAAGAAGTTAAACAAACAACTTCTCCAAGGTTCTTGTTATATTAGCATTTGCCTATGTGCATCAAATAAAGATATTCAATTTAAATGCTTGGAACACCTTAGTGATTGCAAGTAACTGTAAACAAGGGGCACTGTTGGTTTATTTTACTATGAAAATTTAATGATTTTTCATTGAACCCTGATAAAGTAAATGTGAGTTGGCCCTCATATGACCACGATGTAATGCTTTAATTCCTTTTATCTTGATCATTTAAAGATAGATTTTATCTTGCATTAAATCCTCAATGATGAATAGGGTCTTCAAATATAGCTTCAAAATGTCACTTTAACATATCCCTCTTGAATGAAATCAGATTTTCATCAAGATGAACAATTAAGTGCTTTAAGGAAAAGACCTTCAATGTAGTACTCAAATTATCCCTCTTTCGTAAAATTGGAATTTTTATGAAGAAAGGGTAATTTTAGGCCCAAAGTGGAAATTTGTGAAAATGCCGTAAAACATAACCCCTTCAATGAAATTGGAATTTCCATGAAGGGAATGTCATCATAGGCTCATGAATGCAAAACAAAACTGAAAAAATGAAAATTGACCTTAAAATGGAAATTTTCTATTTTCGGATTTTTAAAATCTGTGACAAAACAACAACTACGATGAATTTTAAAAAATACTAAACAACTCCGAAAATGAAATTTCAAAGTGCATATTGGAAGTCTGAATTATAATCTACGCAATGGTGAAATCATTTTTAGATTTTGAAATTTTTTTAATGTTTATTTTAATGCCTGAAAATGGGAACAAATTCTGAAATTAAAATTTTTTGGAAACAGAAAATTAAAGTTTGCATCAAAATAATTGTTGAAAACACAGCAATTCAAAAGCTCCTTCAGTTTGATAGCACCCCGTCCTACAAAACCGAATACGTGAGAGTTTCGTACATGCAACCTAGCTTATCTGACCTGCAAAATAAACACAATCAAAGTAAACTAGGTGCTGGTTCCTAGGGTCTTAAATAATTTCCAGATTGCAGACATTCACATGAAATAACCCAAAATAATGGCATCAATTTCACATACAAGTCTGAAATCTGAAAGGAGAAAAATAAAACAATTAAAATTAAGCATGCAGAAAATTTCTCATTCTTTCTTGCTAACAAGGCCTGAAATTTCTGAAGAAAAGCTTTCACATTCCCTTTAAAATCCAAGTTTTACAAATGTGGCCATGCCCAAAGTTCCCATTTGGCCACGCCACCATTTCCGTTCCTTTTTCCTCCTTTTCGTTTCTGTCCCAATGAGGTACTTGTAATTCTTCCTATAACCCCTTCGTTTCGTTTCCATACACGTCTCTTCATCTTCTTTTCATTCCCAATGTGTTCATCTTCTTTCTCCTGGTTTGGCCCCGTATCTATTTTTTTTTTTTTTTGTTCGAAGAAAACTCTTCATTACCCACATCACGTTTTCGTCGAGGCCGTTATATTTTGCATGAATGCCTTCATTTTATATAAGTGGCCCAATGATATAACCTTACACCTCAGGCCCTTGTATACTTGATTTTATTTTAAATAGCCTTTTTCTTGCCACGGCCAAATGCCATATGCGATGGCTACCTTAGTGATCCCATTTGATTATACTCGACAGGTATCTTCGGTTACGAATATTTTGTTAATGATGGAGCCGTGAGCATTATTTATAGTATCCATGTAGCCAGCTCTGACCGAGTTAACTGTATATTCCCATTTATCTGACATGTCGCTGGTGTCTGTTCTGACCACTCTTGCCACGTCGTCATCGATTTCCCTTTCCTCTCCATAGCCAACTTGGTGGTGAGTCGTTGTTGACCATCATGGCATCGAAATCCCCTTTTTCATTTACTGTTTGCATTGCTACCATATCTGGCGTGTCCGATGCTACCGCAGACGATCACCATGTCACATAGCCGTGGACGATGCTCGTTTGCAGCGACGTTTGGTCGAGAGCGTCCTGGTTTAACATTCAATACTACTAGCCATTCGTCGGGATTTCTCCATATGTTGTCACTATCTCCACCTCGTCGCGTTTCAGTGCTTTGGCCCCACACTCAAACTGTTCACACGTTCGCGCCCTGTCATTGCTTGGGGTCGTCCACAATGAATAACGTCTGTTGCCAGGGTCCTCTGCTTCGTCTACATATGTTGTCCACATCGTCCCACACGAACAAAATCCGAAGATAGTATGCTATTGAAACTGCGTTGACTGGATAGCGCTCTCGGCAGACCTTCATTCGGTTTTGATTTTGGTTTAACTGTCGGCGTGGCATGCTTATGATAAATCTGCCCTTCGTCGAATGCTGTCGTGACCAAGCCTACTACTGTTATCTAGACAGTCCTCTCGACATTTATTGTTTCGAAGTAAACGCCTAACCCTCGTGCTCCCCGATAGCCGCATAACCCTCCAGCCTCCGCGTCACGGACGACCTGCAAAACACATAAAAATATATATTAAAACATATTAAGCTTAAACCCATTATATCTTTTCTTTTATTAAAACAACACATATATATATATATATATTATATTATAGAATATAATATATAAACTTTACTCAGTGTATTATATATATAATGTATTATATTATATATATATATAGTATGTTGTTATTTTATATTTATTTATTTATTTATTTTTTATTTTATTATTATTTTTTTTATTTTTTATTTTTTTATGTTTTATTATTTTAAACATCTCAGTAAAAGCAAGCATAAAACTTGACAACAAAAATTGCTAACACAACATAACGATAAGAAGGAAACGCCGACTAAAAGAAAAATGACGACAAAAGTCGTCGACAAGAAAAGTTGTCGACAATAAAATATCGTCGACAAGAAAAAGTTGTCGACAATAAAATATCGTCGACAAGAAAAAGTTGTCGACAATAAAATATCGTCGACAAGAAAATACTGCCAACAAGAACCGACAACAATTGCAAAACCTACGACAAAACGAAGGATTAGACACTAAAAATGAAATGCCAACACCCGGATATCAAAACGAAAAGGTGGGTCCCCAATTTTGGGGTGTGTTGTGGATCAGCCACAACAAATGGCGACTCATTGTCAAATGCTCCCGAGCATTTTGGTGAGAACCCAACCTAAAATATACAAGCTTATATAAACTCAAAAACATGCATTAGCACATAAGCAATATAACAAATGCCCAAAGATCAGAAGTACATGAATCATTAGAATCATCAAGTATTAGCTCAGTGTGTGCAATGGATTTCTTTTCCTATCGTTTGAAATTGATCCACACTCCATTATCAGTTTTGCATGAATGCATATGTGAGATGGTGAATGATTTGTGTACCCTAATGAATATGCTAAGAGATTTTGCTTTCGTAAAAGGCATAGTCATTCTTCTATTATCATACACAAACATTCAAGATTGCCAAACCCTCTTAGGATCAACTATATGAATTGCTTTATTATATATCCCAAAGTTGGTTATGAGTCCCTACTATCTTGAACCCATGTGCAAGTGAATGTGAAATCAGAACTTTGGGGAATCAGACTCCCAACCAACCGAGATGAGAGTTTAACCCTATCCTTACTATTCTGATTTAGAGTTCATTACCTCACTTTGAGCAAAATAATTAAACCAATTATGAAAGAAATGGTCATGCTAGTCTAACCCTTTGGACAATCAGTGGTCTTGTTTTTTAGACAAGACATGTTGCCATGCATGGGCATACTTAACCCCACAATCCAAAACTTATCTTCATTTCTTTGGACCTTGGGGATGACTACCCATCCTTTGCAGAGGACAAGTAGTACGATCCTTCCAATCCAATATAAAGATGAGATGGGAAAAATTTATTTTTTACTTCTTGGACCTTAGGGATGACTACCCATCCTTGCTAGGGACAAGTAGTACGATCCTTCCAATCCAAAATTTAGATGTAAATGGAAAATATTAATTTTATTGCTTAGACCTTGGGGATGACTACCCATCCTTTGCAGAGGACAAGTAGTACGATCCTTACAATCCAAGATTTATTATGAAATGAGACATAGGAGCTTTGGGGAATCAGATTCTCAACCTAAGCGAGATGAGAATTTATGCCCTATCCTTACTACTCCATGTAGGTCAAATCAAAGCTTTGGGGAATTGGATCCTCAACCTAAGTTCGATGAGGATTTAACCCTATCCTTACTACTCTGATTTTAGGCTTTAAGCTCTATGGAAGTGGTCAAAACCACTGTTTTAAGGATCATGCTGCATAAATAGGATAGACATGAAATACTTCTTTCGCCCAACCTTTCCTTCCAAGTTAGGTTTTGATCATTTTGCTCAAGATCCTTTTTAATGTATGAGACGTGCTTGGTTCTAGATATCTCAAGACTCAGTTTCCAACCTTAGGATTCTCTTCTTATTTATGTGATAGCATAACCTTAAGAGGATTTGACACACTTTAATGATTTGTATTTGAAATGCATTTGCAACTAAGATGGCATGTATTGCAAAGTGAGATGGAACATGAATGCATTATCTCTTGAATTGCAAATGAAAATGATTTGTCATGCAAAACTGACTCTTTCATGCATCACAAAATCAAACAATATTATTAAACTGTTTGTGTTACTTGTGGAGCTTTTACAAGACAATTCCAATGTTTCATATTCTCCCGATCTAGAACATAAGTTAGCATCTCAAGGCAACTTTTTCATCATCATTTTTTTTTTTTTTTTATAGACAAACAAAACATGTCAAATAAATACACAACTTTAAATCCAAATCCAAATCCAAATAGCAATCCCAAAATGAAAATTTGAAAACACAAACCAAAAACCAAAAACCAAAATTTATATACAAATGTACACTATAATACAAGATGATGCAAAGCTTAGCTTATCACTTTCCTGGATCCCACACATGATTAGAACATTTCAACAAAAATATGACATAATATGCATGCCAAATGTTGTGGGAATCCAACACAAACAAGACTAGACCAAACAATGCAACAAATTTCCACTTGCCATGCTCACCATACCAATTTGATTTAGTTCCAATAATACTCCCATAGGTGAGCATCAAATTACTAGAATGATTAGACAATAAATGATTTTCAATTTTATCATGTCTATTCTTTAAAATGTAACCCTCATAATTCCTTCCTTGATTTAGAATTAGGCTATCCTTTTCAAATATGCAATTTTGTAAGTAGTAGCCTATTTCTACAAATTTCAAAGCCAAATCATTTTCCAAATTTGTAGGCCAATCAAATTTGTGTAACAATTTACAAGCATCTAGGATATTTACTAAATTAGGATCATTAAAAGTTTTTATCCTAGATTCAATTAGTAATTGTTGATGAATTTTATTTAACAATTCAAGTGCATCAACTTCTTTTCCATTCATTAAAACCATGCTATTAAAGGTGTGATTAAAAATTATACCTTGTTTTTCATTTACCTTTAGTGACATTTCATCATTCAAATTATTTAAATTCAAAATATGGTCATCCTTTTCAATCCTCAAACACTCTTGGTCAAAGTGTATGTCCCATGATTCATCTTGATGATCACTTATTTGAGTTGCTTCCAATTGATCCATCTCTTTATCATTTGGTTCTAATTCTTTGTTCACTATCCATGGTATCTCTTCATTTGAATCCTCCAAATCATCATGCAAACTTGCATCCTTTGTCCCCTTTTCAAATCTTGCGAATATGAGATCTTCGTATGATGTAGAAGGTTCAACATCCCGCATGTCAAGTGAAATATGAGTTTCATCTATAGGGATGTGAGAAAAGAATGCATTATCATATCTCCCCCAACCATTGTGAAAATTGTCATCCAAATCTGTGAGATGAAACTCCATGGTATTTGTGACATGATCTTTTGATTCATTCATAGATTCTTTTCTTTCTTTGTCCTTGGCAATAGGATCATTATAATCTTCCAAAATTTGATGAGATTTGAAACCCTCTTCCAAAACATCCTCAAATTGTACAGGAGTTGTAATATCTTCCTTTGAGTAGGCAATTATGTTGTCCCGTATATCAATTGGCACACAAGTTTCATTAGTAGTTTTGGAAAGAGTGAAGTCTTCCCACTTCTTCCAAGCATCATAATAATCATCTTTCAAAATCAAGTGGTGACGTTCAACTATTTCTTCAACATCTTCCAATTCATCAATGTGTTTCTCATCAAATTCGTCTTCACCTTCCTTAGATGGTTCAATTATTTCCAAAAGTGGGTTATTTCTTGAATTCAAATTTATAAGGCTATCATTGTCCAAATTAGTAACCCATGATTCATTATCATAATTTGGAGGGTGAAGAATTTCTTGATCTTTAATTTTACACATTTCATCAATAGTATCTTCCAAGAACAAGTGGTGAAATTCTATCATATCTTCAAATTTATTTATTGATTTTCTTTCCATTTCTCTTTCAACCACTTCATTCAATTCTATGGTGGGTTCCATCCATTCACATATATCAAACATTGTTGAATTTAGAACCCCTTCATCTAGATAATCATGTATCTCTACATGATCCTCACTAGTGGATGTTGTCTTAGCAATTTGCACCTCCTCTTGGACTACATCTAAGGTGGTCATAAAATTTGGGTATTCAAATTCATCCCCTTGATCATTTACCTTAGATATCATTGGAGTGGAGGGTGCTATGTTTGATGGTTGGTGTAGGTTGGCATCAAAAGAACAATCTCTCATGTGAATATGTTGTGCCTTTTCTTCTTCAAGACCTTGTCGTTCTATCTCTTCTAAGATCTCATGGATTCTCTCTAGGGACAAACCACTCACTTTTTCCTCAATGAGTGAAGCAAGTGTGGGGTGTATGGCTCCTAGGTATACTTCCATGGCTTCTTCTTCTGATGTGTTAAAATTTTCCCACATTTGGGAGTGCAACTCACGAAATCTTCCATTGAATTGACTCAAGGATTCATTAGACTCTTTACATATGGAGGTAAACTGATTTTTCAATATTTCTAAGTCAGCATGATTACCAAAATGATTAAGATAGGTCTGCTTCTAGTTGTATCCAAGAAGTCCTAACCTCCATGGGTAGTTGGCTATACCAAAAGAATGGTCTATCATCCAAAATGTATGCAAATAACTTACAAGCCACCTCCTCATAGAAAATCTGGAATTGACATAATGCATTCTTGTAGACATGCAGCTTTTGCAAGTATCCTAGTGGTACCTCTTGATTAAAACACCGTAAAAAATCCAATAACATTTTAGGAACATGATATGGTACCACAGGTATAGACAAACCCTTATAATGATCCTCTATTATTAATACCATTCTCTCTCTTAGAGATGTTATTTCAGCTCTCAGGGATACCCTTTGCTCCTCAAGTGTTGCCATTAGTGAACTTAAAATGTAATTTTAGAACCAAATCGTTGAATATTCAACCCGCAATATAAAACAGAAATCAAGTTAGCATCAACTAAGAGATGTATTCATTAAAATCAAATGAAAAGTAATTGCATGAGACCAAAATTCTGAAAAATTAAATCACTTTATTTCTGTATGAACAATCCAAATGTGTTGTAAAGCTCTTAAGCAATTTTAAGCATTTAAAATCATGATGAAATAAACCGTTTCATGCCCTCCTTCTAGCGCTAATCTGTTGAGTGGTGTTTTCACCCGATTGTGAAAGCACACTCTCCGATAGGATTTGGGTTCTAAATCCTCTGCTTGCAAAGAAGTTAAACAAACAACTTCTCCAAGGTTCTTGTTATATTAGCATTTGCCTATGTGCATAAAATAAAGATATTCAATTTAAATGCTTGGAACACCTTAGTGATTGCAAGTAATTGTAAACAAGGGGCACTCGTTGGTTTATTTTTACTATGAAAATTTAATGATTGTTCATTGAACCCTGATAAAGTAAATGTGAGTTGGCCCTCATATGACCACGATGTAATGCTTTAATTCCTTTTATCTTGATGGTTTTAAGATAGATTTTATCTTGCATTAAATCCTCAATGATGAATAGGGTCTTCAAATGTAGCTTCAAAATGTCACTTTAACTTATCCCTCTTAAATGAAATCAAATTTTCATCAAGATGAACATTTAAGTGCTTTAAGGAAAAGACCTTCAATGTAGTACTCAAACTACCCCTCTTTCGTAAAATTGGAATTTTTATGAAGAAAGGGTAATTTTAGGCCCAAAATGGAAATTTGTGAAAATGCCATAAAACATAACCCCTTCAATGAAATTGGAATTTCCATGAAGGGAATGTCATCATAGGCTCATGAATGCAAAACAAAACTGAAAAAAATGAAATTTGACTTTAAAATGGAAAATTTCTATTTTCGGATTTTTAAAATCTGTGACAAAACAACAACTTCGATGAATTTTTAAAAATACTAAACAAGTCCGAAAATGAAATTTCAAAGTGCGTATTTGAAGTCTGAATTATAATCTCCGCAATGGTGAAATCATTTTTAGATTTTGAAATTTTTTTAATGTTTATTTTAATGCCTGAAAATAGGAAAAAAATTCTGAAATTAAAATTTTTGGAAACAGAAAATTAAAGTTTGCATCAAAATAATTGCTGAAAACACAAACAATGCAAAAGCTCCTTCAGTTTGATAGCACCCCGTCCCGCAAAACCGAATACGTGAGAGTTTCGTACATGCAACCTAGCTTATTTGACCTGCAAAATAAACACAATCAAAGTAAACTAGGTGCTGGTTCCTAGGGTCTTAAATAATTTCCAGATTGCAGACATTCACATGAAATAACCCAAAATAATGGCATCAATTTCACATACAAGTCTGAAATCTGAAAGGAGAAAAATAAAACAATTAAAATTAAGCATGCAGAAAATTTCTCATTCTTTCTTGCTAACAAGGCCTGAAATTTCTGAAGAAAAGCTTTCACATTCAAATTAAAATCCCTGTTTTACAAATGTGGCCATGCCCAAAGTTCCCATTTGGCCACGCCACCATTTCCGTTCCCCTTTCATCTGCCTCCCAATGAGGTACTTGTAATTCTTCCCATAACCCCTTCGTTTGGTTTCCATACACGTCTCTTCATCTTCTTTTCATTCCCAATGTTTTCATCTTCTTTCTCCTGGTTTGGCCCCGTATCTATTTTTTTTGTTTATTCGAAGAAAACTCTTCACTACCCACATCACGTTTTCGTCGAGGCCGTTATATTTCGCATGAACACCTTCATTTTATATTCATAAGTGGCCCAATGATATAGCCTTACACCTCAGGCCCTTGTATACTTGTTTTTTTTTAATTTTAAATAGCCTTTTTCTTGCCACGGTCATATGCCATATGCGATGGCTACCTTAGTGACCCCATTTGATTATACTCGACAGGTATCTTCGGTTACGAATATTTTGTTAATGATGGAGCCGTGAGCATTATTTATAGTATCCATGTAGCCAGCTCTGACCGAGTTAACTGTATATTCCCATTTATCTGACATGTCGCTGGTGTCTGTTCTGACCACTCTTGCCACGTCGTCATCGATTTCCCTTTCCTCTCCATAGCCAACTTGGTGGTGAGTCGTTGTTGACCATCATGGCATCGAAATCCCCTTTTTCATTTACTGTTTGCATTGCTACCATATCTGGCGTGTCCGATGCTACCGCAGACGATCACCATGTCACATAGCCGTGGACGATGCTCGTTTGCAGCGACGTTTGGTCGAGAGCGTCCTGGTTTAACATTCAATACTACTAGCCATTCGTCGGGATTTCTCCATATGTTGTCACTATCTCCACCTCGTCGCGTTTCAGTGCTTTGGCCCCACACTCAAACTGTTCACACGTTCGCGCCCTGTCATTGCTTGGGGTCGTCCACAATGAATAACGTCTGTTGCCAGGGTCCTCTGCTTCGTCTACATATGTTGTCCACATCGTCCCACACGAACAGAATCCGAAGATAGTATGCTATTGAAACTGCGCCGACTGGATAGCGCTCTCGGCAGACCTTCATTCGGTTTTGATTTTGGTTTAAATATCGACGTGGCATGCTATGATAAATCTGCCCTTCGTCGAATGCTGTCGTGACCAAGCCTACTACTGTTATCTAGACAGTCCTCTCGACATTTATTGTTTCGAAGTAAACGCCTAACCCTCGTGCTCCCCGATAGCCGCATAACCCTCCAGCCTCCGCGTCACGGACGACCTGCAAAACACATAAAAATATATATTAAAACATATTAAGCTTAAACCCATTATATCTTTTCTTTTATTAAAACAACACATATATATATATATATATTATATTATAGAATATAATATATAAACTTTACTCAGTGTATTATATATATAATGTATTATATTATATATATATATAGTATGTTGTTATTTTATATTTATTTATTTATTTATTTTTTATTTTATTATTATTTTTTTTATTTTTTATTTTTTTATGTTTTATTATTTTAAACATCTCAGTAAAAGCAAGCATAAAACTTGACAACAAAAATTGCTAATCACAACATAACGATAAAAAGGAAACGCCGACGAAAAGAAAAATGACGACAAAGGTCGTCGACAAGAAAAAGTTGTCGACAATAAAATATCGTCGACAAGAAAAAGTTGTCGACAATAAAATATCATCGACAAGAAAAAGTTGTCGACAATAAAATATCGTCGACAAGAAAATACAGCCAACAAGAACCGACAACAATTGCAAAACCTACGACAAAACGAAGGATTAGACACTAAAAATGAAATGCCAACACCCGGATATCAAAACGAAAAGGTGGGTCCCCAATTTTGGGGTGTGTTGTGGATCACCCACAACAAATGGCGACTCTATTGTCAAATGCTCCTGAGCATTTTGGTGAGAACCCAACCTAAAATATACAAGCTTATATAAACTCAAAAACATGCATTAGCACATAAGCAATATAACAAATGCCCAAAGATCAGAAGTACATGAATCATTAGAATCATCAAGTATTAGCTCAGTGTGTGCAATGGATTTCTTTTCCTATCGTTTGAAATTGATCCACACTCCATTATCAGTTTTGCATGAATGCATATGTGAGATGGTGAATGATTTGTGTACCCTAATGAATATGCTAAGAGATTTTGCTTTCGTAAAAGGCATAGTCATTCTTCTATTATCATACACAAACATTCAAGATTGCCAAACCCTCTTAGGATCAACTATATGAATTGCTTTATTATATATCCCAAAGTTGGTTATGAGTCCCTACTATCTTGAACCCATGTGCAAGTGAAAGTGAAATCAGAACTTTGGGGAATCAGACTCCCAACCAACCGAGATGAGAGTTTAACCCTATCCTTACTATTCTGATTTAGAATTCATTACCTCACTTTGAGCAAAATAATTTAACCAATTATGAAAGAAATGGTCATGCTAGTCTAACCCTTTGGACAATCAGTGGTCTTGTTTTTTAGACAAGACATGTTGCCATGCATGGGCATACTTAACCCCACAATCCAAAACTTATCTTCATTTCTTTGGACCTTGGGGATGACTACCCATCCTTTGCGAGAGGACAAGTAGTACGATCCTTCCAATCCAATATAAATATGAGATGGGAAAAATTTATTTTTACTTCTTGGACCTTAGGGATGACTACCCATCCTTGCTAGGGACAAGTAGTACGATCCTTCCAATCCAAAATTTAGATGTAAATGGAAAATATTAATTTTATTGCTTAGACCTTGGGGATGACTACCCATCCTTTGCGAGAGGACAAGTAGTACGATCCTTACAATCCAAGATTTATTATGAAATGAGACATAGGAGCTTTGGGGAATCAGATTCTCAACCTAAGCGAGATGAGAATTTATGCCCTATCCTTACTACTCCATGTAGGTCAAATCAAAGCTTTGGGGAATTGGATCCTCAACCTAAGTTCGATGAGGATTTAACCCTATCCTTACTACTCTGATTTTAGGCTTTAAGCTCTATGGAAGTGGTCAAAACCACTGTTTTAAGGATCATGCTGCATAAATAGGATAGACATGAAATACTTCTTTCGCCCAACCTTTCCTTCCAAGTTAGGTTTTGATCATTTTGCTCAAGATCCTTTTTAATGTATGAGACGTGCTTGGTTCTAGATATCTCAAGACTCAGTTTCCAACCTTAGGATTCTCTTCTTATTTATGTGATAGCATAACCTTAAGAGGATTTGACACACTTTAATGATTTGTATTTGAAATGCATTTGCAACTAAGATGGCATGTATTGCAAAGTGAGATGGAACATGAATGCATTATCTCTTGAATTGCAAATGAAAATGATTTGTCATGCAAAACCGACTCTTTCATGCATCACAAAATCAAACAATATTATTAAACTGTTTGTGTTACTTGTGGAGCTTTTACAAGACAATTCCAATGTTTCATATTCTCCCGATCTAGAACATAAGTTAGCATCTCAAGGCAACTTTTTCATCATCATTTTTTTTTTTTTTATAGACAAACAAAACATGTCAAATAAACACACAACTTTAAATTAAAACTTGTTCAATCCAAAACCAAATTACAATCCCAAAAATGAAAATTTGAAAACACAAACCAAAAACCAAAAACCAAAATTTATATACAAATGTACACTATAATACAAGATGATGCAAAGCTTAGCTTATCACTTTCCTGGATCCCACACATGATTAGAACATTTCAACAAAAATATGACATAATATGCATGCCAAATGTTGTGGGAATCCAACACAAACAAGACTAGACCAAACAATGCAACAAATTTCCACTTGCCATGCTCACCATACCAATTTGATTTAGTTCCAATAATACTCCCATAGGTGAGCATCAAATTACTAGAATGATTAGACAATAAATGATTTTCAATTTTATCATGTCTATTCTTTAAAATGTAAACCTCATAATTCCCTCCTTGATTTAGAATTAGGCTATCCTTTTCAAATATGCAATTTTGTAAGTAGTAGCCTATTTCTACAAATTTCAAAGCCAAATCATTTTCCAAATTTGTAGGCCAATCAAATTTGTGTAACAATTTACAAGCATCTAGGATATTTACTAAATTAGGATCATTAAAAGTTTTTATCCTAGATTCAATTAGTAATTGTTGATGAATTTGGTTTAACAATTCAAGTGCATCAACTTCTTTTCCATTCATTAAAACCATGCTATTAAAGGTGTGATTAAAAATTATACCTTGTTTTTCATTTACCTTTAGTGACATTTCATCATTCAAATTATTTAAATTCAAAATATGGTCATCCTTTTCAATCCTCAAACACTCTTGGTCAAAGTGTATGTCCCATGATTCATCTTGATGATCACTTATTTGAGTTGCTTCCAATTGATCCATCTCTTTATCATTTGGTTCTAATTCTTTGTTCACTATCCATGGTATCTCTTCATTTGAATCCTCCAAATCATCATGCAAACTTGCATCCACACTTTCAATGAATTTATATTTTGTCCCCTTTTCAAATCTTGCGAATATGAGATCTTCGTATGATGTAGAAGGTTCAACATCCTGCATATCAAGTGAAATATGAGTTTCATCTATAGGGATGTGAGAAAAGAATGCATTATCATACCTCCCCCAACCATTGTGAAAATTGTCATCCAAATCTGTGGGATGAAACTCCATGGTATTTGTGACATGATCTTTTGATTCATTCATAGATTCTTTTCTTTCTTTGTCCTTGGCAATAGGATCATTATAATCTTCCAAAATTTGATGAGATTTGAAACCCTCTTCCAAAACATCCTCAAATTGTACAGGAGTTGTAATATCTTCCTTTGAGTAGGCAATTATGTTGTCCTGTATATCAATTGGCACAAAAGTTTCATTAGTAGCTTTGGAAAGAGTGAAGTCTTCCCACTTCTTCCAAGCATCATAATAATCATCTTTCAAAATCAAGTGGTGACGTTCAACTATTTCTTCAACATCTTCCAATTCATCAATGTGTTTCTCATCAAATTCGTCTTCACCTTCCTTAGATGGTTCAATTATTTCCAAAAGTGGGTTATTTCTTGAATTCAAATTTATAAGGCTATCATTGTCCAAATTAGTAACCCATGATTCATTATCATAATTTGGAGGGTGAAGAATTTCTTGATCTTTAATTTTACACATTTCATCAATAGTATCTTCCAAGAACAAGTGGTGAAATTCTATCATATCTTCAAATTTATTTATTGATTTTCTTTCCATTTCTCTTTCAACCACTTCATTCAATTCTATGGTGGGTTCCATCCATTCACATATATCAAACATTGTTGAATTTAGAACCCCTTCATCTAGATAATCATGTATCTCTACATGATCCTCACTAGTGGATGTTGTCTTAGCAATTTGCACCTCCTCTTGGACTACATCTAAGGTGGTCATAAAATTTGGGTATTCAAATTCATCCCCTTGATCATTTACCTTAGATATCATTGGAGTGGAGGGTGCTATGTTTGATGGTTGGTGTAGGTTGGCATCAAAAGAACAATCTCTCATGTGAATATGTTGTGCCTTTTCTTCTTCAAGACCTTGTCGTTCTATCTCTTCTAAGATCTCATGGATTCTCTCTAGGGACAAACCACTCGGTTTTTCCTCAATGAGTGAAGCAAGTGTGGGGTGTATGGCTCCTAGGTATACTTCCATGGCTTCTTCTTCTGATGTGTTAAAATTTTCCCACATTTGGGAGTGCAACTCACGAAATCTTCCATTGAATTGACTCAAGGATTCATTAGACTCTTTACATATGGAGGTAAACTGATTTTTCAATATTTCTAAGTCACCTGATTACCAAAATGATTAAGATAGGCTGCTTCTAGTTGTATCCAAGAAGTCCTAACCTCCATGGGTAGTTGGCTATACCAAAAGAATGGTCTATCATCCAAAATGTATGCAAATAACTTACAAGCCACCTCCTCATAGAAAATCTGGAATTGACATAATGCATTCTTGTAGACATGCAGCTTTTGCAAGTATCCTAGTGGTACCTCTTGATTAAAACACCGTAAAAAATCCAATAACATTTTAGGAACATGATATGGTACCACAGGTATAGACAAACCCTTATAATGATCCTCTATTATTAATACCATTCTCTCTCTTAGAGATGTTATTTCAGCTCTCAGGGATACCCTTTGCTCCTCAAGTGTTGCCATTAGTGAACTTAAAATGTAATTTTAGAACCAAATCTGTTGAATATTCAACCTGCAATATAAAACAGAAATCAAGTTAGCATCAACTAAGAGATGTATTCATTAAAATCAAATGAAAAGTAATTGCATGAGACCAAAATTCTGAAAAATTAAATCACTTTATTTTTGTATGAACAATCCAAATGTGTTGTAAAGCTCTTAAGCAATTTTAAGCATTTAAAATCATGATGAAATAAACCGTTTCATGCCCTCCTTCTAGCGCCAATCTGTTGAGTGGTGTTTTCACCCAATTGTGAAAGCACACTCTCCGATAGGATTTGGGTTCTAAATCCTCTGCTTGCAAAGAAGTTAAACAAACAACTTCTCCAAGGTTCTTGTTATATTAGCATTTGCCTATGTGCATCAAATAAAGATATTCAATTTAAATGCTTGGAACACCTTAGTGATTGCAAGTAACTGTAAACAAGGGGCACTGTTGGTTTATTTTTACTATGAAAATTTAATGATTGTTCATTGAACCCTGATAAAGTAAATGTGAGTTGGCCCTCATATGACCACGATGTAATGCTTTAATTCCTTTTATCTTGATGGTTTTAAGATAGATTTTATCTTGCATTAAATCCTCAATGATGAATAGGGTCTTCAAATGTAGCTTCAAAATGTCACTTTAACTTATCCCTCTTAAATGAAATCAGATTTTCATCAAGATGAACAATTAAGTGCTTTAAGGAAAAGACCTTCAATGTAGTACTCAAATTATCCCTCTTTCGTAAAATTGGAATTTTTATGAAGAAAGGGTAATTTTAGGCCCAAAATGGAAATTTGTGAAAATGCCGTAAAACATAACCCCTTCAATGAAATTGGAATTTCCATGAAGGGAATGTCATCATAGGCTCATGAATGCAAAACAAAACTGGAAAAATGAAATTTGACTTTAAAATGGAAAATTTCTATTTTCGGATTTTTAAAATCTGTGACAAAACAGCAACTTCGATGAATTTTTAAAAATACTAAACAAGTCCGAAAATGAAATTTCAAAGTGCGTATTTGAAGTCTGAATTATAATCTCCGCAATGGTGAAATCATTTTTAGATTTTGAAATTTTTTTAATGTTTATTTTAATGTCTGAAAATAGGAAAAAAAATTCTGAAATTAAAATTTTTGGAAACAGAAAATTAAAGTTTGCATCAAAATAATTGCTGAAAACACAGCAATGCAAAAGCTCCTTCAGTTTGATAGCACCCCGTCCTGCAAAACCGAATACGTGAGAGTTTCGTACATGCAACCTAGCTTATTTGACCTGCAAAATAAACACAATCAAAGTAAACTAGGTGCTGGTTCCTAGGGTTTTAAATAATTTCCAGATTGCAGACATTCACATGAAATAACCCAAAATAATGGCATCAATTTCACATACAAGTCTGAAATCTGAAAGGAGAAAAATAGAACAATTAAAATGAAGCATGCAGAAAATTTCTCATTCTTTCTTGCTAACAAGGCCTGAAATTTCTGAAGAAAAGCTTTCACATTCAAATTAAAATCCCTGTTTTACAAATGTGGCCATGCCCAAAGTTCCCATTTGGCCACGCCACCATTTCCGTTCCTTTTTCCTCCTTTTCGTTTCTGTCCCAATGAGGTACTTGTAATTCTTCCTATAACCCCTTCGTTTCGTTTCCATACACGTCTCTTCATCTTCTTTTCATTCCCAATGTGTTCATCTTCTTTCTCCTGGTTTGGCCCCGTATCTATTTTTTTTTTTTCATTCGAAGAAAACTCTTCATTACCCACATCACGTTTTCGTCGAGGCCGTTATATTTTGCATGAATGCCTTCATTTTATATAAGTGGCCCAATGATATAACCTTACACCTCAGGCCCTTGTATACTTGATTTTATTTTAAATAGCCTTTTTCTTGCCACGGCCAAATGCCATATGCGATGGCTACCTTAGTGATCCCATTTGATTATACTCGACAGGTATCTTCGGTTACGAATATTTTGTTAATGATGGAGCCGTGAGCATTATTTATAGTATCCATGTAGCCAGCTCTGACCGAGTTAACTGTATATTCCCATTTATCTGACATGTCGCTGGTGTCTGTTCTGACCACTCTTGCCACGTCGTCATCGATTTCCCTTTCCTCTCCATAGCCAACTTGGTGGTGAGTCGTTGTTGACCATCATGGCATCGAAATCCCCTTTTTCATTTACTGTTTGCATTGCTACCATATCTGGCGTGTCCGATGCTACCGCAGACGATCACCATGTCACATAGCCGTGGACGATGCTCGTTTGCAGCGACGTTTGGTCGAGAGCGTCCTGGTTTAACATTCAATACTACTAGCCATTCGTCGGGATTTCTCCATATGTTGTCACTATCTCCACCTCGTCGCGTTTCAGTGCTTTGGCCCCACACTCAAACTGTTCACACGTTCGCGCCCTGTCATTGCTTGGGGTCGTCCACAATGAATAACGTCTGTTGCCAGGGTCCTCTGCTTCGTCTACATATGTTGTCCACATCGTCCCACACGAACAAAATCCGAAGATAGTATGCTATTGAAACTGCGTTGACTGGATAGCGCTCTCGGCAGACCTTCATTCGGTTTTGATTTTGGTTTAACTGTCGGCGTGGCATGCTTATGATAAATCTGCCCTTCGTCGAATGCTGTCGTGACCAAGCCTACTACTGTTATCTAGACAGTCCTCTCGACATTTATTGTTTCGAAGTAAACGCCTAACCCTCGTGCTCCCCGATAGCCGCATAACCCTCCAGCCTCCGCGTCACGGACGACCTGCAAAACACATAAAAATATATATTAAAACATATTAAGCTTAAACCCATTATATCTTTTCTTTTATTAAAACAACACATATATATATATATATATTATATTATAGAATATAATATATAAACTTTACTCAGTGTATTATATATATAATGTATTATATTATATATATATATAGTATGTTGTTATTTTATATTTATTTATTTATTTATTTTTTATTTTATTATTATTTTTTTTATTTTTTATTTTTTTATGTTTTATTATTTTAAACATCTCAGTAAAAGCAAGCATAAAACTTGACAACAAAAATTGCTAACACAACATAACGATAAGAAGGAAACGCCGACGAAAAGAAAAATGACGACAAAGGTCGTCGACAAGAAAAGTTGTCGACAATAAAATATCGTCGACAAGAAAAAGTTGTCGACAATAAAATATCATCGACAAGAAAAAGTTGTCGACAATAAAATATCGTCGACAAGAAAATACTGCCAACAAGAACCGACAACAATTGCAAAACCTACGACAAAACGAAGGATTAGACACTAAAAATGAAATGCCAACACCCGGATATCAAAACGAAAAGGTGGGTCCCCAATTTTGGGGTGTGTTGTGGATCACCCACAACAAATGGCGACTCATTGTCAAATGCTCCTGAGCATTTTGGTGAGAACCCAACCTAAAATATACAAGCTTATATAAACTCAAAAACATGCATTAGCACATAAGCAATATAACAAATGCCCAAAGATCAGAAGTACATGAATCATTAGAATCATCAAGTATTAGCTCAATGTGTGCAATGGATTTCTTTTCCTATCGTTTGAAATTGATCCACACTCCATTATCGGTTTTGCATGAATGCATATGTGAGATGGTGAATGATTTGTGTACCCTAATGAATATGCTAAGAGATTTTGCTTTCGTAAAAGGCATAGTCATTCTTCTATTATCATACACAAACATTCAAGATTGCCAAACCCTCTTAGGATCAACTATATGAATTGCTTTATTATATATCCCAAAGTTGGTTATGAGTCCCTACTATCTTGAACCCATGTGCAAGTGAAAGTGAAATCAGAACTTTGGGGAATCAGACTCCCAACCAACCGAGATGAGAGTTTAACCCTATCCTTACTATTCTGATTTAGAATTCATTACCTCACTTTGAGCAAAATAATTTAACCAATTATGAAAGAAATGGTCATGCTAGTCTAACCCTTTGGACAATCAGTGGTCTTGTTTTTTAGACAAGACATGTTGCCATGCATGGGCATACTTAACCCCACAATCCAAAACTTATCTTCATTTCTTTGGACCTTGGGGATGACTACCAATCCTTTGGAGAGGACAAGTAGTACGATCCTTCCAATCCAATATAAAGATGAGATGGGAAAAATTTATTTTTACTTCTTGGACCTTAGGGATGACTACCCATCCTTGCTAGGGACATGTAGTACGATCCTTCCAATCCAAAATTTAGATGTAAATGGAAAATATTAATTTTATTGCTTAGACCTTGGGGATGACTACCCATCCTTTGCGAGAGGACAAGTAGTACGATCCTTACAATCCAAGATTTATTATGAAATGAGACATAGGAGCTTTGGGGAATCGGATTCTCAACCTAAATGAGATGAGAATTTATGCCCTATCCTTACTACTCCATGTAGGTCAAATCAAAGCTTTGGGGAATTGGATCCTCAACCTAAGTTCGATGAGGATTTAACCCTATCCTTACTACTCTGATTTTAGGCTTTTAAGCTCTATGGAAGTGGTCAAAACCACTGTTTTAAGGATCATGCTGCATAAATAGGATAGACATGAAATACTTCTTTCGCCCAACCTTTCCTTCCAAGTTAGGTTTTGATCATTTTGCTCAAGATCCTTTTTAATGTATGAGACGTGCTTGGTTCTAGATATCTCAAGACTCAGTTTCCAACCTTAGGATTCTCTTCTTATTTATGTGATAGCATAACCTTAAGAGGATTTGACACACTTTAATGATTTGTATTTGAAATGCATTTGCAACTAAGATGGCATGTATTGCAAAGTGAGATGGAACATGAATGCATTATCTCTTGAATTGCAAATGAAAATGATTTGTCATGCAAAACTGACTCTTTCATGCATCACAAAATCAAACAATATTATTAAACTGTTTGTGTTACTTGTGGAGCTTTTACAAGACAATTCCAATGTTTCATATTCTCCCGATCTAGAACATAAGTTAGCATCTCAAGGCAACTTTTTCATCATCATTTTTTTTTTTTTTTTATAGACAAACAAAACATGTCAAATAAATACACAACTTTAAATTCAAATCCAAATAGCAATCCCAAAATGAAAATTTGAAAACACAAACCAAAAACCAAAAACCAAAATTTATATACAAATGTACACTATAATACAAGATGATGCAAAGCTTAGCTTATCACTTTCCTGGATCCCACACATGATTAGAACATTTCAACAAAAATATGACATAATATGCATGCCAAATGTTGTGGGAATCCAAGACTAGACCAAACAATGCAACAAATTTCCACTTGCCATGCTCACCATACCAATTTGATTTAGTTCCAATAATACTCCCATAGGTGAGCATCAAATTACTAGAATGATTAGACAATAAATGATTTTCAATTTTATCATGTCTATTCTTTAAAATGTAAACTTCATAATTCCTTCCTTGATTTAGAATTAGGCTATCCTTTTCAAATATGCAATTTTGTAAGTAGTAGCCTATTTCTACAAATTTCAAAGCCAAATCATTTTCCAAATTTGTAGGCCAATCAAATTTGTGTAACAATTTACAAGCATCTAGGATATTTACTAAATTAGGATCATTAAAAGTTTTTATCCTAGATTCAATTAGTAATTGTTGATGAATTTGGTTTAACAATTCAAGTGCATCAACTTCTTTTCCATTCATTAAAACCATGCTATTAAAGGTGTGATTAAAAATTATACCTTGTTTTTCATTTACCTTTAGTGACATTTCATCATTCAAATTATTTAAATTCAAAATATGGTCATCCTTTTCAATCCTCAAACACTCTTGGTCAAAGTGTATGTCCCATGATTCATCTTGATGATCACTTATTTGAGTTGCTTCCAATTGATCAATCTCTTTATCATTTGGTTCTAATTCTTTGTTCACTATCCATGGCATCTCTTCATTTGAATCCCCAAAATCATCATGCAAACTTGCATCCTTTGTCCCCTTTTCAAATCTTGTGAATATGAGATCTTCGTATGATGTAGAAGGTTCAACATCCTGCATATCAAGTGAAATATGAGTTTCATCTATAGGGATGTGAGAAAAGAATGCATTATCATATCTCCCCCAACCATTGTGAAAATTGTCATCCAAATCTGTGAGATGAAACTCCATGGTATTTGTGACATGATCTTTTGATTCATTCATAAATTATTTTCTTTCTTTGTCCTTGGCAATAGGATCATTATAATCTTCCAAAATTTGATGAGATTTGAAACCCTCTTCCAAAACATCCTCAAATTGTACAGGAGTTGTAATATCTTCCTTTGAGTAGGCAATTATGTTGTCCTCTATATCAATTGGCACACAAGTTTCATTAGTAGCTTTGGAAAGAGTGAAGTCTTCCCACTTCTTCCAAGCATCATAATAATCATCTTTCAAAATCAAGTGGTGACGTTCAACTATTTCTTCAACATCTTCCAATTCATCAATGTGTTTCTCATCAAATTCGTCTTCACCTTCCTTAGATGGTTCAATTATTTCCAAAAGTGGGTTATTTCTTGAATTCAAATTTATAAGGCTATCATTGTCCAAATTAGTAACCCATGATTCATTATCATAATTTGGAGGGTGAAGAATTTCTTGATCTTTAATTTTACACATTTCATCAATAGTATCTTCCAAGAACAAGTGGTGAAATTCTATCATATCTTCAAATTTATTTATTGATTTTCTTTCCATTTCTCTTTCAACCACTTCATTCAATTCTATGGTGGGTTCCATCCATTCACATATATCAAACATTGTTGAATTTAGAACCCCTTCATCTAGATAATCATGTATCTCTACATGATCCTCACTAGTGGATGTTGTCTTAGCAATTTGCACCTCCTCTTGGACTACATCTAAGGTGGTCATAAAATTTGGGTATTCAAATTCATCCCCTTGATCATTTACCTTAGATATCATTGGAGTGGAGGGTGCTATGTTTGATGGTTGGTGTAGGTTGGCATCAAAAGAACAATCTCTCATGTGAATATGTTGTGCCTTTTCTTCTTCAAGACCTTGTCGTTCTATCTCTTCTAAGATCTCATGGATTCTCTCTAGGGACAAACCACTCAGTTTTTCCTCAATGAGTGAAGCAAGTGTGGGGTGTATGGCTCCTAGGTATACTTCCATGGCTTCTTCTTCTGATGTGTTAAAATTTTCCCACATTTGGGAGTGCAACTCACGAAATCTTCCATTGAATTGACTCAAGGATTCATTAGACTCTTTACATATGGAGGTAAACCGATTTTTCAATATTTCTAAGTCAGCTTGATTACCAAAATGATTAAGATAGGCTGCTTCTAGTTGTATCCAAGAAGTCCTAACCTCCATGGGTAGTTGGCTATACCAAAAGAATGGTCTATCATCCAAAATGTATGCAAATAACTTACAAGCCACCTCCTCATAGAAAATCTGGAATTGACATAATGCATTCTTGTAGACATGCAGCTTTTGCAAGTATCCTAGTGGTACCTCTTGATTAAAACACCGTAAAAAATCCAATAACATTTTAGGAACATGATATGGTACCACAGGTATAGACAAACCCTTATAATGATCCTCTATTATTAATACCATTCTCTCTCTTAGAGATGTTATTTCAGCTCTCAGGGATACCCTTTGCTCCTCAAGTGTTGCCATTAGTGAACTTAAAATGTAATTTTAGAACCAAATCTGTTGAATATTCAACTTGCAATGTATAAAAAAAAATCAAGTTAGCATCAACTAAGAGATGTATTCATTAAAATCAAATGAAAAGTAATTGCATGAGACCAAAATTCTGAAAAATTAAATCACTTTATTTCTGTATGAACAATCCAAATGTGTTGTAAAGCTCTTAAGCAATTTTAAGCATTTAAAATCATGATGAAATAAACCGTTTCATGCCCTCCTTCTAGCGCCAATCTGTTGAGTGGTATTTTCACCCGATTGTGAAAACACACTCTCCGATAGGATTTGGGTTCTAAATCCTCTGCTTGCAAAGAAGTTAAACAAACAACTTCTCCAAGGTTCTTGTTATATTAGCATTTGCCTATGTGCATCAAATAAAGATATTCAATTTAAATGCTTGGAACACCTTAGTGATTGCAAGTAATTGTAAACAAGGGGCACTCGTTGGTTTATTTTTACTATGAAAATTTAATGATTGTTCATTGAACCCTGATAAAGTAAATGTGAGTTGGCCCTCATATGACCACGATGTAATGCTTTAATTCCTTTTATCTTGATGGTTTTAAGATAGATTTTATCTTGCATTAAATCCTCAATGATGAATAGGGTCTTCAAATGTAGCTTCAAAATGTCACTTTAACTTATCCCTCTTAAATGAAATCAGATTTTCATCAAGATGAACAATTAAGTGCTTTAAGGAAAAGACCTTCAATGTAGTACTCAAATTATCCCTCTTTCGTAAAATTGGAATTTTTATGAAGAAAGGGTAATTTTAGGCCCAAAATGGAAATTTGTGAAAATGCCGTAAAACATAACCCCTTCAATGAAATTGGAATTTCCATGAAGGGAATGTCATCATAGGCTCATGAATGCAAAACAAAACTGAAAAAATGAAATTTGACTTTAAAATGGAAAATTTCTATTTTCGGATTTTTAAAATCTGTAGCAAAACAACAACTTCGATGAATTTTTAAAAATACTAAACAAGTCCGAAAATGAAATTTCAAAGTGCGTATTTGAAGTCTGAATTATAATCTCCGCAATGGTGAAATCATTTTTAGATTTTGAAATTTTTTTAATGTTTATTTTAATGCTCGAAAATAGGAAAAAAATTCTGAAATTAAAATTTTTGGAAACAGAAAATTAAAGTTTGCATCAAAATAATTGCTGAAAACACAACAATGCAAAAGCTCCTTCAGTTTGATAGCACCCCGTCCTGCAAAACCGAATACGTGAGAGTTTCGTACATGCAACCTAGCTTATTTGACCTGCAAAATAAACACAATCAAAGTAAACTAGGTGCTGGTTCCTAGGGTTTTAAATAATTTCCAGATTGCAGACATTCACATGAAATAACCCAAAATAATGGCATCAATTTCACATACAAGTCTGAAATCTGAAAGGAGAAAAATAGAACAATTAAAATGAAGCATGCAGAAAATTTCTCATTCTTTCTTGCTAACAAGGCCTGAAATTTCTGAAGAAAAGCTTTCACATTCAAATTAAAATCCTTGTTTTACAAATGTGGCCATGCCCAAAGTTCCCATTTGGCCACGCCACCATTTCCGTTCCTTTTTCCTCCTTTTCGTTTCTGTCCCAATGAGGTACTTGTAATTCTTCCTATAACCCCTTCGTTTCGTTTCCATACACGTCTCTTCATCTTCTTTTCATTCCCAATGTGTTCATCTTCTTTCTCCTGGTTTGGCCCCGTATCTATTTTTTTTTTTTTTTGTTCGAAGAAAACTCTTCATTACCCACATCACGTTTTCGTCGAGGCCGTTATATTTTGCATGAATGCCTTCATTTTATATAAGTGGCCCAATGATATAACCTTACACCTCAGGCCCTTGTATACTTGATTTTATTTTAAATAGCCTTTTTCTTGCCACGGCCAAATGCCATATGCGATGGCTACCTTAGTGATCCCATTTGATTATACTCGACAGGTATCTTCGGTTACGAATATTTTGTTAATGATGGAGCCGTGAGCATTATTTATAGTATCCATGTAGCCAGCTCTGACCGAGTTAACTGTATATTCCCATTTATCTGACATGTCGCTGGTGTCTGTTCTGACCACTCTTGCCACGTCGTCATCGATTTCCCTTTCCTCTCCATAGCCAACTTGGTGGTGAGTCGTTGTTGACCATCATGGCATCGAAATCCCCTTTTTCATTTACTGTTTGCATTGCTACCATATCTGGCGTGTCCGATGCTACCGCAGACGATCACCATGTCACATAGCCGTGGACGATGCTCGTTTGCAGCGACGTTTGGTCGAGAGCGTCCTGGTTTAACATTCAATACTACTAGCCATTCGTCGGGATTTCTCCATATGTTGTCACTATCTCCACCTCGTCGCGTTTCAGTGCTTTGGCCCCACACTCAAACTGTTCACACGTTCGCGCCCTGTCATTGCTTGGGGTCGTCCACAATGAATAACGTCTGTTGCCAGGGTCCTCTGCTTCGTCTACATATGTTGTCCACATCGTCCCACACGAACAAAATCCGAAGATAGTATGCTATTGAAACTGCGTTGACTGGATAGCGCTCTCGGCAGACCTTCATTCGGTTTTGATTTTGGTTTAACTGTCGGCGTGGCATGCTTATGATAAATCTGCCCTTCGTCGAATGCTGTCGTGACCAAGCCTACTACTGTTATCTAGACAGTCCTCTCGACATTTATTGTTTCGAAGTAAACGCCTAACCCTCGTGCTCCCCGATAGCCGCATAACCCTCCAGCCTCCGCGTCACGGACGACCTGCAAAACACATAAAAATATATATTAAAACATATTAAGCTTAAACCCATTATATCTTTTCTTTTATTAAAACAACACATATATATATATATATATTATATTATAGAATATAATATATAAACTTTACTCAGTGTATTATATATATAATGTATTATATTATATATATATATAGTATGTTGTTATTTTATATTTATTTATTTATTTATTTTTTATTTTATTATTATTTTTTTTATTTTTTATTTTTTTATGTTTTATTATTTTAAACATCTCAGTAAAAGCAAGCATAAAACTTGACAACAAAAATTGCTAACACAACATAACGATAAGAAGGAAACGCCGACGAAAAGAAAAATGACGACAAAGGTCGTCGACAAGAAAAGCTGTCGACAATAAAATATCGTCGACAAGAAAAAGTTGTCGACGAGAAAATATTGTCGACAAGAAAAAGTTGTCGACAATAAAATATTGTTGACAAGAAAATACTGCCAATAAGAATCGACCACAATTGCAAAACCTACGACAAAACGAAGGATTTAGACCCTAAAATGAAATGCCAACACCCGGATATCAAAATGAAAAGGTGGGTCCCCAATTTTGGGGTGTGTTGTGGATCAGCCACAACATTACTCAAAAGGTTTTGAGATCACTTCCCATGTAGTATGATGCAAAGGTTTTAGAAATAGAATAAACAATGGATATCAACAAGCTAACAATGGAATAATTACAAGGAACTCTCACAGCTTATGAGATGAGGGTGAGTAAGCATCAGATTCCAATAAAAGAGATTACATTCAAGGCTTCAGAGAATAAGAAAGAAAAAGTTCCAGAGATAGATAGAGATACAGATAATTATGAGGAAGCTAACTTCATCAAAAGGAATAAGGACTCAAGGAATTACAAAGATATGAGGAAAGTCAAATGCTACAAGTGTGGTGATTTTGGTCACTATGCACACAAGTGTCAACATGAAGAAAACAATGATGATGAAAAATAGGTTCACAGAAGAAAATAATATGGAAAGCATAAGCATGACAAAGAAGACAGATACAAGCAAAACATGTATGAGAAGAAGAAAAATTTCCGTAAGGCAAAGAAATATTACTACATTGTAGAAGCAAGTGATAGCTCAGATCACAATGATAGAGATAAGTCATATGATGAAAAGGAATAACATCTATTCCTTGGAATAGAAGGTGAAAGAGAACAATGCTTTGTGTGTGGTCAAAGAGAACACAGATCAAGATATTGCAATGTTTTCAGTGATAGTGAAGATGAGATGACACATCAAGGAGATAGGCATGGTCAAAGAAATCTTGAGAGATTGTTTGCTATAGAAGATGATAATGATCTTAGTGATAGTGAAGATGAAGAAGGGTTTTTCTATGGGATAAAAGAAGTAGAAGAAGAACATTCACTCCAAGCAAAAGAAGTTAAACAAGATAATAGTGTAAGAAAGATAGATGTCTCAATTTATCTAAAGGAAGCACCTAAGATTAATGAAGAAAGTTCCAAAGCTCCTATGGCTCAAAATATCTAATTTGGATCTTGTTTTGAGATAGGTGAATCAAGTTCAAAAGGCAAAGAAATTATTGAAGAAGAAAGCAAGGAAGAAGTTAAGGAAGAAGATTTGGATACCACAAAGAAGGTTCAAGGATGCAATGCACAAGTTGAAAATGATCATAAGGATAATGTTCAAGAAAGGACATTATTTTTCGTGTAATGGATTTGGACACAGGGCTATACACTGTAGGGTCTATGGATCAAAGAAGTTTGATTTTGCTAGAAGAAACTTCAAAGGAAGAAGGTATGGTTTTCAGGGACATTGCTTCTTATGCAACAAGATTGGTCATATAGTTTCTCAGTGCAAAGAAAATGAGAGACATGGTTTTGGTTTTAGAGCTACAAAATTTAGAAGTGATGGTCATAATGGTCATGAAAATAGAACTTCAGAATACAGGGTTCAGGAAAGGAAAGGATATGGAAATTATTTCAAGAAAGAATTCAGGATATGGGCACCATCCAAAGGCTAAAATATCAAGTGTTTTAATTGAAATAACTTTGGACATATTGCAAAATGGTGTAGGACTCAATTCTAAACAAGTTCAAGGTAATAAGGTCAAACAGATTCAAGACAAGAAGATCAAGTAATTCATCAAGAGAAGGATATAAGAAAAACATGGAAGGAAGTTGACAGAGGAAAGAAACAATGTAATATGGGAGTAAAAGTACTCCCACCCCAAAATTAATCACCTCAAGAGAGAAGGTGGTGAGGGGGCTAAACTTAAGAGTCATATATTTTAGCCCCATATGTGTCCCTTTTTCCATTGATGTCAAAGGGGGAGAGATTTGAGTAAGGGGGAGAGCATTGAGTTAGGGGGAGCAGCTTTGTTTCTCAGAGATGGTTTTTGCAGTGATTGTGGTGATTTGCATTAGAGGTGTTGCCATCAATGACAAAGGAGGATATTGTTGGCAACTTGAGTTATTTTATGTTGTCATTGATGTCACATGGATCATTTATGTCACATGGATCACATTGAGTTTTGATGGCCAAGGCATTTCATAAATAAGCATTTATGATATTTTGGAGAGCATGGATATATATAGGGTTTTTATGAAAACCAAGGTAGGCAAAATAAAAGGTTTTATTTAAAACCATGAATGGCATATTTGAAATGGGTTTTTCTTAAAACCCAGGTTGGCTTTTCGTTTCGTCGAAAAAGGTGCCCCGATGAAGAAGATATTTAATTTTAAATATTTAAGTTTAAATTTTAAATTATTTAAAATTTAAAATTAAAATTAAAATTAAAATTAAAATTAAATTAAAATTTAAAATTAAAATTAAATTTAATATTTTATTATTGCCGATGTCCAAAATAATGAAGGTTTGATTATAATCCGTCGACGTCTTTCGAAGCATTATAATGTGTATATATAATGGTTAAAAACTTTGCCTATTGAGTATGCCAAGGTTGAGAAAATTGAAGAGTAATTCGTGCATGGAGGAAGCGAAAGGTGAAAAAATAAAGAATTTATTTTTGAGGGTTAAAGAAAATCGAGGATGTCTAGACCTGACGTCAAGTTGGATAGCACAACGCAGTTGACATGAGATAACTTTGGCACAGGGGAGGTCTGCGTTTTGAATCCCGCAGGGGCAGAAGTTTTGGTGGAAGTTTTTCATTTTAAGAAAAATATAGCATAATTTATACAGCAAGGTTGGGATTTATTCCCAACGTGGGCTTGTACCCATGTGGTTAGCATCTCACAATTCTAGCAAGGAGGAATAGAGTTTGACTCTTGCAGGTGTGAAGGCGCTCATCAATTTTTGTGAAACATTTTCAAAGGTTAAGGCCATGATTTTGAAATTAAAGGTATTTATGAGAAGCGCCTTGCATAGTTGATATTGTGAATGCTTTGGGTGTATGAAAAATAATTTTTAGAGATAGGGAGTTATAAGGTTTTGTAAGCTTGCTGTTATTTCTAGGAGGAATAAGGGTTGTGATCCACTTTTGGAAAAGAGAAATTTTTGGTGTTTTTATTTTTAGAAATATATCATATTATATATCGTTGGAAAGCTTATTTCGAGGGCTATTTGATTAACTTATTTAGAGGGAGAAATAAGGTGTATATAAAGAGATATTTCTATTTTTGTAAAGGGTTTCAAAAGTGAAGGTGTTTTGTTCTTTTTCAAAGTTTGTTGAGTGTGGCAGATTTAGTGGACAACCAATAAGGCATCAAAAAGGTATGAGCAATATTATCCATTGACTTTGTTTATGGTGGTTGATTTATGAAATATCATTGGAGAGAAAAGGAAAAGGAATGATTGTGGTTTCCTTTTAGAAAATGGTTGGTTGAAATGCTTCAAGGTTTTCTGGTTTGAGAGTTGTGTTTAAACCTTATTTTATAAGCATAGTTGTTGAAGCCCATTGGTTATGCAAAGAACTTGAAAATAACATGAGTATCATTGTTATGTGAGATTTATGGTTGAGCATTGTTGGAAACATTTGAGTTTGTTGATACATGCATGGACTAGGGTTTTGTGAGAAAGAGTTGTCCCTTGATATGAATGGTTGAGTTGAGTTGATTGTGCCTAGTCAAGTGATTGTGAGAAGTGATTGTTCAAGTTCCATAAAAGAAACTATTCTATATTATGATTTGAGTTGAGTTGAATTTGAGAAAGAAATTGAGCTTAGAACATATTGAGTCTCTAATAATTCTCCTTATGCTTTTATGAGATTACTTTGAGTTGAGAAAGATATTGGATTTAAGTATAGAACATATTGAGTCTCTAACAATTCTCTTTATGCTTCTATGATATTTATTTGAGTTGAGATCATTGTGGATCATAGTTGTCATCCTTTGAAGAGTGTATTACCATTCATTGTTGAGTTCATATTTAAGCCTTGCCTTTGATTTGTGGATGATATTTGAGTGCTATTTGAGCATGATTGGTTGAGCCTTTGAGAAGGCTTTTGGGATAGATTTCTGGACAGATTTGTGGACAGTTTTGGGACAGATTTTGAGCAAGTTCTTAGTGAGCTTGTTGAGCAGATTTTGAGCAAGTTCTTAGTGAGCTTGTTGAGCAGATTTTGAGCAAGTTCTTAGTGAGCTTGTTGAGCAGATTTTGAGCAAGTTCTTGGTGATCATTTTGAGCATATTTTGAGCAAGTTCTTGGTGAGCTTGTTGAGCAGATTTTGAGCAAGTTCTTAGTGAGCTTTTTGAGCAGATTTTGAGCAAGTTCTTAGTGAGCTTGTTGAGCAGTTTTGGGCAAGTTCTTAGTGAGCTTGCTAGAGCAGATTTGAACAAGTTCTTGGTGAGCTTGTTGAGCAGATTTGATGAGGTTTTGAGTGAGCCTATTGAGAAGATTTGAGCAAGTTCTTAGTGAGCTTGCTAGAGAATATTTGGGCAAGTTCTTGGTGAGCTTGCTGAAGTAGATCAATGTGTTGCCTAGCTGAGCAGATTAGTGGATTGCCTACCGGAGCAGATCACTGTGTTGCCTAGCTGAGCAGATCAGTGGATTGCCTACCTAAGCAGATTAGTGTGTTGCTTAGTTGAGTAGGTCAGTGGATTGCCTACCTGAGAAGATCAGTGTGTTGCCTACTTGAGAAGATCAGTATGTTGCCTATCTGAGAATATTAGTGGATTGCCTACCTGAGCAAATCAGTGTATTACCTAGCTTTGAGCAGATCAAAGTAATCATTGTATTGGATAAGGATCCTTATTTTTGTGTGAAATATTATAAGGAGATTATCTTGTGGAGTACCCCACATTGGGGGAACCACATTAAATCTTGTGTCTCAATTGTGTGTGGTGACTTGTGCTCTTGTTTACTATTGCTATCTAAGTTATTAATGCACACTGCTATATTTGGTTATTGCAATTAAGGAAATTAATTGATATTGGTTTGGAAAGAAAGTAAAAAGTGGGCCCCATACAGTTCACCCCACCCCTCAGTATAAGCTTGTGTTCTTCAGACATCCTAAAAGGCATTCTCTGGTAGGAAAATGTACCCCATTTTGTGGTGAATGTTGTTTTATATTGATCTTCATTTTTCACCCAAATTTGGTTATATCCAGAGTAACCATCCAATAATGAGAATCTTTTTGCTCCCGCAACTACTTGCAATATATGATCAATTTGAGGGAGAGGGTAGTGATCTTTAAGGGATGCTTGGTTCAGATTTCTAAAGTCCACACACAAGCGTATATCCCCATTCTTTTTTATCACGGGTACCAAATTGGCTACCCAAGTAGAATGTTTTATTGGGTATATGATCTTAGCATTTAATAAATTTAAGATATCCTCTCTCATAATGGCCTCGATCCTTGGATTGACTGGCCTCTACTTCTGCCTAAATGGTTTTGCATCAGGCTCTAGCTCAATAGCATGTTGGATAACCTTTTTGTCATACACCTTGAGGTCTTCATATGACCAAGCCACAATGTCTTGGTATCTTAAGCATAGAGCTTTGATATCCTCTGCTTCCTCAGGTGAACATCAGATTCTGACATTGAGCTTCTTTTCTATACCAACTTCAACCTCTTTATAGATTTTTTTGTTGACCTTCATGGCTTTGGTATTCTTTCCATCCTCATTATAAAATAAAATTTCAAGGGTGACCAACCCTCTTGGGATATGGTTGTTCTTTAGTTGGATAATGTCCTACTGATAAATTTCTTCTGAATTCTCTTCTTGGATAGTAGAGAGACATGCTTCTCTCACCATAAAATAAACTATTTGTTCATCACTTCAAAAACCTACCAAAAAATCTGCTTGTCTGGTACTACAGGTCTGAAAATCATTTTAATTCCCTTGGCCTTCTTGATTTCAAAGTCTATAGAAGGGTTGAAGTTAGCTCCCTTTGTTGCTAAAGAATCAGCCAAAGTATTCTTTTCTCTAGGAACAAAATTTAAATTCAGGGCATCAAAAGATTCCATTAAATCCCATACCCTATTTTTATAAGCTTTTAAGTAATGGTGCTTACTACTGCACCTATTTCTTACTTGATGGACTATTAGCTCAAAATCACCATATATATTCAAAATATTAATGCCCATACTTTCTACTTGTATCAATCCTAGACATAGAGCCTCATATTCTTCTGCATTGTTAGTACATGACCATGTCAGTTTGTAAGCAAATTTTTTTGTACCTTCTAATTGGGATTGAAGGACCACACCAACTCCTACACCATTTTGGCATTTAGCACCATCAAAGTGCATGATCCAAGTTTCTTTCTCTCTCAGAGACTGGTTGGATATAGTAGGTATTTTATTCTCTGATTTTGTTAAGATGTTGTATGTTCCCATACCAGTTTTTAACTGACTGTAGTCTTCTATGAAAGGTAACTCATCCTCTATGTCCAACTCTTCAATGTTTTCCACTAGCTCAAATTCTTCCAAGGGATTAAAATTGCACATATCTTCTTCAATCTTTTCAATGTGATAAGATACTAGTTTTTTAGGTGTTATCCTTATCCTCTTTCCTTTGAAATGGATTACCATGTTAGAGTAATCCATGTAAATACATCCCACTAGCTTTGCAGTATACTCTCTTGAAAGACATAATCCAAATAGGGTTCTAAGTCAACCACAACTATTTATTGCACTATTGTCACCTTAGGGGCTCTGTGCAACCTCATAAGTACATCCCTAATGACTCCAACCATATTGAAAGGTGTATAATCTAGTTGTAATACTCTAGTACAAGATCGGGTATACTCCATACCCATCTCCTCACAGACTGCTTTAGGCATAACTGTAGTTGATGATCCTAAATCAATCATACAATTTTGGACTATCCAACCTTCCATTATTAGGGATATATAGAAAGGAGGATATTTATTCTTTAAAATAGCAGGTGTCATCTCTTTATTTTTTGATGGCATACTAAGGATTTTTGCAGCCAACCTATTCTGAGGATTTTTGTTGAGGGAAGCTTTAAGCAGGTCAATCTGACCCGAGATGAACAAAGTGTCATACAGGCTAGCTTTTTATGGAATCCTTTTCATCTCTTCAACAATGTTGTATTCATACTTAGTCAAAGAGAGTCTTTCCAACCCTCTTTCTTGCTCACCATATCTTCTTTTATATTGTTGGGTGGTCTCTAATATTTGTCTTTTAGTGATAGAGAGGAACCTCAGTCTTTCTTGATCTTCATCTTTAGATCTCATTCGATCTCCTTCTATTTCCCTTTCCAGTCTCTTAAGAAGACTATTTGTCTTCTCTTTTTCTTAGCTTGAGGAATAGGGAAGGTGTTACTTCTCTGAGGTAGGGGATCTACTTTCTTCTAAGAAGGGACTTGGAATTGCCCCATTTTTTGGGGGTCTACTTGCAAATATTTCTTCCCAGACCTTGTCATAACAACAATTGGGATTTCCTCAACCAGCTCTTTTCCAACCATGATTTGGTCAGGGTGCCATAACATATTAAATCTTCCATTTTTATTCCTCTCAACTTTATCCATGACTTGTTGAACATGGTGTTGATACATCACACAAGACTATGAGTCTTAGGGGTCATTGCATACTAAGTACCAAACATTCGCAAGAGTAGTATCTGAAGAACATTTTGGCTCCTCATATACTGCACTCACCCTGACCCAGTACTGTTACTAGGACCAGGTCTCTGATCCTTGTTTACATATGGAAACCTCCTCTATTTTGATCTTTCCTAGTCTCTCTTTTCCATTAAATTCATTCTATTGCTCAAATTTTTTAGATTATTTTTTATATCCAGAATAGCAAAAAACTCTTGAGATGGTTGAGAATAAAGCGAAGGAAAAGGGGTTGTAGAGGATATAGGATTTGGTTGAGGGATAGCATTCATTTATGGATATGGAGATGATAAGGAAAGAGGGTACATATGAGAAGGGTTTGTGGTTTGAATTTGGCCACTAGTGGTTTCTGAGTTATAAGGTAGCACGATTTTGGAGGGAAGCCTTCCTACATTGATTAGGATTTTTTAGCATGAAAAGTTGTATTATAAACTTGGGGCAAGGTTTATACTCTTGATTGCTGTGTCTGTAGCCCCAAATATGATCCAAGATCTTAAATATAATACATATAAGCCAAATATGTAGCTAGTCTGGTAGTGGGGGAATTCTTTTCCATGTTATGCTAAATCTCAAATTGAAATTTGAGACAGTTTATTGCTAAGTTTTCTACATGGATGTAAATTGATTAAGCAGAGAAAACGAGTTAGTAGATTCATTGAATTCCTCTATGAATGACTCAGATAACACTTTCCATGAAGTTATAGTATTGTCTTCCAAGGTTCTAAAACAATGCAATATCTTTCCTCTGAAGGACAGGGCTAGAATTCTTACAATAATATCTTCTTCCTTAATGTTGTGGATTGCTACCAGGTTCAAGATATCCTGATAGTGCTCATAAGATATTTTCCCAGAACCATCATAAGTGGGGATAACTTTAGATATAGCCTAAGGGATGGCATTCATTTGGGCTAATATAAGAGGATCGGTTGTGTTCCAACTGGGATACTTCTGTAATGGCTGATTAGGGGGCCCATTTTATGCCATATTTCTAACTATAGGTCTTATTAGGGGAATTATTGGATGGACTTCAGAATAATCTTCTAGAAGCTCTTCCTCTGTGATGGAATATTGATCTAAAATTCTAGCAACCGTAGCCCCTCTATAAGGTAACTCACAGTAAAAATAGGAGTTAGGGTTATTCCTTTTGAAAGACCTGGTATACATGAAAGTACACTGGTCTATAGGGATAATTATTTTATGATTCTAAAGACCAAGGAGTCTCCAAGTGAACTTGCTCTTCTTCGCTTATAAGGTCAAGACAATTCACCTAATCTTGATTCCTTCGGGTTGAGGTAATAGTAACTCATTTGATGGGTTTCGTGTTCCTTGTGAACTGGTCCCACCGGGCGTGACAAAAACTATTGGGAACTAAATTGCACCAAGTTTTCACTTGATACTATGAATGTCTATCTTCCTATTTTCTATCCAAGATTGCATCCGATAGCTGCATCTCAACACTCAACATTGGATGGACCAAAACAGAGTTTTCGATCCAACCTCCAGAGTAGGTTGGTTCCTTGTCAACTTAAACAAGGGGTTGACACAATTATGTTCACTTGGGGTTTTAAGGTTAGGGTAAGAAGAGACTAGGGTTAGAGAAATGTGAACAATATTGGACGAATAGGCTAACAACATTGCACCACCATAAAAAGCTTCGAAAAACTAACCCAAAGATACATAACTCAGATCAACATTATCACAAATTGAATGAATCTTCATTCATTAAAGCACGTCAAAGAAGTATTGCAGACAATGATTTCAATATCCAGACAATGATAATCCAAATAACATAATTTACCAATATCCATATTCTACAAAAATACACTTTCTAACAATAAAGATCAATATTAGAAGCAAATTTCAATTACTTTAACAACTAGTAATCTATTAATTTGGCACAAACTAACCACTTAAGTATTCACATAAATACAGCTAAAGAATTTGAACCTCTGATATCAAGCATGAAGATACAAACTTTGATGTGAATATCAATGTAATGCTCCTTCCATTAGCTCTTGGGTGAATTTACAATAGCACAGGCAAACATGCTAGAGCCGACCATTAAAAATGAGGGTTCGACCTCTATTTATAGTTTTGCAAAAATTAAAATTTACTAAGAACATTACAAAGATTTATTTTGACAACACAACATAGAATTCTTGTTGGCATTTGCTTACTGGTTCATCCTTTGAGAAATCTATTGAATGTGGTCCGCCATGGCAGCTCGGGACCTTTGTAATTTGCTGGCTGTTTGACGCAACTACAGTCTAGGCTATTGGAAATCACGTATCATCATTGATTCTTGTTGGATACTATCTACTGTCGTCGATCTATAACAACCTCTTGTTTATATTTCTTGAAAACCCTCGACGCTTCAGCTTCCTCTTCCAAATGGTTGTTCCAATTCTGGTGAAGAAACATTCCTAAATAGTTCATATTCTTTGATGCAATATCCATCGTCGATCTCCCTCATTATATGGTTCTGATTAAATCTGATAAAATATTATTACAATGGAAGGGAGAAATAACACCATTTCATTCTAAAATGTTGGTGATGTCATCCTTCTATCTTAGAAACTACGAAAACACCAATCTGGATCCCAAATGATTTGAAAACTAAGCAAGATCAAATCCGCTATTTGTTCTTTAGATTCCTTCATTATCCGCAAGGTGCCTTCCAATTCACACAAAAATATTGATGACATCACTCCTCCTTTATGAATTTTATGGATTTAATTTTGGGATGAGCAAGTACATTAGCATATGATCGTTAATCCAGACCTGTCATAGTGCAACATGACCTTTTCTCCATTATGCACTATCCTCAGAATACAATATTTTGCCTCATCACCATTCCAAAAAGGAGAAGTCAAAATCACCTTTAGTCACAAATCCACATCTTCCTTGTCCATAGCATCCCACCTTGTCACCATTATGGGTGCAAATACTCTATGGGTTCTCCAGAATTGGGTCTTCTAAGACTTAGCTACTCGTGAAGTTTTCCAAAATACTGAGCGGTCAGTAATCCATACTTTTTTATCGTTGACATCATTTCCTCTTAAAAATTTTGTGGATTCGAGCATTTTTTCCAGTCTGAAGCCAAACATAAAGGAAGTCCCCAATGTAATCGATCCAAGCATGAAAATACTCTAAGTGTCGGGCAGACTCATGCCTCCTATTGCGGATCCGCTCCAAAATACATTGTTAGGTGTGCGAAATGAAGACTTTCCCACTTAGACAAAATTTGCAAAATTTTCCTAAGTATGTGGCCATTGTGGGCCTACAGTTCCAACTAGCTTCATTCTTACCCCTCAAGCAATTAATAATATATAAAGAGTCACCATAAATAATGACCCTTTTTATATTCAATTGTTTCATTAAGCTTATGCCTATGAATAGGGACTTTATTTCTACCATATGGTTGGATTGAATATAATTTGCTACTCAATTTTCTTCTCTATACATATGCTCACATTTTCAATAGATTACCTCCAATATTAGATGATGAACATAAATAATAATATTATTTTTTATCTAATCCCCACATCCATTTTTGTTGATAACATTAATGATAATTTGTGAATCCCTCTCAATTGAAATATATCTCCATCATTCTTTTTAAATTTTAATCCCTGTAAGAAGTGTTGTGCCTTTTGCAAAGTTGTTATTTGAAGTTCCATATGATCCTGAGTAAGTGAGGAGAATTTTGCCTTAATTATTTAAAAAAACACCACCTTCATTAGGTTTAAAAAGATTTCTATTAGAAGCACCATCAAAATTATTTTTTATAAACCCAATTTTTAACATTTCTATTTTACCTTAAATCAAAGTAGTTTTAATGTCATTGTCATAGATGACTCTTCAATGTATGTTCAAATCCTATAACCAAGTTGTTACCACCTCTTTTTCCACAATTGAGACTTCTCATGATGAGCACCATATTTGTAAACATTCTATAAGAGAGGCAATAATACAATTTCAAAATTGGGGATGATTTTGAGATTTATTTTTAAAAATTCTATTCCTTTTAAGCAATAAATTTCAATAAACAATGGTAGGGTCAATCCTCCACAAAATACATAATTCTTTAGCTTTGAAATAATTAATCCAACTTTTCATCAACTCTTTCAATATTGATGGATCTACTCAATATATCTTCATACTTTTAAAAAGTAACCCCAATTGTTGTGAGCAAAGCGACAATGAAGAAGTAAATGGTTTACATATAAGACACATCTAAAAGGTCTATGATATCCACTTCTTTATAGACTCTCTCCTATAAGAATATTACTTTGAACTACTAACCAAAGGAATGTTGAGGTCTTAGGAAGAGCCTCTAGTGACCAAATATTATACCAAAGAAAACCATTGCAAGTAGGAAAGTTTGATTGCTCTAAAACCTCATATCCCAACTTGATCGAGTATCCACTATATTTTGATAGATTTCAAAAAAGCTCATCATTTCTTGTAAAAATTGATAAATAAAACTCTTGAAGTATCTTTTAAAATTCATTTAGAATTTGTTTAAGTTCCTATCCTTCAACTAGTCTACTACCAAAAATCCATGATTTGGAGTTGTTGCTCATATTAATATAATATTTGGTCTTTGGGCCTTAACAAGATAAGAATGCCCAAGCACATGGTTGCTATTTTGAGTCAAGTATAAGAGAATAAGACTTAACAAAGCATCAAACTAGAAATTTACATAATTCCCCTTATCTACTAACCAATATAATATATTTCCTTATCAATTGCAAACTATTTGATATTAAATTCCATGTTCACAATCCTTTGGGTAGGGTTATTTTTGTAAATAATTTCATTGCATTAAGAGAACCTATATATTTTAAAGTAATATGTTTATCCAATTCTTTCCTTGATCTCTAAATAGTCTCCACTCAAGATTTTCCCCTAAGGCCAAACTCATAAGCCTACAATTCCACAAGCTTGCTGATATGGGTCCCTTAAAGGGCTAAATTTAGCAATGAAGAACTAAGAATTGTATTCCATAAAATGGCTGTAAATAGCATGATACAATATCTCCAATGAGCCTTCTAGAAGATATCAGATAATATTTTATGTAAGCTTCTGGATAGGGTTCCCATATCTTGTTTGTCGGATGTGCCAAATTATATTTGGAGGCCTTACCTTTAACCTTAGTAAATTAAAAAGGTGGGCCTACACATTATTTTCTATGCATCACATAAAATACAATATTAATTCCTATCATTCATCCCCACCATAGAAGCAATGGAATCCGATACATACAAAAAGGAAGGAAAATCATGAACCATATGGCAGTGAGAGATCCATCATGCTTGATATGGAAGTTGACCTCATTTGACAACAAGCTAGGAAGTGGAATATCCCTAACGAGTCTGGCAAGTCTTGGTGTCAAACACACAATCATCATAAAATCAGGTACAACATTCATAGGATGAATTATGGCTAGTGTTGTCTCTAGTGTAGAATCATGGTATGGCTTGAGTAGATCAACATTGACAATGTCATGAATACCCAAGTGTGTTGGAATATCAAGGTGAAAGGTATTATCAAACACCTACTGCAAGATAGTGTAAGATCCATAGTGAAGAGGTTTGATCTTGCTGTGTGCCTTCTCTAAAAATTGATGTCGATCAAGGTACAATCAAACTCTATCTCCAACCTAGAAGTGATGTGGAACACAATATCGATCTATGGCCTGCTTTTGTTGCTATTGAATATTCTCTAAAATTTGAATAATATTTTATTGAAGTTGCTACAAATGCTAAATGAAGGATTGATATTTATCTTATTCTTTTTGCATGTGGATAGTGACAGGGGAGGGAAGTGACAATGGTAACTCATATCAATCTAAAGGTTAAAAACCTAGACAAACCTCAAAGGGTGAATGACATGTGGATGAATGGACATCCCTATTATATGTATGCTCAATGTGTGTAAGACTTAAATCCCACTTGGACAAAGACAACTGATGGAAGATATGAAGACTCTAGACAAGAGTAAGGTTGATGAATTTTGTTTGACCATCAGACTATGGGTGAAAAGCAATGGAAAATTTAATAGGCACACCTAGAAGTCTCTACAAAGAATACAAAAAATTACCAACAAAATGGGAATCATGATTAGACATGATACTAGTGGGAAAACAAAAAGAATGCTAGACAACTTCAAATAAAATTAGGGCTAAGTCTATGGCAAAACTAATTTTATGACATGGTATGAACTTAGCAATTTTACTAAAATTATTGATTATGACAAACACACAATCATGTTGATAGACTGTCATATGGAAACCACTGACTAGATCCATAGAAATACTCTCCCAAGGATGAGAAGCAATAGGTAATGGCATGCTAAGGCCTAGCTTCTTGTTAGCTGACTTAGATAGGAAACAAAGAGCACATAGTATCAAGCACCTCAAAATGTCACACTACATATGAGGTCAATAGAAGAAGCAATGCAAGTGATGGAGAGTCTTGAGTTTGCCAAAATGTCCACCATAGAGAGTAGAATGTGCCTCTTTAAGAAGGGATGGTCGATGTTCACGGGGAACACAAAGTTTATCCAAATGGTAGAGCAAAACCTCCTCAAGATAATAGAAGGATGAAGAATGTTGGAGGTATTGGTAAACCTATGCAAAGTCTAGATCATGAGCATACTCAGAAGGTCAAGTTTAAAAACCCAAGTGTGAAGTGGTGACAATGATCAAGGCATGGGATGAAGGAGGATGACTCAAAAAATTCCCCACAAAATTATTACTACCCTTTTTGTTCTTGATGACTATGTGAAACTATTGAAGGTAAGAAGCCCATTTTATATGGTGAGATTCTTCGATCTTATTTTGGGTCTGAAGGAATTATAAATGAAAATGGTCAATATGGATAATTATTTCTTTGCCTAGGAGGTTGTGGTGCCAGTATTTGATGGCTTGGACTAAGGCATACAACTCCTTATAATAAGTGGAATATTTTTGCTTGGTTGTGGAAACGTTCTCATAATGAAAAGCAACAAGATGACCATTTCGTTTGAGGACAACACCAAGGGTAAACTGAGAAGCATCAATTTCAATTTTAAATGGTTGTTGAAGATTGGGAATGACTAAAATAGGAGCAAAACATAGCTTATATTTCAAAGTGGAAAAGGTATTAGCATGATCAAGAGTCAAATGAAAGAGACATTTGGACTTATCAAAGTAATGTAATGGAGAAGCAAAGGTAGAATACCCTAGAATAAAATTATGGTAGAAGTTAGCAAGTGCTAGAAAACTCTATGAAGTATGAGAAAAACGGTGCACCTAACAATGCTAAACAATATGCATCTATTGCTAGTGTTGAATAAGCATTACAAAAGGAGCATTCAAGTAAGCATGATAAGAAAAATAAAATGCATGAAATGGGGTTATATATTTATTTCATTTGATGGATCAAATCACGGTTACATAAATGTCCCCTTGAGGGCTCTAGATTGATACACTTGTTACAAAATGGTGCCCAAGGATCGAATCCTTTCAATAACTCTGGTGCACTTCCAATACCTCCACTTTGATCTATGATATTCTGATCCTATGCTCCTTCCTCATGCACTGTAAAACCTGCACCTACACACAAGGAAACCAGATTTTATCAATAGCAAGTGCGGATTGTAAAATATTCAAAAGCAATACATGCAATGAAAGGCTAGAAAGTGTAAATATGCAATGCGACCATCTAAAATAACTCCAAATGATTCCAAATTTAAGAGGCATGCATAAAATATGATTTTGGGAATATATAATTGAAAATAGAACAAAAATTGCATCCGAATCCATGTCGCATTTGTAGTGCACCTATGAAGCCTATAAAACAAAAAATGAGTAATTTCTAGCCCTAAACATATCCAAATCAAACCAAACTTGGAAATAATATATAAAATAAGATTTAAAGAGAACCCATGTGAATGGATTAGAAAAATTGATCATATATTCATGTGCACCTTCATATGGGCCAAGTAGACCTACAAAATACTAAAAATGCAATAACTCACTCAATATAACTCCAAATTGCATGAAATTTGGACAGTAGGTTCCTGATACATCCTAGAATTGTTAGAGTTAAAGTAAAGTGCACTATGCCTTCCTTGACACTTGTCAGTTTCACTTGACAAGTGTCATGTTCATCATATAGGCTTATGCCTATATATTGTAACCATTTCTATCAATAAAAAATCCCTTCAGTTTTCCCTCCTAACATTTGGTATCAGAGCGGGCTTTCCCTCATGGAAATCCTCGTGAAACCCCTTGAGGGGGGATTTCCCTCATGGAAATCCTCCCTCCCCTGATTTTTATTTTTCCCCATTTTTTTTCTGATTGAGGGAGTATGCTCTCCATCCATGAGATGGATCAGAAACTAGATGGTCAAAAATATTAAAATTTGGAAGTTTTTTTTTTAATGGTTTTTTGCATAGATTGGTCTTCAATCTCTCGCAAGGCTTTGAAGCTAGTGATTCTCAGTTTTTGCCCTCACTTCGATTGAGCAGTTGTCATTGATGGATGTTTTTGAATGGCTGCTGTTGCTAAGGGAGATTTACGACATATGGCGGGCGAATGTTTTTTTTTGAAGATAAGCTGTTGGGAAATCTCCTTTGATCTATTATGATATCGCCAGAAACAGTGCGCAGGAGGCCGTAATCGTGTTGGTATTTTCCACTGCGGAGGAGATCATTTATGATGGAAGTCGAAGTGCACAGGTGAACGGTGATGTGCTATCAAAAATGCACAGTTTGGATCTGGTGGAGCTGGATAGAAGTCATATGTGGTTCTTAATGCACGAAATAGATATCCTCCTAGTGATTACGGGCAGAGATTTAGTGATCTAAAGTGCAGCAACGAAGACTTCCAAATCACTATTTGCGGTGAGAATGATGATGTTCGTGGATCGGCGTCGCTTGCAGCCAGGTTATCGGGCGAGTAACGGCGATGAAAATCAGCGGGCGGTCGTATTGCAGCCGGGGGGGGCTGTGTCTGAAATTTTCCTTAGATCAAAGAATTCAATGGTTTTCTGCGATTCTAGGGTTTAACAATAGAACTCAAACAGGACAAACATTGATCATGGCAGGATGGAATTGAGAAAAGGAAAGCGAAATTCCCTTGAGCGAGTTTTCTTGGGTTGCAGACGTGTTATGAGAAGAACCTTTTGATATTTGTTGCTTTTGAGAGAAGTGTCTGTTTACATGGAGGAGGAAATGTCCAAGTCCGGGAGTCTGGAGAGTCAAAATGGTTAGTTGCAAGACTGCATATAAATTTTTTGGTCATTAGTTCCCGCAGTGGGTGGGACCGCTCGACGGAATGGTTGGCAAAAGACATTGCTGGCGGGACAACAAAAACTTGCATGTTTTCCATTGTTGGGCATGTTGCCTATTTTCAAGACGACGAGGAGCCGGTTGAACAGCGTCTCGACAGATTTCAGATCTCGCGTGGCAGGAAGAGGAGGGCAGAGAGGCAGTAGAAGAGCAAACCCTCGCCATTTTTGTCTTTTAACAGAAACTTTCCTATCTGCATTTTCGACAACTTTCCGAAAAAGAAAATGGCGGTTCGATGCACAACAGCAGAGGTGGAGGCGACGACGGTTCAAGACTCGGTGACTGTGAGGCGGCGATCGCAATCCGGGGGCTCACGAGAGTTTTTTTTTTGTTTAGAGAGTTGCAGGGTTCTGATCTGCCGAGAATTCTCATGATCCACGTCATAACTGACAGAAGGACTACACATTCGACGGAGATCTGCTACTGTTGACATGAATGTGCTCTCGTGGTAGTGGTCGTTATGTTCGCATTTATATTTTTTTGTACCGTTGAACTGTTCCTTCAGACTGTTACTGTGTGTTGTTTTTGACTTCACGTGGCGATGATTTAAAATGATGCCGAGCTATTCTATTTTTATCCGGAGTGCTGTTCTATTTTTTAGATTCCCCGAAGTCTCTTCTACCTCAGAGTAATTGCTACGCAATTTTTTTAAATCCGACGGGTGTTCAGTTTAGTCCATGATAAAGCCGGGCGAGATAGTCGGCTTCGGTGACGGCGCCAATGTTTTAAGCTGTTACAGAGAGTGGGAGATGGTGGAGCCAGCGTTGCTCGGCGTTTTCAAGCGGATACGTCCTGCCAAAAAAAATCATAGCGCCATTGACTCGACCCAATTGTGGTCGTGGTGGCAAGAGTTCGTAACAATGTTCCTCTCTTCACCAAGTTTCCGTTTATGTTTACAGCCATCCTGGACTACTTGTAATTCCTGATCTTGACGTCTCTTTGTTACTATTATCAAGACTTCATAAGGCCAGTGAGCATATTTGTAGCAACTCTTTTAAAAACTCCCATATTAAGCATTTTGTCCTAGATTACAACTCGGAGGGGTGACCACTTGGGAAGTCCCGGGGCTGCACACATTTTTGAAGGTCATTGTTTTTTTGCTATTTTAAAACATCAATTTGTATCCGACTATAGCCATATTTATAGTCGTTGGAAACGTTTTTCCGCAACGGACACAATGGTGGTGTCATATTGTAATTTTGAGGCTATTTCAATTGAGTTTTTTTAGCCTCAAAGTTTTTCTACCTTGGAGTGCACTTTCGGTTGTACCCGACACTCCCAAGGTAATTTTATTTGTGATCCTTGTACCTAGTGACTATTTCTATACACTTGGCGAATGCAGCGGCTGGTTACCCATGCATTTCGGTGGGATGACATGGTCACCATAAGGACACTTATACTAGGGACTACAAACAAAGACACCCTAGACTCTATCCGAGGTTTTTTTCGGATCTACTTCTGAAGACTACAGACGAAGACACTTCAAAAGATTCTCTTCTTTTCTTCTTCTCTCCTCCTATTTTGATCTATGGCTCATTTTATTGTATTGAGTGCATTTTCGACAGAGACCGACACTCTTATATGGCTCGTTTTTCCTTTAATTAGGTGCATTTTCGGCAGAGACCGACACCTTCTAGATTGAGTTCACCATGAGGAGGGATTTAATACTCATGGTGAATCTAGTTAGTGACCTACGAGAGGCAACATCCTCTGAGGATGACCTGCAGAGGCAACAGACCCAGATGTGGGCGACCCCGAGGCACCCATGCCGACCCTGAGGCACTTAGACGGTTGACCCAATGGCAACAGACTCGTTGAAGTGGCTGACCCTGAGGTAACAGGACCGAGATGTATACACAGTGGATCTAGCGTTATTCATAGTTGGAGAGCCAAGCGCAAAGAGCACGAGCCTAGACCAAAAAAAAAGAGGATGATAGGTTATTTTTTTAGAGAAGTCAACATTAAGGGGGAATGTTAGAGTTAAAGTGCACTATGCCTTCCTTGACACTTGTCAGTTTCACTTGACAAGTGTCATGTTCATCATATAGGCTTATGCCTATATATTGTAACCATTTCTATCAATAAAATAATCCCTTCAGTTTTCCCTCCTAACAAGAATATGACTATTTAAAAATAGTAGAAACATAAAGCTTAAATCTATCACCGTCCCTTGTAGGGACGATGGTTACCGTCACAAAATGGGAACCGTCCTAGCGTGGGATGACCACCAGTTTTGCTAATTATTTGCCACCAATTACTTAGGGAATTGGTAAAAAGCCCTCTCAATGGTGTTTTCATCAAATTTGGTGGTGAAATTAACTCAATTAGTTTGGTTTTTCAAACAAATTGTACCTCTTGAATCACTCGAGAACCTCCTTCGCTAGGTAGAGATTTCGAGGAAAAAGCACAAAAAGTTGAGGGGAAATCTTAGCAGGACTTCGTTGCTATGTATCAAAACTCCTATCTATATTTTGGGTGGAAAATGGATCCACTTTATATCCAAAGGGAGCCTATGGATAAATGGGCATGCAAGGGCATGCAGGGCAAGAGGTGCAACTTGTCCAAAACTAGGTCTGCATTGGAAGGGGAAGAGAATCTCCCTTTTTGGCCTCCATTATGCAGCATGTCATAAGGATTTTGTACCCTTAGGTCTGCATGCTCAAATAGGCAGGATAAATGGTAGTTTTTGGGTGCCATTTATCCAAAATTTAACTTTTTAAGAGTCAAAGTCCATGGTCATCCCACCTAGGGACGACCCCACCTAGGGACGACCGCTTGCAACTGTCCCTGGGTGGGATGATCATGAACTGTGATTTTCCCAGGGTGGGAAAATCATGCCTATGTGGCCAAAAACCTCCCAAAAGTGGGGTAGAGCCTCTAAAGAGTGGTTAGGACCATTGTGTAACCTCTGAGGGTTGCCTAAAGGGGCCATATGATGTCACTTAGCCAATGCTTTTGGTCACCTAATCAAATTGACATGATTTTAGTGTCTATAGATGCCCCTTTTTGAGATGCATTGTGTGCAACACAGTGCTGAGCAAAAATAGATTACTAAATTTCTAAATTATTAGGATTATTCAGTAACCTAACCAAATCTAGATGCCCCAATCATGGAAAGAGCATGCGTTCTTGAATCCTTGCTTCTGATGAGCTAATTAACTTGCTTCAAGTACAACCTTTCCAGTAAGGCTTACTTGATCTTGGATATTTTTCCTCCATGAGGTAGTGAAGCCTAAGTTCCTTCATGATTCTATAATACCAAGCATTTTTTTAATTGAAATTGTTCCTTGTTTGCTGCCCCAAGCAGGGGCGTGATTATCTTTATCAATGATTTGTTGGACGAACACAATTTGCATGATTGAGTGTTTGATTGTTGATTTTGATTATGAAATCGTTAAGTATGACTACCACCTAAAGTGATGAGTCAATGAGGGAATTACCAATGATAAAAGTGATGAGTCGCTTGACCAATATGACTTGGCTAGGGTTTTCCTTTAGTTTTACCCATTGAAAAATGGAGCATTTTTGAGAGGATTTTGGTGATTTTGTTGATGCTTCGTGGAAGAAAGGAGCTAAAATTTTTATTCCTATGGTGTGGTCCAGATACAATGGCCTTCCTAGGGATTTAAGTAAATAATTTTCTCGCATCCATGAGTAATTTAGGTTCATCTTGATCCCTAGTGAATTCTGACCAAAATTGAGCTGTTTTTGGTGGGTTTTGGACCCTTTTTGGTGCATTTTTGACCTGTTTTGATGGGATTTTTTGGTGTCCATCCTAGGGTGGGATGGATGCATAGTATATGATTTTCCTAGGATGGGATGGTCATCCAATTAGCCACTTGTCCCACCTAGGGGTGGTCGGGCCTCTTGGAGGTCTATTTAAGTCAAAATTGGGCATTTGGGCTCATTTGTGCATTTCTAACTTTGCAGTTTGAGAGGTGAGGAGGAGGATAGTGATTCTACATAGTGGAGCACTATCAAAATCATCCTACATTCACCATTAGCCAGCATTCATACTCATCCAGTGGTAGAGCTGATGTGAGACGGGTAAGGATTGCATTCCTTACTGCACTTTGCTAGTGTTAGAAGTATAATTGTGGCTTGTTTTTTATTTTGGTAGAGAACACTAAATCCTTGGTAATTTAATATTATTAGGGATTTTCTACAATTTTTTATACGTTTATTTGAGTTTTTGTGCCAATTTATTGCTTTTTCTTGCTTTATTTTGCTATTTTTGACTATTTTTGGTGGCCTAAAAGGCCAATTTTGGCCCATTTTGGGTGTCATCCCTAGATGGGATGACCAGCCCGGGTTATTTTGTGGTTGTATCTAGGTGGGATGGTCATAGAATTGGGGGCCGTCCCTGGGCAGGACAACCATAATTTGGCCTAAAAAGGGGCCCTTTTTTGGGTGTTTTTGGGTATTTTGGGTCATTTTGAAGCATGTTTGGTGCTTGTTATTAACCGGCCCACCTCTGCCAGGTGGTTAAGAGTCGGTATTGAGTTATGAATCTATTTAAAACCATGAGAGACTTATTTATAAGGGTAGACTAGAAATGGCTTGATGCCATTGGCCTTAAGCACGTGACACGGTTGGAGCCTGTGGTGGGTGACCGTGCTTACCTGACTACTCTTATTGACTTATGGGATCCATGCACCAACACCTTCCACCTACTGATAGGGGAGATGATGGTGAAACTTGATGATGTCTATAAAATTTTGCACATTCTAATAAAGGGGTGGTCAATCATATCTACTCACCGCGACCTGAGGAATACAATCATGGAGAGGTACTTCAGTAGGGAGTGGGAGGAGGCAATACGTGACTTATTTAGTGGAGGGATACTGGTATGAGGCTAGTGTGCTAAACACTAGGCATTTTTTATTGATGAATCTAATCTAAAACATGATACTACCAGAATTGTCAGGATTCAAGTTTCCCTAGAACCTGTTGGAGTTAATGTTTACTTTGGTAGAGTGTACCATGGAGCAACTGCTAGTGATGGCTTGGGGGATGACATTATTGGCACAGTTGTATTATGAGTTGTATGAGATATGCTCCTAGAGGTTAAAGGTCTTGGGATGTAGCTTCCTATTGCATGTGTGAGGATGACAACATATAGCTATGGATCAACCACAGGGATTGCCATGGATGACACAGGCACAACTGGCGAACAAGGAGATAGGCTACGAGATCCTATGGTAGTGAGCATAGGAGGTAGGGTAGAGTCATCACCTTGTAGGTGATGTGGACTATTATGCACATTATTTTTCATGACTCAAGGTAGTAGAGGTTATTTGGAGGTCGTACAAGGATTACCCAACATGTATCGAGGCTAAGGTACAACTCCGCAGGGTGAGGCGAGGGAGATGGCTAGTCGGGTGGCATGGGACTGAGTGGGAGTATTTTCCCTATGCTTGAGTCCTATGATAGTTTGTGCTACATCATGGGTTTCTTAGTGAGCCAATGGTCTACTGGTATCACAGGGATGAGAGGATACTATGTTGGTCAAAAGTGGAGGTAGTGGGGGTGGAGGCAAATCCTTTAGTGGACCTTCCAGATTCAGATGATGTCAGGACCATAGACGAGTATGAATCATGGTGGGTGGTGTGCCAGTGGCAAGGCAAGGGGCACTAGGGGGTGATGCAACTATGGAAATGATAGTGAAGGGGGGGCATAGGGATGCTCCTGATGAGGGTCTAGTAGATGTAGGTGAGTGACATGTGCATCATCGAGTAGTAGATGAGCGGGTAGACCTCCTTGACTTGGGAGATCTAGGGGATGACTTGGATGAGGATGACTTTGAGTATTAGGGGGTGTTGACACAATGGGAAGAACAAGGTGGCATGGGTACTGAGTTATAGGATGAGCTGACCAGGGTTAGGTAGGAGAGGGATCTCCTCTAAGCATAGGTACAGAGTGCACAGACTAAGCTTGATAGGTAGGTGGTAGAGATAGTGGCTTTGCGGGCATATGTTAGCTCTAGGTCTTAGTGGGAGTATTCTAGGCTCATTGTCGAGAGGAGTGGACCTATACAGAGGAGTTGGAGGATGAGATTATGCACCTTAGGGGGCACTTAATAGCCCGTATGTTTGCTAGTGAGTTGCACTAGAGTGATAGGAGTGGTACAGGGTAGTATTCTGCTAGGATGGAGGCACTTGGCTTGACACAGAGGTTATATAGGTCAGGGAGTAGCAAATTTGGGAGTTCTCGATGGACTTCGATTGAGGGTGGGGGTGAGAGTCATGGTACCAGTCCTGTGTGACCATGGTTTGGATACTCTCGTGGTTCTTTTTATGTTTTTGGATTTTGGGAGTGCGAGTTCTAAGGACGCACTTTATTGTAGCCTACGGGCAGTTTGAGGATTATGATGTATCTTTTTACCCCATACACACACACACACACACACACACACACACACACACACACACACACACACATATATATATATATATATATATATATATAAGATTTTCTATTTATCATCATGTGTTTCCATACTACTTTATGAGATGTATGCAATGTATGTATTTGCTTTATGATATTGTGATAGATGCTTATCATGTATGCATATATTGTGATATGAGTTGATTTTATGATATGTATATGCACGGATGCATAGTGAGATGTATGATGTATTGATCTAGATGATGAAATTAATAGAGCAACTTAAGAGAGCCCATAATATGAAGGTCCACCCTAGAGAATTTTAGGTTGGTGACCTTGTTCTAAAAGAGAACCAACAAAATTCCAACTTGCTGCCCCACCTAAGGGATAAGTTTGCGGTAAACTGGTTAGGTCCTTTCATCATAAACTAGTCATATTGGACCCGAGACTTACCACCTAGCAAACCTTGAAGGACTCAAGGATCCATAACCCTTGAACACACTTCATCTATGGTCTTGAGCATCATGCCCCCCCTAAAATGCTCCTAGGCAGTCTATGACTATCTAGGTCAACCTAAAATACTCCTAGGTAGTATATGACTGTCTAGGTCAACCTAAAATGCTCCTAAGCAATCTATGACTATCTAGGTCAACCTAAAACACTCCTAGGTAGTCTACGATTGTCTAGGTCAACCTAAAATGCTCCTAGGTGGTCTATGACTATCTAGGTCAACCTAAAATGCTCCTAGGTAGTCTACGACTATCTAGGTCAACCTAAAATACTCCTAGGTAGTCTATAACTGTATAGGTCAATCCAAAACACTCCTAGGTAGTCTACGACTATTTAGGTCAACCTAAAATGATCCTAGGTAGTCTACAACTATATAGGTAGATATGTATATGCATTTTGACCAATGGTCGTAGACTACCTAGGAGTATTTTAGGTTGACCTAAACAATCATAGAATACCTAGGAGCATTTTAGGTCGACCTAGATAGTTGTAGATCATCTAGGAACATTTTAGGTTGACCTAGACAATCATAGACCACCTAGGAGCATTTTAGGTTGACCTATACAGTCATAGAGTGTCTAGGAGCATTTTAGGTTAACCTAGATAGTCATAGAATTCATAGGAGTCTTTCATGTTGACCTATACAGTCATAGACTACCTAGGAGCATTTTAGGTTGACCTAGATAGTTGTAGACTACCTAGGAGAATTTTAGGTTGACCTAGATAGTCGTAGATCACCTAGGAGTGTTTTAGGTTGACCTAGATAGTCATAGACCACCTAGGAGCATTTTAGGTTGACCTAGACAATCGTAGACTACCTAGGAGTGTTTTAGGTTGACCTAGATAGTCGTAGACTACCTAGGAGCATTTTAGGTTGACATAGATAGTCATAGATTGCCTAGGAGCGTTTTAGGTTGACCTAGACAGTCGTAGACTGCCTAGGAGCATTTTAGGGGGATCACGATGCTATTTAAGCATAGAAAGGCTACAGATGAAGGATGTTCAAGGGTTCTAGATCCTTGAGTCCTTAAAGGATTGCTAGGTGGTAAGTCTCGGGTCCAATATGACTAGTGATGATGAAAGGACCTAGCCAGTTTGTCACAAACATATCCTTTAGGTGGGGCAACTGTTGGCAATTTTGGGTACTTTGGGTACATTGCCTTTGCTCAAGTGTATAAGTTGTCATTGATGTAAAGAAGCTCTTGAAAGAATTTGATTTGATGTCAAATAATTTGTTTTGATGAAGGTTTGGCATGACAGCTTCAAAGGTCTTTTGTAAACCCCACGTTGGCGAGGTTTAAATATTACAGGTGGATGCATTAGTTTAATGCAATTGGGTCCAGGAGGAAATATTTATTTTAATAATTAAAAACCTTGTTAAGGTTCCCTTTAATTATTTTTAAAATAAATATTAATTATTTGCAATGGGTTCTCCTAATCCATGGCATAAATGTTTTAACATGGTGGGCGCTAGCCAAGACCTCCGTCGACGTGTTAATCTCCTCGCCGACGTCAAAGAGCTTATGGCAAGGATTCATATTAATACCCCTCGGTGAAAACAAATATTGAATCCCATCCGATTTTTGAAAGGAGTTGCTCGCTGTAAATTCGACTGTGTCTTCGTCGGTTTTCGTAATCCACTGATCGTGTGTTTGTCTTCGGTTTTTGTATCCGCTGTTCGTTCGTTTGTCTCACCGTTTATCGAATCCACTGTAGATCTTGTTGTCTATGAATTCACGTCAGAAGGAAGGGAGGACTATGTTTTAATTTCCTGGTATAGAAGGGACAAGCATAACAGCGTGAGGTTTTAACCTCACCGGGTGCCTTTGGCGCACCGGTAGCGGCTAGGCTGTTGGCGTGCTATCCGAATGGGAGGTTCCGCGTTCCAATCACGTGAAAGGGTTTTTCATCGTGGACACAGTGGGTGGTGTTAGATTTCAGGCACAAATTTCTCCAAAGTGATTTTTTGATGTTGGCTAAGGTATTTTCGAATTTAATCTTTTGCTAAGTGTATGTTGCGGATGGACAAAGTTTGTTAGAAGAAAAACAGCTTAGGAGTAATAAGGGTTTTAAAGCTTGTTGTTATTTTGATAAAATATTAGTTTGAAGATGTTGAAATATCTTATTGCATTCTTATAAGAGATAAACTTTATTTTTAATACAATAAGGGAGAAATAAGGTGTATAATGGATAAATATTTCTTGTAATGTTGAGAGTGCTTTTGGTTGATTATGGAAATGAAAGCATGATGTTTTAAGGTTAATTGCTTCTTGTGTGAAGTTGTGAAACCTTAAGTGGGCAGCTTTGAGATTGACATTTGCTTTCATTAAATTGGTTATAATCAAGCTATTCTTTACTTGGTTAAAGTGTTGGGCTTACTCCTTTGTTGATGAATTGAAAAGTTGTTTTATGCTATTGTGAGTTGAGTTGGTGGATGCTTTTTGTTCAAACAATATTGGAGAGAAAAGGAGTTCTACTTGTTTCCTTTTTTGATGTTGATTGTGAAATGCTTCAAGGTTGTGTTTTGAGCTGAATGGTGTTGATTGAACCTTGTTTGATGAGCATTGTTGTTGAAGCCCTAATTGATGGTGAAAAGAACATGAGTATCATTGTTATGTGATTCTTTGCATAGTTGGCAATTGTTGGGGTTTCATGTTCTTGAAAGAAAGCATTCTATCCTATCCATTTCAGATTTTGAGTTGAGTTTTTAGATTTGAGATTGAGTTTGAGCTGAGTTGATTTGAGTTGAGTTTTGAGATTAGGAGTTGAGTATAGAACATATTGAGTCTCTAACAATTCTCTTTATGCTTCTATGAGTTTGACAAATCACATTGGGTCTCTAACAATTCACCTTGTGATTTCCTACTAAGAAAGTTTTTCTTGGTGATCTTGCTGAGGTTTTGGACAGGTTCCGATGGGGACTTGTGAGCAGGTTTTGGACATGTTTCGGTGGGGACTTGTGAGCAGGTTTTGGACAGGTTCCGATGGGGACTTGTGAGCAGATTTGGATAGGTCCTAGCAGAGGACTTGTGAGCTGAGTTTGTTAGTTCTATCAGATAACTTGAGGACAGAGGTGCATTGGTTCTTTGAGAAGAACCTGAGGACAGATTTGGCAAGTCTTTGAGAAGGCTTGTGTGTATAGGATTGATTTGTTCAAGTGTTGGACAGATCTGATAGATAGAGGAAGACTTGTACTAGACCGACTAACTGTGTTTGGTACAGGTTGTTGAGCTGCTGTGGACGTGATCATAGAAGGTAGAGGTCTCTTAGGCTAAGCATTGAGGATAGGAGGTCTTCGGTGGAAAGGAGTTCCACGTGCTTGGCAAGAGGTAGAGGCAATTGATCTTTTGAGGGATCATTTCCAGAGCAGAGGGGAAGGTATCTCCTTTGAGCAGAGGCTCATAAATTCAGATTGGGGGAAGGTATCTCCTTTGAGTAGAGGCTCATAAATTCTGATTGGGGGAAGGTATCTCCTTTGGGCCGAGGCTCATAAACATTGTAATTGGGAAGGATTCCCAAAGAACTTTGAGATAAATTTTAGAGAAAAGTTTTGTGGACGTAGCCCAACCATTCTGGGTGAACCACGTTAAAATTGGTGTCACTTTGTGGATGATATTGTGCATTGTTTTGATATTGCTTTGGGTATATTGCTTTACTGTTTTGAAGTATAAAGGAAAAAGTAAAAAGAGGTCTTATACTATTCACCCCCCCCTCTCAGTATAAGCTTGTGTTCTTCAGCAACAAGTTGGAGTTTTGTTGGTTTTCTTTTAGAACGAGGTCCCCAACCTAAAATTCTATAGGGTGGACCTTTATATTATAGGCTCTCTTAAGTTGCTCTTGATAAATGCATAGGTGCTCGAGAGCATTGATGCGATGTTCATCAAGCAACGTAAGTTGATCTAGGAGAGTCTACCACATAGTGTCATCATCGATGAACTCTTGCATGGATATGCATAGTGATGGGATTTACAGCTCTAGAGGCATGACTAGCGATGCCATACACTAGTGAAAATAGAGTTACCCCAGTGGGCATTCGAATACTGGTGTGGTAGGCCCATAGAGCAAGGGGTAATTCCATGTGCTAATATTTGTGATACTCTTTAATTGTTTTCTTTAGGATGACAATCATTGTTTTGTTTGATACTTTAGCTTACCCATTTGCTTGGGGATAATAGGGTGTCGAAAAGCTGTGTTGAATATTATACTTTTCTGTCAAAGCTCGCACATCTTTGTTCTTGAAAGACATCCCATTATAAAAAATTATCTTGGATGGAATACCAAAATGACAAATGATACTATGTAATATGAACTCTGCAATGCAGGGTCCTATTGTAGTGGTAAGGGGAATTGCTTCCACCCATTTTGTAAAATACTTGATAGCCATTATGATGAACGTGTGATGGCCCAAGGATGCAAGTGAGATTTTCCCAATTAAATCAAACCCCCATTGCGAGAACAACCAAACCGATTGAATCGATTGTAAGGCCTTAGAAGGTATGTGTGTCAGGTTAGCGTGGTGTTGATACTTTACGTACTTCTTAACATAAGTGCAACAATATCACTCTAAGGTTGAACAATAATAACCCATGCAAATAATGCACTTTGCGATGGCCATGCCACTGAAATGGCCACCACATGTACCGTCATGTGCTTGGGTGATTGCCCAAACTGACTCTTGATGCTCTAAGAAACGAAGGAGTATGCCTTCGTAGCTTCGATGATACAAAATGTCTCCCAGTAAGACATTCTTTATCGCTTTTTACTTGAATTTCCATTTTGTGGCATGAGATAACCCATAAGGGATATTACCAAGCTTGAGGTAATATTCAATTTGAGTAGACTAGTCCTGATGTGAGGAAGGCTCGATGGCATGAACTGCCTACCCTTTTTGAAGTTCATACCGAGTGAATGCTGATTGGGAAAGAATTTGTAAGAATAGCATTATGCTACTATTAAAAAGAGTTTGAGGGAATAGAGTCCCCCAAGCGACACGATTCAAGCGATCATGAATTTGTGAGAACCTTTCTTGAGGAAGTTCAATCTGAATCAAGTGGAATTCTGGTGTGGATTGAGTTTTCTCACTCTCAATCATAGATTGTAATAGTGTTTTGACCTGAATGGTTGTCATGTCATCAGTAGGGTTCTACAATATTAAGGACCCCAAGGAGGCCATTGTATCCACAAAATGATTAGATGAGCGAGGGAGTGCCTTGATATTGTACCTTTCAAACTTTATTAGAAGTTTATCCACAAGGGTTTTATAGGCTTGCAAAACTAGAAACTTGCATTGGTAAATCCCTTTGATCTGGTTTATGATGAGTAAGGATTCACCAAAAATATTGAACTTGGTTATTTTCATGGTGACAACCATTTGAAGACCTATGAGTAGGGCTTCATACCTGGCATTGTTATTGATGCATGGGAAATCGAGTTTGAACGATAGGGGTATTGGAACCTCTTGATGTGTGAAAACACAATTCCCACACCACCCCCTTGCTTGCATTTGGAGCCATCAAAGAATAAAGTCATATCGGCCTGTGAATCAGGATCATCAGAATCATGTGATTTTGATATTTGGAAGCCTCCATCAATTGGGAAGCTCCATGCTAAAAGGTTGATCATCCTAGAGAGGAGTCTTTGCTAGTTGATCGATGATGATCTGACCTTTAATTGATTTTTATTTGATAAATTCGAGGTTGAACTCCATCAACAACATGATCCATTTCACCGTGTGACTATTTTGATAAGTATGACTCATCATGTATCGCAATGGATTCTATTTTGATACAACAACGTGGTATGACTAAGCATGTAATAGCATAGCTTCTTGGTGGCAAAAACCACTGTTAGGCATAAATTTTCCATGTATATGTACTTTATTTCATAACTAACCAAGGTGTGGCTAAGGTAGTAAGTATTCTGTTCCTTATGCATTTCATTCTTTTGGGCTAACATGATGCCTAATGCAATATCAGTGGTTGACATGTATAAGCAAAATGATACTCCTAGTCGGGGTGGAGCCAATACTGGTGGTGAAGCCAGATATTGTTTGATTGCATCAAAGGCAACTTGACACTCATCATCCCAATGGAATGCGATCCCCTTATGTAATAGTTTGTTCATAGGCCAACATTTATCCAAAAATTGTGCTATGAAGTGCTTGATGGATGTGATCTTAACCTATAGGCTTCGTAGCTACTTGATGGTAGTTGAGGGAGGTATCTCAAGGATTGCTTTAAATTTTTTGGGGTATACTTCAATACCTCTTTTAGAGATGATGAATCCCAAGAGTTTTCTAGATGTGACACCGAAGATGAAATTCTTGGAGTTCAGTCCCACGTTATGTTCAATAAGTAGATCGAGGACTTTGCTCAAGACATTGAGATTGGCATAATAATGAGTTGGCCAATAAGTCATCCATGTAATCTTCCAAATTTGTGTGCATATAGTTGTGGAAGATGTATGTCATGGCACGTTGGTAGGTAGCACCAACATTTTTAAGGCCAAAAGGTATGACATTATAGCAAAATATTCCATAAGGTATTGTGAATGTCATCTTGAGCTGGTTTTCTGGATTGATACGAATCTGGTTGTATCCAAAGAAACTATCCATGAGGGATAAAATTTTGTGGCCCGCTGTGGCATCTACCAGGGCATCAATATTTAGCAATGGGAACTCATCCTTGGGACTCACTTTGTTCAGGTCTCGAAAGTTGGTGCAAATGTGAATCCTCCCACCAATCTTCTTGATGGGAACCAAGGTAGATAGTCCACTAATATGATGAACTTGGCATCCAACAACTTTTTTAGCTCATATTTCACCATCAAGGCTACTATCAGATGTATTTTTCATAGCTTTTACTTAACTGGCTTGGATTTCAGGTCAAGCGTCAGATTATGCATAACCAGATTGGGATCCAATCCTGGCATGTCTTTGTAGGACCATGAAAAAGCTTTATTCTTCTTGGTGAGAAGGAATATGTAATCGACTTGCTCGGTGGGGGAAAAGATTTCCCCTAAATTGATACATTAAGGATTCTCAATATCTAAGCTAATATCTTTATCAATCGTTGGTTCAATTGATATATGCGACTTCTCCTCCAATTGATGGAGAGTAGGGATCAGGTGGATGTCATCAACTGGGTTTAGATCATCAATTGGAACCTTAGGTTCAACCTCGACATGAAAGACATCTTGAGTAGGCCTTGGAGAGAAATGAAATGGTTATATCATCTCATTACAAGTCCAGTACTCAGAAGGTGATAGGGGAGAATCTCCTTGATCAAAGTCAATTACCCCCAAGTAGAGGTGCAATGGCTTTGATGGGTTATCCAGATCTCGCATGGGTGTCAAAAGGTCTTTGGAAATCATGTTAATGGATGAATGATTTCCCCTAGGTGGCTGGTGGTGTCTATTGACATTAGGGTGTCACAAGACTTATGGAGGTGGTTGCAGTGGAGGCAAAATGATCAGAGGTGGTTGGTGTAGTTGCAGGTGAGATTGCTCTTGTGTAGGAAGGAACTATCACCAGATAGGATTTTGTAAGGAGAACATATGCAAATAACCCTCATGCTCATCATCTAATGGGATAATCTACGTGTAATCGACATGCAAAATAGAAGAGGCAATGGATACCACTTCATAATCTAACTCATTGTAAGATGTCCACTCATAAGGAGACCCTTGATACTTTTCCTCACTATCATGTGGAAGGGTATGCAAAATTTCACCTCTCTCATAAGATCGGTTGACCTCGCAAGGTATCTCTTGATCACTCATGGGTGCAGGGAAGTAGTCTCCTAGTGAATAAATGCGGTTGGGGTTGGAGTAGGGATCACGCGTAAGTTTATCCCTAAAATTTAGGGTCAAGCACTCTAAACCATCCACAAGGATGTTAAGGGACACAGGCTTGTTGTGTTCTAAAAAAGACTTGTCATAAGGCATTTGATACTATGGCTGGTAAGGAACACATGTACCTTGCTCATACAAGCCCAACACATAACCATGCCAATTGCAGAGATGAATATATCTCATGGTGAAGGTAGGATTGGACATGTAGTTAATATCCTTGGAAAATGGCTCTTTGTCCTCTTCCTACTACTGACAGGGATCTATGCCATAGTTGAGACCCCCATAGATGAAATTAATTTGATTTGGGGGGAGACCGAGAGGTACGATAGTACCTATGGAAAGACAAGGTCGACCCATATATTACACCGAATCAATGGCAGGAGTGGTTGTGATGTTCCTAACCAAGTATTCTCCTAGATCGGTGTTGGCTAAATGCACCATGACTTGTGGCAGCAGAGAAGGAGGGGATGAGAGCAAGGTTTGAATTGATTCAACATTTGCTCCTCGTCCACTAGACTAGAAATATTGCTTGTGGAGATGGTGGATATGGTTGGAGGGGTCTCATCAATAGGTCTTTTATCCATGTTTCTTGGCAAAGGATTCACTAACAAGGAAGGCATGTCTGGGGGTGCCAAAGATGAGGATGGTATGGTAGAATATGATGATGGATTTATTGAAGGCGATGGTGAAGGAGTCGAACCTTGGCTAGATGTATTCAGTAGAAAATCTAGGTGGGTTGATGGCAAGGTTGACTCAGGGGTTTTCTGCACCAAGTTGTAGTACTTGAAGGGCTCAAGGTCTGTAGAGATGACAAGGACTTACCCTTCATAGGTGTACTTTAGACACTGGTGAGTGATGGATGGTATGCACTTCATGTTCTTGATCCAAGGTCTACCCAGCAATATATTGTATGCCATATCACTCTCCAAGATGTGGCAGTGTTGGTATAGTATTTTATCCCACCTGAATAGGTAGGACTATTGTACCAACTATTAAGCATATGGCATAATTAAATGCTCGAAGTGTGTAGGTAGATGCAACAATATGAATTGCTAGGAGCCCAAGATGCTTGAGAGCTATTGTAGTGATTATGTTGTTGTATGAACCAGTGTCGATCAAGACTCTCTTGTAGGGTGTTTTTTTACACATGTGATGATGTGTAAGGGGGGATCCACCATATCATTTGGAAATGTCTTGAGCTCATCCTCTTGAAAGGTGATCACTGGTTCTGTACATTGCCACACATGCCCCACAAAATTGTTAAAGGAGTTAGACTCATGGGGCTATAGCTCAATTGCCTTAAGGATATCCATTAAAGCTTCTTGATGAGGTGGAGATTGTTGAATGAGTTCATAAATGGAGAGCCGAGCATATGTTGTTCTCAGGATCTAAGTTATATTGCTCTTTATCATGATCATAGGTCAATGTGGGAGGCTCAGCACTGGAGGTGGTAGGGGTTGTGACGTTGAGGGAACATCACTTGAAGTTTTAGGTGGTGCGACCGGAGTTGGGTACCGCATGTTACTTATCACAATGTTGATCATGCTAATGTGCCCTTGCTTAGGGGGTACATGATGAACCTCATTCACTTGTGGCACTAGTTTTTCCTATTCTGTATGGGCAAGTAATGGGTCTTTAAAAATACCCATATGTTGATTTTTTTTTGCGATAGGATTATCGACCTAAAGGTTATTCCTATCAATAATTTCTTACACCAGATGTTTGAACTTATAGCACATATTCACATCATGCCCATTTTGCCTATGAAACTTATAGTATATGTCTTCTCGATATCCCTTGGGCTTTGGTGTGTTTGGATCGAAAGGTCGACTCTCACGTAGATTAATTGTCTTAGTTGCATAAAGGTGCTCAAACAAAGAGTCCATAGAATTAGTAATGGGTGTAAACTATTGCTTAGGATGATGTTGTTTATTCTTCCATTGGTTTGGCTGATTATCCTTATTGTAGTTCCTAGGTGTGGCCTAATAATTAGTCTTTTGAGGTGGTGCTGGTTGCACAAGCCCTGGGACACTAATGGCAACCTGATTGAACAATGTTGACTTAGGTTGTGCCAGGTTGTTCTTGGAATTCATTTTCCACTCCTTAGGAGGATTCACAATATCTCCCTCTTGAATATTTATGTCTTCTATTGTTCTAGCTTGCGCTAGAGCATCTTCAAGAGTTGGATATTGCTGGAGTTGTAGTAGTAAGGAGATTGGCTTTAAGCAGCTCTTAGTAAACATTTGAGTCAAATCCATCATGGGGAGTAAGTATGGCAGCTTTGCAAGCAATGCCCACCACCTATTGCCATAGTTTATGATTGACTCATAATAAAATTATTTCAACCCTGCAAGGTCGGTGAGGGTCACCTTTTGCTTGGTATTGAAGGTGAAGTGTTCTAGGAATGCATCTATGAGTTGATCTAAATTATGGATGCTATGCTTTGGGAGTTGGATGTAGCACTCTATGGCTTGGCTAGAGAGGGTAGTCAATAATTTCCTCAAAAGCAAAGCATAATTATCTTGGATGCCAAAGCATTGGCTTAAGAACTTGGTAATATGCTCCTGCGCATCTTCGTCTCCCTTAAAGGTAGCCAAGTGAGGCATCTTAAAATTATATAGATAGGAAGGGGTAGGTATCAATGGATGGAGTGGTTGACTACGCAACTGACACAAAGTGGGATTTTGAGTATCGAACCTAGAGGTCTTATTCTCCACTGATTCTAGGTGCTCTAGCAATGCCCTATATACATTGAAAGATTTGATCTCCTCCTCTTTACTTTGATCTTGCAACAGAGGGTGAGGAACCTTAGGCCTATTACATGTTGGTGGGACATCACCCCCCTACTTTGATAAGGCATCTCAAGATATCCCACTTCTAGCTCATGCTCAGTACAAGCCCCATAAGGTGTCTCCTGAGCTAGCCTATAAAGAGGGGTAACTGCTTGTGATGGGCACCTTATGTTTGGCTTGGGAGGCAAGTCCTGATTTGGTCTAGGATGTCATGGAGGTAATATTGGATAAGTCCTAGGAGACCTATATCGAATGATAGTGGGTTGCCTCTGATGGAATTCCTGTCTATGGGTACTAGGGGTAGGAACCCTCTCATGTAAGGTGTAGACACCTAAAACATGTCATTTTTAGGAGACTACTCACATGAGCACATTCATAGATCATGTGACTAAAACTTGGGACCTTCCAAGTATCAAAAGTGGTTTTCACAACTCATTTAGGACAGTATTAGCCCATCCAAGCCTAGCCACAATGAACCAGAGTAGTTGGATCTTGGCTGCTTTAGCTTAGGGTAGTCAAACCTTAGCTGATGTAGCTTAGAGCGACCAAACCTTAGCCACTATAGACGATAATGGCTAAAACCTAAAAAGCAAATTGCCATCAAATTAGCCCAATCATAGGTGGAAGTGGTAGTTTACATGTAATAAAGCTGAGCGAGGATGACTTTGCATGATTTCTCATGATTAGTCTACATGAAAGACTCATGTCTTGATTTAGACACTAGTTAACTAGCCCTTAAGGGCAGACAAAGGTAAAACTTCTCATGCTAACATCCAGTGTGCATGCAAAAAATCAATCCTAGGGTTTTGACATTGACCTAGGGCTTCAAACACATTATAAGGTGCAGACCTAAAGGCACCAAGGCATGATGAATTATTGATAGACTTAGAGAGAGCTTTCAGAGACTTGGAGAGATTTTTCTTATAGTGAAGCATTTTCGGATTGGAGAGAAAATTGGAGCACATTTGAGGAGCAATGAAGTGCTAACTGATTTAGGGTTTTTCATATACAAGATATTCAACACATTAGACAAGAAATGACCATCATTCCAATATCGGTAACAAGTTTAGATTCATAGCCTTGGAGCAATAGAGACAAGTTTTCATCTTAGCAGCCACTGTCTCGGACAGTGGCCCACTAGCCTAATCTAGATTTCTTTGCATTAGTTTCTTTCATTTAGCTTGTTACATGCTTTTACACCATTAGCATATATTTGGTTTATCGCATTTACTAGAATTCATAGCATTAATTTCTATTTTCATGGAGCATATTTCTATTTATATTTAGGGTTATTGCTAACAACCTCATCTGAGGAGGCAATCTCGGACAACTGAGCGTTTGCTATTGTTTTCTTGCTTGCAGGACTACAGGTTCATTTGACAGGTTATAAAAATATGATAGCAAAAGGATCCCTCTAGGAACCAAACCTGGAGAAGGAGGTATCTGTAAGCCCTCATACAGTTCTGTGTGCATCACTGGGAAGCCTACAATAGTGCATCACCCCTTGCGAGGGCATATCATACATACGCTACCCTACTTTGTAAAATATGTATCAAAATAAGGGAATGCCTTAGAGGGATCTATATGTAACCAAAATTTAGAAAAAGCAATAAAAAGTATTATCTATTCATTTTATTTATATCTCGGTCGTATCTTTCATTTAATGCATGATTAAATATGAATAAGATAAATAATTTTTGCAAATAGGAGTAGTGGACGGTGCACCGCTTCCCAGGGTCACTACAGATGGCGATCATAGTGGGACCCTCGCCAAGTTTTTATTTTTTGCTGCTTTATTGATCCATATTTTTGTGTGCAGGTTTAGCCGCTCTATTCTACAACGGCCAAAAATTAGCCGCTCTAGTATACAACATCCAGAAGTCAACCGCTCCTGCTAACAACCATAAATCAGCCGCTCTGGTCGATAGTGGTCAAAATTTAAGTGCAGTAGGGGACAAAATATTGGTTCTCTGAGTTGGATTTGAGGTTGGTACAACTTTTTTGATGATTTATGGTTCTCTGTCTGCTTCTGTTTTCCTAAAACAATGAAATTAAAACACATTTCAATTTGGAAACTAAGGAATAGAAAGGAAAGAACTTGCATCTTGCGCATCTTAGGGTTTTTCTTTTTAGATTTCCACTAGGCATTACTAGGAACAATAGCTTATGCTTGTAAAGTCTGCCCTAGAATCCAACATGCTAGAAATCATGTGTTGGTTTGCTTGCTTTGAGGCCTTGCTAGAGGCCATATTTTCACAAATTAGAGTGCATCCATGAAACTCATATTAATTTATGAATATTTATGAAAATCATGAAAATCAAAATGTCATTTATATCAGGCATATAGGAAAGATTCATTGCTGCTGTATGATGCATTTTACTTTATGTAAACTTAAAATGAACCCCACACACTCATTTCGGAGGAGAGAGAAGGCGCAATTGAAAATGTCACGATATCGCGACAAGTCGGAGGAGAGAGAAGGCGCAATCAAAAATGTCACGATTTCACGACAAGTCGAAAGAGAGAGAAGGCGCAAGGCAAACTGTCGCGATTTCGCGACATGTTGGAGGCCAAGAAGCTAAGTCGAGAAACTGTAGCGATTTCGCTACATGTTGAATTTTTGTTGGCCGAAGCAGGAAGAAAGTGTTAAGTGAAAATGTTGTAGCGATTTCGCTACAAGTTGCAAAGGCACAACACAAAGGCGTAGCGATTTCGCTACGGGTAAAAGTTGCACAAAGCAAAGGTGTAGCGATTTCGCTACGGGTAAAAGTTGCACGTAACTAAGGTGTAGCGATTTCGCTACGGGAAAAGTTGCACAACACGAAGGTGTAGCGATTTCGCTACCAGACAAAAGTGTAGAACTTAAAGATGCAGCGATTATGTTCAAGTCAAAATTTCACGAGAAAAAGCAAGTTGGAAGCACAAGGCAAAGTTGTAGCGATTTCGCTACTGCATGAAGCTCAAAATGTACGGAAGCCGAAAGCGTCGCGATTTCGCGACAAAGATGAGGATGACGTCAGCGAAAGCTGAAAGTGTCACGATTTCGCGACAGGTTGCAAGAAAAGCCGCTAGAAGCCGGAAGCATCATGATTTCATGACAAGAATGAGGATGACGTCAGCAAAAGCTGAAAGTGTCACGATTTCATGACAGGATGCAAGAAAAGCTATTGGAAGCCGAAAGCGTCGCGATTTCGTGACAAGAATGAGGATGACGTCAGCAACTGATCAAAGTGTCACGATTTCGCGACAAGAATGGAAGTGAAGCGTTCGAAGGCCAAAAGGGTCACGATTTCACGACGACAAGGTCAAGAAGGCGTACGGCCACAAAAAGTGTCACGATATCGTGACGTGTTGCTATTTCGCGGCAATAAGCTACAGGAAGGTGACGAAGGTGGCAGAAGAGTTTGAGGCCGACAAAGTTAAATCAGGGCCGACGGATTTTAGGGTTTGAAGCCGACATCTTTTAGGGTTTCACAGCCGATGTTCTTAGAGGTTGAAGCCGACATCATTTAGGGTTTTACAAGTGGATCTGAAGTCGACATCTTTTAGGGTTTCACAGTGGATGCTCTTAGAGGTTGAAGCCGTCATCTTCTAGGGTTTACGATCGACATTTTCTAGGGTTCACAGCCGACGTTTCCTAGGGTTTGTCTCTGAGATTTCGTCTATAAAAGGATGGTTACTTCGGTTGAAAAGATGAGGAAGATAGAGTGCGAGAGCGAGCAGAGTGCGTTGCGTTGAGATAATGTGCGAATGCGAATAGAGTGATTGCGCAAGTTCGACCGTGTAGAGTGCAAAGTTGTAGTTCGAATCTGCATATCGTGATTGCATGGATGAAAAGCGCAATGTGTAGAGATGGAGTTCTAAGTTCAAAATATTAGCGCACGAATAGCAGAAGTGTCGAACAACCGATTGCAACGAGAGTGCAAAGAAGAATACGAAGCGGTCGGATAGTGCGAATCGAGTTGTGTAGAAGCAATGAAATGCAAAAAAATGGTAGACTGTAAGAAATGAGGTGAAAGTTTTATTCTGTAATCTTTATTATTGTTTTCCAAGTTGTAGCTTGGCACAAGGGGTTGGTGCCTCTTTCCAGTAGGTGCTGGTAAAATAGGAGTTGGTGCTCCATTCTGTTGAAGCAGATAAAGTTAAGGGGTTGGTGCTCCTTCCAGTTGGTGCTGGTAAAGGATTATGTAAAGTTGTAGCTTTGCATTGACTGGATTTGGATGGTAGTCCAAGCAGTCATTTTTGAGGAGTAGCCACATTGGTGAACCTCATTAAATTGCCGTGTTATGTGTGATGCTTTCTTGATGCTTTTAGTATCTCTCTTATCTGCTTTAAACTGCTGCTGGATTTAAAACTAATTGTTTTTAGAAGGTTTTAAAGAACACACTGATTCACCCCCCCTCTCAGTGTCATTGTGATTACAACAATTGGTATCAGAGCCAAGTACCTGAACAGGCTTAAACAGCTAAGGTGATCTTAGAAGTTACGCAATGGCAAGTGGTGAAGGTTTCTCCTCGAACAAAGCACCATTGTTTGATGGGACTAACTATGCGTTCTGGAAAATTAGAATGCAGACATATCTCAGTGCTTTGGGTTTTGACATCTGGGGTGCAGTAGTTAATGGTTACAAAGCTCCCGCTACCGCTCCAACAGATACATTGTTGGTAAAAAGGCATTTGAATATGATTCAAAAGCAAAAAATGCCATCATGTGTGGACTAGTGGACAGTGAGCTAGTCAAGGTCATAAATTGTGAATCAGCAAAAGATATATGGGATAAACTAGAGAACATCCATGAAGGAGATGATAGGATCAAGGAGGCCAAGCTTCAAGCACATCGAGCTCAATACGAATCTTTAAAGATGGACAATGATGAGAACATAGAGACCTTCATGCAAAGAGTCAATGGGATCACCAATTCAATCAGAGGTCTCGACGAAGAATTAACCGATGCTGGCTATCGTGAAAAAGGTATTAAGATCGCTCCCTCCTAGATTTGATTCTAAAGTCTCTGCCATAGAAGAAGCCAAAGATCTAAATAGTTTTAGTATGGATGAGATGCATGGTTCTTTGACTGCTTTTGAAATGAGAATAGGAAGGTCTAATCCCACAGACCAAGAAGCAGCTTTCAAAGCCCTAAAAGGCAAAAGCACAAAACAAGAGTCTAAAGAAGAGGATGCTTCAGATGAAATGGAAGCAAATTTTGTCAAAAAGCTGAGAAAAGGAAAAGGAAAATACAAAGGAAAGCTACCTTTTAAATGTTTCAATTGTGGAGGCATTGGACACTTTGCTATCAAATGTCCTCTCCATGACAAGAACAAAGGTGAAGAAACTCAACATCAAGAAAGAAGTGAATGGAGGAAGAAAACTAACTTCAGAAAAGGCAATTTCAAAAAGAAAAGCTTTATCTCCCGAAATGCAGAATCTTCAGAGGACAGTTCTAGTGAAGACTCTGAAGAAGGAACAGGTGAGGCTCTCTTTATGGCGTTTGAAGTAGAAGAATCAGAAGAGGCAGAAAACACACAAAAGAGAGAAGGAATGAACTCTGAAGTATCTATTGAAATAGGTGAGGCTGAAGTTGATTTAGAAGGTGAGCTGGTTTCTGCTCTTATGGAATGGAAATCTGAGAAAAGAAAGAATAAAAAATTGTTAAGGAAGCTTGAGGATGCAAATGACATTATAGCCAGTCTAAAAACACAGACAGAAGAGTACAAGAAAATGTCCGAAGATCTTGAAGTACAGGTAACCATGAAGATAGATTACTGTTGCAAATTGGAAGAAGAAAATGTTAGTCTTCGAATACAGATACAAGAGCTGGATCGAAAAATTAGCTGTCATTTAAAACGTGATGAAAGTTCGATGAAGCTGGACAAAATCCTAAGCGATCAAAGACCCACAGGTATCAAATTCGGTCTGGGCTTTACTGAAGGAGAATCATCAAATGGACCAAAGGCAAGCAATGTTGAATGTGAAAAGAGTAAAGACAAGAAACAGGTTGTTGAAAGAAAAACAAATCAGGCAAAAGAAAGCAATAATGCCAGTCCTGAAATAGGAACTGACAATGATGGTTTTACCAAGGTCACACATCAAAAGAAAAGAAGATCCAAGGCTCCTGCAACAACTTGGCAAAAACCATCTTTCAGGTTCAATCATTATTTCTATGGTTTCTGTTTTAAATGTAATGGTTATGGGCATAAAATTGTGGACTGCAAGTACAATATAGGTCCTAGAAGTTTCACTAGTAGAAATGCTTTTGCTCCTCTAATGAGTTATGCAATAGAATGCTTTAATTGTCACAACTTTGGGCATATTGCTAGAAACTGTCGTAGTATTTCTGTTTCAAATCAATCTCAAAAAGAAGAATTCAACCATATAGGGCAAAACAAAATAGAATTTCTTCTGAAGGATATGTGCAAGATTCTAAAAAGGGTAAATCCAAGCTAGAAACCAACACCACAGTTAAAAAATAATGGAAACAAAAAGAATAGACTCAAGAAAGAACAGGAATCTTTAATAGTGCAGACAACTTTTAGAGCTCAGAATAAATGTGTACCGTGGATCCTTGATAGTGGGTGCTCAAGTCATATGACAGGTGATAAACAAAAATTTGAAAAACTACAAAAATATGAGGGTGGCTCTGTGAAGTTTGGAAATAATGATGGAGCCAAAATTATAGGAAAAGGGTCTATCAAAATTAGTGAAGGGAAAATCAAGTCAAAGAAGTTTTATTTGTGGATGGTTTGAAACATAACCTTGTTAAGTGTTAGTCAAATCTGTGATAAAGGTCATGAAGTAGTCTTCAAGAAGCAGGGTTGTGAAGTCAGAAAAATAAACAATGGGAAATTGATAGCAACTGGTTCAAGGACGTCTGGTAATCTGTACACACTCTCAGAAACTTCAGAAGGTACGTGTTTTATTGGACAAGAAGAAGAGAACTGGTTGTGGCATAAGAGGCTTGGACACATAAGTTTTGATAATTTGGTGAAAATCAGCTCTAAACAAGCAGTAAGAGATATTCCAACCATTAAGAAACCTTCAAACAGTGTTTGTGCTTCATGTCAGAAGGGAAAGCAAACCAGAGTATCATTCAAAACAAAAGAGTACCACACTAGCAGGCCTTTAGAACTCATTCATACAGACTTATGTGGACCCATGAGGACTCAAAGCATAAACGGCGACAAATACTTTATGTTGTGTATCGATGATTATTCCAGAATGACATGGATATTCTTCCTAAAAGATAAAACAGAAGCTTTTGAAATGTTCAGAACCTTCAAACAGCTAGTTGAGAATGAAACAGGAAAAAGGATTAAATGCTTGCGATCAGACAGAGGAGGAGAATTCATTTCGAATGAATTTACAGAATACTGTGAAAAATATGGTATCAGGAGACAATATTCAGCAGCCAGAACTCCTCAGCAAAATGGTGTAGTAGAGAGGAAAAATAGAACTATACAGGAAATGGCACGCACCATGCTGGCAGAAAACAAAATAGCAGATAGATTCTGGAAAGAAGCAGTTCACACAACAGTATACATTCAAAACAGGTATATGTTAAGAACTCATGAATGCAAAACACCGTATGAGTTGTGGTTTGGTAGAAAAGCAACAACAAAACATCTCAAAGTATTTGGCTGTAAGTGCTACATCAGAAAAACTGATGACAACCTCGGAAAGTTTGAAGATAGAGCAGATGAAGGAGTTTTTGTTGGTTATTCTCCACATAGCAAAGCTTACAAATGCTACAACAAGAGACTCAAGAAAATTGTGGACAGTGCAGATGTTAAATTCGATGAAGGGAGGAAACAAATAGTTAACTTTCAAGAAAACTATCCAATCTACGAAGAAGTCATTGAAGGAGATGAAGTGCATGGTACAGAAAATACGTCTACGGCTGATGCAGATAACTTATCAGATGACTCAGAGGTACAAGAAAATAGAAAATTCAAAATGGGCAGCTGGCAGAAAAATCATCCTAGAGACCAAATAATTGGAGATCCCACAACTGGCATTCAGACAAGAAAGAAAGTAATAAGTAATTACTCTCTTTTATCCAGCATTGAGCCCAAAAACATAGATGAAGCAAGCAAAGATGACAGCTGGATGAAGGCAATAAATGAAGAGCTAGATCAGATTGAAAAGAACAGAACCTGGGAACTAGTACCTAGACCTGCAAATAAGAATGTAATAGGCACCAAATGGATATTTCGAAATAAATTAAATGAAGACGGTCAGGTCATTAGAAATAAAGCAAGACTGGTTTGCAAAGGCTATGCACAGGTCGAAGGCATTGATTTTGAAGAGACTTTCGCACCAGTGGCCAGACTAGAAGCCATTAGAATGTTTCTGGCACTAGCAGTTCACAAGAACTTCAGAGTTTATCAGATGGATGTAAAATCTGCGTTTTTAAATGGGAAACTTGAAGAAGAGGTCTATATTGAACAACCAGATGGCTTTCAAATCAGTGAAGATCCTAACCTTGTCTGCAAATTAAAGAAAGCACTGTATGGATTAAAACAAGCACCACGGGCATGGTATGCTAGGCTAGATAATTATCTCTCTCAACAGGGATTCAAGAAAGGTTTAGTGGACAATAATCTGTATGTGAAAACAGAAGGTGGGCATCTCATTGTTCTTGTTGTCTATGTGGATGATATCATATTTGGCAGCAACAAAGATGAATCGTGTAAAGACTTAGCAAACAAGATGCAGAATGAATTTGAAATGTCAATGATTGGTGAACTGTCTTACTTTCTGGGGCTACAAGTTAATCAGAATGAGAAAGGTATATTCATTTCCCAAATCAAATATGTGAAAGAAATGCTAAAGAGGTTCACTATGGAGGACTGTAAGCCAGTCAACACTCCCATGACAACAGGCTGCAAGTTGAGTAAAGAAGACAAATCTCCACCCGTAGATCAAACCATGTATAGATCAATGATAGGAAGCTTACTATATTTAACTGCAACCAGACCTGATATTCTGCAGGCAGTTTGCATGGTAGCCAGATTTCAGGCCAGTCCCAAAGAGACTCATGTAACAACAGTCAAAAGGATTTTTCGGTATCTCAAAGGCACCATGGAGTATGGGTTGTGGTATCCAAAAGGCAAATATTTCACTCTTATATCATATTCAGATGCAGATTGGGCTGGATGTGTTGATGACAGAAAGAGTACCAGTGGAGGAGCATTCTATTTGGGGGACAGATTGGTTGCATGGCACAGTAAGAAGCAAGAGTCAGTTTCTTTATCTACAGCTGAGGCAGAATATATTGCAGCAGCAACATGTTGCACACAAGTCTTGTGGATGAAACAAACCTTGAAAGATCTAGGTATTAATTTTAGTGAACCAATATCAGTAAAGTGTGACAACACCAGTGCTATCAACATTTCTAAGAATCCAGTAATGCACTCACGAACAAAGCACATTGCTATAAGGTATCATTTCTTGAAAGAAAAAGTTGCTGAAGGAGAAGTTAAATTGGACTATGTCCCAACTACAGAACAGGTAGCAGATATTTTTACAAAACCTTTGCCCAAGGAAGTATTTGAGTATCTTCGAAGCAAATTAGGAGTAGTCACACTTCCTAAGAAGTGACTAGCTACAGGGATCACTTTCTCAGGGGGAGCATTTGCGTATTTGACTATTCTTTTGCTCATGATCATAATTTGTGCCAGTTGCAACAAATTGTGCCTGAGAAGTGTGAGGATGGACTCAGGGGGAGTCTGCAGTAGCCCTTTGGTATTATTGACAAAGGGGGAGAAGAGTTACAGGAATGTATACAGGTGTTGCCAACAATTCCAAAGGGGGAGATTGTTGAGCAAGGTGTTGCAAGAAGATTGTCATTGTTGTCAACACAGGCAGTTAGATCCAAGGATGCAGTGGGTAGACAGATCAGAAGTCATTCAGATGCAGAAGATAGAAAAAATTCGAAGAAAAAGACAAGTTAGAAAACTGTCGCGATATCGCGACAAGTCGGAGGAGAGAGAAAGCGCAGCCAAAAATGTCGTGATTTCATGACGAAAGTGAGGAGAGAGAAGATGCAGCCGAAAATGTCACGATATCACGACAAGTCGAAGGAGAGAGAAGGCACAATCGAAAATGTCACGATATCACGACAAGTCGGAGGAGAGAGAAGGCGCAATCAAAAATGTCATGATTTCGCGACAAGTCGGAGGAGAGAGAAGGCGCAATTGAAAATGTCACGATATCGCGACAAGTCGGAGGAGAGAGAAGGCACAATCAAAAATGTCATGATTTCACGACAAGTCGGAAGAGAGAGAAGGCGCAAGGCAAACTGTCACGATTTCGTGACATGTTGGAGGCCAAGAAGCTAAGTCGAGAAACTGTAGCGATTTCGCTACATGTTGAATTTTCGCTGGTCGAACGGAGAAGAAAGTGTTAAGTGAAAATGTTGTAGCGATTTCGCTACAAGTTGCAAAGGCACAACACAAAGGCGTAGCGATTTCGCTACGGGTAAAAGTTGCACAAAGCAAAGGTGTAGCGATTTCGCTACGGGTAAAAGTTGCATAGAACTAAGGTGTAGCGATTTCGCTACGGGCAAAAGTTGCACAACACGAAGGTGTAGCGATTTCGCTACCAGACAAAAGTGCAGAACTTAAAGATGCAGCGATTATGTTCAAGTCAAAATTTCATGGGAAAAAGCAAGTTGGAAGCACAAGGCAAAGTTGTAGCGATTTCGCTACTGCATGAAGCTCAAAATGTATGAAAGCCGAAAGCGTCACGATTTCGCGACAAAGATGAGGATGACGTCAGCGAAAGCTGAAAGTGTCACGATTTCATGACAGGTTGCAAGAAAAGCCGCTAGAAGCCGAAAGCATCATGATTTCATGACAAGAATGAGGATGACGTCAGCAAAAGCTGAAAGTGTCACGATTTCGTGACAGGATGCAAGAAAAGCTATTGGAAGCCGAAAGCGTCACGATTTCATGACAAGAATGAGGATGACGTCAGCAACTGATCAAAGTGTCACGATTTCGTGACAAGAATGGAAGTGAAGCGTTCGAAGGCCAAAAGGGTCATGATTTCGTGACGACAAGGTCAAGAAGGCGTACGGCCACAAAAAGTGTCGCGATATCGCGACGTGTTGCTATTTCACGACAATAAGCTACAGGAAGGTGACGAAGGTGGCAGAAGAGTTTGAGGCCGACAAAGTTAAATCAGGGCCGACGGATTTTAGGGTTTGAAGCCGACATCTTTTAGGGTTTCACAACCGATGTTCTTAGAGGTTGAAGCCGACATCATTTAGGGTTTTACAGTGGATCTGAAGCCGACATCTTTTAGGGTTTCACAGTGGATGCTCTTAGAGGTTGAAGCCGTCATCTTCTAGGGTTTACGACCGACATTTTCTAGGGTTCACAGCCGACGTTTCCTAGGGTTTGTCTCTGAGATTTCATCTATAAAAGGATGGTTACTTCGGTTGAAAAAATGAAGGAAGATAGAGTGCGAGAGCGAGCAGAGTGCGTTGCGTTGAGATAATGTGCGAATGCGAATAGAGTGATTGCGCAAGTTCGGCCGTGTAGAGTGCAAAGTTGTAGTTCGAATCTGCATATCGTGATTGCATGGATGAAAAGCGCAATGTGTAGAGATGGAGTTCTAAGTTCAAAATATTAGCGCACGAATAGCAGAAGTGTCGAACAACCGATTGCAATAGAGAGTGCAAAGAAGAATACAGAAGCGGTCGGATAGTGCGAATCGAGTTGCGCAGAAGCAGTAGAATGCAAAAAAATGGTAGACTGTAAGAAATGAGGTGAAAGTTTTATTCCGTAATCTTTATTATTGTTTTCCAAGTTGTAGCTTGGCACAAGGGGTTGGTGCCTCTTTCCAGTAGGTGCTTGGTAAAATAGGAGTTGGTGCTCCATTCTATTGAAGCAGATAAAGTTAAGGGGTTGGTGCTCCTTCCAGTTGGTGTTGGTAAAGGATTATGTAAAGTTGTAGCTTTGCATTGGATCGGATTTGGATGGTAGTCCAAGCAATCATTTTTGAGGAGTAGCCACATTGGTGAACCTCGTTAAATTGCCGTGTTATGTGTGATGCTTTCTTGATGCTTTTAGTATCTCTCTTATCTGCTTTAAACTACTGTTGGATTTAAAACTAATTGTTTTTAGAAGGTTTTAAAGAACACACTGATTCACCCCCCCTCTCAGTGTCATTGTGATTACAACATTCACATGAGACATTAAGAATAGGTCTACCCACTAAAGGGCAAGAAACTAGAGCTACATCCAGTAATAGACATCAAACAGAAGATACCCTTTACACAAGAGGAAGAATTCCAATAGATCATGACCTTATTGGGGTAAATGGAACCCCTAAGGTATCAGCCATGGAAAATAAGATGGTTAGATGAGTTGGATCGGTTCCACTCGAGAACAACTCCTAGAACTATAGCCACACAAAATTTTGCATATGTAAGTTCACAAAATGTTACTTCTAAGCGTACCTCTCAACTTGGGGATGCTTCAGAGTGACTCTGCAAGTCTCATGTAGACTCTGACCATAGAGACACTTATCAACATATGGAATAAATTACATTAGCTAGCAAGAGCAAAGAAATAGCAAAAACCTCTTCAAGGAATCTGTGAATCAAAACCACAAGAATAGAATCAGACAAACATGAGTCTTCTTTGACAATGAAATCTAACCACATGCGATGGTTAGAAAATGTGTTGTGCAAAGAGCGAGAGCTAGTGGAAGCCCTCGAGCATGATAAAAAAAGAGAAAGGCTTTTACACCAACATGAGCAACATCTAACAGAACAAGCTGAGCAACTAGCTCGTATCAATTTACAAGCCAATGGAAATGATAATCAAAGAGATAAATGCGCTGAATCACCAAGATAAGGGTGCACTAGACGAGAATAAAACCCACAAAGAAACCACCACTCAAATCATGAACAACATCAAACTGGTGGAGAAAGGGTAAACATGATAAATCAGGATCAAGCACATCCTGAATCCCCTCGTAGGAGGAAAGAGAATAGAACAAGTTAAATGCACATAGGGTTACCTCCATTACCACCAGGAGGGGGCCTACAAGAAGAAGAAATACTTACCTCAAGGGCATTCTAGGAACTCACTGAAAATATGAAGTCCTTTGAGAAACAAGAGACGACGGGGAACCAACCAACATTGAGTAAAATACACAACCAACCATTATGCCCATCAGTCCCTAGCCCTGCATATCCTAAGCATTTTGAGATGCCTAGGTTAGAAAATTTCAAGGGTGAAGAGGATGCACCAGATCATGTTACCAATTTCATCAATGCATTTTTTCATCTTGAATACAATGATTCTCTTATGCTAAGAACTTTCATTATGACATTTTCGGACGCTGTCACTCAATGGTTCAACCAACTGCCCAAGCATAACATATCCAATTTTGAACAACTAGTTAATGCATTCCTAAAGCGTTTCTCCTTTGGTTCTAAAAGAAATGTGAAACTTTTTGACTTGGCCAACTTAAAACATTATGAAAATGATCCAATAATGGAATATGGGGATAGATGGAGAAAATTCATGTTAAAGTTATCATTCTCTGTCCCCATAGAAGAAATCGTCCGCATGTTCACCAAAAGTTTTTATAAACACATGTCCCTATTGCTACAACTTCAACAATATCCATCATTCGAGGAAGCCTTAGTACATGCCAAACTCATTGAGGACATAAAAGTAGATGAGGGAACCATCAAGCTTCGAACTAAGAAGTGAAACAAAAATGGCAAGAATGATAAATACAAGCGAAAGCATGCAAACCCTACTCTAGTTAATCAAGTAGTATTGGATGCACCTAACGATGGGGCTGCACAACAACCCCAAAATTATAAAGCACAACCTCCACCAGCCAATTACGATCAAAAGAAAAATTAGAGGTAAAATTGAGAATGCAAGCCACCTCGCTATTTCACACCTCTATCAGAGTTGATGCAATAAATTTTCAACCAATTGAGCGAGGCTGGGAAGATCAGATTTCCTAATGTACCTCTTGTAGATACCAACCATACTAAGCCAAAAGGATATAGGGAAGATCAAATTTTCCCTTATCATAGGATACCGGGGTATAACATTGAAGTTTGCATTGGTTTCAAGCACCAGGTGCAAAACATGATTAAGGCAGGAGAACTTAAAGTTGACAACCCATTGGTCCCTGATAATAGAGATATGGGCATATACAAAAACTCGCTACCAAACCATGAGGCCCCTAGAGGGCAAGGTGCCCAAGTCAATCAGGTCTAAATTGATATGCCTACCCACAGGTGCATTGGGATGGTTGAAATTGTCAACGTAGCAACCAGAAGTAGATGATATGATCAACCACAACCTCCTGCAGCTCCCATTAATGTCCCAGCTGCACCTAGGTAGAGTCAGGGACATAACAACGTTCTAGGTCCACCAACCCGACCTATGGTAACTGTTCGGAGTAGACTAGAGCAAAAATTACAAATGAATTCAGCCAAGCTATCTATCTATGATATCATACAACAGTCCCCAAAGCACAAGGAGACTTTGATGGAGATTTTGAGATCAATTGAGCTCCAACCACAAGATCCAAATGCATTCACTTATTTTATGGGACAAGTACAAGAATACCAGGAACCTGTAATTCAATTTTATGATCATGAGATTAAGATAGTACCTACTACCTAACCAGACCCTCCACTGCATATTGTGACATCAGTCAATGATTTACCTTTTAAGCATGTCTTGATCAACACAGGTTCATCAATCAACATCATCACAACAACAATAGAACACCTTAAGATCCCCAAGTCAAATATCATTTCGAGAGCCTACACATTAAGAGCTTTCAATGATGCTTTATGCAATACCGTAGGAATGATAGTCCTTCCTATCAAGGTGGGGCATAAGACCATCTCTATGATGTGTCATATCATGGAAGGGGCCATGCAATACAACATCCTCCTAGGGCACCATTGGATAAGAGATATGAAGTGTGTTCCTTCGATTTTACACCAATGTGTCAAGTATATGCATGATAACAAAGTCTATGTGGTGTTGGCTAATGAAGAGCCCTTCAAATATGTCCATCAAGTGGATTTTATAGGAGAATTTGTGATTCCTTCTACCTAATTGTATGTAGGACCTTCATATCCAACTATGCAACTAGATGACAGAGACAAAGGGGTACAAAAAAATGATCCACATCAACACCTCCTCTTGCACCCAAAATGACTGATGCTTCTAAGAGACCATCAATGTCTAAGACAAAAGACAATTAGAAGCTAAAGGCACCCTTAGTTGAGGAAGGAAAGCCCAAGGAAGCACTAACCATAGCCATTGAGAAAATTCCAAGTCCCATGGAAGAAGAAGATCTCCAAGATCAAGCTAAGGAGATACTAGAACCCACTTCACCAGTGTCGTATGTAGGATCATCCACATCACATGCGACAATACACTTGGAAATCATAGGGATAGAATATTATCTTGTGTAGAATATAACATTCACACCCATCATAGATTTTGCACAAGACATGAGATGACCAAAAGACCTAAGACCACCAGTGGGAATAGTGGTTTCACTTGGAATCCCTCCTAACCAGATTAACTTTGTCTATGTTGGCCTGGATTGCACCCATAAGTCTATAGACATAGAAGATGACAATGATGAACTATTCACTATTAATGTTAGTTACCTCTCTAATCCTGAGTTTACTCTAAGCTACTTTGAAAGTTACCATTGGCATGGCTACGGTCTTGGTATATATGAGCAGGGGCATAGACAACCATTCAAGCCACAATACCAACTTCCCTTTGACAATTTTGGGTTAGGCTATTAGATCAGAGGTCAAGATGACTCTCTAGCAGTAGTATTGGACTGATTAAGCTTGGGGTTAGGAGAATACATTGATTTTATTCCTTATCACCCACTAAGTACAAGACATATGATCAATAGACAAGTGGCCGTGGTAAACATACCACCACCCGAAACTTATCATCCAAGCTTCACAATTGATGCCATCCCAACAGGTTGAAACTTGTAGGATGAAGAGCGAGAAGAAAATAGATATGAGGTAAATGATGATGAAGCATAGGTAAGCTTGGACTATCATGGGACTTGCTATTTACAAAGCCTTGCCTAGTCCAGCCACAACGAGAGTGGGAAAATATCAGACGAAAGTGGCTATGAGTCAGAGGACTCAACATAAGCCTACCTAGGACCAAGGTAGTGGCCCCATAACTTGGGGCAAGAAACTAATGCAAATGGTATCTTCATAAGTGATGAAGAATATAAGGATGATACAGAGATGGCCTAATTGGGGCTAAGATACGTGCCCATTATTTTGGGACCACATACCAATGCTAATGGTTTCTGGATAAGTAATGATGATTTTTAAGACGAGACTAAGATAGCTTATCTTGGGCCTTGCCACTTGTGGTAAGTTGACATGATGGTTGGAAGAGAAGCGACACTTTATGCCATAGATCCTGGCTTGCAATTTTTGGGGAGACCTATCGACTTAGTTTTCATTAACTGTGTGGTCAATCCCCCTCCACTTACGTTCAGGGAGCTCTTAGAATCCAATGATCCTATTATCTGGCCTTCTCATGGGACAGATCCAAAGATTCCTTTTCCTCCAGAACCTCATCGTGAGTATGGAGGAGAAACCTCTAAGACAATGTTTCACCCATGTGGTCCTGGAGATTCCATTACATCCATCAATACAATCTCCATTTATTTGGCCACTCCACTTCATAACCCAATGGATCCTACTAAACCACTGTGTCTTGATACATAGGCTAATGATTGGGATCACACTGATTCATCCATAGATCCTGAGGATCTTTTCCCTAACGAAGAGATATTACAACCATTTTATTTTACATCAAGCTGTGCATATGACGTATTCCATGCCGGTTTGGATCCTGAGTTAGTAGGACGTGTAAATCATTTCGATGACATTCATTTGATACCCATGCCTCACCAGTTGGAGGAAGGGTCACCTATGGCTATAGAAGCAAATTTCAAGGTGGACATCAGTGATGATCCTACTCAACCAAAGAAATTCAAGTTCGAAGAGGCCAACCAAAGAGGAACAAGCCATCATAATCCCTCTCCTTAAAGAGAGGCCAATTTTTTTTGCTTGGAATTACAAAGACATGCAAGGGATTGATCTGAAGTTTGTTGTTCACAACCTTTCATTGGATCCCATGAAGAAGCCAGTCAAGAAAATTTTTAGGAAAATGCATCCAACCGTTGCTTTGATGGTGAAGAACGAGTTACAAAAAGTATTGGATGAAATTTTCATAGTTTCCATCGACTATCCTGAATGGGTCTCGAACATGGTGCCCATGGGAAAAACTGATGGAAGAGTCTATATTTACATGGATTTCAGAGACTTGAATAAGGCAACTCCAAAGGATTCATTCCCATTGCCAAATATATATGCTCTTATTGATGCCACCGCAGGTCATGAGATGCTCTCCCTAATGGATGGTTTTTCTAGATACAATCAAATCTAGATAAAACCTGAAGATCAACATAAGACTACTTTCATTACTCCATGGGGGATATTCTGTTACAAGGTGATACCATTTGGCCTAAAGAATTCTGGTGCCACATATCAGCATGCCATGAAATACATATTTCAAGACTATATGCAAAAAATATTAGAGGACTACATTAATGATTTACTGGCCAAGTCTTTATTGCGGTACGAGCATGTTGAAATCCTTACAAAGGTCTTCTATTGCCTCATTGAGCACAACATTATATTGAATCCTAAGAAGTGCGTGTTTGGTGTAACTTATGGTAAGCTCTTAGGGTTCATCATTTCTAAGAGAGGCATTGAAGTCGATCCTGCAAAGATAAAGGCTATAATGGAAATGGCTGCCCCTGCCAACATTAGGGAGTTAAGAAGCCTACAAGGCAATGTAGCATCCATAAAATGGTTCATTGCTCAATTATTAGACAAGTGTTGGCCCATGAACCAGTTGCTGTGCAAGGATGTATCATTTCATTGGGATGAAGAGTTCCAAAAAGCCTTTGCAAAGATCAAAACTTACCTAGCAACACCACCAGTGTTGGCTCCACCAAGGCTAGACGTGCCATTTTTACTTTACATATCGGCTATCAATTTCGTGTTGGACACCATGTTGGCCCAAAATAATGCACAAGACAAAGAGCAAGTTGTATATTACAATAGTCGCACCTTGGTAAGTTATGAGCTAGGATATGCATATGTAGAAAAGTTGTGTTTAGCAATGGTCTTTGCAACCAAAAAGTTACGACACTACATGTTGAGCCATACGACCTACGTTATATCAAAATAAAATCCTTTGTAGTACATGATGAATAAGACCTATCACAATACATGTACTACAAAGTGGATCATGCTATTGATAGAATTTTATCTAGAGTTCATAAGCAAAAAGTCCATTAAGGGACAAGTCATAGAAGATCAATTAGCAGAGGCACCTCTTTCGGATAGCAAGCCTCTCACCATAGAATTGCTTGACGATGCAGTATTCACATTATCAGATCCACCCAAACCTGAGGAACCTAAAAAATAAAGAGACATGACATTGTTCTTTGATGGTTCAAAGTGAGAGCAAGGGGGCGGAGTAGGATTAGTATTTATCACACCGTAGGGTGCTCCATTGTCCTTATCATTCAAGCTAGACTTCCCTTACACAAAAAATAACACAGAGTATGAGGCCCTGATCTTAGGATTCCAAACAGTCATTGCAATGGGTATTAAAAGATTGAATATCTCTGGTGACTCTTTGCTCATAGTTAATCAAGTCAAAGAACTTTTCCAATGCAGGTGCCCACTCCTGAAATATTACAAGGAGCTTGTTGACACTTACCTAGCCCAACTGGAATGGTATGACATCGAGGCAATCCCTCGTATGTTAAACAGATTTGTAGACACCATGGCATATTTGGGATCCTTAATACCTCAAAATATATTTGTTTATTTCACAACCATTCACATTAAAGTGCTCATGCACTCAGAAATACAATGTGAGGCTATTGACAATCAAGAATTAGTCAACATGATCCAAACCAAACCAAATTAGGATTGGTCCTTCAAAGCTAGAGCTTTCTTGCAAACAACACCTTGGGAATATTTGATCTCTCAAGGTCCTACAGAGTGTGGTACAACCATTCACCATAGGCTTATTTCTCAATCTGTGTTCACAAATTTTGGATCACAGGAGGAGCATGTCGTTTTATCCATAAAAGTTATGGCTTATCAGGATTGGCTTTCTCAATTGCGATATTTCTTGAAATTTTGAATGGTATCGCAAGGCCTATTGCATGTCGAAATATGAACATTTAAACAGAATGCGATGAGGTCATATTGATAGGAGAGATCCTTTATAGATGAGGCTATGATGGAATGCTCCTTCGTTGTCTTGAGCCCCAGGAAGCATATTGGGCAATTTTGCAAGCCCACGACAACACATGTGGTGGTCAATTCAGTGGAATGTACATCGTTAAGTGCATCTTGAGAATGGGGTACTATTGGACCACTATGGAAAAAGACTATTGTGAGTATGTCAAGAAATCCGTTAAGTTTTAGTATCATGCAAACCTCACTCACTTGCCATCACAAGCATTGCAACCCATCTAGGTAGCATGGCCCTTATCACAGTGGGGATTAGACTTAGTGGGGAATATCTCACCCCCATCCTTAGGCCAACACACATTCATCATAACGGCCATTAAGTACTTTACCAAATGGGTCGAAGCGATCCCCTTGACATAAACAACTGGACCAAGGATTTCGGAGTTTATACTCCATAATATCATAAGTCATTTTGGGGTCCCTTAAAAAATAATATCGGATAATGGGCCATATTTCAAGAACAAAAATATGTGTACTTTAATGAACAAATACCATATTTAGCACAGTTTTTCAACACCCTATTATTCGCAAGCAAATGGGCAAGTAGAAGCCTCAAACAAAACAATAGTTTCCATATTGAGGAAGACGGTGAAAGATAATCATAAGGACTAGCATTTGCAATTGCCTTTGGCATTGTGGGCATACAGGACTAGTGTGCAAACACCAACTGGGGCAACACCATTTTTATTTGTATATGGCACTGAAGCAATCATGCCATTAGAGTTGGAAATTCCAACCTTATGCATAGCATTGAAGGACTTCATAGATGATGACACCGCATGACAAAGACACTTTGATCAGTTAACGTTTCTTGATGAATGCAAAGTCAATGCCTTGGAGCATCTCCACATTTATTAGGATCGCCTTACACAAGCTTACAACAGTAAAGTCCACTTGAGAGAATTCAAATTTGAGGATATTGTGCTCAAAGAAAACCAACATAACTCAAATCTACCACCGCACCTACAAGACAAATTTACGGTAAACTGGATAGGCCCCTACATGATTTTAGAAAGGGTTGGGCCTGGAGCATATCGCCTCACATCATTGGATGGTTTTGAAGAGCCTAAGCCTCTCAATATCATTCATTTGAAGGTATTTTATACATAAAATACAAAAACATTCAAATACACATAAAATACAAAAACATTCAAATATGCATAAAACATTCAAAAACATTCAAATATACATAAAATACAAAAACATTCAAATATACATAAAATACAAAAACATTCAAATATATCAAAAAATACAAACAAATTTGAAAAACATAAAAATTCAAATTCAATCAAAAACGCTCCAAGGGTATACAAGCCGCTTGGTCAAATTCAATCAAAAATGCTCCAAGGGTATGCAAGCCGCTTGGTCAAATTCAATAAAAAATGCTCCAAGGGTATGCAAGTCGCTTGGTCAAATTCAATCAAAAATGCTCCAAGGGTATACAAGTCACTTGGTCAAATTCAATAAAAAATGCTCCAAGGGTATGCAAGCCGCTTGGTCAAATTCAATCAAAAATGCTCCAAGGGTATGCAAGTCGCTTGGTCAAATTCAATAAAAAATGCTCCAAGGGTATACAAGTCGCTTGGTCAAATTCAATAAAAAATGCTCCAAGGGTATACAAGCCGCTTGGTCAAATTCAATCAAAAATGCTCCAAGGGTATACAATCGCTTGGTCAAATTCAATCAAAAACGCTCCAAGGGTATACAAGTTGCTTGGTCAAATTCAATCAAAAATGCTCCAAAGGTATGCAAGCCGCTTGGTCAAAATAAATTAAAATTCTCCAAGGGTATCCGCATGCCATTTGGTCAACCCCTAAAAGCCCCAAAGGCTTCAATAAGCCCTTTGGTCAAAATAATTAAAAATACAAAAACAATGCAAAATAATAAAAAATGCAAAAACAGTTGCATCTTACACTTGCATCCATATAGTTGCATTACATAAAACATGCATATCCATTGCATTTGCATATGTTATTATCACACTCTTAAAAACGATGCCACAGTTTGTATCACAACCACAAATACACTAGTCCACCTTCATCCATTCATCCATGTGTGTAACTGTGTTTTTCAACACAATCATATCATGTTGCCATAAGGAATATGCTAATATTTTCCAGTCATTCAACCGTATCTAGTGGTCTTATAAATTTTTTTGGGAAGCCATATTGATTAGTAGAGAGTAAGGTCTAGTCATGATAATGCCTTCGATATTTAGGATCCCATCACTAATTGAAATGCTAAAATCCTAGCTGGTACAAGGGAAAGATGAAAGCTGCAAAACTGGTCTAAGTTACCTTAAGTGAAAAGGGTCTTCCTTGCTTATCCCCCTGTGTGACTGGTTCAAATTTGCTAAGATTTTGCAAAAGGATAAGCTCTGCCCTATCCAGACACTAGTGATTATCATCACTAAATCCCTTGCTTTCATTAAAATAAGCAAAAGTCCCAAAATCAAGCAAAAGCCAAAGTCGAAACAAACAAGTGATTTTCATCCCTACATAAGTCCCTTTCTCAAGAGAAAAATTAGTCAAAAATAAACAATGATTTTCATCACTAAGCATGAGCAAGTATCCCAAATTAAATAAAGAAAAGAAGGGAATGGAGCTTGAATCCCTAGAATTCTCAGCATTGTACAAAATCAGAAGGGAATCTCCATTACAGGTTTGGTGTACAACCATGCCTGACAATGGTGATACCCTTATGCATGATGAAATGTCTATCACAATCGCATCTTACATTTGTGTAGACCAATTTTTGCATGTGGATGAGCTAGCTTTGGGTAACTCAATACTGCCTAGTGGTATAGTCCAATTGTAGCACCCTAAAATTGGCGCAGTAAAACTTAGTAAATAATTAAAATTACCTTAGTAATAATTCAAATTCAAATTTCAACCCCAAAACCGCTCCCAAACCGCTTGCTACCCGTTTCCTCGTTTTTCGTGCCATTTTTAGAGTTTGTTTCATCCGTTGGACGATATCGTCTCCGATCAGACGATATCGCCTCAGATCGGACGATTTCGTCTGGAGCAGAACGTCCAGACGATTTCGTCCCAAAACTGATTTTTCATAATTAGCTTCTGTTTCAACAGCTTCTCTAACTCGGGCAGAGACGCGTCTGCACCGTTAGAGTCTCCCCCATTGGAGATCTCCCAAAATGGGATGATCTCCAACCTCCCAACCTCTTTCCTATGCCTATTTAATCTTAGGCCCTCCCCTTGACATTCCCCTGGCTGAATTTTTCTGTACTTTAAGTTTTACATGCTTCAGGATATCCTAGATTATTGTTCGCCTTTGTCCCTTTTTGAATTTTCTTGCAGGAACTTTGTTATTCTTCAGCCGGAGCAAAGCTCAGATCGTCGCAGACGATCCTGTCCAATTCGAGATGATTTCGTACCAATCCGAGATGATTTCGACTGTAGTCAACATTGGGGGCAATCAATGCCCAAAGTTTGCATTTCTCTACTCTTTTCTGTTGTTTTGCTTTGCATTTAGTTAAGCTTATTACTTCTTTGCATCTTGGAGTTCACCTCATGTAGCCTAGATGCATAATAAAGTCAAAGTTAGTCATTAAAACCATGCATTTTACTTAATTTGTTATCTAAAGTTGTCATTCTAGTATTCATACTTTCATTTCTATCATTTTCCCTTGCTTTTGCAATTGTATTTTTTGTTCTTGGTATCCATTTCTGCAATTGCAGGTCTCCGACGAATTCGTCTGATGAATTCGTCAGATCTCAGACGATCCTGTCAGATCGGAGATGATCCTGTCAAATTCCAGATGATCCTGACTGCTTCAAAAATTAGAACCTCCATCAGACATCCGGATCAGGTATGTCTCTTTAATCTAGCTTATTCTCTCTATTTTCTGTTCAAATCTATTTTCTGTATTCATTTAATTTGCATTTTCATATAGAATAACTTAGATTCATCTGGCCAAACCTAGGACTTGGATGTTTAAAGCTAAAATTGAACACATTAAACTCATTCCCAACCTAGGCATGGAAACTGCCACTAAACGTTTCCTGGTGAACCCCACCATCCGTCGAAAAATCACCTTAATACCCCTCCCCGAGAGGCGGGACCTTCAAAGGGCCTCTCAGTCCGAGGTACCATCCCATCCTTTTCCCATCCTCCTTCCGGCACGGATCCTTTAGCCTGAAGGTAAGGATGCAAAAAATTTGGAGCGATACATTTTGGTGAACCCGACGTGAAACTAAAACCTTTTGAAAAAAAAAAACAAAAATATAGATGCATTTCAAATCATTAGAAAACTACTAAGTTGCATATCATGTCTAGATGGTAGCTCCTAAGAAAAGACTAGCAGTCACTATAAATGTTGCAAATCAATTAATAGCCATAGAAGTTAATTCTGTGCTTAGTGTGCCTGAAATAGATAGAAACCAACTTTTGTGGAAAGAACTTGATAGGAGGCTAGGTGTCATTTCATCTAAATCAACCGAACTTAGACAAATCAAGAGGTTTGCCCTAGATAGGATCCTGGATCCTCATCAACTCATTGTTTATCATGAACTTCAGAGAGCCTGCCATAGGTGGTTAGCTTATAGGAGAGCTCTTGTGTCTTCGTAATTGTTCACCTTCGAGGAATACCTCGAGAACGCAGCTGTTATACACCAATTCCTAGGTCATGTAGAAGATCAAGAGGTCGTTCTTACGGATAGGGAAATATGGAATAGAGTTCCTAGGGCTATGTTATATCGAGAGTATTGCCATGAACTTTATTTCTACCAACCAGAATCTGAGACAGATAATATCACTATAGCACTTTTTGTCAAATTCTTGAAAGAAAATTTTCAATTTGAAGAAGAACACTTCATGACTCCTGAAGAACTTGAGCCCATTAATGATATTTATAAATTGTTTATAGAAAACTAGATCATTGCTTTCATTATTATTATTTCTTGCATTTAGTGTGTTGTTTGTTATCTTTATAATATTGTTACAAAAACAAGAAAAACCAAAACATAACAAAAACCAAAAACATTTTATTTCAAATACTATAGTAGGTATATAATTAAAATATATACCTCTTAAGCTTGTTGCATATATATATATATATATATATATATATTATATATATATATTTGCTGAAATCTAAATTTAAGCACAATGCCTAAACTTAGGAATGGTAAACAAACTGAAGAAGAAGGAGAAGATTGGTTAGGAGACAAAACAAAAAACCCAAATGTCCTTCCTGAGGAATCAATTTCGGAAGGAGAAACTCTAGAACAGCCGTAAGATGACCCGGCTGAAGAAAATGAACAACAAGAAAATCTTAAAGAGGAAGGATCCTCATCCCCTAGAATAGCTCCAGATGGAACTATTGCTTTTGATAATTTAGATCATTTCTGGAAATTTTTCAATAATAACATTGGTGCTCTTAATATGGCAGTTCGTATTGATAAAGGACAAATTAGTGACACTCAAGCAGCCATGGAACATATGTTTGACATACACACTAATCCCTTGTCTTTCATTGATCAAGAAAGTGATAAAGCTGGACCATCCAATAGAGATATGGTCACTATGATTCAGAACATGCCAAAACAACAGAGTTACCCAACCCCCTAAGGAACCCGTTATTGAGCCTAAAATCATTCCCACACAAAATAAACATTCCTTCACCGCTTTACTTCGCCAAACTATTGATCAATATGCTTCAAGTAGACAAAAACCTAAAATGAAGCCAAACACCAATTTTCAACAATCGGGCATACAACATAATACAACTTCAAAATTTCTTCATAACACCCTTCCTACCAACAATTTACACAATAGCAATATAGCATCTAATCTCCATGTCCCTCCATCATATGCTCACAAATCCCATATTAATGCCCTACCGAACCAATATGGTGGGCAAACCAAAGAATCTGGAAGCCATGGTGAAACAGTTAGCTTCGCGCATGGACCGGATAGATCCCTACCGTCCCTCGTACAATTATCGAGAGATATGTAGTCAACCTTCGGATCCCATAGTTGTAGCACAACCATACCCTAAACACTTCCCCATGCCCGTCCCGCCTATATATAAAGGAACCGAAGATCCCATAGAGCATCTTCGCATGTTTAGGATAGCATGTCATGATATATCACATGATGACTTGCTATTACTAAAAATGTTCCCGAAAAGCTTAGGAGGAATGGCATTAGAGTGGTACTATCAATTGCCCACTCATTCTTTGAGAAATTTTGAAGAAACAACTGAATCTTTTGTCCATCAATTTAGTGCCTACATCGAGAGGCATGTCACCATTAAAGATTTGTACAACTTAAAACAAGACAAAGATGAATGTTTTGCTGATTTCTTAGCTAGATGGAGGCAGTTGATAGGAAAACTGCACTTTGTGCTACCTTATAGGGAAATGTTGGACATTTTTATTAATAATTTACAAGAACAAATATCTTATGAGTTATCAACCGCCACCTTAACTACCTTCGATCAAGCTATAGACTTAGCTCGAAGGGTAGAAGATGCTCTCATTAGAAGAGGTCAGCTCAAAAAGAAAGATGATGAGAAAACATCTAGAAATCAGTATAAAAACAAACAAGTTGTAGGTGACGGAGTCACTGATAGTAGAAACATTGCTAATATCAATACAACGAAGACAACAAAAAAATTTATATTAAAACCTCCTGATAAACCTCCTCGAGAATTTACTAGATTGAATCAACCTTTATCAACCATTCTTCCTCAATTATTAGCACGAGGCTTGATTCAATTACTACCTATCCGGGAACCTGATCCAACTATACCCGGATACAGAGCTGATTTACATTGTGACTTTCATAGAGGACCTGGACATGCTACAAACTCTTGCAAAATATTGAAACATAAAATACAAGATCTGATTGATAATAATGAAATGGAGGTGCAAGCCTTCCAACCTAAACAAAATGCTCCTAATAATGCTCAAAAGACCATTCCCCAAAATCAAAATCAAAATGCTAATCAATCATTAGATATATTTCAACATCCTTTACCAAAACATGGTAAAGAAGTGGCCAATCAAATCGAACATCATAATGTTCCCCCTCCTACCCGATATGTAGGGACTATTAGCGGACAATTATCTATTCAGGATCCTCAAATATTTGGCACAACCTTATCCATGGTCACGACTAGACCCCTACATAATATTCAAACTCCCGATCCTAGTGATGTAGAATCAAATACTGAAAGTGAAGTAGACATCACCTCAAACCAATCGAATAGTTCTGAAAATGAATCAGATCCTATTCAACCCATCACAGATGCTATGGTTCCAGAAGAACCATTTCCTAGAAGAGTTACTACTCGACCCTCTTCTAATCAGTTCCTTCCTAATGAACAAGCCATAAACGCTCAACCAAGACCAGTTCAACATCTTCAATATAACATTGTAGGTACCATCGGAGTTGTTACTAGACAACAGGCTCAAAACTCTCAACAAGATCAAACTCAGAATGATGGATCAGCTCCATTTATTTTGAAAAATCCCAATAAAGGGAATCATATGTCTAATGTTCAACCAAAACCTCCTTACAATATTAATGAACAATTATCCAATACTACAACCATAATTTCCCTTTTGGACTTGTTAAGATCTTCTCCTACCCATAGGGATGAGTTAATGCTTACATTAAGCCAAATGATGGTACCTCAAAATATTCAACCCGAAGCCATGTCCAATACTATCATCACTCGAGAAGTTGATTGTATTGACTTCCGGGATAAAGATATCCCACAACATAGTTTACATAAGGATAACCCCTTATATATTACTGCTCTAATTGGAGATGTAGTTGTTAAAAGAGTCTTGATTGATAATGGTTCATCTCTAAACATTTGCACTTTTGACTTCTACCAAAGATTTGGCTTTAGAAGTGATGAAATGAAGAAAACTGACATGATTATCAAAGCTTTCAATGACGAGACACAAGAAACGTGTGGAGTCATTACCTTACCCTTGCAAGTTGGTCCTAGAACCCTAGATACAACCGTGTTTATTGTACATTGCCCAGCATCATACAATATACTTTTGGGTCACCCTTGGATCAATGCGATGCGAGCGGTTCCCTCCACTTTACATCAGTGTGTTAAATTTGAATTTAAAAATCAGTTGGTCACTATCCATGGTGACCCTAGACCCTTTGATATGTGTGCTTTGGCAGAACTTGTTGGAGTGCAATTTTGCCCCGCTCTGTCATCCACACATCCTAATTCTTATTTTTCATCTAAACGTGTGAAAAACACACACATAACATCATCTACTCCATCAACTACACCTATACATTTAACTCAACCATCTTCTCGAACAAACCACACTAAAACCTCAAAAAGATCTTCAATCCACAACCAATCCTTCATGTTCTATCCCTATAATTTCAAAACCTATAGACCCATTTATTGACACCTCCACATTATCAACATCTATCATACCTTCCACATCTAAAGATATAGGGAATGATCCTTCTACATCTTATGCTCTTTCTGATGAACTTTTACCGGATTTATCCACAATCTTAATATCAGAAAAAACAAATGCTTTTATGCAAGATTCAATTCTTTTAAATAACTTGCCACCATCTCCTCGTACTTTGGGCCTCCCACAACCTATGGGAAGTACTTACCAAGTCGGGAGTTGTGCTTTTATTTATAAAGGATATGATTGGGGAAGAATACCCAGGAATATCAAAACTCATCATGAGGGATATGCCCGATGTTATTTTGCTAATGAATATATTAAAGCTAAGCCCATAATGCTTAAAATGGGCTATAAAGGGAAAGGCTTGGGACCTTTCCAAAATGGTATGAAAGAACCTATTGAGGTAGAGCCATGGCCCGCCCGATGTGGTGTGGGCCTATTTCCTAGTAAGGGTCAACCCTTCCCTTTTGAAGATGATGATCAACTCATATGTTATCAAGATTATCTAGATAAACAAGATTCTTTGTGTTCAAAGAATAATCCCTTTACCTGCAATATGCTATCCATAGCTTACCCTGAATTGATTGTTGAATCCGATGAGGAGTTGGAAGGAGATATTTTCCATGATATCTCCGTTGAAGAGTTGTTACACAATGGTTTTTATTTTGATGGTTCTATACCAACTATAGCCCAACTTGAGGCCACCACTCATCAAGACGAATTATCCAACTTAACCTTAAAAGAATTACAAGAATTGGGCGTTTCACCCGCCCCACCTAATTTTGAAAGAGATCTACACATGGAAGTAGAAAACGTCATTAAAGTTAACATTGGAACTGAGGATAATCCTCACATAATCAATATTGGATCAACATTAAGTCAAGAAAAACAAGATGAATACATTGCATTCCTTAAAGAATATGAAGATGTCTTCGCTTGGACATATGAAGATATGCCAGGTCCTGGACCCTTCGTAGTCATGCATCATCTAGTAGTCCATCCGGATGCTAAACCCGTTAAATAGAAACTTAGAAAAATGCATCCCAAAGTGGCCCCGTTAGTCAAAGGGGAGTTAGAAAAACTCCTGAATGTTATTTTCATACAAGCTATTGATTATGTTGAATGGATCTCGAATGTAGTTCCAGTCACCAAGAAAGAAGCTACCAAAGTTAGGGTTTGCACGGACTTTAGAGATATTAACGCTGCATGCCCTAAAGATGATTTTCCTCTTCCAAACATGGACCAAATCATTGACTTTACCATCGGGAGTGGAATGATGTCCCTAATGGATGGATTTTCTGGCTATAATCAGATCAGGATAGCTCCTGAAGATCAGGCTAAAATAACCTTTATTACCCCTTGGGGTACCTTTTGTTGGAAAGTGATGCCATTTGGTTTAAAGAATGCAGGCGCAACATATCAACGAGCTATGACTTATATCTTTCATGATATGATGCATGATATCCTACATGATTACGTAGATGATATTATAGCTCACTCTATTAAAGAAGATGATCATTTAGATGATTTGAGAAAAGTATTTAATCGGTTAAGAGAATACCTTATTCGATTAAATCCAACCAAATGCATATTCGGAGTTAAGTCCGATAAACTATTAGGGGTTTTAGTTTCTTTACGTGGTATCAAAATCGACCCTCTCAAGATTGCGGCTATCACTGATATGCCCGCACCTACCAATATATCTGAGTTACGAAGTTTACAAGGTAAGCTTCAAGCCATCCGTCGCTTCATCGATAAGTCGGCGAACAAAACCACTCCCTTTCTTAAGCTCCTTAAGAAGGATGTCCCTTTTAATTGGGATGACGAATGTAAAGAAGCTTTTGAACTTCTCAAACAATACCTCCTTAACCCACCTGTGCTTTCACCGCCTAGACCTGATCGCCCGTTTCTCCTGTATATTTTAGCTTCAGATTTTGCTTTAGGAGCTATGTTAGCTCAACTTGATGATGAGAAGAAAGAACGTGCTAATTATTACATTAGCCAAACTTTAATCAGTTATGAAACTCGTTATACCTCATTAGAAAAACTATGTCTAGCAGTCGTATTTTCTATGCAAAAATTATGCCATTATATGCTTAGTCAAAAAACATATGTCATTGCTAAATATGATCCCTTGCGGTATCTTATGAGTCGACCTTATTTATCGGGTCGCACCACCAAGTGGGTTCTTGCTCTAAGCGAGTTTGAACTCACATTCATAGGACAAAAGTCTGTTAAGGGTCAAATCATAGCAGATCGCTTAGCTGTTGCACCCTTAGAGTCTACCCATCCCCTCATCATTGAGTTTCCTGATGAATGCCTTCAATTAGAGGCAGACCATATTGAACAATGGTCCTTATACTTTGATGGAGCCCGATGCATGAGTGGGGCTGGTGCGGGTATTATTTTAATATCCCCACAAAAACACATTATACCTTTGTCCTTTAAATTAACATTTGCTTGCACCAATAATATTGCCGAATATGAGGCTCTAATCCTTGGATTACGAGCTGCCTTGGCATTAAAAATCAAACATCTGCTAGTTTTTGGTGACTCTCAACTTGTCATAAATCAAATTAATGAAGTTTATCAGACTAGAGATGATAAATTGCGCCCATATAAAGCATATGTTTTGCAATTGTTATCCTTGTTTGATAAAGTTACTTTGGAAGCTATTTCATGAACTAGCAACCGTGCGGCTGACGCTATGGCCGCAGCTGCATCTCTTCTGCCCTTGGAGTTAGATGATGAATATGCCACCATCATTATTCATCGACTCCAGGAACCCGCTTCAAATAAGTCATGTTTAGAACCTTTGGATGTGTTTCTAATCAATGAAACTACTCCTGACCCTTGGTATACAGATATATTTGATTTTCTTCAAAATGGGACTTTCCTTGCCAATTCTAATAGAAACCAACGTCGGTTATTACGTAGACGAGCAAGTCGATTTGTAATAATTGGCAATACTTTATATAGGAGATCTTTTGAAGGTATCCTATTGAGATGTTTGAATCTAGAAGAATCCAAATCAGCTTTAAGTGAAGTCCACGATGGATCTTGTGGAGGACACTTCAGTGGTAGTGTCATTGCTAAAAAGCTCCTTAGGATAGGCTACTTTTGGCCTACCATGGAAAATGATGCACATGATTATGTGCGCCATTGCGACAAGTGCCGTAAACATGCTGACCTTGTCCATGCGCCTGCACAAGAGCTGTAGGCTATTTCATCTCCTTGGCCCTTTTCAAAATGGGGCTTAGACATTATTGGCAAAATTAATCCTGTGTCATCCGATGGACACAAATTCATCATAACCGCCCTCGAGTATTTCACGAAGTGGGTTGAAGCTATGCCTTTAGCTTCCCGCACTGGAACACAAGTCTCTAAATTTATTTTTAATCAAATCATTTGTAGGTTCGGAATTCTTGCAAATCTTATCTCATACAATGGAACTTGTTTCAAAAATAAAGATGTCAAGAAATTATGCCAAAAATATAAGATTCAACATCGCTGGTCCACTCCCTATTATCCTCAAGGTAATGGCCAAGCAGAAGCATCTAACAAAACCTTAATCAAAATTCTCAAAATATTGGTCAATAAATCTGCCGCGACTGGCACATTCAATTATATCCAGCTTTGTGGGCCTATCGAACTAGTGTTCGAACTCCCACTGGAACTTCACCTTTTGTCTTGGTTTATGGCGCTGAAGCCATTTTTCCTTTTGAATTAGAAGTTCCTTCTTTGGCTCTACTACTTCAAGATACCGAAGTAGGAGATGAATATCGAGCTGGCAGACTCAGTCAACTGGAACTCCTAGATGAAAAGCGCATCAATGCTTTGGAGCATCTTCGTGCTTACCAAAACAAGCTTAAAAGATCATATGCCAAGAAAGTTCGTCATCGATCCTTTGAGGTCGATGACCTTGTTTTAAAAGAAAATAAAAAAATACTAATGCAACTAAAGACCTTAAAGGTAAATTTGAGCCCAACTGGCTTGGACCATATATTATCACTGCTAAATTTGAATCAGGAGCATACAAATTAGCTACCTTAGATGGTAAAGATTTAAAAGAACCTATGAATATTATGCATCTTAAGCGATATTACGCATAAAATTTGGTCATTTCATCATTTGTACATATTTTGCATGTTGTCTCATTTTAAAAATATATATATAACTCTTTAAACAAAAAAAAAATAAAAAAATAAAAAGTCAAAACAACAATATTATTGACTCTTTTGAAACCCAAAAAAATAAAGAAGAAAGAGAGAGTCAAAATTATCAAACTCCTCAAAAATATTTGTTGTATATATTTCTTCTTCAAGTATTGCAGTTATATTTTCAAATTATTTTGGATAAATTAGCATTTATTTGGAATCCCCCACTATCACAAACACAAAAATAAATATCTTGATTTTATCTCGGCATGATTACTAATCTCTCTTATATCAAAGTCCACAAAATTCAATTAAATAAAGTTTGAGCATAGAGAATTGATCTTGTTATTTACTTAAACCAAGCATATCCTTTCACAATAAAATGATTATATTTGTAATTTCCATGCTATGCTACATAGTAGAAGTGGTTTCTTGAGCGAAAAGTTTCCCCTGCTATCCTATCATGCACATGGTCTAGAATCTTTGAGAATTGACAAAAGGACAAGCTCACCCCTACCCGGAATAAAAATCCCTTGCTCTACAACTAATCCGAGCAAGTATCCCTAGTATAGGAAGAAAAGAAAAGTTCAAGAAAAAGAGAAAAAGAAACAAGTTATTTCAGCATTATCTCAAATATCAAGCCAAAATACAAAAATACAAAAAAAAAAAAGAGAGAAAAAGAAAAGCAAAAGCAAAGAAAAAGAAACAAGCAAAAGCAAAAGCAATAAAATCCCTTTCCCTACCCATTGAAAAGAAAAGAAGGGTTGATGAGCTTGAATCCCTGGAATTCTCAATTATTCGAAAACTCGTGAGGTAAGCCCCATAACAGGTGGTTTGTGCCCAACCCGCTTGGCCTTGGGTAATCCCTAGCGTGGCGATATGTCTGTCACATTAGTGACCTTCTTTTGTACAGACCTATGTCTGCTCATGGATTTGCTAGCTCTTGATAACCCGACCTACATAGTAGTCCGGTATGGTTATATGCATCTAAATCATGGTTAACGAACACTTATTTGGTTCATTCAAATCACTTGTATCATATTATCTTGCTCAAAACCTGGTAAATGAACAATGCAATTGCACACACATTTTGTATTTGAGAGATTTTGTGTATCATTATGATAAATCAAGATTGGTAATGAACTCACCTACGCACATGGGATTCCTTATAAATCTAACTTTTGTCTTTAAGATACTTTGAAATATTTTTGCAAATTGTTTGGAATAAATTCATTTTCCTCTTTAAAGAACAGTTGTTTAGTATAAAGACAACTATATGCATTATCAAAAATCAAAATCATTTTCAAAACATGCAATAAAGTTACATTTATATATAACTTTTGACTTTCGCGACGATGGTATAGTTCCAAAACCAAAATTGGAATTTTATGCCTAGCGCAAGTCCTCATCTTCATATTTTCTGACTATTTTCAAAAATTAAAAATCAACCATGCAATAAAACTATTATATTATTTTCTTCTTTGATTTCGCGATGATGGTATAAGTCTATACCTAAATATTCTATGCCTAGCGCAAACCATTGTACCAATTTTATTTTCCATTTATTCAAAATCATAAAAACATATGACTTAAATCATTATGTTACACAATTATGCTTTAAAACAAAACAAACACTTACTCTATTTTCATGTCATTATGTCAAACTTCAATTTTGTAATGATGGTATAATTCCTAGGGAATTATCCAAAAAATTTATCACACTTAGGAATTTATGCCTAGCAAAAGTCATTTTAAAATATTTCATGCATAATATTTTCATGGAAATCTGAAAACAAATCATCATCATCATCATCATTTGCATCATCACACCAAAGTCTTAAGATAGTCTCTTAAGCACTCTTTTACTTTTAACAATATTTCTATACTGGGATTAGCTTGACGACCGAGTGAGCGGCGACTCCATGAAATGGTCTATAATAGCGACAATGTCCTTTGAAATTATTGTTAGAAGTCCCTTTTCTTTTTATCAAATCACATCACAAACAACCAATTTGTTTACATCAGATTATTTCATTTAAATTTTAAAAACATGACATTCAAACCATAATATTTCCAATCGACATAATTACATGAATCATCAAATCAATCACACCACAACAATAAAGCATCATACAAACACATAAGACAAGTCATATGATCAAAAATATCATATATATATATATAATATATATATATATATATATATCTCAACAATATATGTACATCATATCAAAACTAGATTGGTATGCCACAATCTACATCTTGGCATACTCAATCCTCTCAAATCATATAATCAGCCTATATAGTGCAGTAGCCTAGCCTCGAGAACCCCTAGAGCTCTCGCCTCATCTCCTCCCTCCCCTGAGGTGGACGAGGTGGCCCCATCGTAGTATGTGTGGTACTATGAGTCCTAGTCATCGATCGGGATGAAGTCCTCGATGACCCAACCCTGATCGGATCCACAATGTCGACTGGCAGCTGTACCCTCTGGCCCTCTGGCACCATCTGGAAGTAGATACCCTGATAGAACATGGTCTGAGCAATCGACCGTGCCAGCTCCTGAGTGCTCGCTCCTCCGCTCCATGCTCTGAGGCATGCAACCTCATCTTTGAGCTGTGTAGCCTCCGCTCGATGGCATGTAGCCTCATCCTGTAGAGTCTACACCATGCCTCGAGATGGACAGTCTCCACCCAGAGAGTAGCCATCTCACTACTCTCTCCTATGTCCACACCCTTGCCCTTATCGAGCGATGGTGGCCTCTCTCTCCATGGAGAAGGGGGTCTCTCCTCCCTCCTCTCCCACTGTCATGGCCTCTGCTGAGCCTGTGGTCTCCTCTGCTCTCTCCCTCCATGACCTTGTGCCACCTCAATGGCCACCTAGCATCGCCTCCCCATCCGATGCACAACTACATGAATCAGACCCTGAGCCCTCGTCATCCGAGGAGGGCGGATGCCTGTGTACCATGCATCATAGCCATCGGCTACCCTTCATCGTCCCCATCCACTGGCTGAATGGGGGCATCATCTATGTCCTGACTCTAGAAGCGCTGCATATCTGGAGCCCCGCTAACTGTAGTGTTATCCCGGATGGTCCAAGAAAACTCGTAGTCTCTGAGAGATGGGATCCCCTGTTGTAGACCGAACTACCTCAAAACTCGGTCGTAGCGGTGGAGCTCCACCTCTCCCCTCTCCATCCTCAGCCAACAGGTTCGCCTAACGTGAGCTAGCTCCTGTCCATCCTCGGCCCACCCTGGATGATCTCTCCAAGGCCTCCAGGTGATCTGGTCAGAGACAAGGTCATCAAGTAGTCTCCGGGACATTGGCAGATCTATCCGTCATTGTGACCCTCTCTGGAGCCACCAGTAGAAAGCTCGGGGCCTCTCCCCATCAATCCCTATCGGTGGGAGCCCTACCGGCCTCTCGCACCATGATGTGCTCCCAGCACCAAACCTGTAGTAGTGATGTCATAACCAGACATCGACCGCCCTTGTATACGACCCCATGCAGGATCCTATACAATCGACATAGTACATAACTCCCCCAAGCAAACCTGTATCCATGGTCTCTCATGTCGTAGACCACATCTATCAGTAGCCATGGTACTCGCATCCACTCTGATGGCATAGCAGCAGACCACCTACAAACCCAGCCAAAACCTCTGTCAGTCTAGATGCCCTGCATCTGGCGTAGCGACTCGATGTTCACTCCGCCCTTCTCCAGGGCGAAGCTCGGATCTCCGCACAGTCGCATCATCACGTGGCCCTGATTGGCCATGGGAGTTATCAACCATCCTTGTATGGGGATCCTCAAAATCCTCCATACATCCTCTAGTGTGGGAGTCATCTCCCCTTCGATAACCAAAAATAGGAAGAACCCGGATACCACCTCTCTGCTAGGGCTATCAATAGCCCCATATCCGTAGAAACCTGTGGCATCTCTCCCACATGCCGCAAGCCGACTTGTGCCAACCGATCTCGCTCTCCTCGAGATAGAGCGGCCAAGTCATCCCTCACCCACCGTATTTCCATTCTCTCTCTTTAGTAATCCTCTCTCCAACATAAACAACAAAACAATAAAAATCATTAATAAAACAGTGATTAAAAATGCAAGTAAAGCAAGTTCAATTTCATCAATGATGATATCGTCCACTATTGGACGATATCGTCCAAAATTTGAGCAAATTCGTCTCCGATTTCGCAAGCCGAAATCGTCCCTTTTTTGATGAAATCGTCCCCATTTTGCCGATTTTGGCCCTGGACGAAATCGACGATATCGAGACGATTTCGACGAAATCGAGACGATTTCGTCCCGACGACGTCGACGGCCCAAAAATGGCCGCGATGCTCAAAAATCATCAAAATTTAATCTAAAAAGCATAGAAAATCAAAATTCAAGCATTCTAAACTAAGTTTAGACCCTTACCCGTAGCCCGCGCCGGACCTCTGTCGATCTGTGCGCTGTCTCGACCATTTTGTTTGCATAGCTCCACAAACCAGAAAATGAAAATGAATAGTAATAATGAATTAGGGTTTTTCCCTATTTTTTAATTTTATTCAAAAACAATTAAAAACATTTTAATTTTTTGCTTTTCGCGTTTTTACCTCAAACGTTCGATTTGGGTAAAAACACGGAGGGGGCATCATAGTAAGTTGTCGTACGATTCGACCAAGAATCATCACCTAAAAATGGGAATAATTTTTGCTTTCTCGTAAATCGAGAAGAACTCATCTTTAACGCATTTTCTTCAAAAAATTCGCTAAAGAGGGGGCAAAATGTAGCACCCTAAAATTGGCACAGTAAACTTAGTAAATAATTAAAATTACCTTAGTAATAATTCAAATTCAAATTTCAACCCCAAAATCGCTCCCAAACCGCCTGCTACCCGTTTCCTTGTTTTTCATGCCATTTTTAGAGTTTGTTTCATCCGTTGGACGATATCGTCTCCGATCAGACGATATCGCCTCAGATCGGACGATTTCGTCTGGAGCAGAACGTCCAGACGATTTCGTCCCAAAACTGATTTTTCATAATTAGCTTCTGTTTCAACAACTTCTCTAACTCGGGCAGAGACGCGTCTGCACCGTTAGAGTCTCCCCCATTGGAGATCTCCCAAAATGGGATGATCTCCAACCTCCCAACCTCTTTCCTATGCCTATTTAATCTTAGGCCCTCCCCTTGACATTCCCCTGGCTGAATTTTTTTGTATTTCAAGTTTTACATGCTTTAGGATATCCTAGATTATTGTTCGCCTTTGTCCCTTTTTGAATTTTCTTGTAGGAACTTTGTTATTCTTCAGTTGAAGCAAAGCTCAGATCATCGCAGATGATCCTGTCCAATTCGAGATGATTTCGTACCAATCCGAGATGATTTCGACTGTAGTCAACATTGGGGGCAATCAATGCCCAAAGTTTGCATTTCTTTACTCTTTTTTGTTGTTTTGCTTTGCATTAGTTAAGCTTATTACTCCTTATGCATCTTGGAGTTCACCTCATGTAGTCTAGATGCATAATAAAGTCAAAGTTAGTCATTAAAACCATGCATTTTACTTAATTTGTTATCTAAAGTTGTCATTCTAGCATTCATACTTTCATTTCTATCATTTTCCCTTGCTTTTGCAATTGTATTTTTTGTTCTTGGTATCCATTTCTGCAATTGCAGGTCTCCAGACGAATTCGTCGACGAATTCGTCGATCTCGTACGATCCTGTCAGATCAGAGACGATCCTGTCAAATTCTAGACGATCTGGACTGCTTCAAAAATCAGAATCTCCATCAGACATCCGGATCAGGTATGGCTCTTTAATTTAGCTTATTCTCTCTGTTTTCTTTTCAAATCTATTTTCTGTTTTCATATAATCAGCATTTCATATAGAATAACTTAGATTCATCTGGCCAAACCTAGGACTTGGATGTTTAAAGCTAAAATTGAACACATTAAACTCATTCCCAACCTAGGCGTGGAAACTGCCACTAAACGTTTCCTGGTGAACCCCACCATCCGTCGAAAAATCACCTTAATACCCCTCCCCCGAGAGGCGGGACATTCAAAGGGCCTCTCAGTTCGAGGTACCATCCCCTTTTCCCATCCTCCTTCCGGGCACGGATCCTTTAGCCTGAAGGTAAGGATGCAAAAAATTTGGAGCGATACACCAACTAAGTCGAACATAGGATCAAATGAAATATTGAGGATCCCCGACCTTAGCAATGGGCTGAAAGAATCTTGCCTAACATCAGAGGAAATTCTTGAGTTCTATCTAAATATATTTGTTTGCACACATAGGGATAATGAAGCTCTAGGTCCATGATGAAAGCCTTCCTTTTCAAAAGTCTTGTATGGTCAGTATGCAACTGTTGATAGGGTAACTATAGTGTTTGAGTCTCATGAAGAGCCTCAAAAATTCCTACATAGCAACAAATAATATCATTCATCACTTCATCAGTTTTATTTATGAAGTTTTGTAAATTAAGGGGTATTAACAAAGTAGGCTAGATACTAGATAGATGCCATAAATAATATCTACATGGCCACTGACTATTTTGAATCTTTTAAGTAACATAATATTTATCAAAAAATTACATACATTCCACGCCATTACATTTCACATATGAATGCCTAAATAATTAGTTATTATGATAAGAATGATTATTTAAATTCATGATTGTTATACTTTCTATGGTATCACCCATTTAGATTGTTAAAATCATATCATATGCATGCCTTATGTTTTAAGTGATTAAAGCATACAAGTTTAGTCACATTAGATTAAACATCATATAGACAATGCATGACACATTGCATTTACCATATCATAACATAGGTTAGATGCATACAATTAAATCAAAATTAAATATGCATTTAACAAAAACATTGCATCCATAAACACATAATTTCATAGACCATCCACCTACATCTAAGATCACATCACAAGCCACCTATGCATACAATCATAAATCCATCATCAAATCAACTCATAATACATCACATCATGTCATAATAATCAGATCATATAAGCATCTACATAAGCATCCATCTAAATATCTGCATCATCATAAATATCATCTATCATCTAACACATACATCAACTCATCATAATGCCATCATCACATCGCATCAATAAAACAAAAAAATAAAACAAAAACATGAGCAATAAAGGATACACATAATGCAAACATATCATATAAATGTGTGTGTCAAAATCATGGATGTACAAAATTCTTGAAGGCTACAATAATATAGGTTAGTTGACCTCAAAAATAAAAGCCTAGTGCATCATCAATCAAACACTAGGCCTACACCCCCTACAGCACTGCCCCCTGTGGTTGGATCTTGGATGGAGTGATGTGAGCCTGCTGGACTCACTGTGAGATTTCGGTTCCTCTGACTAGGCCTGATGGAAGACTACCCTGAGGTGGAGTGCCTACTAGCCTGTGATCCACCTGCACTTGTCCTCTCCTTAGGAGTGGCTCCTAGCCTCCTAATATGCATCTGGAGAGAAGCAACGTGGCCAACATGGTCAGCAATATTCACCTCATACTCATATAGCAAAGCCTGCATCCGCCTAATCTCTACCCCCGAATATATCCCTAGAGGACCTTGAGGTGTAGGAGGATAAAAAAAAACCTGCATCCTGGTAGCACTACCCCCGATAGTAGCCTAGAAGACCTGTATCTATGTTGTGAGCTACTCTATAATGGCATATCGTTGTGCTATGGTGGCATCTCACTATTATACCTAGATCTTGGTTGACTGGAGCTCAACCTATACCTCATGTAGCTGTGCTCTCAAAGGAGAATATCTCTCCTTAGTATCCAAGTCCTCCTCATCCTCCTTAGGAGCCTCCTGCTCCTCCATTACCATATGCTTTGCTAGCTGGTCCCATATCTCAGTCCTAGCTTGGAATCTATGCCCTGTTGGATCTACGTCTCCATCCCCACCATCATACTTGTGGTCTAGAATGCCATCGCTATGCCACATCCGATCATCCCACCACTACACAAATGCATTCGTAACTCCCCCAGCAACTCCTACATCTACTACTGGGGCATCCTCCTCATTAGTGACCTCCGTAATCCATGGAGGAGGAAGATCTCCCTCTACTGTAAGGTGCCTATACAAAAATGAGATAAATGGCACATCCTGCTGCAATCCATACTGACGAAGAACTCAGGAGTAGAATAAATACTCTATGATGCCAACCTTACAGACAATAAGCCATTGCTCACACCGCGTCATAGCTGTAAACCTGTCTGGATCATCCCAAGTAGGGCACTCGTGGTATGGACACCATATGATATCTCTGGCCTATAAGAAGGTGAAAGTAGAAATTTAATGGAGGAGCTCCCTTGCATGAGGATTACTCTTGCACTCCTTGCGCTCTCGATCCCATCTGGAAGCATAGCACTACATCCTAGCATCAATAGATGTAATTATAGCAGGGAGCCCTTTGGGATGATCTACGCTGATATGCTCCCATCCCCATATCTACAAGAGCAAGCTGCAAGTAATGCTGACACGACCTCACCAATGGATGTGATACAACTCATCATAACACTATTCTAGTAAAGACCTCCCCCATGCATAGATGATAGGCTCCTCGCTATCCACCAAATCCTAAACCATTGTAAGGAGGTTCCATGAGAACCTCAAGCATGAGCAGTCTAGGATAAGGATGTTATTGATAACCATAAACAACACTACATGCCTCTCAGAGAAGACATGCTCCCTGTACCAGTGTAGAATAGATACATCACCAGATTTGGTGTCCTTGAAGGCATCTGGAGCATGCCTCCCGAACACCTGAACAAATATTGCATCATGGTCATTAGTGGCCGAAGAAACAATGGTCAATAGTAGAAATGAAAACTGAGGGTTTAGGCACTTACCTCAATGGCCTAAAAGCTTGTTGTTTCTAGAATTTTGATAAAAAAAGATCCTATTTTATGGCCATTCTAGGTTAGTATGGCTGCCATTTCTATGGCCATCCTAGGGTGGGACGATTGTGTGGCCATCCCTAGGTGGGACGGTCAGCAGTCCAGAGGTCATTTCAGGCCAGAATGGTCAGTTTCTACAATATAAAAAATGTAAAAACATGGTCAAATATTTAGCCAACTCAATAGGGACAGGGTACCACCATGATCGCCATTGAATTATGGGAAAAATGATTTACCTAACAATGCTAAACAATATGCATCTATCATTGGTGTTGAATAAGCATTACAAAAGGAGTGTTCAAGTAAGCATGATAAGACAAAGCAAATGCATGAAATGGGGTTATCTATTTATTTCATTTGATGGATAAAATCATGATTACATAAATGTCCCCTTGAGGTCTCTAGATTGATACATTTGTTAGAAAATGGTGCCCAAGGATTGAATCCTTTCAATAAATCTAGTGCACTTCCAATGTTATTCCTCATACCCACAATTAAAGTGGGTAGGCCTATGATGCCGTATATTTGATCTCTGATATTTTGATCCTATGCTCCTTCCTCATGCACTTTAAAACATACACCTACACACAAGGAAACCAAATTTTGTCAATAGCAAGTACGGATTGTGAAATATACAAAAACAATACATGCAATGAAAGGCTATATGCAATGTGACCATCTAAAACAACTCCAAATGATTCTAAATTTTATAGGCATGCATAAAATATTATTTTGGAAATATCTAATTGAAAATAAAATAGAAATTGCATCCGAATCCATGTCGTATTTGCAGTGCACCTATGAAGTCTACAAAATCCAAAACGAGCAATTTTTGGCCCTAAAAATATCCAAATCAAACCAAAATTGGAAAACATATATAAAATAATATTTAAAGAGAACCCATGTGAATGGATTAGCAAAATTGATCACATATTCATGTGCACCTTCAGATGGGCCAAGTAGACCTGCAAAATACTAAAAATGCAATAACTCACTCAATATAACTCTAAATTACATGAAATTTGGATAGTGGGTTCCTGATACATCCTAGAATATGTATATTTAAAAATAGTATAAAAATAAATCTTAAATATGTCACCATCCCTTGCAGGGATGATGGTGACTATCACAGAATAGGAACCATCCTGAGTGGGATGGCCACTAGTTCATCTAATTATTTGCCGCCAATTCCTCTGTGAAGTGGTCAAAATCCATCTCAATAGTGTTTTCGTCAAATTTTGTGGTGAAATTCACTCAATTGGATTGGTTTTGCAAACAAATTGCACCTCTTGAATCACTCAAGAACCTCCTTCGCTAGGTAGAAATTTCAAGGAAAAAGGTATAAAAAGTTGAGGGGAAATCTTGGTAGCACTTCATTGCTATGTCTCAAAACTCCTCTTTATATTTTGGATGGAAAATAGATCCACTTTATAGTCAAAGGGAGACTATGGCCAAATGGGCATGCAAGGGCAAGAGGTACCACTTGTCCAAAATTGGGCATGCATTGGAAGGGAAATAGAATATCCCTTTTTGGCCTTCATTATGCAACATGTCATAAGGATTATGTGCCCTCAGGTCAGCATGCTCAAATAGGTAGGATAAATGGTAGTTTATGGGTGCCATTTGTCCAAAATTTGAATTTTTGGGAGTCAAATGCCATGGCCATTCCACCCAAGGAAAACTGCTTACGATGGTCCCTAGGTGGGATGGTCATGAACTGTGACCATCCCAGGGTGGGACGATCATGTCTATGTGGCCTAAAACCTCCTAAAAGTGGGATAGAGCCTCCCAAGAGTGGTTAGGACCACTGTGTAACCTCTGAGGGTTACCCAAAGGGGCCATATGATGTCACTTATCTAATGCTTTTGGTTGCCTAATTGGATTGACATGATTTTAGTGTCTACACTCTGTAACTTAGTCACATTGGTAGAAGTTGGCCAATTGAGGAGGAATTCCAATTTGATAGGCTCCACATGAATACCTTATATATTAATGATGAATCCATGGTAGGAAATGGAAGTTTACCCAAAATAACACTTAGGCAAATTAGCATAAAGTTGATGTTGTTGGAGTGTAGAAAGAACATTCTCAATGTGCTCCAAATATATCTACCATGTAGGAGAAAATATAAGAATGTCATCAAGGTAGATAATGACATATCTATCCAAGCACTCTCTAAAAACTTCTTTTATTAGCCTCATAAAAGTAGCAAGAGCATAAGTGGGGCCGAAGGGCATAAAAAGCCACTCAAACAATCCCATATTGGTTTTGAATAAAATTTTCCATGTATCCTTAGATTGAATATGAACTTGATGGTATCCACTCTTAAGATCAATCTTAGTGAAAAACTTAGCACCCTAAAGTTGGTCTAAGAGATCATCAATGCGGGAGAGTGGATATCTATTTTTTATTATGATTTTATTAAGTGTTCAAAAATCAATGCAAATATTCCAATTACCATCCTTTTTAAGAACAAGAAGAATGAGAGACACACAAGGAGAGATGCTAGATTTTATGAACCCCTTGGCTAATAGGTCCTGAAGTTACTTCTTAATTTCATCAAACTGAGGTTGTGACTACCTATACATAGGAGCATTAGGTAGAGGTGCAACAAGAATGAGATCAATGTTGTGATTAATTGCTCTTATTGGAGGTAATGTAGTGGGATCCTGAAAAACACATACATATTTCTACAAAATGTTATCAAGTGTTGTAGGTTGAGTGGACTTAGCGACTTGTGTTGATGATTGCTTATACTGTGGGTGAATAAAAACAAGTGCAAGTGTTTGTTCTTGATTTGTTACTTTTTTGGTTTTTCTGCAACTAAGAAACAAATTAGAAGTGTGCTTGGTGGATTCAATGAGATACTTTTTATCATCCTATTGGAGTTTTTATGTGTTTTTATAAGCATAGTGAGCATACCTATCATATTGATAAGTCTTACTAATCAGTAAACCACAACAATCCATGGGGTCACATCACAAGTGACCTTATCCCTAAACTTAGTGCCAAAAGCAAATGCAATGGTGCATGTGTGTGTGATTTGAGAAGTAGTCTCACTATCCTTCCATTCGAGAGAATATGGATGAGGATGTGGTGCTATAGGAATCTTGAGCTTATCGATAATGGAATTTACGAGCAAGTTCTTTTGTGAGCTATTATAGATGATAAAATCGACAACAAAATCATGAAGCAAGTGAGTAGGCATGACGAAAAAATTATCACCGTCTCTTATGATGGAGTGATGATTCATCAATATTACATGATTGATTTTTCTCCTCAACTCCTCATAGATTATATGCTCTCTAGTAGTCTTGATGGGTTATCACTTGTTTCCTCATTAGACTATACAAGCAAAGTTATCTTCCTATACTATTGTGATTGTCTACATTCATATTTATCATACCCCTTACTTTTATGATTATGATAATATTTTTGAAACTTAGAGTGAGAAAAAGAAGGAGAAGAATGAAAAGCATGCTTACGAGAAGCAAATTATTGAGCAAGAGAGGGAGTAGGAGAAGAAGAATGGGAGAAAGTAGAATATCTCTTCGATGCCTATGGAAGTGGATGAGGTTATGGCTTGGAATCTCTTGAAGAGTATCATGTCTCTTTGTTCTGTTATTGGAACTTCTTCTCTACAAGTTGTACCTGATTGAAGGTAACATTAAGAGTAGTTCAAGAGGTGTATTTCAACTCTCTATACAAGTGTTGTAGAATTCTACTTTTGAACTTAGCAATAAGTGAAGCTTCAATATCAGACATGTGAAGCAAGATGTGTAATTGATTGAATTGATGAACATAATCTTGCACTGATGTGTATTTTACCTATCTAAGATGGAGCCATTGGTCAAATAAGTCATCATCATAATTGGATGAATAAAAGGTTACCTTCAAGGTGGTGACCAGTTAATCCCAAGTTGTGATGGAGTTTTGAGTTCCTTGGTGATCGATGATGAGAACCTTAGCCATGCCAAAGAGTTTGAGTTTGGTGAAAGAAAATTTATTGTTGTTTGATATTTGACTATATATGAACCATGTCTTAATATCTAGGATCCAGTTATTGAGGATGTTAGGATTATTAGAGCCTTCATAAATTTTGACTTCATATTTTGCATGGGAATGGCTAGATGAGGAAGAAGACAATATTTTGAGGTCTTTAATGGTGACAACCAAGGAAGTGACGTATGAAGTGACTTTGATAAATTTATATGCTAGGGCTAGATTTACGACCATGTTACTTTGGTGAGCCAAGGAGGAAAAAGTAAGTTTGAATAAACTAAAGTACTTAATGATAGTCAAAGAGAACATTTCAAAAAGTTGACCATGCTAGTTTAAGGATAACACTTTAATTTAGCTACAAGGTTTGATCAATATAGCTAAAGAGAACTAAAAAAATATTATTATGAGTAAATTTATGATAATATGTAGCATAAAATATTAAAAGTTTTTCCTTGACTCTAAACTATTTTTGCTAGCTCTGTGATGGCTTTTGTGTTGTCATCTCTAGATTCTCCTTGAACGTAGTCTTCTTGTGAGTCTCCTCGAATACAGTCTTCTTGTAAGTCTCCTTGAATACAATCTTATTATAGTGTGTGTAGGTGTCTCATGGTCTAGGGTGATGGCTCATGATGTTAATGAATCTTGATGGCATCTGAGTAATGCATTGTCACACTCTATATATGTGTCTCAGCTCCCTAGCACGTTGCCACTAGATGATGGAATATAGAGGCTGAGAGATCTTATAGAAGACACCATAGAGTATGGTAATATGACCACCTAAGATGAGCCCAAGGGTGATGATCAAGTTGATGGCCGATAGATTTACTAAAATTGAGTTCCTCCAAAGTAGTTTTTGGTTGTTTCAGTCAGCTCTTTGATGGATATCTTTAATAGCAAGTGGAGATAACTCAAAAAACATGGTATCAAAATGGTGCCCTTGGATTGGTGTATGTGGTTAGTCAACTAAGTGGTAGTATATCAAACTACTATGTAGGGCTTATCTGTGTCTATAGCAATCGAAGGCATGTAGCCCCCTATGAACTACTCTCTTAGGGGGTTGGCATCTTATTTTATTTGAGTCTAGGTTTTTCCATGACTGTGACAAGTTGATTCCTCAAGAGGCGCTCCTCACAAAACACCTATGTTTTAAACTTAGTCATGTCAAGGGGGACGATGCCTCATCAATAAATGTGTGAAATAAATCTGGCCACATGTGGAAAGTGATGAAGGTTCATATTTTTGTTGATGCTATCGTAGGAGGCATCAATGTGGACACGTCCTAGGGGAATGTTGGACACATGTGAACTAAGAATTATATTCCATTAAATAACTATAAATAGAATGATATAATGTCTCCAAGGAGCCTTCCAAAAGATATCAGATACTATTTTAGATAAGCTTCTGGATAGGGAAACCATATCTTAGTTTTTGGATGTGCCAAATTATATTTGGAGGCCTTACCTTTAAACTTAGTAGAAGGTGGGCCTACACATTATTTGATTTGCATCACATAAAATATAATATTAATCCCTATCACCTACTCCTCCAAAATTATTTCCTTTGCAAACCCTATCCCAATTACAAAGAGGATACCCAAAATTTTCCTCGCATCCTTTCCAAAGAAAGTCTCTTTTACTTTTGTCAATTTTTGATGTTATACCTATTGACAATCTTGAAAGTGACATCATATAAATAGGGATGGATTGCAATATAGTATTTATGAGTTGTACCCTTCCTCCCAGGTTAAGCACTTATCTTTCCAACCTGCCAAACGAGCTTTTATTCTATCTAAACAAGAGGTCCAAAGCTCCTTTTTATTTTCTTTATGAGACAAAGGAATGCCCAAGTAGGTTGGTGTATTTTCTTTTAATTTTAAACTAAAATATCCATAATAATTCATTTTAAATCTAGGGCAATGTTAATAAAAATATCCTATATTTTGTACATGAACCAACTATCCAATAGCCTTCTCATAACATGATAATATTAATTTAAACTCCATGACCTCATTGGATTAAGGATGGTTTAAAATAAAAGTATCATCAACAAATTAGAGATGATATTTGAAGGGACCATTTTTTGCAACCTAAATACCTTTGATTTTTCCTTCCATTTTTTCCTTTGAGAAAGCTCTCCCTAATGCCTACACAATAATAATGAATATAAAAGGAGATAGTGGATCGCCTTGGTAAAGTCCATATATCACTTGAAGTAACCAGTAGGAGAACCATTGACCAAATATAATATTTTTTAGTGCTATCCAACTATAATCAAGATGGAACTTTTTGAGAATATCATGTAGGAAGCATACCTAGTTTTCTCATGGAATGAAGAGAATGTTTGGCCTCCCATATAATGATTATACCATCAAAAATTTGTTTACCATGAACAAAAATACCTTGTTCCTTTGAGATAACATAATCTAAAGGGTAAAAGGGTAAAGTATTTTTTAACATCCATGAGGCCATAGGCCATATAAGACAGATGTTGTCTAGAATGCATTTCAATCTATTTGCCATAATTTTTGAAATGGTCTTATAAATCATATTACAAAAGCTTACTAGATAAAAATATCTAAATATTTCATCTTGCCTATCTTGGAAACCTATGTAATAAAAGTGACATTAATCCCACTTATTATAACCTTCCTTTTCTTGGCCTCTTGAACCATAACTAACATATCACTCTTTAATAAATCCAAAAATTTTAAAATAAAATCGTAGGAAATCCATTGAGGCTAGGTTAGTAAATATATAATCTAATTCATGGCCAAGGCTAACATTGTGCAATGTATTGGATAGGCCTAAGGGAATTTCGTTGTACAATGTATTTATTATTTTTGTAATATCTTATAATGTAATCCAAATAGGCTATGGTTAGTCTTGTTATGGTTATACCCTTTTTATACTTATAATTAACCTAAATCCCACTTGATATGTCATCTTAGGTTAAAATTTATGGTGCAATTGGGTTTTAGTATTGTTATTAATACTCCTTTACACTCATTTTAATCATTGGAGTGTTGTGCAATATTATATATAGATAGTGATTATTTATGGTGCCTACAAGTGCCCTAAATCTTTCTATTTTTCTTTTTTCATTCCTTATTTGCACTTTCTATATAATATTTGAGTGGATGGATCACTTATTTTCATTTATAGAAAGTATCATGAATTCCAACATGGTATCAAAGTAGGTATGGGGCTGCCTTGATCACATAAAAATGGTCTTAAGAGCCTCTAATATTTATTTTGATTCATAGGATGAAGAGGTAAATAAGATATTTTATTATTTTTTTCATCTATTTTGAGAGTTTTGCAGAGAAACTATATTTATTTTTCCAAAATAAGTTTTAGAATACTACAACCCTTTATTGCTAAAAAAACACCATTAAAGGTGTTGTCATTCAAAATTCAAATAGAGAAAAAGGTGCAAATGTTTAAATTTGAAATGATATTCATTCATGCACTTTGACTTTGACTTGGCACAATCACAATATGGAGTGCATAAAAGGCATATTAATGTAGAGGTAACATGCCCCAACTCAATGCAAAAGGCTACCATTATGGCTAGCAAAATGCATCTTAGGTCACTTAGTCATGAGAAGCTTGAGTTTGAATCCAAGTGGACATAATTTTGCTCAAAGTGAAATATAATTTTTTCAAAGTGATGAAGATAACAAAGCTTTATCTAAAATCCCATCCTCTATCATAACTAACAATGTGGTATGGTGGTATACACTATGCTATAGATACATATGGTCACAAGAATGAGTCACTATGCTCTTTTTTTATAGAAGAGCACTATGCCACCTATTAGGAAATAGGCTTCTAAAGCACTATCATGCGAGTTGGGACAATGATTGCCTAGAATATTTTAAGAGGGGGAGATTGGATCTTTAAATTTTAGGCTCACTATTTTTCTTGGTTGCTATGGATTGGAAAACATCCAAGTGGAGAGGATATGATTTTCCCTCACATCTTCATGGTTTTTGAGCTGGCTAGTGCAATTTTCCTAGTTCAAGGGTGATCCAATTTTGAACATCCTTATTGCCACTCATAACTTTTAAAAATAAATACAAATATTGTGTTTACTAGGCTGATGTGGTGATTGCCATGCTGATATTTCCTATCATGTGAAAACCATTTTTTATATATTTATACTAGCTCAACAAATCAAACCGTGAAATGTGGTAGAGTTCCAACTAGTCAAAAGTGACCAAATGGTGTAGAATTAGTGGATGTCACTAGTGAATGAGTGGGTGTTGTTGGTTTGAAAATATACCTATGGAAAGGTTGTGCACCCAAAAACCTTGACCAACATTGAGTGACCTTAAATTTTTAAGGCTTTTTGGTCAATATTCGAAGGAGACCGGTTCCTTGGGGATCCTAGCTAATTGCTAATGAAATTAATGGGGGGTGAAAAGGGTGCCGAAAGAAAGAAATGTAGTTGTAGCTAGAACTTATAGGGGTGCAAATTTAGCCACATAAAAATACATGCATTAACCAGCTTAAACCATAAAAATGAAGTAAATCACCTAACAAACCAACCGATTTTGTTTTCAATTAGAATTAATTGTATCTACTTGGAAGAGAATTCCAAAACCAGAGAATGAAGTGCATGAAATCCATATTACAGAATTAAAGCTAAATAATTCAACTAGTTTCATAATAGAAATAAGAAACATTCATATATACATGAGATAAAACAAAGACCAAACAACAATCCACTTGCATTTCTTCAATAGCAAAATGCTTCTACATGTAAGTTGTAAAGGCTTACGAGCTGATGTTTTGAATGCCTCACATATTACTATATATAGTTATTTACAACTGATTCTATTAATAATGATAATGATGTCTAATCAAGGGATGTTGTTATGTCAAAGGGTGTTCAAGTTGTATGTTATATTATACCACTATGCAATATGTAACCGAACAATCATGCTATGTGGGAGTGGGCTCTGTTGGCTACATCTGGTCCTTTGATTCATCTGACACATCTAAAAATTTTATTGCTTTATCCGTATGCACCTGCAGGTAGTGGGTCATTAACTCATGCAACCTAAATCTTGGTGTTGACCACTCCTAGGATGCTAAATGACTATCCACTACTTGTCATATGAATGTCAAGCTCTCTTTGCTGATCGCATGCTACATTTTCAAACAATTTTCATACTTAGATTTGTGGATTTTCTCTTCTTGGTGAATTTTGCACATCCTGACGAAGCATGAAATTTTTGGCATTGATGGGCTTTTGGGATCCATTCGGAGTTTGATAGCATCCCAATTTTATACCAAGCACCTTTTCTCATTCTTATGTGGCAATTTTTTGGGACCCATTCAAAGTTTGATAACAACCGGCTTTTTCACCAAGCCCAACACTTAGGCATTTTATTGAAACTCTTAACTTTCCTTTGTGGCAGGTTTTTGGGACCCATCCAAAGTTCAATAACAACCCACTTTTTTGCCAAGCCCAAAACTTAGCCATTTTATTGAAACTCTTAACTTTCCTCTATGGAAGGTTTTTGAGACCTATCCAGAGTTCAGTAGTAGTCCTCTTTTCAACCAAGCCCAACACAACCATTTTATTGAAAATCTTAACTTTCCTCTATGGCAGGTTTTTGGGACTTGTTTGTAGTTCGATAGCAACCCAATTTTCTACCAAGCCCGCCACTTAACCATTTTCTTGAAACTTTTAACTTTCCTCCTTTGCCTGAATGCAGAAACAGGTGGGTATGAGAAAAATTACCCACCTTCTTGGTGACTTAAAGGGGATTTTTACTTGCTAAAAAATAGAGGAACCAGATGACACTAGTAATATGAGAAAATACATAGCTTTCAATACAAGGAAGATGAAATAGATAGACCCATGCCACGCACAAAAAGGGGATAAAATCAGCTCGATAGACTGACCAAAGGAAAGAATGGGGATGACATGACTACAAAAATGACTACATTCAAAAATAAGGGGGTCATGAAAACTCTGTATATATATGCATGTTAGGAAAGGGGAAAGGTACAATGAGTTAGACCAAAAAGTAATACGCGTAAAAATGAGATAAAATCGACTCATTGATAAAACTTAGGAAAATCCAAGGGAGATAAACTTAGAACAAAATTGCATTAAGGGGACTTCCCTCACTACTAGTAGGAAAAACCCAAAATAAAAATGCCTATGGCTAACCTATTGGGAAGAAAAATACGGGAGAAGGGAGGAAAATAGATAAGGGGTATGGGACACCCCCCCAAAACTGTACCTCCATGAGCAAATTCTACTCTAGTTAAACCTCCATGAGAAAACTCTACTCCAACTACTAACTAGTTTAGGTCCAAGCAAGGTGCCCTAGTTCTCCTTCCATTCCTTGTCTTCTTTTTCACACACAATCCAACAAAAAAATTCTCTTCTTGAGTGTTCATCACCCTTCTAGCTATATTATCTATTTTTATCCATTTTTGATGATATCTTGATAAGTGTACCTTTATATAGTATGAGCCTAGGGACCTTATTTGTGCCATCTGACTGCTGCACTCGAGCACTATGTGTGAGTTGGATACTTCAAAAATTTTGCACTCTCAAAAGTATGTTTAGATTACATCATGTTTCCAGGTGAATTTCCATATGAAACCCTACTATCCTTCTATCACTGGTGCTGATGTCAGTCCTAAGCTTTGTCCATGGGTCACGGGGTCATCATCATGTTAGGAGTATAATACAACTGTACAAAAGCAGGGAATTTTATAGTACACTGATGAGACTAACTATATAAAATATATTCACTCTTATTTCTGCCATATGTATTTTATGATGCCCTCTCTGGTTCTTCTTTTTGATGCACTTGGGCTTTTGAACCAGCTGCTAAGGATTAATCCTAATGAACGACCACTTGAATGAACGAGATCTGCAATATTTGGCATACTTTGTTCCAATTTTATGCAAGAGAAATGGGGATGCATTTGAGCTCATAAATATATTTTTTTAACGTATAGTGATCCTTATAGGGAGGGTCACTGTATTTCTCAGCCACCTCTTCTAATTTGGCAAGAAGGTGAAAACGTTTATGGAAGATTGTGAACACTTGGTCAAATGCCACAGGTTCCTCCAATGTTTCAATATCGTGCTCATCCTTTAATTGGGATTCAAGCCATTATTTGAGCTCCTTATCTATATAAACATGTTTTTTGATATCCCAAAATCCTAGCCAACCATATCCTTCTCTTTTATGAGGGTAGCAAGAAATTCTCCATCATAATACATTGCATGGAATATCTATAGTATAAATGACCTACATTCTTCAACATCCTTCTCTAAATATTTTTCTAGCTAAGGATCCCTTTCTATGATCATCCTTCTTATTGTTGTTGCCTACAGAACCTTGCATAACATATACCTTTTTTGATTATCCAGTTTGGTTCTTGCCTCTATGGATATTGCGATGGTTTAGTTTAAATTTTCCAAGAAAGGAGGGAGGGTTCATAGAGTTTCCCCTTTTATCTTCTCCTAATAGTGAGACATGATCTGCTAGACCCTATCTTTAGATATCATGGGTCCAAGGGGCTTCTCATTCTCCTTCTACAGTTCTACTAGTTGCTTACAACTCATCCTCCAGGTTGGAAATTTTCATCCCTTTGCTAAAACTCTTTCTTATATGGAGCCCTATTGCGGATCTCTTTTAATACTTTCACCTAATTCTTTAGGGCATCTTGTTCTAGCTTCTCTCTGCTTACTTTGGTTTTTAGGGTTTGGATCCTCCTTCTGCAGCTTTGAACTTTATTTCTAAAGACTTTCCTTGCACAAAGAGAATGCCAAATTTTATGTGTAGTGCCCAAAGGGTTTCAACCTTGGATATTTCAAAGATATTCCTCATATGAATGTCAAATTTCCCATCCTCGGGCCTCATATATGTGATGGTGTTTTTCACTTTAGGCCGAGTAGTCACCCTAATTCCTTTTCCAATAATTGGATTGAGTTCATCATGGGTCATGGTAACTACCTCTTCCTTATTATCATGCAGTTGCTACTGCTCCTCCTTAACCCATTTTTTTTTGTTATCCTATATTATTTTTAGAATGTTAAAAACCTTCAACAAATCTTCTTCTATACTTTGGGGCATAAGGAGAGTGGTCAAGAAGGTTGGTAGTGGAGTAAGTGGGTATGATACCACTACTCAAGTTGAGGTTGCATCACCTAGCCTACCTTGGTGCTTTTGTGTTGATTATGGTGATGGTGGAGGTGATGGTCTCTGTTGTACCAAGGACATAGATGGAAGAGAAGGTGACCAAGGAGGAGATACATAATGACAATGACATTTAGAATGGGGTGGATAGAGAATATGATCACTGTGGAAGAGGTAGGGTGACAAAAAAATTAGATGAATATGGAGGCTGAGGTGGTTCTAGTGAACCTTGAGGTGGAATGGATAGAGAGGTGGAGGATAGAGGAGACACAATGAAAGATTTGATATTCTCATATTTGAGTAAGTTGGCAATAGCTGGAATCATCTCAAAATGCTAAGATGATTGGGGAGGTGATTCCACTAGAATTTCAATAGAAGGGGATCATTAGAGAGAAAAAGGTAGAGGGTCAATGAGAGGAGAATCAAGTTTAGTGGACATACCTTATCCTTGCGCTTCTCTCGATGGCTCCTCAACCACCTATTTTCCCTTTTAAATCCAAGTTATGGTGGTTGCTACTAATACTTTAGCCTTTTGAGTTCCTTATTGCACCCATTGTATTTTTTGTTTAGCTTCATGTGCCTTAAAGCTGCTAGAGATTGGATGCTCTTTTCTTCTCTTGCTCGGTTCTAGGTTCTGCCACTAGGGACTAGGTTATTTCTCTGGTTGTGCTCCAAAATATTTAGAAGCTCCAACTCTCCTAGTGTACATGAACTATTGATGATGATAAGGGAGGGTTTTCTCCTTGGTCTCTTTTTCATGAACTAGGCTATCCTATATCTGGAGCTCACTTCGAGTCTTTGATTCCTCTTCATCACCTTTGTCATCTTTCTTATCTTCAATTTTTGATAATCTTAGTAATTTCAGGAAAAGTTCCTTCTTAGTCATTTATCTATAGATAGAGAGCTCAAAATTTCTCCTCAAACTCCTTGTAAACCCTACCTAGAATTGTCTTCTTTGTTTTACCTCACTCACATTGCAAGATCCACCATTCTTCAAATGCCCACCCTTTCTTGTTTTTGATCCCTTCGATGAGCTTCAGGTTTATCTGTTATTCCTAATTAATTTATAGATAAGATATATTATTTGATGAATAACACATCCTCCATGATAGGTATTAGTGCATAGTTAGGTGCGTGAATGGTACCACTTGATCTTGTAGTAGATTTTTGTACTGCTCGACCTTCACATTAAGGTGGTATTCAAAATGTGGTGGCCTATTATTGATATCAACAAGCTTGATCTTAAGGAAGCCATATGGGTCATAATGCCATCTATGAGGCACTATCAAAAGTTTCAAGGTTGATAACTTCATTTCCAATGTTTGGTGTGTGGAATTATCTCTTTTGGGCATATTAATAGGTCCAAAATTCACAGGAAGCTAAAAAATCATTGTCTTATTTACTTCGGGGTCCAAACTCTGCTCGATGATATAGATTTGTCTGCACATCTCTAAAATGAATAACTAGTTTGTGACATAGAAGGGGAGCAAGTAAGAAAATTTGAAGAAACTAAAGAGTCAGATGATAGTTCATCCTTCAAATAGTACCAATCCTTGATTTCTTGTCAAGGACCTCTTAATGTCTCTTGCGCTTCACAATATAGGTACGGAAAAACTTTAGAAATATGTGCAAGAGTGGGTCCTAGGAACTTATTTTTGAACTCTAGGTAATAGTTTATTTTCCTTAGCGTGTGCATCTAGTCAACCACTGATCACATCTAACATTGCTCATATTTCTCTTAAATTTTCACATCGTGCCTCATGGAAAGCATGCTATAAATAAATAGCCAATAAAAATAGGAAGGATATGTGAATTCCTCGCTTTGCACCATTTTGAAGGCCATCAACTTCTTCCTAATATTTTTGACCAAAAATTTAGCCCATTCCACTCTGATAGACTTATGCACCAATATTACTCCATGAGACATACCCAGTTGGTATGGGTAAACAATGGCATTTGTCGACAACCCAAGTAGAATCACCAACATGGAAAGGATAGGTTGGACATCCAAATAAAATTTTTCCAATTTCCTAGGCCTATCCATAGAATCCTCTATCAATCTACCTAGCACTTTGACCAGCCATTTTCTAGGATTTTCATCCTTTAGAATTTTTCTCTGTTCCTCCAAAACAATGGTTTTGAGTTGCCTTGGAAGCTCCTTTGTAGGGACATATTTAATCACAAAAGCATTTTTAAATGTTTACGTATCTATGAATAATATATGCTATAAAGTTTTATTTTATATTGCATCGACACTAGTGTTAGAATTTGGTAATTACATTGACTAACTATGGGCAAGGATGTATTGGTATTGACATAAATTGGCTGAGTTGAGTCTACCACGGTGCACCCCCTGATGGTTGTGAGAGAACTTATTTGCTTTGTCTTCTGAGCCTTCATGGAAGATTTTTAACTTGGATTTTATGGTGATTACGGTGTCAAAAACACCTACCATTTTGTTAGCTAGCTCCTTAGGGACCTTTGAATTTATCATCCTATCGATCTTCTTGCTTACTCAACCTCTCAAAGGTATCATAACACCTCTAGAGAATACTTTGCAACTCTTTTCTATAGAACGTACTTGTACAAGGATTTTCCTTCTTGGTCTAAAAATACCTTGAGTAGTTCTACGTCGAATGGATATGAAGAACATGAAAGTAAAATGAAGGCATTGCTTATATTTAATTTATAGTGCTTAGCATCAAATAAGGGAGAGGCTGACAGGGTTGTTAAAAGGAATTTATACTAAATGAGGTAAATCTTCTTAGGCCATGATTTTTTTGATAGATGACTTTGACAATTATCCTTGGGAACGCAAACCATCAACCAATGGTGTTGATTATATGTTCATGCATAGGCGGTTTGTGTCAGTTGAGCATGCCAATTCAATATTCCTTTTTTTCCCAACTTCTTATGACATTCATGAGCTTGATATCTATTAGGGCATAAGTGATCATAGGTAGATCATGTTCAATATCTCATCTTATGTATTAATTATAACACACTTTTTATCCTATTGTAAAAAGCATGCCTACACTGCTACTCGCACGAAGAACAACTAGCATGCTCAATCAAAACCTGCCACTTGTGCTACCTCACAATATTTCTACTAGCCCTTTTAATGACATTATTATTATTCGGGCCTTTAAAGCCAATGTGGCCAGAGGGTGTGGATTCCATTGGTCTAGAGCTCGAATCTCCACCCAATGTCTCATTTAAGATGCATCTTTGGTCTAGTTACAAAAATTGTATTTATATCATTGCTAATATGGAGAACAACTGGCAGATTAAAACTAGAATTTTCATCTGGAAAATTTTGCACATTGCTAACCTTACCCTATTAAATGAACAACTTTATATGTGGAGATTTGGTGCATGCATGGAAATTTGGCATGAGTAATTGTCATAATGGAATTCAACTTGCTACCCATAACTTTAATTATTTACATCATTAGAACTAATAGAAAGAACAACTTATGTACACGTGCCATATATACATATATAATTTTGGCATCAATAGGACTAGGCGTAATGCTTGAGGTATTGGCCATTCACAAGGTACATAGGAATCGAGAGAAGTTGACCATCAAGATCGTGCAACTGATATGCATTCACATCTTTGCAATGTTCAATGAGATATGGCCCAGACCACATGGAGTCAAATTTATCATGTGCTCCTGGCTTCTCTTGGTGTACATCCCATTTTAAGACAAGATCATCCTCACTAAATGCTTTTGGTGCCACTTTTTTATCAAACCAATGTTTCACAATATTCTGATGTTGGCACAAATTATTATATGCTTTTTCATGTCTCTCTTCCAACTGCATTAATTCCATTAGCCTCTTCTCCATTGGTGGAAAATACTCTAGTTCCATTTCGCTCATAAATCTTAGTGCCAAAATTTCTTGGTTGATCAAAATAACAACCTCCTTCTTGTACACTAGATAACATGGTGATGTCTTCAGGGATTTCTTAGGAGTTATCATATCCATCCAAAATGCTTGATCGAGTAAGAGGTGCCAAATTCTAGGATTCTATTCAATGCTTCATTTGATTATCTTTAACAAATTTTTGTTTGAAAATTCAGTTAGACCATTTTCCTATCGGTAGTAATTTGAGGAAGCATTCCATTAGATGCAATATTTTTTGGCAAAGTCCATTGTTTTAACACCTATGAATGATTTACCATTGTCCAAAATGATAGTGGTAGGGATTTCAAACCTGGTGATCAACCTTTCCAAAAATTCAATGACAGTTTGTTGATCAACATGCTTAGTGGACTTGACCTCCGTCTACTTTGTGAAATAATCTATTATCGTTAAAATATACTTGTATCTAAAAGACAAATTTGGATTGATCATGCTAATGAAATCTAATCCCTATTGTTGAAATGACTCCTTTGTAATTACTGGTCAAAGTGGCATGGTAGGATGTTTATTTTTCTTGATGAACCTTTGAAATTTATCACAAGTTTTGACCAACCCAAATGCATCCGAGAAGATTGATGGCCAATAGTATTATGCTCTTAGAACTTTGGTTGCTATGGTTTTCTCAAAGTAATATACCCTTGAGAACCTGGTATGGAACTCTTTGAGGATATCCTATGTATTTTTTGAAGGTATGCATCTTAACAACACCCCATAAAAATTCCTCCAATAGAGAACACCGTTGATCCATGCATACTTTATACACTGTAGCCTATACCTCTACCTTTGGGATACCGTCAACCCTTTTGGGAATTTTCCAAAGTTGAAATAATATATTATCTAGGTATCCCATGTGTTAGGGGGAACTTCTTCTTTCGATCGGGTTGGATATGTTTCTTCTATAGATAGATTAATATCCAATATTACATATTTTGCCAATTGCTGGCATAATGCTCTATCCCTTATCAATTTTATGGGTTTGATCTCAACATCATACTCCTAAATTTTCATTACCCAACCTACTCTTTTGCCATCCATTTTTGACATCCAGATGCATCATGTACATGAGTTTTTTAATTTGAAACACAAAAAACCCGAATTTCTTAAATGATTTCATGATGACATATACTTGTTTTTTGATGAAATTGTATCTCTCCTCATGATATTGTAGCATCTAACTGAGGAATTTTATGGATATCTCATTGCTATCTCCTCCTTTTTGAGTGAGGACTGCAACATAGATTTCTTCTACTCCAAAGGTATGCAAAAATAAGTCTTTGGAATAGTCTATGTTGATGAGCACTAAATCCTGTGAAATCACTTCCTTGATGGTCGTGAAGGCACTTTTTTGGAGATCCATCTATTTTAAGTCCACATATTTTTTTAGCATATCCATCATAGGTTTAACTATTTGAGCGAAGTATGACATAAACTTCCACACAAACTTTATCTTCCTGAAGAATGACTGGAGTCCTTTTTTATTTAGTGGTAGAGGGAGGGCGAGAATAGCTTCTACCCTGTATGGGTTGGTAGCCAACCCTTCTTCAGATACAACATGACCCAAGATTTTCCCTTATTGCATGATAAATATGGATTTCTTTGGATTTAGTGAGACTCTAAATTCTTTCATATTTCAAAAACCATCTTGAGATGTTTTGCATGGTCCTCTTTTCTGTGAGAAAAAATTATCATATCATCTAAATAGACGATAATTACCTTGTTGACCCAAAATGAAAGTCCATTGCTCTTTGAAATGTGGCACCAACATTAGATAGACCTAATGAAATTGATGATAGGTGAAGGTGCCCCATTTAGTGGTGAATGGTATTTTGTGTTGATATTCATATTAGATCCATATATGATTGAACCCAAAAAATCCATCCAACAATGAAAATATCTTTGCCCTAGCCACTGCATGTAATATTTAATTGATCTAGGGAAGATATTAGTGATCCTTCAATGAGTTCTTATTCAATTTCTAAAAATTAACACAGATCCGAATATCTCCATTCTTCTTTCTTATAGGCACCAGGTTGGCCACCCAAGTAGAGTGTTTAATAGGATAGATTATCTTAGCATTCAACAACTTCAAAATATTCTATTTCATTAAGGCTTCTATATTTGGGTTGACTAGCCTTTGTTTCTATCAAAAAGGTTTTGCATCTGGTTCTAATCCAATGGTGTGTTGTATAGTGTCCTTATTTACACCTTGAGGTCATCATAGGTCCAGGCTATTATGTTATTGAATTCTCTGCATAATCTCTTGATATGACTAACTTCTCCTTTTGAAAACTACACCCCTACCATGAAGCCTTTTTCAAGCACTATTTGAACTTCCTTATAGCCCTTGATGTCAACTTCCACCAAATAGCCAACTGGTTGATCACTATTATCGAATATACTTTCAAGGGTTATCAACCCTTTTGGTATGTGGTTGTTTTTTACTTGAATAAGCTTTCCTTATTCATCCTTTGATGATCTATTGGTTGAACAATTCATTTCATGTATCAAAAAATCCACCACCTGCTTATCACTCTCTGATCTATCCTAAAAAGCATACACCCCTAATCTAGTAACAATTGAATCACATAAAGAAGCATACAAGAATTGACAAATTGAATTAAACCATAAAGAAGGGTTTCTTTTATTAAATTTCCATCAATTCAAGATTACAAATCCATCCCTCTTAGGGATACCCAATGTGATACAATGTTACAATAATAGGAAAACCCCTCGCAAGGGTAGGTGTAATCCGTAGGCCTTTTAGAATGACACGAACTGCTCTAAGGTGTCGATGACCTTCTTCTCCATGCTTAGAGGTATTTGCTGCATTGAATGGCATGACCCTGTTAATCCTGCATTCAAGAAACAACAAGAACTTGTTAAAAGCAAAGATAGCCTCTCTTGATGAGGCCTTTAAAGGGTATTAACATAAAAAGATGTCATGACTAATAATAATCAAGAAAATGCAAGAAAGATGCTAAAACTATGCAAAACATGAAAATATTGTCAGAAATCCTGTAAGCTAAATCACATCTAACTATCTAGTGGCCTAATTACAAGATTGAAAGCATGGAGGCATGAAAAATATTCATTAAAGTGTTAATTGCTACAATGAACAACATTTATCAAACATTCTAAATCTATCGGTCAGAATCTCTAAATTGCTAATTGAACCACTAATAAGGCTAATCTAACCTAGCTAAATAATCTGCAAAAGGAAAAACAAGGGAATCTGCCCTGATTTGCTCATCGTGGGTCTGATGCATGGGTGGCACTATTCACCACGGCTAAAAGCCACGACGGAGCTCTGAGTAGGTTTGCCCTCCAAATCAAGGCTTTCTCTCCGATCCACCTTGTCAAATTGATGTCCAAGGGTCGCCTCTGTGTCCTCTGATAGGTTTGGTGGTTGAATTGATCTGATGGTGCACGGATTGCATGAATTGATATTTCTTGGCTCTCCTAGGCTCCTAGGGCTTCCATGGCAATTTGATCTCCAATTGGGTAGCAAAAGTATCCCTCTCAATGCATGTAGTTGGCTATGCAATTCGATAGGGCTTCATTGCTCAATTGATAAATGTTTCTCCAGACTTATCCCCAATTTGGAGGGGGATCTTATAGCATTGGCCTAGGGCTAGGGATGGCTTCCTCATGAAGCCAAGATCAATATTGGGTGGTTGAGCTTGTTGAATGGAAGGATCCAGAACCTTCCTCGCTCAAACCACTCCAATCTGCAACCAATTGGCCATTGCAACCAACTTTGGGTCGGATGAAGGCCAACTGATTCTCAGTCCTGACCATGGATGACAAGCGCGGGTAGAACTGCTAACCGTGGGTGTCATCAATGACTAGCACTGACTAGGCAAAGGTGCCCAATTGAGTGGTAAAAACCACTGCTATACCTTGGATCTATCCAAAGGTCTTCCATATGGTCTTCTAGCATGTCCCATATGAGTAGTCGCCTCGGCATGACGCATTTTAGGTGTCTACAGATGCCCCTTTTGAGATGCGTTGTGATATTGAACAACGCTGAGAAAAAATAGACCTCCTAAAATGATGTCGTAGGTTGGATGATGATCATTGATCTGATCAACATTAGATGCCCCGAGTCCAACAAAAGGATGCGCATCCTCGAATCATTGCTTCTAACTCGATAGAAGGCTTAAATTTGAAAAAGTTTGCACTCGTCATCAGACATTCGGATAGCATCAATGCCAAGTAGGCTTTCGCGCCTATCAATCCGAAAGGAAGAGAGTTACAAACTAACTATCATATTTGCTATTTTCCCCAAGCAAAGGGGTAAGCTTATGATAGTCTTTAGCAATGATTCGCAAGGACGAACGCAATTTTGACAAGATCAAGGGATCTACTATTGACTTTGATTATGATTTGATATTATGACTACCCCCTCAAGCGACGAGTCGATGAGGGTAATGACAATTAAATGAAGCGACGAGGTCGCTTGACCACTATGAATGATCTTTGCACAAATTAAGATTTAGCATTTGAATACTTGGCAAGGCCTAATCAGCTATGATTACACCATTTAGAATAATTGCATATTCCTATCCCATGGAGCGGTCCAGCCATGAAGGCCTTCTTAGGGAATCAAAATGATAGCAATGTCCATTAGGCTTGTAGTGAATCATAATGTCGATGATATGCTGAAAAGTGTCATAGGAGAATTGCGATGAATATCTCGTTCCCATGGAGCAGTCCGACTATGTAGGCCTTCTTAGGGATTGAAATGAAGCATAGCAATTCTAAGATGATGAATTTACCCCAAATGTCCTTATGGTAATTTACTCATCTTGTCGGATTGCATGGATCGCAAGTCGCTGCAACCGCCAAGTGTATAGGGTAAATAACTGAATACGAGGTGCATTTGGCTTTTGATTTATTTGTTTTTTTGTTAATTTTGAATTTTTTGAATTATCTAGTCTGATTAACATCCTTGATTTGACCTTTTAAGGCTCTCCATGGTGGGAATTTGGAGAAATTAATATGGTTTGCTAACCATGCCTATCAAAGAGGGCCAATTCCTTAACCATGGATGGAAACCATGGGCAAAAAACCCTAATCCGGGGACCATGGATGTCAACCATGGGCCGCACCAAAATAAAAAATTATATAAGGTTTTTCGCTTTGTAAATTTTCATTATTCACCTGACAGCGATAGTAAAACTGAGAGCTCTGGGAGGTAAAAACTGCATTCTGACATGGAATGCTGCGAAAACCTGACACAATTCTAGTTTTCCACATCGATGGCCGATCAGCCGAAAGCTTCGACCAGTGGAGGAGTCGGTGCTTCTAAGGTAACTCGTAAATCGAGACCTCGCAATTACATTACCGGTTTAAAATTAACCACACTAAATAATGGGTTAACGAATCTCATTAAACTATCGGTAACGAACCACACCCTAGCTAGGTTTAGCATAGGTTAGATTAGAGGGTGGGTTACTTAATTTTTTAGGGTTTTGGGGTTATTTATGGGGAGCACATGACCCTAAAAAGGTCATGCCCCTTAGCCGTGGGTGGTAGATGCGGCTCCCAATTGGCAAATTGGGGGCTGCAATTATCAGGTGGGATTTAAATCCCAATGGTCATATTTTTGACCATTGCTTCTAGGACCCGCGATGCGCATGAGTTAGAAATTTTTCAATTTGTTTAATTTTTTTATTTTTCTAGGCAATTAATGCCATTTATTGCAATGTTGAAGTGCTTTTTTGATGTTTTTGAAATTTGTGATCATGTGTTGACATGTTTTTGTGTTTTTATGCATTTTCAAATTTGTTTTGATAGTTAGAATTATTTTTCATTGTTTTTCTTTGTTTATTATTTTTGTTACTCAGACTTTGACTAACAGAGCGAGGGAGACCGATCTCCTTCGTAGCCTTCATGGTGATCTCACTCCTGGGGAGTGAGATTGGTTCACTACTATGGGGTTCGGTTACATCTTGAACCTCCCCACCATCCGGATTGACCAGGCATACTTGACTGCTTTGGCCCATCGCTGGGATGCGCGGACCAACACATTTCACCTATCGATGGGTGAAATGACTATCACTTTGGAGGACGTCTACCGTATCTTCCACCTACCCATTGATGGTGAGGCCATCACGTCTTCTCCGACTATGGCCAGGAAGGTCGTATTTGATTCCATATTTGGTAGATGGAGTACTGAGGCCCAGGACCGTAATGCCCATGGAGGCATCCATGTCGAGGAGTGGTTCCAGGCCAGATTCTTTTCACAGTGGGAGGCTATGTTTATGCACTTGATTATTCAGATAGTCCTCCCAGATTCTTCAGGCGTGAGGTTCCCTTGGAACCTCCTGGCTCGGACCAGAGAGGTTATGGTGAGCTCGATTATGCGGCCTCTCATTCTATCATGGGGGAGCACCCTATTAGCATAGCTCTACCATGAGCTGTATCAGATCACACACCATAGTAGAGTAGGCATCAGCTACAACATCCTCCTTCAGATATGGGGTTGGTAGCACATCTTGATTGAGCACCCCATGGACTTGCCCCTAATGATTACTACTATTGATGAGGGGAGTCAATGCTATACCTTGCTAGCCCTGGGAGCGAGAGGGCTTCAGGAGTAGGTCTCATGCAGGAGACCTAGAGCATTACATTGCTAGATTTGCATAGCTCCACCCTGAGCACATATGGTGGTGATCGTATATGGACTGCTCGACATGGATAGATGCGGATAGGACTTACACGGGTGCAAGAGATAGATGGATCTTCGATCGGAAGGTCGACATACATGAGTACCACTTCTATTCTCATATCCTAAGGTAGTTTGGGATCTAGCAGGATGTCCTAGAGATGTCGACTATCTATAGATGCCTGGTCCTCAAGAGGGACCTGACATGGCCCTAGGTGACTCCCCTAGGGGATGAGGATGATGACTATCAGGAGTCAGGCCTAGCGGATGTAGGCACTACTCTGGACTATGATGGATGGTGGGCAGATTTCTAGTGGCATGGAGAGGGTCCTCTAGGCCGACCAGCTGGTGGATTCATATTAGAGGGCATAGAGGTGGATCCTTAGGGGTGCAGGACCTTCTAGTGAATAGAGGGTGCATAGGGTGTAGAGGCCGCTACAGAGGAGGGCCCATAGGTGGAGGTAGAGGAGGAGGTATTAGAGGAGGGTGAGGCACCTCCGGATAGTGATATTGGGTAGTTGAGAGCCCAGATTGCCGACCTCTAGAGCCAGGTTGGGAGACTATAGACTCAACTACTTCATAGGGATACTACCATCACCACTCTAGAGGTGAATCTAGCACACAGGGAGAGGTAGTGGTAGGGATATGAGGAGGAGAGGACAACTCTCCAGGCACAGGCTACCACTATAGACACTAGGATCACACAGCTCACAGGTGAGCGAGATCTGGCATAGGCATAGTTGAGTGTCATGACTACTGAGAGGGACCTACTTAAGGTAGTGAGGGGAGATCCCTCATCTTCATAGGCTATCATGCCACCTCCGATAGTGCCCTCTACTTTGCTACTAGGAGGTCATGATCCCATGGCAGAGATCAGGCGTCTACATTCCCTCATGGAGGAGGGTAATGAGGAATACAATGCATGTAGCCCACATCGACCAGTTGGAGGGTCATATCAGGCTGCTAGGTGGGGAGGTTCTAGAGGATACCCACACTATAGGGACTCAGAGGACCAGATCTAGGACCAAGGAGATAGGGTAGTATTTTTCTAGCTCGAGCCATAGGATGCATAGGACTGAGAGGACTCATAGGTCTTCGAGCACTCATGGTGCTAGCTCATAGAGGACTCATAAGGATGGTGGAGGTGCCTCATAGACTGGGGGTGCAGGCCCTATTTAGTACAGATCTTAGAGATACTTTGTTGTACTATTTTTGAGTGTAAGGTCGAGGACCTACACAATTGTAGCCTATGGGCATTTTGATATACCTTGATACTATGTACTCTTGACACAAAAAAAAAAAAAAAAAAAAAATATATATATATATGATATGATAGTTCATCTCATTATATGTGTACTTTATTTTTGGTATTTTATGTTTATGTTATGCACATGGATGCAATGCATATATTTGATTTATTGCTATATGATGTGATGTATGGATGACATGCACTAGCTATATGATGTGGATGCAATGATATACATGTGTAGATGGACTACTTTATGATGCTATGTATACGAATGCAATGTTTGATGTTTAATGCAATTTTGATCTGCTTCACTTGTATGCATTTACTTTATGTTGTTTATGACATGATTCATGCCATGTTTGTATTGCATGTATTTTTGATGATATTGAGTTATTGTAAATGGACATGTATGTTTTAATCACTTAAAACACAATGTATGCAATATGATATGAGGTTTTAACAATCTAATGGATGACACCATAGAATGTATAACAATCATGGATTGTAATTGCTTTATCTCTTTGTGAAAGATAGTACACCCATATGTGAGATGTAATGATGTATTGTTTTATGTTCATAAGCTTTTGTGAATTAAAAGAATATGTATAATATAATCAGTGGCCATCTAAATATCATTTCTGACATCCATCCGGTATCTAATTATATAGTACAAATAATTCTAATAAACAAACTCTCATAAAAGAAATTGATTTTTGATGATTGCATTTGAAAATTTGATTGTTGCTATTTGGGAATTTTTGAGGTTTACCATGAGACTCAAACACCCTAGTTGACTGATCAAAAGTTGTATACTAACCACACTAGACTTCTGAAACATAAGGTTTTCACTAGGATAGGCCCTAACTATTCATTATCCCTATGTGTGCAAGTGAGTATATTTGATAAGGCACAAGCATACCCCGATGTCAAGCGGGATTCTTTCAGCCCATTGCTAAGATCGGGGGTCCACAAATGTCTTACCCAATCCTAGGTTTAGATTTTAGTTGGACTAGACCACTAGGCGATACATGACACCTGAAGCTAGCTCTTCCACATTCAAACATTGGTCTATACATAAGTGATATGCTAATGCATCAGACATATCATCATGCGTAAGGTACAATAGTGCTGATAATTCTAGGGATTCAAGTTCACCCCTTCTTTTCTTCAATTTTTTGGGATACTTGCTCATATAAAGTGATAAAAATCACTATTTATTTTTGTACTATAGTGATAAAAATCACTATTTATTTTGTACTTTCTCTTTTTTCTTTTGAGCAAGGGATTTGATACTGATTTTACTTTCTTTGTACAATTTGATCTTCATTTGATCTAACTTTTTGGGATTTACATTTGATAATTTGCTTCAAAAACTTCCTTTGGGGATTTTACTTTGGGAAACTATTTATGGGATATCGATCTTATGATATCAATATGGGATATCAATCTAGGATGTCGATCTATGATATCGATCTAGGGTATCAATCTGGAGGATTGATCTAGGATATCACTCTGGGATATTGCTCATTTTAACGTAAGCAAGGGATTTTGGGTAGGGAATAAACTTGTCCTTTTGCCAATTGCCAACATTTCCCATACCATCCATACAAGGGGATAAGCAAGAATAAATATTTTCACCTCAGGATACTTGGTCCTGCTTCATGGCTTTCATCTTCCCCTAGTCCTTATTAGGATTGTTTAATTTGTTTATTAGTGATAGGATTCTGATATGCTAAGGGCTATACTAACTAGACCTCAACTACAAAAGCAAAGCAAGCTTTCTATCAACTCTTGAGAAGACCTCTAGGTATGGTTGAATGATCAAAAAACCTTAGTATATTCTTCATAGCAACAAGATGGGTTGTGTTGAAAAACACAATTACTCACAAGGGTGATAAATAGATGAAAAATATAGTGCATAGATGCATGATTGAAACACAAACGTGGTGTCATTTGTAAGATTGTTAACACAATTTGTTCTAATGCAAGTGCGATGGATGAATATACCTAATGCAATGCAAATGAAATGCAAAATGAAATGCAATGCAAATGATGCAAATGATTTTTTATTTTTGATATTTTTCCAATTTTTTTATGGATTTTAACATTTTGGTTTGACCAAAGAGCTTACAGATGCCTTTGGAGCCTTTTGGGATTGACCAAGCGGTTTTGAGAAACCCTTGGAGCCTTTTGGAGAAATTGGAGTTTGGGATTGACCAAGCGGTTTTGAGAAACCCTTGGAGCCTTTTTGGATTGACCAAAGGGCTTATAGATGAAACCTTTGGAGCCTTTTGGGATTGACCAAGTGGTTTTGAGAAACCCTTGGAGCCTTTTTGAGTGACCAAAGGGCTTACAGATGCCTTTGGAGCCTTTTCTGGTTCTTAGGCATAGAACGCTTTAAGATGAAGGATATTGAGAGGTTCAGGCTCTTCAACTCCTCCAAGCGATGTCAAGTGATATGTCCTAGGTCCAATCTTCTCCGAGATCATATAAGGACCTAACCAGTTAGCTATGAATTTGTCTCACATTTTTGGTGGTAAATTTGAGTTCTGTTGGTTCTCTTTCAGCACAAGATCACCAACCTCAAAGTCTCTCAGATGGACTTTGCTATTGTAAGCTCATTTTAAGCACTCTTGATAAATGTGGAGGTGCTCAAGGGCATTCACATGATGTTCATCAAGTAGCATCAATTGATCTAGGTGAGCTTGTCGCGCAGTGTCATCATCAATGAACTCTTTCAATGTGATGCACAACGTTGGAATTTCCAACTCTAGGGGTATAATGGCCTCAGTGCCATATACTAGTGAAAATGGAGTTGCCCTAGTGGGTGTCCGAATGCTAGTCCTATAAGCCCATAATGCAAGGGGCAACTGGATATGCCAATATTTGTGGTGCTCTTGTACCATATTTTTCAATATGGAGACCACTGTCTTGTTTGAAGCTTCAACCTACCCGTTTGCTTACGGATAATAAGGAGTCACAAAACTATGTTTGATTCTATATTTAGACGTCAAAGCTCTCACAGTTTTGTTCTTAAATGACGTTCCATTATCCAAAACTATCTTGGATGGTATCCCAAAATGACTAATGATATTGGTGAGTATAAACTCAGCAATACGTGCTCCAGTTGTCATTGTTAAGGGAATAGCCTCCACCCACTTAGTGAAATACTCAGTAGCCATAATAATAAAAGTATGTCGACCCGATGATGGAGGAGAGATCTTACCTATGAGATCAAATCCCCACTGAGCAAATGGCCAAGCCACTTGAATGGGTTGTAAGGCCTATGATGGCAGGTGTGTAAGATTAGCATGATGTTGATATTTAATGCATTTCTTGACATACACATTGCAATCCTTCTCCATAGTGGGCCAATAATAACCCATGCGAAGGATGCACTTGATGATAGCCATGCCACTGAAATGGCCATCACACGTACCATCGTGAGCTTCTAAAATTGCCCAAGATGACTCTTGGGGCTCAAGACAATGAAGGAGAACTCCATCGTAGCTTCTATGGTATAGGATGTCTGCTAACAAGACATACTTTGTCACTTTCTATTTGAATGTGCATTTTGCGGCATGCGATAATCCCTGAGGGATTATACCAAGTTTAAGGAAGTCATATATCTATGATGTCCAGTTATGATAAGCTTCGGCCTCGACCGACAAGACAACATGCTCCCCCTGCGGTTCTACATTTGTAAATGCAGACTGGGAAACAACCCTGTGGTGAATGGTAGTACCACTCCCCATTGGATCCTACGAGATCAAAGACCCCTAAGATGCTCTCTTCAGAAAGTCTCTGGCTCTGTAGAACCACTCATGGTTTGGTTCTACATGAATCATGTTGATTGACTCTTTGTTATCCAATGCTTCGCGTTGCACAACAGAATGTGACAACGTTTTTACATGGATGGTAGTGAAATCGGCAGATGGATTCTGAGGGATTAGAGATCCCAAAGATGCCATTGTGTCTGCAAATCTATTGGATGAATGAGGGATTGCCTCGATGTCATACCATTCCAGTCGAGCTAGATATGTGTCAACAAGATCCTTGTAAGCTTTCAATACTAGGCATCGACATTGAAATAGTCCCTTAACTTGGTTCACAATGAGAAGGGAATCACCAAAGATATTTAGCCTTTTTATCTTCATGGCGACAGCTATTTGGAGACCCAAAATTAGGGCTTCGTATTCAGCATTGTTGTTAGTGCAAGGAAAGTCCAACTTGAATGACAAGGGCATTGGAGCTCCTTGTGGCGTGAACAACACTATTCCTGCACCACCCCCTTGCTCACACTTCGAACCATCGAAGAACAAGGTCATATCGGCTTTGTTTTCCGGTTCTTCGGGTTTGGGTGCTTCTGATAAGGCAAAGACTGCATCATCAGGAAGCTCTATGGTGAGGGGCCTACTATTTTTGAGAGGCACCTCAGCCAATTGATCTACTATGACTTGTCCCTTAATGGAATTTTGGCTTATGAATTCCAAATCAAATTCTATCAGTAGCATGATCCACTTCATAGTACGTGTATTATGATATGTCTTGCTCATCATATACTACAAAGGATTTTGTTTGGATATGACATATGTCGTATGACTCAACATATAGTGTCACAATTTCTTGGTAGCGAACACTACTGCTAAACACAACTTTTCCACATATGCATATCCGATCTCATAGCTCACCAAGGTTCGGCTAATATAATATATGGCTTGTTCTTTGTCTTGCACATTCTTTTGGGCTAACATGGTTCCCAATGCAAAGTCGGTTGCCGATATATATAGTAAAAATGGCACATCTGGCCTTGGTGGAGCTAGCACTGGCGGCATCACCAGGTATTGCTTTATCTCAGCAAAGGCTGCTTGACAGTCCTCATCCCAATTGAATGGGACCCCCTTGTGTAGCAGTCGATTCATGGGTCAACATTTATCCGATAATTGAGCGATAAATCACTTTATGGATGCTACTTTGCCCTGAAGGCTTCTTAGTTCTTTGATGTTCGTGGGGGGACGCATTTCCAAAATAGCCTTGACCTTTTCTGGGTCAACTTCGATGCCTCATTTTGAAATGATGAATCCTAAGAGCTTTCTTAAAGTTACGCCAAATACACACTTCTTAGGATTCAACCTGACATTATGCTCTATCAGGCGATCGAAGACCTTCTTCAGGACCTCCGCATGCTCAGAATGCAATAATGACTTTGCCAACAAGTCATCAATATAATCTTCTAAGATTTTATGCATATAGTCATGAAAGATATATGTCATAGCCCACTGATATGTGGCACCAACATTTTTAAGGCTGAATGGCATAACTTTATAGCAAAATGTCCCCCATGGCGTTATAAACATGGTTTTATGTTGGTCTTCGGGCTTAATCCAAATTTGATTGTAACCAAAAAAACCATCCATTAAGGAGAGCATCTCATGACCTACAGTTGCATCTACAAGAGCATCGATATTCGACAATGAAAATGAATCCTTTGGTGTTGCCTTATTCAGGTCTCTAAAATCCGTACAAATACGGATCCTTCCATCAGGTTTTCCTACAGGCACCATATTGGATACCCATTCCGGATAGTCGATGGAGATAACAAACTCTACGTCCAACAACTTTTGCAACTCATCCTTAACCATTAAGGCTACTATTGGATGCATCTTCCTGAGTTTTTGCTTGATTGGCTTCTTTGATAGATCTAGCGAAAGGTTATGAGTAACCAATTTTGGATCTAGACCCGACATATCCTTGTAAGTCCAAGCAAAGAGAGCAGGTCTCTCTCTCAGTAGAGGGATGAGGTTGGCACGCTCATCAGGAGTCAAACTTTCTCCAAATTTAACCTTCCTTGGATTGGTGGGATCATTACTGATATCCACTTCGAAGGTTTCCTCTACTGACATATGGGATCCCTCCTCAAGCTGATGAGGCATAGGGATCAAGTGGATGTCATCTACTGGGTTTATAGGTTCCTCATTGGAAGCATCCTCAACATGATAGACATCATGTGCACAGCCTAGCGCAAAATGGAAAGGTTGCAACATTTCTTCATTAGGGAAGAAATCTTCAGGCTCTAGAGGTGAATCAATGTGATCCCAATCGATAGCATCTACATTTAAATGCAATGGTTTGGATGGATCGACTGGATTATGGAGTGGAGTGGTCAAATCAATGGAGATCATGTTGATGAAATGGATCATGTCTCCAGGACCACGTGCAAGTGACTCATCATTAGCAAAACTACCATCCTCGAGATGTGGTTCTAGGGGTATGGGGATCTCTGAATCCGGTCTATGAATAGACTATCGGATGGGATCATTGGGCTCAAGGAGCTCCATGTACGTCGATGGATCGGGAAACACCATATGATAAATCACATTAAGATTCGGTGGTCTCCCTCTAAGGCGAGGATGGAGATTGATCTCTCTGTGCATCTCCTCAGTCGTATACGGCGCATTGCGATAGCGTAAGTAGGGAGGTCCTAAGTAGGCTCTCTCTATCTCATCTTCTTCATCACTATCATAATATAGGCCCTCATTCACCCCCATAGGAATGGGATGCTCTAGAAAATGTGGCCCCATATAGGTTATCTCTTGATCACTATCATCATTATCCGGTAGAATCGGGTACAAACATCGTAAATACGATACTATCGAATAGACCGACTCAGCCTCATCCTCCGATTGATCATCGGGTGAGGACTCACTGTCCTCTCCTTCACTGTAGCTAGGTCCACCTATCTCGAAAATGGACTCTACTATATCCTCATCGGAATGCCCTTCCAACTCGGGATCTATCACTATGATAACATCTTGACCCTACATGCCCATGTCGTCGGTTGCTCCACAGATTTGTTGACCAAAGTTTTCTCTTGGTAAATCATCTGGACCGGCGTCCACCAAGATATCCTCATGATATGTCTTGGGTGGTGCTATGGTGATGTAAGACACCATCCGGTTATCCCTCTGGAATGCAGAAGGATTAGGGTGATACGGATTGAAGTCAACCTCACCCCCAGACTAAGGTACAGGTGGTCTAAAGATACCATGAGGAGTTCAGCCTATCCTCCACTGTAGAATCCCAACCCGAACCTATCAGTAGGTAACTGATACTATGGTTCTATAGGCCTCTTACACCCCTACTCGAATAGTCTAAGACCGTAACCATGCCAATGGTAATGCTCAAAGTATCACATGGCATAGTCCGGGTTAGAAAGATAATGAACATTCATGGTGAATGGTTCATTATCATCCTCATCCATGGGCATGGGAGATGTGATCTGGTCTAGCCCTCCATAGATGAAGTTGGTTTGGTTAGGTGGTACCCCCAATGGTTCCACCATCCCTATGGGAAGGTGATGGGCTCGCGGTCGGCCCATGTCATGTGCAGTCTCGATAATCGGTGTGAACATCACATTCTACACAATGTATTCCCCTAACCCAGGATTAACCAAATGGATGGTCACCTACGATGCAGATGACCCTATTGAAGATGCAGGTGAAGCAGGTTGAGGTGCCTCTTCGACTCTTCCTTGAACTTCCTCTACTTCCATGGGAGTAGGGGTTTCAATGATAACTAACTTGGGCTTTTGCTTTATCTTCTTTTTGCCCACCTTTTCTTTCAACTTCCTATCATCCCATTGTATCGTAGATGCAGTCGGTCTAATGGAAGTAGTTGTTGTGTGCTCTAATATTTGAGATACGGACGTTGCGGGTCTAGCACACACTTCTTTGATTATACCTCCTAGATATTTGATTGGTGATGTTGGTCGCACATCCAGGTGCATTGAGGGGAGCATAAATTCCCTCGACAAATCTGCTAGATTCATGTATTTAAAGGGTTCTTCATCCGAAGGCACCACGTGAACCTGTCCCTCATGAATGTATTTGATACACTAGTGTAGAATAGAAGGGATGCAATGCATTTCTCTGATCCAAGGTCTCCCTAGAAGTATATTATACTACATAGCACCTTCGATTACATGACACATCACCGGGATGGTCTTCAGTCCCACCTGGATAGGTAAAACTATAGTATCGATCATCGAGCATAATGCATCATTGAAAGCTCTCAACGTGAAGGTAGAAGGAATGATATGCATCTTGGGTAACTTCAAGTGAGTTAACGCCTTGGTAGTTATGATATTGATCGATGACCCCATGTCGATCAAAACCCGCTTGAATGGTTTGTGATTCACACAAGCGATAATATGCAATGGTGGGTCTGCTATAATAGTGGAAACCATCTTGACTTCGTGGTCATGAAATTGAATGACCAGTTCTTGACACTATTGCACGTGCCCCACGAAGTGTGTAAATGCTTTGGGATCCTGAGGCTGCACTTCTATGGACCTTAAAATGTCCATAAGCATCTCCCTATGCTTAGGAGACTATTGAATAAGCTCATAAATTGACAACTTTGCTGGAGTTGTCTGTAGGTTTTGAACCAACCTACTTCTGATGGTCACCACCGGTCTAGTTGGTGGGCCGGGCACATATTGGGCTGGCCTTGGAGGAGGCACAACTTGGACCCTAATAGGCATTGGAGGTTGATTCGGTCATTCATACCTCACGTTCCTCATGACAACGTTGACCATGCCAATGAACCCATGGGTTGGTGGTTCGATGCGCACTTGGTTGACCTAGCCAACATTATTCCTTGGTGCCTCATGATTAGGTAGAGGATTTTTGTAAATCCCCATATTTTTATTGTCAGGCACTTGCGGGTTGTCGACAAGAAGCGTACCTCTCTCGATCATATTTTGCACAAGATGTTTGAAGGACCAACATACCTCGATGTTGTGGCCTTTCATTCTATGGAATATGCAATAATGATCATCTTTATAGCCTTTAGGCTTAGGTTGATTTGGATCCACCATCTTGACTTCGGGTAAGTTAATAGCCTTCGCCTCGCATAACTGATGAAAAATCGAAGTCAACGACTCTGATAATTGAGTGAATACGTGAGGTGGGTGTTGCTCCTTATTTTTACCCTTATAATTGTTATTGCACTGCTCGTACTATGCAGGCGAAGGTTGGGCCTGATAATTTTGCTTTTGTTGCCCTTTTTCTCCCTTTTGAAGGTTCAACACTACCTGATTAACATGGGTCGGCTTGGCCTGATGTCTCTCAGTGCTTTTCTTGTGTCCCTCCTTATTCCTAAGCTTCAAGTTACCCTCCTATAACTTGATGTCCTCAATCACCTTGGCTTGCACCAAAGCCTCTTCGAATGTCTGGTATTACTGCAACTGTAGCAATAACAAAATGTGCTTGGCATAATTCTTCATGAACATTCATGTTAATTCAGAGGATGGGATGGAGAATGGCAGCTTTGCCATCATTTTCCTCCATCACTTTCCATAATCCATCATTGGCTCATCATCATGTTGCGTTAGAGCGGCCAGGTCGGATAAGTTTACCTTCTTCTTGACATCGAAGGAGAAGCGTTCAAGAAATGCATCAGCTAGTTGTTTGAAACTAGTGATGTTGTGCCTCTTTAGTTGGTTGAACCACTCTCAAGCTAGGCCTGAGAGGGTCATGATGAAGGTGCATAGGAGCAAAGCATCATTGCTCTCAATCTGAAAGCACATATCTAGGAAACTAGTCACGTGCTCCTGTGCATCTTCCTCTCCTTGAAACTTGTCCAACCTAGGCATCTTGAAATGCTCAGGATATGCTAGAATAGGCACTGACATGCATAGAGGTTCATTATGAATTTTGTTCAAGGTAGGCTTCTGATAAGCCATTCCTTGCTTCTCTATGGCTTGAACCTTCTCTGCTAAGGTCTTGTAGGCTTGCGAGGAAAGAAACTCCTCCTCTCGAGATTGCCTTGGAGGCGGCTTCGAAGGTAGGTTCTTCCTCGGTCGAGGTGGGGGACTAGGCTCACCCTCCTCCTTGAATTGGGAGATTTTAGGATACTCTTGTTCTAATTCCTCTCCCACTTCATTCTCATACTGCCTATGCTCATGTTGTTCGAACATTGGACGTCGATCTCTGTGTTGAGTCGTATGGCGAGTATGGGTGTCTATGTTCTCAGGGTGTAACTCGGGCTGTGAAGCCACTCGTCTATCGACACGCTCCCTGATCTCACTATGAGGATGTAAACCGATGCTAGCCAATCGATCCTCTCTCTCTACATGCTCCTTCTGATCAAGGATGCATTGTTCACGCATGCGTTGTTCATACAATTTTTTCCTGATGAACCTCTACCTCTGAGTATTCTCATTTTTGAGGTGCTCTTTCTCTACATGAACATCCTCCAATTGATCTTGGAGAATCTACCTTCTCTACTCCGACATCAGTCTATGAGCCCTATCAAGATGATCGACCATATGAGGCCTCAGAGGGGTGTGCTCTATTCGAGCGACTTTATGGGTATGTCCTCCAATGGACTGATTCACCACACTCTTGCCTCGATCTATAAAGATGGCATTCATGTCAGGCTGTCTCCTATACTCAGTGCCTGCATGCGATGCAGGAGCATGCATGTCTCGAGAATGCTTGGAGCACTCTCCAGGTTCTCGGGTGGTCCTAATGGTGCCTCCACTACACATGCTCACGGGTCGAGAGGGTGCAGGCGTAGGCTTATATCCTAGATGCCCTAGGACCTTGTCTAGACCATCCAATTGTTTGCTACGCCATGGCTCATGAGGTGGCATACCATTTGCTCCCACTTTGGATATATCTATGGTAAACTTAGTATGTTCACCCCTATAGGGAGTCTGTGTGGGCCTATGCTCGGAAGTAGCCCTCTCTATTCACCCCTGAATGGGTGGATCTTGGACATGTCTATGCTCTAATGGTGGAGGTCATGAGCCTCCCTTAGATACCTATCGAAGGGGTACCAATATGGATCCCTCGATGACATATTCTTCGGTAGAACCCATGGATCCACGTGGAATGCGGTCATGGTAAATGCTACCGTATGTGGAACCCCCATGCTAGGAAGTCCCATGCTCTGATCTGTGTCTAGAGGGATGTCTAGTACTTCCTCTAATCGGGGTATTCTCAATGGAATCCCCTCATGTAGAATTATCCCCTCTAATGCTCGTTGAATGATGTCTAGGAGGATTCTGTGATTGAGGGCGTTCTACATCGTGTTGTGCGCTAGGTGGAGCTTGGGCTTCGATCTCGGGTCTATGCCTGGATCGGCCTCTCCGTGTTTGCACCATTGTGTATCCTATGTCTAGATTTAACTTTTATTAGCATGCAAAGAATACAATGATGATTATCTCTTTTTACAATTTAAAATGAGCCCTAAACTGTTTGATGTGTTTTCAATTTGTTGTATCAGTAAAGTAACTCTTATCGTGTTTTGCAAAATGTTGATGATTTTCTCAATTGTTTAATGGCTTTCACCTGTATGCTCATAGCTCGACAACCTGGCTATGAACTCCAGGTCACGTAATCCCCCCAAAGTGCGGCAATGAAAGTCCACACCTGGAAGGGAGCACAGGTCCTCCCAGATCCTCACCCGTTTTCACCCAGTCAGCGTCATACCCTCCGAAGAGGAGTATATGCAAATTTTCTAGGCTACGAAAGGTTCTTGGATCTGGTATTGGTCTAGAACATAGGGTACGTGGGATTTGGGCCAACGGATGGAAATCACCTCCACCATCGTTGAAACCCTACTAGTGGTTGGATGTGACTTCCAACTCACTAGCGTTTACTTTGGAACGTGGTGTGTGTGTGTTATTTTTAATTTGCACAAAGGAAAGATGCATAATACAACACTCACATGATCATTTCCTACATGATATGCATAAAAAGAATATTTTGTATTCAGAAAGTATGCATGCTACATCCTACATGACCTTTTGACAATGCAACTTTACGATGTAAATGGCCTTTGATTTGGCCTCAAGCATGCAAATTCAACACACAAATTATTCTAGCACGCTGGAGTCTAGGGTGGACTGCAATCAAAGGTCCACTGTTCCTAGTAGCGCCTAGAAAAAATTAAAAAAATGACAACCCTAAGGACCTAATTTGTTTTATCCTTCTTTTATGGTTATCCTATTTAACTTTCATTTTTAGGTTCTGGAAAAACATAGAGATAGAAAATAGAAATAGAGGATGTCAGAAGGGCCTACCTCAGATCCTCATCTGATTGAGCTTTAAATTCTTGCTATCTATTATGTCTGCTGCTAACCATGGGTCTGATGCATGGCTGCCACTGTAGCCCGCGCCTGTCAACCATGGGTCAATTTTTTTACTGTGGCTATCAATCATAGGGAGCACCTACCATAAAAACACCAAACACAATCAGAAAATTATGGCAAAAAATGTGGAGTTCCACCGTGATCACCTTCTATACGATCCTAAAAAGCATACACCCCTAATCTAGTAACAATTGAATCACATAAAGAAGCATACAAGAATTGACAAATTGAATTAAACCGTAAAGAAGGGTTTCTTTTATTAAATTTCCATCAATTCAAGATTACAAATCCATCCCTATTGAAGAACACAAGCTTATACTTGAGAGGGGGGGGTGAATAGTATAGCGCCCACTTTTTACTTTCTTTCCAAACCAATATCAATTAGTGTCCTTAATTGCAATAACCAAATATAGCAGTGTGCATTAATGACATAGATAGCAATAGTAAGCAAGAGCACAAATCACCACACATAATTGAGACACAAGATTTAACGTGGTTCCCCCAATGTGGGGTACTCCACAAGATAATCTCCTTATAATATTTCACATAAAAATAAGGATCCTTATCCCAATACAAATGATTACTTTGATCTACTCAAAGCTAGGCAATCCACTGATATGCTCAGGTAGGCAATCTTGATCTACTCAAGTAGGCAATCCATTGATCTGCTAAGCAAGGCAATCCACTGATCTGCTCAACAAGGCAATCCATTGATCTTCTTAGCTAGGCAATCCTAATATGCTCAAGTAGGCAATCCACTGATCTGCTCAGCAAGGTAATCCTGATCTACTCAGGTAGGTAATCCATTGATCTGCTTAGCTAGGCTATCCTAATCTATTTAAAATTTTCTTCAACAAGCTCACTAAGAACTTGCTCAAATCTGCTCTAGCAAGCTCACCAAGAACTTGCTCAAATCTGCTCTAGCAAGCTCACCAAGAACTTGCTCAAATCTGCTCTAACAAGCTCACTAAGAACTTGCTCAAATCTGCTCTAGCAAGCTCACCAAGAACTTGCTCAAAATCTACTCCAACAAGCTCACTCAAAACTTGTTCAAATCTTCTCAATAGGCTCACTCAGAACCTCATCAAATCTGCTCAACAAGCTCACCAAGAACTTGCTCAAATGTTGTCCCAAATCTGTCCACAAATCTATCCCAAAAGCCTTCTCAAAGGCTCAATCAATCATGCACAAAACTTGCCACAAATCTGTCCAGAAATCTATCCCAAAGGCCTTCTCAAAGGCTCAATCAATCATGCACAAAAGCTGCCACAAATCTGTCCAAAAATATATCCCAAAGGCCTTCTCAAAGGCTCAATCAATCATGCACAAGTAGCACTCAAATCTCATCCACAAATCTATGAAGGTAAGGCTCAATGATGAACTCAACAATGAATGGCAATGCACTCTACAATGGATGACAACAATGATCCACAATGATCTCAACTCAAATCAGAATATAGAATAGTTTGTTTCATGGAACTTGAACAATCACTTCACACAATCACTTGACTAGGCTCAAACAACTCTACTCAACCAATCACCACAAGGGACAACTCTTTCTCACAAACCCTAGTCCAAGCATGTATCAACCAACTCAAATGTTTCCAACAATGCTCAACCACAAATCTCACATAACAATGATACTCATGTTCTCATCTAACTCAAGTTCAAGTTCTTTGCATAACCAATGGGCTTCAACAACAATGCTTATAAAACATTCTTCACATAACAATGATACTCATGTTCTTCTCAAACCCTATCTCAGGTTTTTCACACAACTAATGGCTTCAACAACAATGCTTATAAAACAAGGTTTAAACACAACTCTCAAACCAGAAAACCTTGAAGCATTCAACCAACCACTTTCGAAAAGGAAACCACAATCAATCCTTTTCTCTCCAATGATATTTCAGAAATCAACCACCACAAACAAAGTCAATGGAGAATATTGCTCATACCTTTTTGATGCCTTATTAGTTGTCCACTAAATCTGCCACACTCAACAAACTTTCTTTTTCAACTTTCAATAAGGGTTAGAGATCTTGATTAGTAACACAACAATAATATCCATATAACACCTTATTACTCCTACTCAATAAAATGCATCATGTCCCCTTATGAAAGAATTAATCACCTTTGAAAAAGAACAAAGCAACCTTCAATTTTGAACCCCTTTACAAAATCAGAAATATCTCTTTACACACACCTTATTTCTCCCTCTAAGCAAGTTAATCAAATAGCCCTCGAAATAAGATTTCCAACGATATATAATATGATATACTTCTAAAAAGTAAATCACCAGAAATCTCTCTTTTTCTTAAAGTGCATCACAACCCTTATCTCTCCTAGTGCAACTTTAGAAAAATAAAATAATAATAAAAAATATTAACTTGCCTTTGTCCTTGATGGGATTCGATCTCTTGATGCCTCCTTGCTCAGCGCCTTAACCGTGGCCAAGCCATCATTGGGCCACATGCCCTCACGTGCTCAAAAGGGGCACGAATCAAAACATATGCCTCAATATTTTGCGCCCTTCGAAAACACAAAAATGCTTCATGCGTTTCAACACAACAAGCATCCACGGTGAGACTCGAACGCAGGACCTCCTGCTTCACACACAACGCATGAACCGCTAGGCCAAAGATGCCTATGCGTTTGGTTTTACTCTACGAACGTTTCTTCAATGGACCCAAAAATCGTAAAACCCTTCACACCCTTTTTCACACACGCTTCACCACACAACACGCAGCTCTTTTTTTCAATACTTTACCATTCGAATGCAATCGAAATCGAGGACAAGGGGACATTATCGAAAATTTTGGTGGCATATATATATATATATATATATATATATATATATATATATATATGTATATATATATATATATGCCTTTCCTCCTTTCTTTAGACGTCGACGCTATAACTTTATTTTTAATTTTAAATTTAAATTTTAAATAATTTAAAATTTAAACTAAATATTTAAAATTAAATATTTCCATCACCGAGGCACCTTTTTCAATGAAACGAAAAGCCAACCTGGGTTTTAAGAAAAACCCATTTCAAATCTGCCATCCATGGTTTTAAATAAAACCTTTTATTTTTCCTGCCTTGGTTTTCACAAAAACCCTGTATACATCCATGCTCTCCAAAAGTGCTTTTGCCATCAAAACTCAATGTGATCCATGTGACATCAATGACAACATAAAATAACTCAAATTTCCAACAATCTCCCCCTTTGTCATTGATGGCAACACCTCTAATGCAAATCACCACAATCACTGAAAAACCATCTCTGAGAATCAAAGTTGCTCCCCCGACTCAATACTCTCTATGGAGGCTGCTCCCCCTAACTCAATACTCTCTTTGGAGGTTGTTCCCTCCCCTCTCCCCTAATTCAATTCTCTCTTTGAGGCTACTCCCCCTAACTCAATGCTCTCCCCCTTACTCAAATCTCTCCCCCTTTGACATCAATGGCAAAAAGGGACACCTATGGGGCTAAAATATATGACTCTTAAGCTTAGCCCCCTCACCACCTTCTCTCTTGAGGTGATTAATTTTGGGGTGGGAGTACTTTTACTCCCATATTACATTGTTTCTTTCCTCTGTCAACTTCCTTCCATATTTTTTTGATATCCTTCTCTTGATGAATTACTTGATCTTCTTGTCTTGAACCTGTTTGACCTTCTTGCCTTGAAATTTCTTCTTGTCTTGAACTTGTTTGGAATTGAGTCCTACACCATTTTACAATATGTCCAAAGTTATTGCAATTAAAACACTTGATTTTGTAGCCTTTGGATGGTGCCCATATCCTGAATTCTTTCTTGAAATAATTTCCATATCCATTCCTTTCCTGAACCCTGTATTGTGAAGTTCTGTTTTCATGACCATTATGACCATGACTTCTGAATTGTGTAGCTCTAAAACCAAAACCATGTTGCTCATTTTCTTTGCACTGAGAAGCTCTATGACCAATCCTGTTGCATGAGAAGCAATGTCCCTAAAAACCATACCTTCTTCCTTTGAAGTTCCTTCTAGCAAAATCAAACTTCTTTGATCCATAGACCCTGCAGTGTATAGCCCTGTGTCCAAATCCATTACAAGAAAAACAATGTCCTTGAAAAGCCCTTTGTTCATGCCTTGGTTCCTCATACCTTTCTTGACCATTATCCTTGTGATCATTTTTGACTTGTGCATTGTATCCTTGAACCTTCTTTGTAGTATCTAAATCCTCTTCCTTAATTTCTTCTTTGCTTTCCTTTTCAAGAATTTCTTTTCCTTTTGAACTTGATTTCCCAAACCTGAAATATGAGACCTTTGGTGCTTTGGAACCTTCCTCTTCTTTCTCTTCATTTGTATCAAGCATAAAATTGGCACACATCTCTATTAGCCTCTGAAATTCAAGTATCCATTTCTACTGCTTCTTTTTCTTTGGGAATCATTTCTTCCTTATAGATTTATGAAACAAAGCCTCCTGATATAAATATAGGTCCTTGTGTGCTTATTTTTTATTTCCCTTCTTAATAACCAAGACCTGTCTTTATAAATGGATCTCGTTGTAAATACAAAAAATTATCCAGAGTTTTTGAATTCCTTTGAAATCAAGCTAACTCATTTATGTAGGTCCCCAAACATTTTTGATCTTCTTATTCTAACTGATTACATCTTTCTTTCTTCTCCTTCAATTGCTTAGAAATAATGATGCCAAGATCTTTTGTTTCTTGAAGCTCTTTTTCCAAATCTTGAATGTGTTGATTAAACATCATTTTGACCTTTTCATTTTCATGAACCTTATTTTCAAGCCTTTTGATTTTCCTTTCCAATCTCCTGATTTTATTTTCTTGTTTTGTGGATTCCTCTTCTTCATCATCACTGCAACTGGAATTGTCACTAGAATTGCTGCTAGAACTATTATTGGAACTCTTGCTTTCTTTTTCAACAAATAAACTTTCCTTGTTGCAATTATTGTAGTATGTGCAATCATCATCTATATGCCCAAAATATTCAATATGAAGCATTTTAGTATTCTTAGACCCTTCTTGTACCTATTTTCTTGCTCAATGGCTATGGCAAGATCTTCATGTCTTTATTCGATAGATATATCCTCTTCTTTAACTTCAATACCTAGGAATAGGTGTTCTTGCATTTCTTAACTTATTCCAAATAATGTACATTCTTCTTCATCTTATTGTTCTTCATTATTGTGAACTGAACCATCACTTGCTTCTTCAATGTAGAAAGTTTTCTTTGTCTTATGAAAACTTTTCTTCTTCTCATACATGTTTTGCTTGAATCTGTCATCTTTGTCATGCTTATGCTTTCCATCTTCTTTTCTTCTGTGACCTTATTTTTCATCATCACTATTTTCTTCATGTGGACACTTGTGTGCATAGTGACCAAAATCACCACACTTGTAGCATTTGACTTTCTTCATATCCCTATAATTTCTTAAGTCCTTTTTCCTTTTGATGAAGTTAGCTTCCTCATCATTATCTGAATCTCTATCTGTCTCTGGAACTTTCCCTTTATTTTTCTCTGAAGCCTTGAATGCAATTTATTTTATTGGAACCTGATGCTTACTTATCCTCATCTCATAAGTTGTGAGAGTTCCTTGTAGTTCTTCCATTGTTAGCTTGTTGATATCCATTATTTCTTCTATTGCTGAAACCTTTGCATCATACTTCATGGGAAGTGATCTCAAAACTTTTTGAGTAACTTTTGATTCTTTCATCTCAAATCCTAGGCCTCTCATGGTGTTAGTAATCTCATCAACTCGAAGTAAAAACTTTGCAATATCTTCAGAATCTTCCATTTTCAATTCCTCAAATATTTTTCTATGAGTTTGTAGTTTTGCCAACTTTACCTTGGAATCTCCTTCATAGGTATTCCGCAACTTGGTCCACATTTCATTAGCTGAATTACATACCATGACCTTTGCAAAATCTATCTCACGTAGCCCACTCAAAATACAATTCATTGCCCTTGCATTGATCTCAACCAATTTCTTGATAGTCTTATCTACCTTGGGATCACCTTCAACCTTATACTCTTTTTCAACCATCTGCCATACCTCATATCCTTGTGATATCAAGTAGTTCTTCATTCTCATGCTCCAGAAAGCATAATTGTTACCATCAAACAATGGAGCCTTATTTGTAGATGATCCATTCTATGAAGCCATCTATGTTCTTATAGAATCTGCCCTCAAGTTGTTAGCCTTTTCGAAGGAACCCGCTCTGATACCAATTGAAGAACACAAGCTTATACTGAGATGGGGGTGAACAGTATAGCACCCACTTTTTACTTTCTTTCCAAACCAATATCAATTAGTGTCCTTAATTGCAATAACCAAATATAGCAGTGTGCATTAATGACATAGATAGCAATAGTAAGCAAGAGCACAAATCACCACACACAATTGAGACACAAGATTTAACGTGGTTCCCCCAATGTGGGGTACTCCACAAGATAATATCCTTATAATATTTCACACAAAAATAAGGATCCTTATCCCAATACAAATGATTACTTTGATCTACTCAAAGCTAGGCAATCCACTAATCTGCTCAGGTAGGCAATCCTGATCTACTCAAGTAGGCAATCCATTGATCTACTCAACAAGGTAATCCACTGATCTTCTTAGAAAGGCAATCCACTGATCTACTCAACTAGGCAATCCTGATCTACTCAGGTAGGCAATCCATTAATCTTCTCAGCAAGGAAATCCTGATCTGCTCAGGTAGGTAATCCATTGATCTACTCAGCTTGGCAATCCTAATATTCTTGAAATCTGATTCAGCAAGCTCACTAAGAACTTGCTCAAATTTGCTCTAGCAAGCTCACCAAGAACTTGCTCAAATATGCTCTAGCAAGCTCACCAAGAACTTGCTCAAATCTGCTCTAGCAAGCTCACCAAGAACTTGCTCAAATCTGCTCTAGCAAGCTCACCAAGAACTTGCTCAAAATCTGCTCCAACAAGCTCACTCATAACTTGTTCAAATATGCTCAATAGGCTCACTCAGAACCTCATAAAATCTACTCAACAAGCTCACCAAGAACTTGCTCAAATGTTGTCCCAAATCTGTCCACAAATCTATCCCAAAAGCCTTCTCAAAGGCTCAATCAATCATGCACAAAACTTGCCACAAATCTGTCCATAAATCTATCCCAAAGGCCTTCTCAAAGGCTCAATCAATCATGCATAAAATTTGCCACAAATCTATCCAAAAATCTGTCCCAAAGGCCTTCTCAAAGGCTCAATCAATCATGCACAAGTAGCACTCAAATATCATCCACAAATCTATGAAGGCAAGGCTCAATGATGAACTCAACAATGAATGGCAATGCACTCTACAATGGATGACAACAATGATCCACAATGATCTCAACTCAAATCAGAATATAGAATAGTTTGTTTCATGGAACTTGAACAATCACTTCACACAATCACTTGACTAGGCTCAAACAACTCTACTCAACCAATCACCACAAGGGACAACTCTTTCTCACAAACCCTAGTCCAAGCATGTATCAACCAACTCAAATGTTTCCAACAATGCTCAACCACAAATCTCACATAACAATGATACTCATGTTCTCATCTAACTCAAGTTCAAGTTCTTTGCATAACCAATGGGCTTCAACAATAATGCTTATAAAATATTCTTCACATAACAATGATACTCATGTTCTTCTCAAACCCTATCTCAGGTTTTTCACACAACTAATGGCTTCAACAACAATGCTTATAAAACAAGGTTTAAACACAACTCTCAAACCAGAAAACCTTGAAGCATTCAACCAACCACTTTCGAAAAGGAAACCACAATCAATCCTTTTCTCTCCAATGATATTTCAGAAATCAACCACCATAAACAAAGTCAATGGAGAATATTGCTCATACCTTTTTGATGCCTTATTAGTTGTCCACTAAATCTGCCACACTCAACAAACTTTTCTTTTTCAACTTTCAATAAGGGTTAGAGATCTTTATTAGTAACACAACAATAATATCCATATAACACCTTATTACTCCTACTCAATAAAATGCATCATGTCCCCTTATGAAAGAATTAATCACCTTTGAAAAAGAACAAAGCAACCTTCAATTTTGAACCCCTTTACAAAATCAGAAATATCTCTTTACACACACCTTATTTCTCCCTCTAAAAATGTTAATCAAATAGCCCTCGAAATAAGCTTTCCAACGATATATAATATGATATACTTCTAAAAAGAAAATCACCAAAAATCTCTCTTTTTCTTAAAGTGCATCACAACCCTTATTTCTCCTAGTGCAACTTTAGAAAAATAAAATAATAATAAAAATATTAACTTGCCTCTGTCCTTGACGGGATTCGATCTCTTGACGCCTCCTTGCTCAGTGCCTTAACCGCGGCCAAGCCACCATTGGGCCACACGCCCTCACGTGCTCAAAAGGAGCACGAATCAAAACATATCCTTAATATTCTATGCCCTTCGAAAACTCAAAAATGCTTCACGTATTTCAACACAGCAAGCATCCCCGACGAGACTCGAACGCAGGACCTCCTGCTTCACACATAGCGCACGAACCGCTAGGCCAAATATGCCTATGCGTTTGGTTTTACTCTGCAAACGTTTCTTCAATGGACCCAAAAATCGTAAAACCTTCACACCCTTTTTCACACACGCTTCACCACACAACACACAGGCTCTTTTTTCGCAATACTTTACCATTCGAATGCAATCGAAATCGAGGACAAGGGGACATTATCGAAACTTTTGGTGGCATATATATATATATATATATATATATATATATATATATATATGCCTTTCCTCCTTTCTTTAGACGTCGGCGCTATAATTATTTTTAATATATGCCTTTCCTCCTTTCTTTAGACGTCGGTGCTATAACTTTATTTTTAATTTTTAATTTAAATTTAAATTTTAAATAATTTAAAATTTAAACTAAATATTTAAAATTAAATATTTCCATCATCGGGGCACCTTTTTTGATGAAACGAAAAGCCAACCTGGGTTTTAAGAAAAACCCATTTCAAATCTGCCATCCATGGTTTTAAATAAAACCTTTTATTTTGCCTGCCTTGGTTTTCACAAAACCCCTGTATACATCCATGCTCTCCAAAAGTGCTTTTGCCATCAAAACTCAATGTGATCCATGTGACATCAATGACAACATAAAATAACTCAAATTGCCAACACCTCTTAGGTATACCCAATGTGATACAATGTTACAATAATAGGAACAACCCTCGCAAGGGGAGGTGTAATCCATAGGCCTTTTAGAATGACACGAACTGTTCTAAGGTGTTGATGACCTTCTTCTCCATGCTTAGAGGCATTTGCTGCATTGAATGGCACTACCCTATTAATACTGCATTCAAGAAACAACAAGAACTTGTTAAAAGCAAAGATAGCCTCTTTTGATGAGGCCTTTATAGGGTATTAACATAAAAAGATGTCATGACCAATAATAATCCAGAAAATGCAAGAAAAATGCTAAAACTATGCAAAACATGAAAATATTGTCAGAAAGCATTTAAGCTAAATCACATATAAATATATAGTGGCCTAATTACAAGTTTGAAAGCATGAAGGCATGAAAAATATTCATTAAAGTGTTAATTTCTACAATGAACAACATTTATCAAACATTCTAAATATACCGGTTAGAATCTCTAAATTGCTAATTGAACCGCTAATAACACTAATATAACCTAGCCAAATAATCTACAAAAGGAAAAACAATGGAATATGCCCTGATTTGCTCACTGCGGGTCTGAGGCGTGGGTGGCACTATTCACCATGGCTGAAATCCGTGACAGAGCTTTGAGTAGGTTTGCCCTCCAAATCAAGGTTTTCTCTCCAATCCACCTTGTCAAATTGATGTCAAAGGGTTGCCTCTGTATCCTATGACATGTTTGGCAGTTGAATTGATATGATGGTGTACGGATTGTACAAATTGACGTTTCTTGGCTCTCCTAGGATCCTAAGGCCTCCATGGTAATTTTATCTCCAATTGGGTAGCAAAAGCATACCTCTCAATGCATGTAGTTGGCTATGAAATTTGACAGGGCTTCACTGCTCAATTTATAAATGTTTCTCTAGACTTATCCCCAATTCAGAGGGGGATCTTATAGCATTGGCCTAGGTCTAGGGATGGATTCCTCATGAAGCCAAGATCAAGATTGGGTGGTTGAGCTTGTTGAACAAAATAATCCAAAACCTTCCTCGCTTAAACTGCTATAATATGCAACCAATTGGCCATTGCAACCAACTTTCGATCGGATGAAGGTCAACTGAATCTCAATCCTAACTACGGATGACAAGCATGGGTAGAACTGCTAACCGCGGGTGTCATCAGTGGCTAGCACTGATTAGGCAAAGGTGCCCAATTGAGTGGTAAAAACCACTGCTATACCTTGGATCTATCCAAAGGTATTCCATATGGTCTTCTAGCATGTCCCATATGAGTAGTCATCTCAGCGTGACATGTTTTAGGTGTCTACACTCTCAACTACTTTCTAGAAAACATCTTTGTCCAGAAAAAAAGATCTATATACTACCCTTATTGCCTTTGCTTTACAAATGACGTTTGATATCAAGCAATAATTAGCCCTAATTGATGCCAATATATCAACATGGGTGTTCTATTCCCTTGGGATTGCCTTGATATTTAAAGCTTTGAATGTCTCCAAGATATCCCAAACTCTATTATGGTAAGCTTTGAGATAATGTTGTTTGCAAGTACATTTCTTAGTGATATGATTTATCACTAATTTTGAATCCTTGAATATTTGCAACTGCTTGTCTCCAAGTTTTTCAACCTTTCTTAAGCCTAAGCATAATGCTTCATATTCTACTGCATTATTTGTACAAATCCATATTAATCTATATGAGAAGATCTTTTTAGCTCCTATGGGTGAGATCAGAACTATGCCTATCCTAGTGCCATTTTTGCATCTTGCTCCATCAAAATAAAGCTTCCAAATTTAATTCATCATGGGGACTTGTTCAGCTTGAAAAACTAGCTTCTTTACCTCTAGCTTCACAATGGTATATGTACCAATTCCTATTTCAATCATGACATTGGAGTCCCTTAACAAGAATTGATCCTTTATTTGAAGTTCTCCTAACACTTCTTCCATCAAATTTGCTTGCTCGATCATCATGCTAACTGTATTAGTCTCATGGTTCCCTTCATCCAAATTTTTTATGTGAAATTATGATGGCTTCTTTGAGTATATCTTAAATATTTTACCTTTATATGGAATATCCATGTAGGAATTGTCAAGGGATAGATAGCCACCTAACTTGGTAGTAAACTCTCTTGATAGGAACATCCCAAAATAGGGTTCCAAATCTACTGATGTGCTATCCAACTATAAAACACTAGGGCAACTTCTTGTGTATTCCATACCTATAACATCACACACAACTTTAGGCATAACTATATTGGTTTCCCCTGAATCAATTATGCAGTTGTGGACCACCCATCCTTCCATTTGTAAGGATAGATAGAATGGAAATGGTATGTTCTTATCTACCCCTAGTATAGGGCTCCCTTGAGCTAGATTTAGCTCAAGATAGACTTTCTTTTGATTCTTGATTGACAGGAGAGAAGCTTGGAGTAAGTCAATCTGTTTGAGGATGAACAATGCATCATACATGCTAGCCTTTGAAGGTGTTTTCTCTAATTCTTCAACAATATTGAAGGCATGCATATCAGACTATTTTCCCTTGTCCCTTGGAGGTTGATCAAACTTGATCCTATATTCATGAGTGGCTTCGATTATTTGATACTTGGTCAAAGATGGATACCTTAATTTATCTCTAGCCTTTTCCTGTGTCTCAACTTCCCTCAACTAAGTTTTAGTTTGCTTGGCTTCCTTCTTTTGTTGTTGAGCTAGCTTTTGGATAGGACCCTTTTTAAGATTCTCCTTTTTAGTCTCACCTTTACCCTTAGCCTCAATAGGCACTTTCAAAGGATTCAACTTCTTAGGGTTTACTTGTAAAGGCTTATTTCTTGATCTTGTCAAGACTAAAACCTATTCAATAGATGACATCATGAAGTTATGACCCACCTTTCTGATCATGTTGATGTATCCCTTCTAGGATTTCTCTACTTTCTCAATTGCTACTTTCTATATATAATGTTGATGCATCATACAAGAACTTTCCCCATGAAGATCATTGCATGTAGAACACTAGTATTCTGATTCAGGTGAGGATGTGGAAGGTTTATTTTCCTAATTTGTATACACTATGTTTGTTCTCTCTGGATACTTACTAGTTGAGGTAACTTGATCATTTTCTACTTGTGGGAATCTTCTTGGCTAAAATTTTCTTTCAGCTTCCCTCCTCTTCATTGAAGTGATTTCATTAGATAAGTTTTTCATGACAATTTGAATTTCTTGAAGGACCACAAGTTGTGAGTCAAGAGATGGTAATGCAGGTAATGTAGGAACTAGAGGCAAAGCTAGGATTACAGGAGCAGTTGATATAGCTAGTATGGTTGGTGGTTTAGGCCATTTAGAAAAAATATTATAGAAGTAATGTTAGGGTATGATGTGCTTGTACTTGATGCTTGAGGAAATTTTGGAAAGATGGGTATTATTATTTTAGGAGATAACCTTACTATAGCAATAATCTCTTTTTATACCTTCAAGGCTTCCTAGAAAAGCTGTGGGAAAGTGAACACATGATACTACCTTATCATCATGCCTAGATCTGAGTTGAAAGACCTTAAATAATAATGCATTGCTTGCTCATTTGTTGTTCTGAGATCCTAAGGCACTCTTTTCCATGTATGGTTGAATCTAATATTGAAATCCACTATCTCTTCTTGAGGATTTTTTTGTATGACTGTAAAATATATAAGTAGGGAGAAAGGATTTGTTTTCTCATTAAATTATTCTACACATTTACCAGCAAGTTCAGCCCATGTAGTTATGTCCCAGTTTGGAAGAGTTCTATACCAATATAACATTTTCCCTTTTATTGATATAGCCTATAATCTTATCATCACATCTTCTTCCTGAATGTTATGAATAATAGCCAAAGATGCAACATCCTAAAAATTTTCATAGGTGGTCTTGCCAATGCCATCATATGTTGGTAGTGCCTTCAAGGCTGCATGGGAAATGGGATTTTAGATGGCCAAATTTAGGAGACCTATATGGTTCCAAGTTGGATAGTTCTGAGCATTCTGGTTTTGATTGACAACCATTATTGCTACTGGATTAAGAGGATTTTTAGGGGTAATATTGAATATATTAGTGGAAACTTTAGTGAGTATTGAATATGAGGTTGATTCAAAGGATAAAGCAGGACATATTCTAAAATTGCCAAGATGTAATTCTAAAAATTCTATAGATTCCTTTGATATTTTAGTTGCTTGTATTGTGATCATGAATTTCAAGACTAAACAATGAATGGATATACATATTTTTTGGATTTTCTCTTTTGAATGAAGTTGCTAAATGATTTCCATTTATTAGGGCAAATATAAACACCAAATCTCTGACCTATGGGAGTGATGGGATTTGTTCCCACTAGGCATGCCAAAAACTATTGGTTCAAAAATATGCTTATGGAAAGGTTGTGCATCCACAAAACTTGATCAACATTGAGTGACCTTAAATTTTGGAGGCTTTTTGGTCAATTTTTGAAGGAGACCGGTTCCTTGGGGATCCTAGCTTACTGCTAATGAAATTAATGGGGGTGAAAAGGGTGTTGAAATAAATAAATGTAGCTAAAGCTAGAACTTATAGGGGTGTGGATTTAGCCACATAAAAATACATACATTAATTAGCTTAAACCATAAGAAATGAAGTAAATCACCTAAAAGACCAACTAGTTTTATTTTTAATTAGAATTAATTGTATCTACTTGAAAATGAATTCTAGAACCAGAGAATGAAGTGCATGAAATCCATATTATATAATTAAAGCTAAATTATTCAACCAATTTCATAATAGAAATAAGCAACATTCATACATACATGAGATTTGTCAAACAACAATCCACTTGCATTTCTTCAATAGCAAAATGCTTTTACATGTAACTTGTAAAGGCCTTAGAGCTAACATTTTGAATGCCTCATATCTTACTATATATAGTTTTTACAATCAATTTTGTTACTAATGATCATGATGTTTGATCAAGGGATGCTATTATGTCAAGAGGGTGGCCAGGATGTATGTTCCCGTTTGCCACTATGTGATCTATAACCAAATAATCATGCTATGTGGGAGTGGGCTCTGCTGGCTATATTTGGTCCTTTGATTCATCTGACACATTCTAACAATTTTGTTGCTCCATGATATCTATCCACATGCACCTAAGGGTAGTGGGTCATTAACTTGCACAACCTAAATCTTGACATTGACCACTCTTGGAATGCTAAATGACTATCCACTACTTGTTATATCAATGACAGGCTCTCTTTGTTGGTCGTATGCTACATTTTCAGACAATTTTCATACTTAGATTCATGGGTTTTCTCTTCTTGGTAGATTCTATACATCTTGATGAAGTATAAATGTTTTGGCATTGGTAGGTTTTTGGGGTCCATTCAAAGTTCGATAGCATCCCACTTTTCCACCAAGCACCTTTTCTCATTCTTATGTGGCAGGTTTTTGGGACCCATCCAAAGTTTGATAGCATCCCATTTTTTGGCAAGCCCAACACTTAAGAATTTTCTTGAAACTCTTAACTTTCCTTCATGGCAGGTTTTTGGGACTCATCCAAAGTTTGATAGTAGCCCACTTTTTTTCCAATCCCAACACTCAAGCATTTTCTTGAAACTCTTAACTTTCCCTCGTGGCAGATTTTTGGGACTCATCCAGAGTTTGATAGCAACCCACTTTTCTACCAAGCCCAACACTTAACCATTTTCTTGAAACTCTTTACTTTCCTTCATAGTGGGTTTTTGGGACCCATACGGATTCTGATAGAAGCCTTATTTTTTTTCAATCCCAACACTTAGCCATGTTTACTCGAAACTCTTAACTTTCCTTCGTGAAAAGTTTTTGGAACCCGTTCAGAGTCTGATAGTAGCCTGCTTTTCCATCAAGCCCAACACTTAGCTATTTTATCAAAACTTTTAACTTTCATCCTTTGTTTGAATGTGGAAATAGGTGGTTATGAGGAAAATTACCCATAGTTTCCAAGTGGAAGGTTGGGATTCACTGCAAATTTTCTAATGTTTGAGGCTTTAATTTTTGCTTTCTTTAGGATTAGTAGGGAAAAACTTTAGGAGGCTATAAATTTTGCATACGAAAGCATTTTGAGCCATTGTTTTTCAAATACTGCATGATTTTTTGTGCTCTATGCATTGGTGGCATCAATATATGAACATGTTCTTATGTTTGGGGTTGATTCATGTGAAATAGTCCTAGATTATTAATACCCTAGTTTGAAAGGACTAACTTTACTCTTTTCTATGCAATTAGAATATTTGACCTAGTTTTTCTAGAGATTTATATGGATTTGTGACAATTGCAACATATTATGAGTCTTCTTGAGGCTTGAAAGTAAATGAAGGATGTGCTTTAGTCAACCGCTATTCCTCCTTTGGGAAATTGATTCAATTTATTCATGAAGATCTAAATCTTTATGATCTCTCTCTTCTTCTAGTCCTTGTTTTGGTACTCTTAGAAGGTTGTTACAACTCTTCTTTTAAGTAGGATCATGCAAAACATCTTTTGATGACTAAAATTAGGTGGCCCATGAGCAAGAGGAAATCCTTAAATAGGGTAATGTATGTTGTGAATGGAAAATTTATGCCTTCAAGGCATACCTTATGTGACAATGGAATATTAAAAGAGCTTATCTTTAAAGTAGGTAGTGACTTTGACTTTTATTCTTCATTTAAAGTCTTAAAGAAAGTTTTTTTTGGATGTGTATGAGAGTGTCTAATAATGGCAGTGGTTATGCAAGAAATATTTTTATAGATGAGTTTACATCAAGATGCAAAGGCCCACTAAAGCATCCATTATGAATGAGAATATATTATTATCTCTAATGTATTTTTGCCTTGGTCCCTTAGTTCAGATTATGGGGTGTGTTGAATTTATAATTTTATTAATGGCCAAGGCTAACATTGTGTAATGTATTGGATAGACCTAAGGGCATTTCATTGTACAATGTATTTATTACTTTGTAATATTTTACTATGTAATCCCAATGGGCCATGGTTAACCTTGTTATTGTTAAACCCTCTTTTATACTTGTAATTAACCTAAAGTCCACTTGTTATGTTATATTAGGTTAAAATTTATTATGTAATTGGGGCTTTGGTACTACTATAAACATCCTCTTATACTCATATTTTTAACCATAAGAGTGTTGTGTAAAATTATATATGGATAATGATTATTTATGGTGCCTATAGATGCCCTCAATCTTTGTCACTTTTTTTATTTTGTTCCTTCTTTATGCTTTATATATAATATTTGAGTCGATGGATTACTTTTGTTTGTTTATGAAAAACATTATGAATTCTAATACAAGTCCCTTATTAGGATGGAAAGAGAATACTCCTTCATGTAGCTCCTCCATAGATGAAATTGCTGTGGTGATTTTTTGCATCCTTAATAATTTGGGGTTGTCACACCACAAGAAAATCATTGATTCACAATCAGTGTTGTTGACTCTAGTTTATCAACCTCTTTAACCCAAGAATAGATTTTATATAACACTAGGGAAACTGGGTATGGCAAGGATACCCTTAAGGTGATACTAAATGTATATAATTAAGTTCATTCTCATACAAATTTATATAAAAAGTAGTAAAAATTTATTTATTTTGACCAAGCTTTATAGTAACTCCTAGCCTAAGCTTCAAGAAAGTGGACTGGTGCTTTATCTATTGGGAAATTATAGCAAGAATTAATATTGTTATGAAAAAGAGTGAAAAAGAAAGAGATAATTGGTTCATTTATGCTCATTCAAATTATGTAATAAGCATAAATGATTAAACTAGTGAAAGAAGGCATCATTAATATATTCAAATAATGTAATATAGCAATGAACAATATACACACATAAGACATAGAATTGAAAGAAGGAAGAAATTAAATATTTGTATTAAATTTCTTATGATATTACAACTTGAATTTGGAAGAATGCTTAGATCTCTATGAAATTTTAATACAATGATTCACTTTTTCAAATAATGTAACAAAGGAATTCTAACTCTTCATCCTAAGAGTAGTGATAAAGAGCTTCCAATTTTTGACTTAGTTGCTGGAAATGATCTCAATTGATTGAATGCATCCTTTGTAATTCCTACACAAATGGAGGGGAAGAATCAGAATGGGATAGAGAAAAGATATACTAAGGGAATACAACTAACAAAAAGGATAGGACACTCAAGTACACCTTGCAAAAATTTTCTATGCAATGCTTGATGAATATCTTGGTTGTAGCAACTCCTTATATATCCTTAGGTGCCTTGGATATGTTATGAATGTGTAAATATGATCCTTCCACTTGTCATCATCTCCAGTATATAATTTACTAGATGTGTTGCACCTGTCTTTTTATCAATAATATTGGGTAAAAATGTACAAAATTTAAAGTTAGGATTTATCTACCCCTTGGTATCTTTATGTTGATTCTATGCTTCCATCCGTGTTGGATCCAAAGCTAAATTCTTCATTTTTTATCCTTTTGTGAACTTTATCCTATTTTTGTGGTTTTCATTTTGGGTCCCTCTATGGTAGAGAAGACTTTAATATCACTTTCTCTAATATTTTTACCTTTGTTTATCTCTTTATGAAGCTCTTTTACCTCTACATCAATATATGCCTAAACTCCATTGTTGAAAGTCATGGTAAACCTTAACATATTCAAATCCTATAGTCTTGGGCAATTATTTGTTGTTATGGTAAACTTGCATAAGTGATCAAAAGTTTTTGCAAGGAAATTGACCTGTCTGGCCAGTTCTTCATCATCATCAAGATTAGAATCAAAGTCCTCTATTCTACTTAAAATAAAAAATTTAATACTTGCTACCTGCAGGCATTATTTTAAGGTAGAATAAATTTTGGACAAATCTTCATTCATCCTAAATTCCACTCCTCATGCACCAAGTTCCCTTCATTCATATTTTCATAATATTCCTTAAACAATTGAAAGGTGGAAAATATTTTAACCACCCTCTGATCTACCTCCTCCAACTTAACCTTCAGGTCATTTGTAGTTAGTTTAATCAATCCAATGTTATAGAATATCACTCTTATGTCTCCCAATTTATTTTATATTTTATTCTTTATTTCTCTTTTAAACTTGACCACAAAATAAGATCAATCAATAATCTTGATTAAAACTTGAGGTTCTACTATTGGGGCTATGACCTGTAATTATGATAGTTGTTGCAGGAGGTTTTCCCTTGCTGATTTCAATTTTTTATTCTTGGTTTTTAATTGGACTATTTTGGTTGTTAGTGCTTGATTACTTATATACAAGCTCTCTACACTATCCACTTATGACTGAGCTTGTGCCTTTACATATTCCAGAGGATATTTTCTATACTACATTATTGCCTCCCCTGTGGATGTGTCTATTTTAAGAGCTATAATATGAGTCACAAGAATGGTTATGTCTACTGTGACAAATGGCTTAGCTAAAACCTTTGTATCTTGAATATATGGCTCTTCCACTATGTACTGGGATTCTTTTGGGTCCTTTTCCTCTTCTATGACTTATATTTTTTTCTTATCTTCAAGATTGAATTGCACAAATTCTCCTTTTTGTGTTAGTATGAAGCTTTGTTGAGTGGCTGAGGAAGGTAGAGCTTCAAGCCTTGGCCTTTTTCCTAGTGGAGAACTTGGGGGATATGTGGGCTTGAGTTAGAGTTCTCTTAACAAAGTGTTTAATCCTCTTGCTTGTTGAATTCTCTTAAGCATCTTTGCAAAAATTTCATGTGGTTCTTTGTTAACCACTATGTTGGTGGGGATAAATTGAGGAAGACCAACCATAGTTTCAGGTTTTTGTTTGGGAGCCATTACAACCTTAGCCAGGTCTAGAGGAGTAACTTGCATTTGCATAGAGGAGGTAGTAACTATCTCCTTGCCCTTGATGGTGATTAGGGTAGTGCTTTGGGATGATTGATTTGTTGAGGATTTCCTTATTTCAGCCCCGATGGGTTTTGTGACTTCCATCATTATTTCTATCTACTCAAGTTTCTTATTGATAACTTCTATAATGGGATCCTGGTACTCCTCTGGATGAGTTGTTGTGATCAAGGGGGTGACCAAATTTATTGTGGAACTTTTGAGTCTTCTTAGTTTAGCAGGGTAATTTAAAACCATATTAATATAGAAATGTGGTTGTTCAAGGGATTGCCATACTTTCTCTAGAGAATCCCTCATATTCAAGGTGAATTGTATTCGATCTTCAAATAGATCTTATTTATTACCTACTATCCAATATGATGTTTTATCTGTGAGGGCATTATTATAAAAGTCATGGGGGTCATAAGATCTCCAAGTTATTTCAACAAAGCCATACAAATCCATCTGCTCTAATGTTATCAATAGACTATGATAAAATTTGTATAAATGATGTTCCATTCTACAAGGAATTTTCACCCAAGGGATTTTAGATTTTTTTTTGCTGCACAGGTTTTAGTTTCCTCTACAACTTATTTGATTATTTCTAGTACTATTACTAACCTTGGGAAGAATGCGAGTAAGGATTTTGGGGGAATATTGAACCCATATATACTTATGTAAGTAATATTTCCAAGATAGAAGTAATCCCCTACTTTTATTTCATATAAGAACTTGGCTATTCTTGACCCTATCCTATGAGGAGGGTAGCCACAAAGTCTAGATTAGATGTTTGGGAGGAATTGGCCAAAGAATTTTGCGTAGTTGGTCTCACATTCTTGTATCCATGGAAGCCTCTCCTGTATAATCCATTGGCATATTCCTCCTTAGCTCTTAATTGTATTCTCATCCATTTGGCAAATTATTAAATAAATTAGGAAAGAATAATGTGAAAAGGGTGGCATGACCTCATCTTTTTGTATAATAGCCCTCTATAATTGTTGGAGCTTTATGCCTAAAGTTTCACTAATCATATTTTCCAATTTGTACATGGTGAGTTGATCTTGCCTATTACACTGGACTATTAAGTACATGACTTCCTTTTCTACCCAATTGAGGTCTTGTTCCCCCATTAGTATGTTAATCATGTCAGCATAATCTCTTGTCCATGGATGCAATGTAGATATATGAACAGGGAAAAGAGTAGTCACTATTTATTTATAATCAAATAACTTGGCATAGAATATAATACCTACCATATACTGAGCTTGGATGGCCAGTAAATTTCTATCCAGAATCCTAGCCATATCCTTGAGCTGGAATATTTTGATAATCCTTTTTGAAGTGATTATAAAGAGAGACCGATTTGCATGGTCTTTAATTGCTCTCACTTTCGAATCATATGCCATTACCAACTGAGATAATAGGTCTAAGGAGTAGTATACTCTAGGGTAGACAAGTTTGACCAAATTGCACGTCCATCTATTACAGTATGGACTATGTACAACTCAAGCTACATATGCTCTTCTGTAGAGTGCTTTCAGTAGAGTCAGATGATGTTGGTATGTATCTTCAAACCAATAGTAGTTGAAAATAGCTATTCATTATATTTCCCAATGTTGTTCAGACATAAATTTCTTATCCAACCCTGATAGACCTAAAATTTTCAAAGTATCCCTATTGGAATTCGTGCTTGGTATTTTTTGGATGGGGTGTCTTCAATAAGTTCCATGAGTCTTGATCCAACAACGAGAACTCTAGTAGAAGTATTGAAGGAAGCCATTTTTATTTTTCAATGATAAAAACAACTTTTTGCAAGTAGTAATTTCTTCGACTTAATCCTTTTGGCTCTATATTTTCATGGAATTATTATACTATATAATTACTTGTGGGGATTTATAGTTTTTGATGGCGTGATTTTTTTGCATGTTCTGTAATTAAAATTTCATCTACTGCTTTACCTTGTTTCCATCCATCAACTTCCACATCATCTTTCATAACAACTTTACTTGTAGAGGGGTATATTTTATGATTGTCTTTCATAGTGGGTTGTTGATTTGTGCACTTATCAAAGTCTAAATTTTTTGAAGGATTTTATTCGTTTTGATGTTCATGTCCAATGATATTTTAAAAAATCCATGTGCTTATAATTGTTCTTGGATCTATGTGCCTTTGATCCTTATTTGGCACCTTCATCTAGATTACAACTACTTGTCTTAGAGAACGTATTAGAAAGCTAGTCACTTTGATTTTTGCTCTATTTGGAGGTCTTTCTTAACTCTATCGCTAGCTGTTACTATTAGGTTCTGACCTTGGTGAGAATTTTTCATAAAGGCCTTTACAACACCATGATATAGCTTGTTTGCATATTTTCCATGTGAAAGATGGATATGTTCGTCAAAATAAATTTAAATTTTGAACTTACAGTGCTTTGCTCATGGTCTAGGTTTGTTGTCTTTATCCTTCAACCAATCGCTATTCAATGTTCAATCTTCGACGGTTCAATCAAGGTCGTCCACCATTTTGTGATGGGTCATTGCAGATCGTTCATTTTGATCCAATCACCATTTAGCACTAGGGTCATGGCACTTGAATTTGAGCCATTTACCCTCCTCTTAGAGAAGCCAATCTAGGCCATTTATTTTTTGCCAATTGCTACAAAGCACTATAACCTCAGTGATTGAATCTCACTTCACCACATAACCACCTTTTCTATTTTGGAAATTTAGACTTCAAACTTTAAATCTCATGATTAAAAGAGAGAATTTTAAACATTGAGGAATGAACGAATATAAGGGGCCAAGGACCTTAAGATAATTAAGACTTTCTTACGAGGCAAAACCTTAGATGATATATTCTAAGATGAAGGCAAAGACCATGGAGGGAGGAATGTGTTAATGAAATATATTTAACATGATGGACTTAGGAATATTGGGGTAATTACTAAGGTTTAGGGACTCATGATGGAAAATATATTTTATGAAGATGCCCTTAACGAAAAAGGAGGATCATTTGGATAACAAAAAAAATTATCATGAAGGGCAAAGACTTAGGATAGCCAAATTTCAAAACATTGAATATTGGAACCATTGGGATAAATATTTTGAGAGCCCTATGGTACAACTCCTTCATCATTTTATTTGATTGTGGTAATTTATTTTTATCTTCATCTTTTGACGAATCACCATCCAATGCCCGTTTTTGGCGACCATTCGCCATTCGATGCTATTTCTTGGCGGACCAATGAGACTGTTTCACTTTATTTGAGTTGAACCTTAGGAAAGAATTTTGATTTTCATAGGGAAATTTTTCTTTGGAAAAATGATCATTTCTTAAGGTCGTACCTTGTGTTTTATTATTCCCATAGGGTACAACTCATTTATCTTATTTTAGCCAATCGTCAGGCAATGCCAATTGATGGCATACCAATGCATATTTTTACTTATTTGGGCCTTAAGAAGGAATTTAATTTTTGATGGGGGTACAATTTCTCAAAAGGTGGAAATGCACATAGCCATGATGAACTCTTAGGCCATTAGGAATAATAAAAAAAAAAAATTTAGTAGGCCTTGATCATTACAACTTTAATTAAAATTTGGCATGGAGAGTATCATGTGACTTTTACATATATAGACTTTGGGGTCAAGGTAACAAGACCACGATGGCAGAATGAATTTATTTATTTTGAAGTACATAGCTTGACTACTGACATAAAACTTAGGCATTGAAAATAAATTTGTACCTTGGAAGATATATTTATGAGCCAAGGACTTAGGGCTTTAGTAAAAATGATGTTATCACACCTTCCTAGGGATAAACATTTTTTTTTTGGTAGATAAGATACTATAGCATTAATACCGAGTTTTACTGGTTGACCCAAAACCTTTTACAAAAATCAGCCCAGGGTTGTTGATGAACATGTCCTTACTAAGGATCCTATATATGTAAAATCTACATGCCGCCAAAGCCATTAATTTCGGTAAGGCACATAGCCTGTTATCAAAAAGAAACTTCTCATACAACATTTTGGGTATACCTCAAGAAAACACACCTGCATCATAATTACAAAAAAAAAGAAACAGACACGGATCCCTTCCTTGAAACAATGGAGAAACAAAAAGCTACAGACACACATAGCAGAGTACTGAAAAAAACTCCCACAAGCTCTGTATTGACAGTTACTCTTAATAATTCTTTGGTAATTGGTTTCTTTCGTATATGACATGTTTTGGGACCACATACCGTCTTGGCCAATCAGTATTGGAGAAGTGAACTTGCTAGCTAGATTTATGGCGGTGGCTATCTGGTGGTCCACGTGGCTCTGGTTCGAAGTCTTATATTAACGTTTTTTTCCTGCCCTGTGATTAGCAACCAACCTCAAATTACTAAGATGACTAGGAGCCATGTTATCTGACATGTGACTATCCCCATTAGTCTTTGTGGTATTTCCAGGCAATATCCATGAATACTGACAGCTCGGATAATTTCTATTGTGAGTCCATTTTAAAAAAGAGGCAGGAATACTCCTAGCCTTTGAACTTATAATGCCTTCCCTGTTGGTAAATTTGACTATCATTCTTGGAATTCTTATTGAATAAGCTCCTCTACTTCTCTTGGGACACCATGTTCCCATTTGAAAAGTCTGTCACCATCGACACCCAAATTGGCCAACTTATCAGCAATTTTGTTAGCTTCCCGAAAGACATGTTGGGCTTTTCTGTCCTGTCTTCCCTGGAAAAGGATCCTAGCCTCTTCAACAATTGTTTTAATCCTCCAAGGAGGTGTTTTCCAATTATTGAGGAGATTTATAACATGCATAGAGTCTCCTTCTATGATAAAATTGCCTTCTAAGTCTTGAGTCATTTGAAGGCCTCTCCACATAGCTCTAGCTTCAACTTCGTTGTTCATCCTTATTCCCAAATATTCAAAAAAGCAAGCATAATATTCCCATTATGATCTCACACAATGCCACCAGCGCCTGATCTTCCAAGATTTTCCTTAGCAGCTCCATAAAAATTAAGCTTAAACCAACCCGTAGGAGGTGGGGACCACTTAACATAGGCTCTGGGGTTGACTACCCTAGGCACAAACTCATCTAACAAGGTTAAGCTTAAATATTGAGCAATCGTGGTCTCTTGCAGATGAGGTTTACGACTATCAAAAGGGATAAGGTTCACATTCTCATTGGAAAAGGATAGGATCCTGGCAATGATAGTTTGATGATCATGGATAGACTCATTAAATACTCTATGGTTCCTTTCTAACCACACTTGCCAAAGATAGTGATTGAGACAAATTTTCCACATGTATCTAAGTCTTTGGATTGAAAAGGGGCAAGGCCATTGGACGAACAAATCAAGTATGATGGCTAGTTTAACCCAAGAAATATTGAAGGCCTGAAAAACCCCACTTAGGACAGTCAAGGAAAAAGGGCACTCAAGGAAAATGTGATAAATGGTCTCCCAATTAGCCCTGCAAAGATAACATCAATTAGTGATACAAATACCTTTACGCATAAATGGTCTCCTAGGGATAAAAATTATTTGGGTAAAATACCTTCAATATTCTATTTTTCCTCTAACCACGATGAAAAGACCTATTTTATTTTTCCTTGTGGTACATTCTCTTTTGTCCTTATTCCCTAGCCAATCATCAGGTGATGCCAGATTATGGTGGACTAATCGCCATTGAGATTTTCCCCTTTGGTGATCAATTCAGATTTATCTTCGCTACCTTAGCTAAAATTCAGAGGGGACATTTAAATGACCATTTTATCATGAAGGGGGAGGGATACACCTATACATGATGGTGTAGACACCATAATCTAGCCACTTGTCATCCATTTGTGTCCTTCAATCACAAACACCCATTATATATATATATATATATATATGTATTTACTTAATATATAAATATAAATATTTTATATTATATATGTTTAATAAATATATGTATATTTATATGAATTAATTCTAGCCATCCACCATAATTTAATATCAACCATCCATCCATATCAATCCATGCCACTTACCCAAACTTAATCTCCACCCTTCCTCATATTTTAATGTCAGTCACTCATTTTATGTCGTTGAAACCCTAACATGTTCAAGGACATATTATAAAAGAGGAGTCATTTTGATGAATCAAACCCTAAGTTCCCCTTAACCTTGATTTTTAGAAATCTCTTAATTCCCTGAGTCTTGAGTTCTTAAGTTCTCTCTTCATATTTGAGAATCTTAAGTGCCCTAGGATCTTATTTTCTTTTCCCTAGCCACCTCACCTTTACTTTCATCGTTCGTCGCCCCCATCGCATCATCTATTTTAGCCACTACCAAACCCGTGCAAAACCATATCTAGTTTTGTGACACTTTCCTTAGCCCCCGAATACCCCCAGAGCTAGTTGAGTACCTTCGGGTATTTCTGGAACTCTCTGTGCATCTACAACCTTCACAGAATACCTTTGGGTATCTCACACAACAAATCTATAGTCCTACAACCCTTGGGTGTCGTTCGAGCATCATCATGACCATCAATGATCAAAGTAAAGATATAAATTAGTATATTGACAAGGTAAGATGTTATTTGCACTTATTTTACATTCTTGAACTTCTATTTTTAGTATTACATTGCAACATCTAGGGTTTTAGTTGTTTTATCTTTTTGAGGGCCTCACATAGTGGAGCTCTCACAGGTGCTTCTAATATCCTTTTTTTGTCTCTATTTGCAAGTACAAGATTATATATCTAGAAGTTGTTGAAGCTAGGGTGGCCCTCTTAGGATACACAAGCCCACCCATAACTCTTGTTTGGATTGAAGATGAGCGAGAAGACACCAACTATTCACTGCACTAGGGTTTTGAAACCCTAGCATCTTGTAAATCTGTATCAAAAGCATTGTAAAACCCCATACAAGGGCACATTTATTGTACAATTGGGATATTTACCCACATTAATAAAAGCTTAATAATTTTATGCAATCTTGTGTCATTACTATGCTTTTTATTACTTTTATCCATTGCTTTGGTGTTCATTTTTTGATTTACAAAATAGCGATCACAGTGGGACCCCCAAAGGGTTCTTCATGTGAATATATTTTGTCACTAATTTTTGTTTCTATTTTTATCTTACAGGTTCCAAAAATTTGATCATGCAATTTTCACAAAAAATGAGGGTTCTTGGAGGTTGCAGAAGTTTTAGAGGTTGCACGGATGCCCTATAGTGCTTAAGGGACATCCTATGGCATTCAAGGAATGCCCTACAGTGTTCCAGAGACTCTGGGGTGTATTTAATAGAGTGGGGAAGAAATACGTAAGCTTCCTAGTAAGACTGCTTCAAACCCTAACCCATTTTTGTGTTTGAGTAGCCATGTTTCATTATAAGAAATATCACTACAAGTAGTTTTAAATAACCTAAGGCAGTTAACAAAATCTTCCTTCCCATTGTAAATTTGAAACTTGGGGTTCTCAAAATTAGGAGGGAAAGGGTGAATAACTATAAAAGGATATAGAGGTTGCTTGCACAAGTTATCAGAAGAGTACTTGTGACTACATGAAGACCCTTATATTGTTGTAATTTGTTGTTTTAGCAACTCTTATTGAGATGTTAGAGTTTGAATTTTGGAAGAAACTAGAATTGATTGCATAAAAGAAATGTGCTAAGAGATAAGAGAACCTTGATAATAGACATAAGCATAAGAAAGATACACTTGGGAATACAATGTTGAGGTTGGCATCGTATGACTTGCTCCCAATATTCTTAAAATTAAAGGATTAGAAGATAAAGGATAAGAGATTGCAAGACTAGGGTTTTGAGTAAACCTATGCTCGTGCTTGTGGTATTAGAATTAAGGTTATTGACATAAGGATTAGAAATTGGGACACTTGAGGGTACATATAGGTTAGGAATGTAGCTTGTGCCCACTTGTTGAAATACAAGGCAACTTACATTACCTCATAATAGTTCCTCAAGAGAAGGGAAATATGAATGATATATTGAAGAGGATGGGAGGTATTACATATTAACATCTACAAAAGTGGTGATCATATTAGAATCAATGAGATTAGATATAGATGCAAAAAGGTTTACATTTAAGAATCAAAAGGATGGATCCACTTGATTTAAAGGTAAAGGATTCAAATTGGGTTGTTGGGTTGATCCAAGAGTGAACCTTCTCCTACAAAAGTGCCCAGGTTGTCATGAGATTCCTTAAGAAAGGATTCCATGACGTCCCTATGCTTATGCAAAAATAAATCCATGTGATTAGAAGATTTAAAAATCACTCTCCCTTAATAACCATGGATAGGGGTTAGAGAACCTAGGTGGGGAGTCCTCATATTATTCAAATTTAGGGTTTTTAAAGGTAAATTGGTACTAAAGACCTTCAATTGGAGGGTTAGGGTTGATGGCAAATTGATGAGCAACACTATGGGTTAGGTAGCATCTCTTAGCCCTAGGTTGGAAGAAAATTAGACTTCAATTAATTAAGTCTTAAAGTTTATAAAGTTGATTATAGAATAAAGAGAATATATTTAAGCAAATTTATATCTCTTTCCATTGATATACCAACTCCAACCCGTACACATTAAGGGACTCCTTATATACTGAAGGTCCCTATATACTAACTCCTTTATACATAATCGTCAGTGCATGAGAGAAAGTTGATATGTAGATTGTTGTAATATGTGGAAGTAATTACTTGGATACATAGCCAATATGGTACATGAGGGATAATAGTATATCTCCTTATGACTCCCACTAGCCTACTACAATATACTTCTTACTAGGCATAAGTACATGCGAGACCCTATATGGGAAATTGGTATCCCAAGTTCAATATATGCTCAATATTTTTTTAAGTGAAAAACCCCTTGTAAGGCCACCTTTGTCTGAGAGACCACGACTAGGGGGTTTTACATTGTAAAATTCACCCGAGAGTCACACCCGGCCCTGCTCGCACCAACATTATCAATTGGATTTTGGGTACCCAATTCAAATTTTTGGTAGAAGGATTTTTTCATCAAGGATGGTTTATTATGATTCAAGGACAAACTAATAATTCCTAAGGTAGGTGATCTAAGAAAATTGATCATGAATGAAGAACATAGATCCCCTTACTTTTCTCACCCAGGGAGATCCACTATGAGGAAAAACATGAAGAAAAGTTTTTACTAGCCAGGAATGAAGAAGAACATCACTGAATTTTTCACTCAAAACCTAGAATACCAAAAGGTTAAGGTTGAACATAGACACCCTATAGGACTATTGTATCCACATGATGTACCTAGATTTTATTGTAGGTTTATCAAAAAATAGGTTCCAACATGACGTAATCCTAGTTGTGGTTGATATATTGACCAAGGTTGCACATTTTATACCCAAAAATACAAAGAATAATGCCAAAGTTGTGGCTAAAAAATTTCCAAGGAAATATTCAGGCTTCATGGTTTTCCTGAGGTGATCATTTTAGACAAGGACTCTAGATTCACATATGAGTTTTGGATAGCTCTTCATCGTACCATAGGTACCAGGTTAAATATTAGTTCTACATATCACCCAAAAATTGATGGACAAATTTAAAGGGTGAACTACGTGTTAGAAGATATGCTTTGCATGTATTTTATGGATCAAAAGTCTCAATGGGAAGACTATCTACATCTGGTAGAATTTGCATATAATAATGGTCACCATATAACCTTAGGCATAGATCCTTTCAAATTTTTGTATGGTAGGAGGTGTAGGACACCCTTGTCATGGGACAATCTAGAGGATCGAGTTGTTCTTGGGCTAAACATGGTAAGGGAAATATAGAAACAGTTAAGGATGATCAGAGAAAGGCTTAAAGAAGCCACAAATTTTCAAAAGTTATGTCAATCTTAAGAGGTCACCAAGAGAGTTTTAAATGAGTGACAAAGTGTTTCTAAGGGTGAGACCAAATAAGAGTTTCATAAAGTCCACAAAACTAGATCCTTGTTTTGTTGGACCTTTAGAAATCATAGAAAATATTATTCCTATGGCGTATAGATTCACCTTACTACCCAGTTTGTCGAAGATTAATGACACTTTTCATATATCCTTACTTAGAAAATATATTGCTAACCCTGATCATGTATGGGATTTTTCTAGATTACAGATGGTGGACCCAAAGGCCATTTAGGTGCACCTAGTGAATATCCTTGAGTTTTGTTCCAAATCGATGAGGAAGGGGACTCTAGTGCAATGTAAGGTTTAGTGGGACCGCTATTCTAAGAGAAATGCTAATTGGGAGAAAGTGGTATATATGCAAAGATGTTTTCCATTCTTATTTGAAAAGGATATGTAATTATTATTTTATGCTTAAACTTTGATGAAAACACAAAGGACTGTGTTAAGCCTAAGGTGATACACCTTGTCGGAGCCATAACTTGTGAACAATACGCCCGTTGGCCTTGAAATTTAATAGGTGGTTTAGTGTGTGTGTTCTGCATCAGGCGAATCTTAGATTGGCTTGAATCTCCAAAAAAAGTGTTTTCAGGGCCTAACTCCTCCATCTAGTATCCCAAAATTATCTTTTAGAATAGGTTCCCAGGTTTTTTGGGTTTTTTGGGCTGTTAGAAGTTTATTATATTTTGTTATACCTTAAATTGAGACCTAATATTTTAAATTAAGGTTTGTTATTGTAAGAGGGATGTGTGCACCGAATTTGGGCACAATCCGAATCATTTCTATTTTTAGAAGTTTTTAGAAAGAAGATCTATTTTTAGCAGTTTTAGAAAAAAGATGTTTTTAGGGTTTCTTTGGTTTTTGGTTGCTATATGATGGATTGTAATCTTTTGTAGAAGGGGTGTGAATTTAGGAATGAGAAGAATATCAATTTGCAGTTTTCTTCCATTATTGCATTTGTGTTATGTGATTGGAGTCCATTTTGTTGTCTCTTATAGCTGAGTTTACACCATAAGGGGGATAGGATGTCATGACCCTCCCGTAGCAAATCTATGCATTTGATAATTTCATGAACTAATAAGTTATCTTTGGATAGAATGATTGATTATGTTATGCTTAGTTTCTACAGAACTTATATTTTATGGAAAATATAATATAAAATGTTGATGAAATGACTGATAATTTCATGTTTAGTTGTTGCAAGTAATTATTTTATGAAAGAATATGATGCTGCTAATGGAATTGCATGCTTGCAGGAACAATCATTCTCATACATGGAAGAAATAATCAACCATCAAGAATGAGATGTTAAAAAGAGAAATGATGAATGCTCTTAAAGATGACAACTCCGAGGAAGAAAAACTTTCCTCTCATGTAGTTGCATATTTTGTTTTGCATGTGGAAATAAACCATCGATAGTGAGATTATTTGAAGAAAAAAAAGATTCGATGGAGTGGAAGTTGATGTCTGAAATACTTTCTTAAGAAGATCTTCCATGCTTTGTTGATTTATTCTTGCTTTATTAAATCATGCTTAAACAAAGAGTTATTTTCTTGATTTACCTTTTTGGATGTTTTCTTCTTTGGAAAAGAAAAAATATACTCCTTGAGATGGTTTTTCATTGCAATGAATATTATAATTATTTTGTTAAAAACCTTCCATGTGATTTGGTTCCTTGGTTGCAAAGAGAAATTTAATGAAAGAACTCTATCTAGAAAGGTACGTTAGGAAAGAAGGACATAAAGTAGATATGGTTAAAAAAATTGGTTATCAATTAAAAATAGCTCGAGAAAATAGTTTTCGACCAAGCAATAGAAACACCATTTGATTATTGAAATAGCTCATAAAATATTGTTTGAAATCTGGTTTGTTGCCTAGATTTATGGAAGTAATGGAGCGATAAGTTTTTGAGTGGAATGTGTGCACTTGAATGCTTTTTGGGGAAATTTAGTGACCAACAGAAAGTGCTCGAGGACCATTAGCTAAAGGGACCTTCTTCTCCAAAAAGAAAAAAAAAAGAGATGGAAGTATTGGAAATGGAAGCAAGGAGCATTATCTGGATATTTTTGGAAGTGTTGAAAGTGGCTCAAGTAGATATCGCTTACTTTTGGCTAATGGTATCTAATAATAGCACTCTCTATGCTTAATAAGACTAAAATATTATTCCTATGCATGTTGGGTGGACTAGAATTTTCCATTTGCCTATGTGAAAATACCTTCTCTCATTTGAATCCACATTGCTATTTAATTGTTTAGGTTAGACTAAAAATTTTAGAATATCTTTGGAAGAAAATAATTTATTTTGGGTGAGTTATTTGTATACTCTTGATTGAAGCTCTAGTGAATACTATGTTGTGGATTATAATCTCTGAGGTTAGATAAATATCTTCCATTTGACTGAATGTATTACAGTGGAGAATGGAAGCATTATTGAATACCTTATAGTGATAACATGAGAATTAATAGAACATATCTATATTCCTTAGCTTGCTTAAATATTAAGAGAACTATCTTTTGCTAGAAATTTGCTTGCATTCCTTTTAAGAGAAACCATTGATTGCCTAGTTTTCCATTGGATACGATTTTATAATTATCATTACATTTATCTTGGTTTACTTTCAAACATCAAGGTGAGTGTGTTAAACCTATTTAAAAGGGCATCAAACTGTAGTTGAGGATTAGCCGTAATTATTTTTAATTTGAAAATGATCTTTAGGGATTCGTTTATGGTCAAGTAATGACACCAAAATTTGATTTTAAAAATTTGGCGAGCATTATATTAACTAAGGGACGTAATTTGAACATTCTATCTCCAACAATGATGTAAGAAGCCTTTATAAATATTATGTGCATGCTTTGTATACTTGGTATTCGTGTTGTGCTTGTAATTTTCTATGTAGATGGAAAAGAAGGTTGGATACAGAGTAACCTTACCTGAAATTTTAAGGTTTAAGTTAATATTTAAAGTTAATTATTATTCAAGTGTCATTCATTTCTTAAACTAGGAGATTGGTCGTTGATATAGTGAAACCATTACTATCATAAGCAATGAAAGAGGGTTAATTTGGAAAACACACGAAGAGTAACCTAAGTATATGGTCTGTGTATGGGTTGTGGGATCATACATTATATTTAAAATAGCTATCCTTTTCTAAATGGGGGTTTTGATATTTTAGTTAAATCTTCAAACCAATGAATTTTGCTATGGATGGGAATCTTGTTCTACTAAGTGATTATGAAATATCTTTTTGAAAACTCCTTGATGTGGAAAGTTTCATTTATGCTTAATGATTTTGAATGCCATAGAGAAAAATTGAATGAATAAGTTTTGGTTCTCTGGGTTTGCTGATTGTGAATAAAATTCTTGCATGCATTTAGGAATGCATAAATAAAAGTGGTTTTGATTGGTAAAAACCTTGTTTACCAATGAGAGGTTTGTTTTGATGGAATATGGTTTATTTGGCTGATTGTTGCAATGAAAATTTGTTATTCATGCATTAGAATTGCACTATCATCAATAGAGGAGCTATCCAGATCCCTATATACATCTAATTATCAATGTGGCTGAGAAGACTTTGGATTCTAGAGTAACCAAGGAATAACAAGCTAGAAAGTTAAAGTCAAGTAAATTTTTACTTGTGTAACTAATGTAGGGCCATTATTTAATATGGTTTTGAAAGCTTGTAATTGGCAACTTCCATATGCTTGATATGGAGTGGAAAGTTGAGAATGTATTTACAGAAAAAGGGACTTTATGGAATATTGTGAGTTACATACTTTAAATATATGGAAATATTTATCCTTTTTATAACTTGTTTATATTTTAGCAAGCATAGATTAAACAAGGGAATGAGTTTAACAAGTCTCATAAACTTAAATATTTAATATGGAAAGAAAATATTCATCTACCCTTATTACTTCTAGTTAAGCTTTGACACAAATAAAGGAAGGTGGATATAGTCATATTGGAAATGAATTTATGATGTTAGGAATATTAGTAATAGATTATATGATAGTTATTTGATTAAATATGCACTTGTGTAGGTGGTATGTTTGGTGGAAATAAGTAGTATATTTTTGGATGTATTGGTTTGATTGTACCATTGTATGAAAGAAGAAAAGTAAATCTGGCCCAACATATTTTTGTATTGGTCCATTTGCTTTGTTGTAGAAGAGTTGTCAATATTATTATCATTATGGCTATCTAAAAGGAAATAATTTATGATAATTGGATTTAATACTTAGGAATGGATGTATTCTTTTGTTAACAAGAAAGGTTTATATTATGATGAGTTGATTAGATTTCATAGAGTTTTGGTGATAAATATATGAAATCTTCTTATTGGGGTAGATGCTAGATTATTACTCTAATACATCATAAAGGATCTTGATGGATGTAGTTAGTAGATGCCTTGAGGATTATGAAGGCACATACAAATGAGAAGATGGTAACTTCATTTGAGCTACCTTAAGTTTGTGATAGAGTAAAACTTACTTGTTATTATAATTAACTTTGGTTATGGAATCCTTAAGTAATTTTGGATATGAAGAACCTTATTCATATTGGATCTCATTAGAGGGAGAAGGGATATAACTTATTTTTTCCATGAAGTAATATTTGGAAAGAGACCTATTAATGGGATGACTAGCTCATCGTGGAGAGGAGAAGGATAGATGAATCCTATATGCTCATAGCACTATATATGTGGAATTATGTAATGTGTGGTGGTTAGCGTACTTATTTTGACAGGATGAAAGGGAGTAAGCTAGCTCATTGGTATTGGCTTTAGCAACATTCAATCATGATAAGAGATAGAGATCAAAGCAATAGAACATCTTATTACATGAAAATAAAGTGATACATCGAATAGAGATGTGAGGCTCTTTATATAGGAAGATAGATTCCTTAGCCAACACTCTATCTAGTTGTATGAAGGACAACTTGCACATATACAACTTGCACATTGACACTTGTGCATTTGTTACATTGCATGTGGTAACAAGATAACTTCCTCCTGAAGTAATCTAGTATAAGCCAAATGATGTAATATATTCTAACACCCCCTGTATTACATTATTTGGTATGAAGTTCTCTTGAATCACATAGATGATCTCTGAATGTTTGAAACTTGACTTTCCCAAGTGCCTTTGTGAAGATGTCTGCTAACTGATCTTCTGTAGGAACATACTTAAGAATGATATGCTTGTTCTAAAAATATTCCCTGATAAAATGACATTGTGCTTCAATGTGCTTTGTTCTTTCATGTATGATGGGATTCTTGATCAGATTCAGTACTCCTTGATTATCACAAAATAACATAGTGGGAGTTCGTTTAATCCCCATGTCAGACAATATGTATTGTAACCATAGAGCTTCACAGGTCGTGTCTCTTGCTACTCGATACTCTACTTCAGTTGATGATTGTGCTATTGTATGTTGTTTCTTGTTGTGCCAGGATATAGGACCTGATCCGAGATAGAAGACATAGCCTGAGGTAGATTTCCTATCATCAATAGATCCTACATAATCTGAGTCTGAGTATCCTTGTAGAAAAAATTCTTTAACATCCCTCATATAAGTCAACCCATAGTCTGTAGTCTTCTTGATATATTGTAATATTCTCTTTGTAGCTTTCCAGTGACTTTCCCTTGGTTCTTGCATGAACCGTGAAAGATAATTTATTGCAAATGCTATGTCTGGTCGATTGTTTGTTAAATATAGAAGACTTCCAATCAACTGATGATACATTGTAGCTGAAACCAATGGTGTTTTATCATTTTTGGATAGTTGAATTCCTTGTTCCATTGGTGTATCTTTAGGCTTGCACTCTATCATTCTATACTTTTCAAGGAGAGCTTTTGCATATTTTGATTGAGTGATAACTATCTTGTCCTTTCCTTGACAAATTTCTAAACCAAGATAGTAGTTCATTAATCCAAGATCTGTCATTTCAAATGCTTTTTCTAGATCCTTTTTTATAGCACTTATTAATATTTCTAAACTTCTAGTAATCACTATGTCATCAACATATACTATGAGGATCAAGACATCGTTTCCAATTTTCTTGGTATATAGACTGGGATCTGACGAGCTCCTTTTGAAATCATGATGCAGTAGATGATTATTGATCTTTATATTCCATGCTCTAGGGGCTTGTTTCAAACCATAAAGAGACTTATTCAATTTGCATACCTTGTTTTCTTGTCCTTGAATAATAAATCCTTCAGGTTGTGTCATATAGACTTCTTCTTCTAAGTCCCCATTAAGAAATGCACTTTTCACATCCATCTGATGAAGTTTCCACCCTTGATGTGCAGCTAGTGCATAGACTATTTGGATAGTAGTCATTCGAGCTATTGGTGTGAATGTTTCTTCATAATAAATCCCCTCTGTCTGAGTATATCCTTTTGCTACTAGTCGAGCTTTATATTTGTCAAGTGTCCCATCTGCTTTGTATTTGATCTTGTAAACCCATTTGCATCCTACTACTTTCTTTCCTGGAGGTAGATTTACTAGATTCCATGTCTTATTCTTTTTGAGTGATGCATATTCGGATTCCATAGCTGCTTTCCAGTGTGGATCTTTCAGTGCCTGAGAAGTTGATGTAGGTTCCACTGAGTTACTTAACATTCCTCTGTTCATTCTGGTCATGCTGCGAGTTTGAGGTCCTGTAGAAGTAAGATCTAGCATTCTTTCTAGATTTGATTCTCTGAGAGTGTCTCTGAGCCATATTGGTTCTTTTTTGGGTAGTGTTGTTGATGCTTCTATATCTTGTTCTTGAGATTTTGATTCTGACCCTGTACTCATTGTATCTTCTTCAGATAGATTTATGATGACTTCTGAGTCACTACTGGAATTATTTGCATCGATCTTGGCTTTTTCATCAAAGACCACGTCTCTGCTGATATAGACTTTCTTTGTAGATGGATCTAGAATTTTGTATCCTGTAGATTCGTTGTCGTAGCCAAAAAATATCCCTGCCATAGTTTTGTCATCCAACTTAGTCCTCTTTTGTTTTGGAACATGCATGTAGGCTTTGCATCCGAAGACCTTTAGCTTTTCTATGTTTGGCTTTTGTCTTGACCATGCTTCTTCTGGTGTAATATGTTTGAGTACCCTTGTTGGAAGTCTATTATGTATGTAGACTATTGTTTGTACTACTTCGGCCCAATATTTGTGATCAAGATGTGCTTCTTTTAACATACATCTTACCATTTCCATAATTGATCTATTTCTTCTTTCTGCAATTCCATTCTGCTGAGGTGAATATGTTGTAGTAAGTTGTCTCTTAATTCCATTTTCTTCAAGAAATGAGTCAAATTATTTGGAAATAAATTCTCCTCCTCTATCTGAGCGAAGTGCTTTTATGGTCTTCCCTGATTCTTTTTCCACCTAAAGTTTGAACTATTTGAAGTGACTGAAGGCTTCTGACTTGTACTTCATGAAAGATACCCATATTTTTCTGGTGTGATCATCAACAAATAATTGAAAATATTTATGTCCTCCAATACTATCAACTTTCATCGGTCCACATAGATCTGTATATATTATTTCTAGAGGTTGTTGAGCTTTGTGTTGACGAATTTCAAAAGGGACTCTGTGTTGCTTTCCTGCTAAACATTCTGGACATACAGTAGTTTTTGGAGATAAGTTGGGTAGACCTTCTACCATTTGATATCTGGATAATTCTCTCATTGATGTTTCACTGGTATGTCCTAGGCATTTGTGCCATAGTTCTGAAGTATTGGTGGAAAGAGCTGAGTGAATTTCAGTGTCTAGAACAAATAGACCATTTTTATATGATCTTGTTGCTATTATTTTTCCTTGTCTAGAAATGTGACATTGTTTTCTTCCAGCGAGAACCTTGAACTCAATGGTTAGATCTTGATCCATAAGTTGAGAGATAGAAATAAGATTTGTGGTTAATCCTAGAACAAACAAGACATCTTTGATCATACCTTTTCCATACTTAAGTTTCATTGGAATATCTCCAATTCCTTTTACTTCATATGTTTTGCTATCTGCTACGACAACTGGTTTTTCATTTATCTTCTTCAAATATTTGAACCAATGTATGTTCCCTATCATATGCTTACTTGCACCTGAATCTATATACCAATAGCCCATGATATTGTTTTACCTTATGTCTCCCTAGTATGCTATAGTGCTTTTGTAAATTATAGTTCAATATTTGATTGATTTTGTAAAGGTTTTGTAGATGCCAAAATCAATTCTTATTAGCCCTTATTACTCCTATTGAACTAAGCATTGATCCCAAATTTTAAAGAGGTAATAATGTTGGACCTTTTGTCTCCTTTTGATAGATTTGAGACAATAATAATATGTATATCCAACCTTTGAAAAATATTTGATAAACCTCTCTTTATAAATAACCTATTGGGAATTAGGTTTAGTGTATCTAATTTTCCAATTAATTAATTTGATGTAGTAGCCCTTATGACTCCCTAATATTTGGATAAATTAGATCACAATAATATTTGCAAATAATTATTATTTATTCCAGTAGAAATCCTTATTGCTCCTAGGATTTATATTGCAAATATTATTTTTATATGATAAAGTTTTCCCTTTGATAAATTGCTTTCAATTAATTAAATTCCTTTAATTACAACCTTATGACTCCCAAGGAAAGAAAGCATATAATAATGGGAATTAAAATTTACCTTTCACCAAGCAATATACGATGTTGTTCTTGCTGAGAAGCTAGGGTTGCATGCAATTTACGTAGACATCTTGATGTTGTGATTGCACCCTCCAATGGAAATGCTTGGAGCTATACGCGTTCCAAAATTGGTGGTACTTGGACTCTTTCTTTGACCTCGCTTGGGCGTTGAAGACTCTAACACCTTTTATCCACACTACAATTCTACCCTATGCACACAGATGACAAAGTGACAAATATCGAATAGTTGACGTTCTTAATACCAAGAGGTTCCAAGTGGCATGTCCGCTTGAGAGGAGTTTGGTGCAAATGATGTGTTCGTCCTCCTTCTTGTAACGTTCGGATGTTACACTCTTTTAGCAAAATGTTCGATCTTCCAAGGGACAAGTGTATCCCATACACTCAATGCACCAACCTATTTTTGTAACTCCTTTCTTGAGGATGAGTGCTCTCTTGACTTGAGCGTTAGGGTTCTCCTTTGGTGACAAGTGTCACATTCTTCTCTGCATGGATGTCCTCCCTTTCGTTGGTTCAAATAGACCTTTTTGGAGATCCTTTAAGCTTCGAGAATCCCCAACTCCTCTTTCGTTCACTTGCACTTGCTTTCAGCTAGGATATGGAGCAATAATATGGAGGCTTCGAGCACCGATTTCTACCAATGATCATGGAGTAAGTGATACTCCAATGGTGCTTTGTTTTCCTTTCTTCCTTGCTTTCTTACGTCCTCCTTCCATAGATGCTATTGCTCTTGATTAACATTGTTCTCCCTTTGTTTTGCACATTGTATCTTGCAGGTTCGGCCATCTTGGATGCGAGGAGTATGAGCCTATTGATTGGCTCCTTGAGCTGAGCTTGATTGCTGCTAGCATACGACCACTTTTGGCTGATTTTCTAGCAAGTGTAGTGCCTCTAGAGCACCCTTAAATCTGCCTTTTTCTCCCTGTATAACTAGATTAGGATTTGTGCAATATAATGTAAAATAGGTTTACATAAAATATTCTTATTGCACCTTCATTTTGCACTCTTCTTTTCACATCTAATTTTTTGGTTTTGAGGCAGAATATTTGAGTGCAATAGGGGTTTTGAGGTTGTCCTTTGGAATGGACACCTTCCCCTTTTAGCTTGGATATTTTATGAAAGGTTCCAAGCTTGTAACCATATGATGGAAGCTTTATTTTGTTGTATTTTTCTGCACTATTATTGTGCCTTGAACTTGAGACTCACCAAGTCTCGTTCAATGCTTCCTTTGATGCTCTTTTTGGTGGTTACTTTCTTCTCCAAAACTTGGAGGATAGAGCTTATTTTGTGGCTTCCTCAGGCCACCCAAAGTTGCAGATCTCTGTGCACTAATAGTGTCTTTAGACACTTTGATTAATTCTATTTTTGTGCCCTTCTCAAGAACACAAGCAATAATATTTTTGAGAGCAATCTAATAGTGCAAATCTAATAATATTTTAATGCACTAATAATATCACCTTATTACTCCAATTAACTCTCAAAAAACTAATGCACTTAATCAATCTACTACAACTAATCAAGAATAATCTGAAATGAATCTTCAAGAATTATTCTAAAATTTCTTTAACAGAAAGGTAATAGGAGCTAGTCTTCATTTTATTTTCCAAAGTAGATAATAGGTAGTTGATAGATAGTTTAATATTTCTGAAATCTAATCAACTCCTAAAGTGCAAATGAACCTTAAATAATCCTTTCTTTTTGCACCTTTGAAGACTCTAATTTAATTCTCCTTTTTGCAACTTCAATCTAGTTAAGGTGCTTAAACAAATCTGATAAGTAGTCCACTTAATGAATCTACTTGCACCAATAGTTGCTTACCTTTTTATGAAAGCCCTTTTTACCACTTCTGTAGAGGATGTAGATCTTGGTGTCTATGATCACCAAGTTGTTGTCTTAGATGAGATCTTGCAGCTCTTTCTATAGGCTGCCTTGAACAACTTCATCTTCACCAAAATATGGTCTCCCTTTCATGAGCCTAGAATTTTTGGTGGCTTGTTCTCCTCTTGTAGTCTCCTCCTTTTTGTTGTAGATGTGAAGAGATATTTGATTCTGAAGTGGTGCCTTCTTGCTGTGAGAGGCAATCTCTAGGTCTCCTGGATTTGGTAGGCTTCTTCTCAAGATTTTGTATGTCTTGAGGTCTTCTGATATTTGGCACTCCTTGCCAAATTCTTCTTCTTGGGCTTGTTTTCGGATGGCGACAATTGTCCCAAATCTTCTGCTAATAAAAAATTTCTCTGATCTCCTTATTCTTTCCAAGCTCTTCACACGATCTTAAATGGAATTTGCAAGTGGCAGGTCCAAAGGCACATCTATTTTGCAAACACCAGTAGCAATGACTCCCTATCTAGGAGTGACCATGGCTCTGATACCACTATTGGCTTTAGCAGCATTCAATCATGATAAGAGATAGAGATCAAAGCAATAGAACATCTTATTACATGAAAATAAAGTGATACATCGAATAGAGATGTGAGGCTCTTTATATAGGAAGATAGATTCCTTAGCCAACACTCTATCTAGTTGTACGAAGGATAGCTTGCACATATACAACTTGCACATTGACACTTGTGCATTTGTTACATTGCATGTGGTAACAAGATAACTTCCTCCTGAAGTAATCTAGTATAAGCCAAATGATGTAATATATTCTAAAAATTGCAAATAATGAGAAATATAGCTTGTAAACTAAGTATTTACACCTAGTACATTTACATAGCTGGACATATGTAATATGTAGGGATGGGTGTGCCTCGAAGAAGGGTCTAAGTGGAAATTCAATATAGGTTGAGCATACATTGTAGCTAGGAGTTCCTAAGGTATGTTGTTAAAAATTAGGATCATTCATTGATAAAATATTAAGATCAATCCTTGACAAGTTAGGAAATAAATGCTCACTATTGGGATTGAGAGTTTGGGATGTGACACAAAGAAGTATCTTGGGATCCATGATGGTGTTCACATTGGGTTCAAAAAATCGTGAAAGGAGGAAAAAATGGAAGGCATCACAAAGGGTCTCCTTGTGATGCTTTTATGCTCTCTTCTTTTCTCACTTCAAGCCTAGGGGAATTTTGTGCGCGCTTCATGTTTAATGGATTATTTGAAGAACACTTATGTTTCTCCCAAGATACTTCTTTGTATAATATTAACCTTAATTTGGCCCTAATTCACATAAAAATATAACAATCAAGACCTAAAGCCAAAATGCTCTTTTTATTTTTATGAGGAAGGAAATAGCAATTTCTATTTGAAAGGTAAGGGCGCAAGAAGATGCAACAAAAAAATCCTAGGATGCAACTACATGCACCTTTGATTGAATGATAAAGTTTAATGACCAAGCTTATCCCCTACACAATTAAAACTAAACTAGTTATTTATTTCCCCTTTATCTATTTTGTTAATAAAAAAAATAGAACATGGTTTACACAAACAACAAATAGAATTTAAATCCTAAATACTTAAATAAAGAATATTGGGGACAAAATGACCTATTTTTTCCATAAAGGAAAAAACACTATTAGTTTGCAAAATCACCATTAACACTATCACCTATTGATAGTGCTATTGTTTGACCTAAAAAATAGATAAAAATATACAATGAGTAGTAGAGGGGTTGTCTAAGTTAACAAAGGAGTTAGACTTACTTGAGTAGCAATCCAACCCCTATTTAGATAGATTAAGATAAAAAAATGATAGAATGTAAGAAATAAATTCCAAGTGGTAAAAGCACCACTAGGCCATGATAGTGTTATTGACGATTTCACTCTATGTAAATCAGAGAGTGATAGCACCACCAACCTACAATTTGGTGGTGCTTTCACTTCTAAGAGTAGAAAAACAAGATTAAGGATACTATGAGATAAGGTTATGATGACTATGATGAAGGGACTTGACCTAAAAGTATAGTAACCCTATTGAATAGCAGGAAAACAAAGATTAATTTGCATTAGATGAAGATTAAATGATAAAAACAAGATACTAGCTAGATGCAAATACACATGTAAGATTAGTTCTAAGTGCAACAAAATGAAACTTAAAACTACAAGCACAAATAAGATCCAAAATCAAATTAGGGTAAAGAGCACAACCCAAGACACAAGGATTTTTTTCCCTTATTAGAACCTTGAAGAAATCTTGCTATATTGCTTATTGATAGAACTTCAATGTTTGAGCTTGTAGGCTTGGATGCTTGATGCTTGCTTGAAAGATTGTAGATTTTATTTGGAGATTCGCTTGGAGACTTGATTTGGATACTTTCTTAGAGAGAGCTTGAATGCTTACAAATATGACTTTTACAAGATTATGGTAATATTTGGGCATAATATTGTCATACAAAATAAAAAATACCCATGATTCTAGAGATATTTTGATAGAATTTTGTTACTAAAAAAATCTTGATAAAAAATGCATATGAATTTTGACAGAGTCTTGCTACTACAAAAACTATGATAAAATTTTCACTCCAACTACTTATTTTATAGGCAACCATGACTCCTTGGGGGAAGAATTACATTTAAGATGAAAATACTGGAGAAGGTAAGAATTTGAAAAGGGATCAAGAAGCCATTAATGGAAGAACATAAGGATGACAATTATTGGATTTGGGATTTCTACAAGAGTTACAGATCATTTTTTTTTGGATTTGGTTTATTAGTGCCAAGAGGCTTGAAAGAGACAATATGTCAAACTTCTTGAATTTGGCACATGATAGTCAAAAGCATTGGGATATGATATGGCACTTTTGCCTCATGACTATTGGAGGTCAAAAATGGATGGGAATACTACCTTATGTTTGGTGCTTGGAGATTCAAGATGATAGGAATTTTAGATGGATTGACTAAGAGTTCTTCCTTGAAACATTAAGATACTAGATGAAATTAGAAATAATTACATCTTTAAATTCAACAAGCTTTATAGTTGGAGGTAACACAAACATTAGTCCCAATTGTTGAGTATGATTTTTTCACAACCCATATATAGTCCAATCTTCTAAGTAGAATTATATGAAGTTATGGACAAAGTATTTAAATGCATTTACCATGATCCTACATAATATTTTTAGGGTATGCTTACAAACAAAGGTATGGCATTATACACAAATACCCTCATCCTATGGCAATTGTGATCTTTGTCTTGTCTTCTACAATTTTTACCTAATAGTATTCTAAAAAAATATAAATATAATAATCACCTTCTCTCCATTTGAAACTCTCTTATGCCTTAGTAAAGGTGTGATAAAAAATTTGGTATCATTGGACCTATCTAATTATTTAAAATTCATGCATATTCATGTATTCATTATATACTTTTTTTTTAATTATCATCAAACTAATCCATTTTGTGTCATTTCTAGGTGATATAACTCCTACCACCAATATTTTTTCCATTTATGCCTTCACTTTTTGTTTGATATTTGGATTTAAATGACAAAATATTTATTCTATATGTTTAATTTCCTTCATATTCTTAATGTGCATGATGTCAACTTCTTTCTTGATATTTTTTATTTTTTCATGTATCATGAGGAAATAAATCATGATGTTTTTCCATCCATTATACTACTTTACTTATATATTCTTCTCGAAAGTAATTTGAAATATTAGCATTTTTTGGGTCACCTTTTAGTACAACATTTATTATTTGGACTTATGATAATCCTTTCAAGTTTTATTTCTTGGCTTTCCGCAACTTTTCTTTCATCTTCGATAACCATGGCATTGATATTGTCATGATTCTTTTTATTCTTGAGAGATTTTTCCTTTTTTTTGTTTGTTTATTTTGTATTAGTGATGGTTTGGGATGTATAATCTACCAATAGGATCCTATTTGTATATTTTAAATTGGTCATTGTTTGCTTTTTTTCTTAATATTTCTTGATAAAGTGCTCTCTTGTTGTGTTGTCATCTATAAAGAGAAAATAATATCTATGTAAAATGTGTTTGAGGATCTAATCTCAAAATCAAATATATACACAAAATATTTACTTAAACACCTCCCAATATCTAGTTTCTTTTCTTAACTCATTCTATATACTAGGATTCAATGATGTGGCTAAGGTGTAATAGAACTTTTAAAATTTTCTTTTAGGTTTAATGATTATAGAATTTTTGAGATAGATAATCATAATTTCAAATGGCTATCAATGCTATTCTTTACATTGTATTTATCTGACATGAATATACCAGTTGGTGTCATAAATATCTCCCCTCGTGAGTAATTCTATCTCCTTGTATTTTTATAAATATGACTTGAAGTATCCTCACCACATTCCAAGAGTCCATATTAAGGTCTCATCAAGTGATTGAATTATTTGTTGGTCATATAAGACAAGTTATTTTTATTTAAAATTTATCCATCAAATACCGAGATAGGGGCTTGTGGAACCCTTCTTACAATTCAATACACCCTTCTTAATCTTAATTCAAAGAATCCAAAAATATATCAAATGCCTTGATATGACTTGGTTAAATTCCTCAAATTTCATGGACGAGACCCAACTTGGAATCTTGTCAAGCAATACATGCATAATTGCCAAGTTGTAATACCACTATGTGGGGTTGATAAAATACAGGTGAGACTTGTTTGAATTTCATATAACCAATTAAAAAACACTCTAAAATTATAATAAACCATTTTAAAGATGATATCATGGTCTTCATATGCTCAATGTTTAATATCTACCTTTGAAGAAACCATTTTAAATTTTTGGAACCCACTTCTTTACCTAAATTCTCTATAATTTATAGGGTGCACAATAATATGGTAACCCATATTTTGGCCATGAACCTATATAGGTCCTAAATTATTCATATCCATACTTTATTTTTCCCCATTCTCTTCTACATAGGCTCTTGCCATACCCATGTTTAAAGGAATGTGGGTCAAAGTTTTTTTATTCTCTAGTATATGTTCCTTTGTCTTCTTATCTATTTTTTAAATCTATGAACAACTCTAGTTTTAATTATGTTGTATGTAACATTGAATCTTCCGTTTATATAATCTATAATATCAAAATTTACTAAGGAGGTGGTCTTAAGGTATTCACCTTAATATCCTTTGAGATACCATTAGGTTGTGTACTCTACCCATCTACTAGAGTCAAATTATACCTTAGTAGCCTTAATGATAGCCATCCAATCTAAACCCAAGTTTATTTATGCATTATATAAACTTTAAATACAAGTTTGATGATCATATTGCTCATGTTAAAATTCCCTATCTATCCATCCACTTAAACTATATTTTTATTCTACAACTCCTCTCCAGTCATCCTCCTTGGATCTTTACCTCTCAAAAATTTCTCCCCAAAGTTATATAGACAAGATTTTTTTGGTTCCATTTATGTATTATAATACTAAGAACCTAGATCTTGTAGGTTCATGATTTTTATTCTTATTCTAATATTTATTAAATTGTTCTAATTTCTCTAATCATTGAGATCTCTTAAATACCCTAGCCATTTTTTTCAAGATCCTTGCCTCCCATTGATCTAAGATTATCTTAGTGCCATGTAAACTTGGTAGTATCTTGGGTTGGTTCTAAATTATCATATTCCAATGGTAAAACCATATATTATTCAAATTTTTAAACGTGTTAGACCCATTGCTAGGTTTTTTTTATGCCTCTTCATGGACATTGACATATCAATATTTGAAAATTTGGCTAAGTTTCATACTGTTTATAATGTTTATCTCCTATCCTTTTTGGGTATTAGTATTAGAACTTATCATAAATTTTATGTTCTGTATAGATTTTAACTCCTCTTGATCTATCTTATCAGCCTTTAGTTGTGAAGGTATTTTATTCACTTTCTCTATTGATCTAGTTTTTCTATTTTCTAATCAATATGCTCAACCCTCTTCTTCATTAGCTTTTAGGAATGCCTTTATTAGGTAGTTGAGAACTTGGTACTTATCATGTGGTTTAGGCCTATTATAGCATAAGTAGGTCCATTGTCCTCATATAGAAGAATACTTGGGGCGACCTATCTAGACATGATTTTTGACTTTGTAAAAGTCACAATTGAATCTTAAATTTTGCTTATATAGATGGGTATCTAAAATGTTTTTTTGGATCTATATTGTCCAATACCTAACTATATTGGCTTCTCTTCCATGTCTACATTTATATAATATTATCTATCACCATGGTCTCTTTCTACACATTTTCCACATTCTTTCCTTGTCTTAAATGTTTAATTGCCACCATAGCATTTATATTTATATTTATTATTATGCACGCATAATAAGTACCATGGGCATTATTGGGTTGTAATTTAGTTCTCTATTGATTGATAGGTAGTAGGAGATAACATTGTTATAATAAATTGATGCATAAAATGGGTTTCTATTGTGATCAACTAATAATTAGTATAAGTTATTATTATGGTAGTAGGGGTTAACTACTAGGTGTAATAATAATATGAGAACATGAGTTGTGAGTTGGAATCATAATGGTTATTTCATAAACATTATCGATAGGTGCCATTGCAAACTCTTATATTTATTTTTTGTTAATTTTAATATCTTTTAAGGCCTCCTTCCTATTACACTCATAATCCACATATGTATGAATGTTGTAAACATTATAACAACTACCCTTCCTTTCCAAGTATATATGATTGACATGGAGTCAGAAAATATGTGGAGATATTATTCCTAGTTCTATAGATGTGGCAATATATATCCTCCACAAGTTTAACTAGGGATGTTCCAATGTAGAGTGAGAACTTAAGCACCAAAAATACTAGATTTTCTTTTTGTCCATATGGCTTGATCTTTGCACTCTATTCTTTTGCAATAGTATTGTTTATAAATTCATATGTTCTACTTGTTTTATTAATTTTTCCAAGTACTCTATCTATAGTGCATATCAATTATGTCATCTTTGTATTTTTATCCTCATGAAAATTTCTAGAGAATTCAAATGGGAATAAAAAATATTGTCATGAATTTTTTTTTGTTTGAAGAGATTTAGGCTAGACACAAAAATTGATATTTTGATTTTTTGTTAAGAGCTTACAATTTTCTCTAAGTTGTCTTCAAGTGTTTGTTAAATATGGATACTCTCTCATTTAAGCCTTTCATTATTTCTATTATTTTATTGATGCTTTATATTCTAATATCAAGTAATTGTCAATACATGTTAAACCCTTCCTATACATTTTTTCAAGTTTTTGGATCCATTGTTCCAAAATAAATATACCACTATGGGGTATCATTCCTTAAATTATAATAAAACTATTGTATCATTATATCCTTGTATGTGAATCTTCTCCTTTTCCATATGTTATAAAAAAGTATGAAATTTTATGTCCTTAATTTACATCCTAAATAAAGAAAGCATGTTTGACTTTATCTAGGGGTTTTCCAATTTTTTGTATAGAGATATTCTAAATATTCTTTTGCAGTAATCCCTTAAATCACTTGGTGTCTTCTATATATTTAAAAACCAAGATTATTATTGGTTTCTGGATAGTTTATCATTATTTCCCTTTTATCTCTCCAATTGTATATGAAAATAACTTAGTCCTAAAATTTCTTCTAACTCAAACACTACCATGATGGTTTTTACCCCTCCTTCCTTGCACGTATCATTCAATATACATGATTGCTATAAATAGTTAATCTTAATGTTTATAATATTTATACATCTAGGAATTTTATTATTTAGATGTTCTTGGCATGAGGGATATATCCATCAAAGGTTTGCTATATTTGGTGGTTGAATTATTTTCATTTCATGGGGATAACATCATGTCTCTTTTAAATTCAATTCTTCTTTTTGTTACATGAGTAATATATGAATTAGTTAGAGCTAAGTATTCTCTTCTCTTACACAAATAACTACCTCCTAAGTTCCTTATATTATCCCAACCTTATCCATTCTAGTGGCAATGGTCCTTGGGACCTTCCTAGTTCCATCACAACCTCTCTTATACTGGTCTTTCTAGACCTATTGGGTTCCTTTTATGTGTCCTTTACTATCTATTTCTTTCTCTTTTATATTCTTTCTGCTTTGACTTTATTCCAATTCTCTATTTTCTCCTCTTTCCATATTTTCCTTGGTTTCCTTATGCTTATCATCCATTATGAATTTTCATATGCTACGCCACTAGGCTCTTCTTAAACATTCCTCCTCAAGGAGCTTATCCTATTGGAACCTTTTCCAAACTTATATGAAGTCAAAACAATTGTTGTTACACCATGCTCCACCAAAAAATATTGATTTGTAAGGGGAAGTTCTTGATGAATATCCTTCTAATACTATAATTAATTGAGTTTTAATAAAATTATGATATAATCACCATTGTAATACCCACTCTATTATGTGCTTGTTTAGAATATATTCAAACTAGTGGTCTACAAGGATTGTCTAGCATGCATCATTGTTTCTAAGTATTTCTAATATATATGGCTTACACTTTATGGTAAAATAAGAATTATACATTGTTGGAATTTATAATGTATTTAGGAATGAACAAAATTAGAATATTACTTAGAAAAGAATAAAGTAAATAAATCATAAGATTAACAATTATTTGAGCATCTTGTTGATAAGCACTAAGTATATCAATCTAGGCAGCTACACTTGCAAGACACTAAGCACTATATATGTAATTATAGAACTTGTTAGAGGACCTAATCTATATGTTATTATAGGTCATATCTAATTCATACAACAAGTGAGCTAATCATAATTCATTGCTCATACTAGAGAATACATAGGAGGTAACTCATATATATATATATATATATATATATGATTCAAAGATAAAAACTAAAAACTTTAGGAACAAAATGAAAAGAGTAAACTATAGAACTCAAAAGTTGAAATGGAAATGAAATATAATTGTAAAATAATTATATAACAAGAATTTATCACATTCAAACAAATAATTACAAAAAACTAGAAAGAGTAAAATTAAAAGGATTTATTCATAACTATAGATAAATTTCCATATACTACATAGAAACCATAAAATGCTTAGGGGAGTTCTCACAAATTGCACACTTGCAGTGGGTCCAAAATCCAAAGATAGACACAATTATCACATGGTAGAAAAATAATAATTTACATGCTTACAATTTGATTAATTTGTAGATCTGCTTTTATAACCACTAAATTAAATATATAGAATGAAATTGTTTATTCATTGCTCTAATACTAATTCCAACTACAAGACTATTCTTCTAACTAGTTGACTAACTCCTACTTTGAACTATGTGTAGAGTTTAAATGGGATCATCAAATTTCCTTGAACTATTTACCAACTCTTAGAGGATGCAATAGGAACTGCCATGGTCCTACTCAACTACAAAATAAACATAATTATAGTTTTGGGATTTCCTCCAATTAGAAAATCAATGTTCTAATTCTAAGTTTTTAAGGAAAATCCATAATGAAATGGAAGGATTTGACAAGGTATATTATATCTGGCATAATCTCTAGTCTCTTTTCTTAACTAACTACCTGATTTGTTAAAAATAATTATTTATTTCCTAATGGTTACAACATCCAATTTTCTAGTGATTTGTCAATCTCATAGGCAACAATTAGAATACCTCATTTTATTTATGTAATCAATAATTATGGTTTGTAAAACTAACAATCACCAGATAGATTTCTCAATGCTATTTTCAACTAAATTCTTGTTGTCTGACTATTATGCATTCATTTAGTTTAATAGGGATGGCTTCGAAACCTAGCTCTATCACCATGTTTGATTTCTTGTAGTTCCATAAACATATAATGTAAAAATTAATGTTGGATCATTTAGGGTGAGATGGGTTAGTATCCAACATACATCAAATCATAAGAAAACTTAGGTGAAAACATATATTTTTTTTATAAAAACCATCAATTTAAATTATCCTATAGAAAATACAAATGTAGTTGTCATATAGATAAAGTAGGGCATTAGGGGGAAGAAAGTAGAGAGGGGAGGGCTCTGGTCCCTCCCCTGCTCCCCCTCCCATGGCTCCTGGTTCCTGCCCAGTCCCTGGCTCAACCCAGGTCATCCCTCCCGGGGAGTGGTTATTTGCAGATGATCTCCTGGAGGGAGATCCTTCTCCACTATCTCTGCGCCCCTCCCGCCCGGCTAGGGTTTCCTTGGTTGTTTTTTCGGACTGGTGCTTCCCAGGGATCCCTGTTTGGTTGGGGATCCCTTCCCTTTTTCCCTCAGGCTTCCCCCTAGGGTTTTTTGCAGGTTATTCACGTGGATCTGGTCCCTTGTGTTTCTCGGTGCGGTGGAGGTGATGGTTTAGGGTTTGGACAGCTTCCCACTGTTTTGGTTCCTAAGGATCCCATCCCTGTGACTGGTTCCTCTTCCCGCTCGAGATTCCTTGTCCCTAGATCCCTGGTCCCTTAACCTGCTGTTTCTTTTGTTTTGCCGGGACGGGATACTCTTCTTTTTTCTCGAGGCGGGTTCATCGTGGTGCAGCTCTCTGGTCGCTTCCCGATGGGCTGGATTCTCTCTGTGCTGGCTGTCGACTTCCTACAGGATGGCTCTCGCTGAACGATATGTTTTCTCGGTGGGCAGGATGGTTTCTCCACAGAGCAGGATCCGCAAAATCCGTCGGTTTTCCCGTGAGGTGGGATCCTTTATTTTCTGCTGGTTTCCCGAATGGCGGGATTTCCCTGCTGCTTCCCGCTAGGCGGGACTGTTTGTGGTGGTTTTTACTGCTTCTCACGAGGCAGGATTTTATTGTAACGGTTTTTCTTTGCTTCTTGTTGGGCGGGATCTTCTCGATGGTGGTTTTTGGCTACTCCCCGTTGGGCGGGATCTCCAAAACTACTTTCTTTCTTATTTGTTTGTTTCCCACTGAGAGGGATTATTTCATGCTTACTGTTACTGCTGGGCGGGATTTCTGTTTTGGTGTTCAATTTCAAGGGATTGATGCCCTAGGCCCATTGCTTATGTAATCAGGTTTTGGGATCCTTGTTAAAACCCACTGTAAATACAAACACTACTTACAAAAAAAAAGTAGGGCATTAGGTATAATTAGATATAAAAATGATGGATGTTTAAAGTAAAAAAGAGTCACATATATGAATCATTTGAGTGGATCATAATCCCCTTAATATAAATAATGGACATGGAAGGAGACCATTATTAATCATCCCCTTAAGGGATGCTCTTCTATACCAAGTTGCTCTCATAACTACATAAATATCACCTTTCACATAACCATATTAAGAATATCTATAAATTTCTTTGGTGAAGGTATACAAAATGGATTGAGCATCCCATGAATATAAATCTCAAAAATATAGTCATCCACACCTTGGTGTGATTCATTTCTTGGTGGAAAATTTGAAACAAGCCTAGTAGATATTTAATTATCATAAAACACCAAGGAGATAAAAATTGATCAAAAATCATCAGCATCCATAGAATATGTTTGATAGCTTCATTAATAGCATAATATTTTCATTCATGGATTATTGAGATATGGTGGATTATCAACAAAAACACCAATGGAGTAGTGTAAAACCAAGATAGAACATAGAACTTGTAGTAGATCATCAATGATTGAAATCACCTACCTACTGTACAATAGATTTGTCTTTTAAAATGGGATCCCTAATAGAATAATGAATACCCATCTGGTAGATTCCTTTTATAACCTACAAAATATGTTTATCTACCACCCAATGACTCTCACTTTTTTTTGGTAAATTAATAATTTTATTAATAACAGGGCATTTGAAAGGTGCCCCAATGCCTTGTACATCAGAGGAGCAAAAAAGGAACAGAGGAAAGAAACCCAAAACTGCAAGCTAAAATACAAGCTAAAGTAGAATTACATCCTTAGACTAAAAGGAGCCAAAATAAACAACCTTAGACAAATAGGAACAAAGAGAAACGATCTAAAAAGTGACAGAGCCTAAAAAGAAGTGGTCCTTAGCTAAAAAGGAACTAAAAAAGAAATGACCCTCTACCACATAGGAACCTAAAAACAAAGGAAGAGTCATCAGCCATCAAGGGGAATATCCATCTGCATGAGAGACAAAGCAGCACCTTCCAGACCAGCATCTTTCACATCTGTTGTAGAAATATATTTAGTGCCATCCTTAGTGATCTCTATTACATCTTCATCATTGACAGCATCTTTGTCATCAATTTTGGTATCGAAGGATACCTCAGCACCGAACAATACTAGAACATTATCAAAATTTTCATAGAAAATAGGAGGCTTAGTGCATGGCGTTGTTATTTGAGAGTTGATATCACCTTTCCAATGGGCAAGTGAGCAGTTTCAAGATGGTCAATGGTGGCAGAAGTTGCATGCACGGCCAGCTTGTGAAGATACCTTTCGACTAGGTTAGGAGAATTAGACTTGTCCTTAGGAGTTTTTACTAAGGTGGACGGAGGGATTTTGGCACCTTCTTTCAGCCTCTAGGAACTACGGATAGGGGTCTTTTCAACTTTGGCCTTCTTCTCGATAAAAAACTCATAAACAGATTTGCCCCCTTTGTCTTTTCTTTTGGATCTGGAGGTTTTTGTGCTTGGGGATGAGGATGAATTCTCCTCGTTATATTCAAGTGCAGGGGGATTACCTGAAGGGAATTGCAGAAGGAGGTACTTGTAAAGGACCTTAAAAAGACCCTGGTGGCAAGGTTTGGCCTCATACTTCTTGGAACGGTTGGTGGTAATGGTATAGTCCATGGACCAAAAAAGGATAATGATGGATAGAACATTGGGCACGACACAAAAAAAGGTGATGAAAATGGGTAGGGATAATAGGGCAAATCACCATCCCAAGGAAGATGGATCTTCTGGTGATACTCATGCAACAAGGCCAATGGAAAAAATAGGCATGAAACCCAGAATGGTTTGGGATGCACGTTATAGAAAGCCTCGGAAGAATGTGAAAGGTAAAGCGTTTAGACAGGGTTCTCAAAAAGCTAAAAATATAAACATCATTCCACACAAGAACAAAATTATTTAAAATTAGGGTGGATGTAGCATCCGGATTCCTCATGGAAACAATTATAAAAAAATAAGGGGCATAAGTGAGAGGCGGTGGAGAACTTGAAAATATAAACATAGAACCCATTTTCAAAGAAAGATAATGAAAATGATGAATAAAATCTACATTTTGGAATCTTTTGGAACTTTGGACATGGACCCAATGAATCACGAAAAAAAGGAGGTCTTGGACAATGTAAAAATCAAGGATTTCGATGTTCATCACGGCTGATTGTATTTTGATCATAATTGACCAACTCGGCAACTTCATTGGGGAGGACATCTGTCCAAGTCATCAATCCTTGAGCATTAACACCAATGTTGGCCAATTTGTCAGCTATAGAATTTCCCTCCCTGAAAATGACTTGCTGACAAATGAATTCAATGACTCTCATTAGGTGCCTACATATACTTAGGATAATAGTTATCAACAAAGGTAATATCAAATATAGTGCAAGTGATGTGAAGAAGACCTTATATATGAATTTGATTTAAAGTGGTATCAACCATGGGAGTAGAATAGTCTACTTGAAGCTTCAAACTTGAAGTAAAGGAAGTATGAGTGGGCTTACACTATTCTCTTCTTAGTGACTATAAAATATTTAAGTCATATTAGCCTATGAGATAGTGATTCTGGAGGATGAATGATTAATCTAAATACCCTAAAAGTAGTGAAATAGACCTAGATTTATCATCTGAAAGGTTTCTTGAAGTTGTAGTTTTATCTCCTAGATCAAGGATTTTGAGCTTTCCACTATGATAAGGTTATCAACATACAACACAATAACAAGAATTTGTGCATCATGATGCTTCATGTAAGCATCATACTTTGCATCAAATATATAACAATCAAAACTAAAAAATAAGAAATGGATCTTCTCATAACAAGCACGATGCATTTGTTTAATCACATATAAGGATTTCTTAAGTCAACAAGAAAGAGAACTAGGACCATACAAGGCAAATTTAAGTGTTGTTATATATAGATCCCCATAAATAAAAGTAAAATTCACATCCATTTTATTAGCTTCCAATATATAGGAAATTATAATAAAAATAATCATCTATACAAAATCCATATGAACTAGGGGACAAATATTTTTGAGTAGTCAACTCTCTCCTTCTAAGATAACCTTTAGTAAGAAGGTATACCTTATGCTTCTCAATCTAGCTACATACAAATAATTTGGTCTTGTAGATACAGTTATAGCCAACCATATCCTTGCCCTTAATAATATGAACTGACTCCCAAGTTTGATCTTTATTAGATTCATATTCATTCAACATAACATATTCCCACTCAAGACACATTGTAGCCTATGAATAAGTGAGAGAATGTCTTAGAATCATCAAATTTAAAAGTAAAGCATAATAAGGAGAATTTTTTGATGATGTTCTTGTCTAAGAATGGGTTGTACAACTTGAAAATTATTTTGAGCCCACATGAGGATCAAAGGATTTATAGAATATTAGAGCATATCTTATACAGAAGCATCAACAAAAGAAGAAACTAAAGGTTTTGTAGCACCCTAAAATTGGCGCAGTTAAACCTTAGTAAAAAGATAAAAATTTGAATTTTAACCCAAAACCGCCCGTTAACCGCCCATTACCCGCTCCCCTTGTTTTTCGTGCCATTTTTAGGATTTGTTTTGACCGTTGGACGATATCGTCGATGATCAGACGAAATCATCCCAGATCCGACGAATTCATCTGGAATAGAACGTCCAGACGATTTCGTCCCAAAACCAAATTTTCATAATTAGCTTCTGTTTCAACAACTTCTCTAACTTGGGCAGAAAGCGTGTCTGCGTAGTTAGAGTCTCCCCCATTGGAGATCTCCCAAATTGGGATGATCTCCAACCTCCTAACCTCTCCCTAATCCTATATAAACTGGGATTTTCTCAGTTTATCCCCCTGACTGACTGATTTCCCTACAACTTTAGTTTCTTGTGCATTAGAACACCTTCACACCTTCGTTTGCATCGCGTATTTCAAGTTTTCTTGCAGGAATTTTACTATTTTTTAGCCGGAGCAAGCTCGGATCGTCGTAGGCGATTCCAGACGATTTCGGATGATCCTGTCATAGATCGGCGATGATCTCGTACGATTGGAGGTGATCTTGACTGCAGTCCAGATTGGGGGCAATCAGAGCCCAAAGTTTGCATTTCTTTATCTTCTCTCTTCATTCCTTTATGCATTAACTTATTTTATTCTATTTTTTGCATCCTGGAGTTCACCTCATTTAGCATAGATGCATGATAAAGTTAAAATAAATTATTAAATTAATGCATTTCCTTTAATTGCTATCTGGATCTATCATTTAGGCAAATTTACTATCATTTCTATCATTTCCCCTTGCTTTTGCAGTTGCATTTTTGGTTTTTGGTATCTGTTTCTGTGACTACAGGTTTCTGACGAATTCGTCAGATCGACGATGATCTCGTCTGATCTCAGATGACCGACTGAGATCTGAGATGATTCTATTCAATTGCAGATGATAATGTAAGATTTGAGATGATCTGGACTTCTACAAACCTCAGAATCTTCATCAGACATCCGAAATCAGGTATATTCTGTCTTATTTAGCATACTTTCTATGTTTAGCACTTATTCATGTTTTTTGTATTCATATAAATCAGCATTGGCATATAGAATAGCTTAGATTCATCTTGGCCAAACCTAGGAATTGAATGATTAAAGTACAAAATGAACACATCAAACCTACTCTCAACCTAGGCGTGGAAACTGCCACTCAAAAGTTTCCTGGTGAACCCACCATCCATCGAAAATTCACCCTTATACCCCTCCCCCGAGAGGCGCGACCTTCAAAGGGCCTCTCAGTCCGAGGTATTGTCCCATCCTTCTCGCATCCCCCTTCCGAGCGTGGATCCTATAGCCTGAAGGTAAGGATGCAAAAAATTTGGAGCGATACATTTTGGTGAACCCGACGTGAAAACTTAAAACCTTTTGAAAACAATCCAAAAAATAAAATAAATGCATTTAGAATCATCAGATAAACAATTAAGATTGCATATCATATTTAGATGGTAGATTATAATAAAAGACGAGCTGTCACCATTAATGTTGAAAATCAATTAGCAGCCATAGAGATTACTTCTTTGCTTAGAGTATCTCAAACATATAGAGTCCCACCTTTATGGGATGAACTTAATAGGAGATTGAATCTTATTTCATCTAGATCAACCGAACTTAGGCAAATCAAGAGGTTTGTCCTAGATAGAATCCTGGATCCTGATCAAGTGACCTTATATCATGAACTTCGGAGAGCTTGCCATAGGTGGTTAGCAGATAAAAGAGCCCTTGTGTCTTCCGAGTTGTACACCTTTGAGGAATACCTCGACAATGCAGTTGTAGTACATAAATTTCTATCTCGTATAGAGGATCAAGAGGTCGTTCTTACGGATAGAAAGAGATGGAATAGAGTTCCTAGAGCTGTGTTATATCGAGAGTATTGCCATGAGCTCTATTTTTACAAGTCAGAGTCAGAAGTAGATAACATCACCATAGCACACTTTGTCAAATTCCTGAAAAACCATTTCCAATTTGAAGAGGAGCATTTCATGACTCTTGATGAACTTGATCCCATCAATGACATCTATAAACTATTTATAGAAAACTAAGCCATTCTTTTATTATTATTATTTCTTGCATTTAGTATGTTGTTTGTTGTCTTTATAATATTATCATAAAAACAAAAACAAAACAAAAATATAACAAAAATTAAAACGTTTTCTTTTAAGTATTATAGTAGGTATATAATTAAAATATATACCTCCCAAACTTGTTGCAAATATATATATATATATATATATATATATATATATATATATATATATATATATTTGCTAAAATCTAAGTTTAAGCATAATGACTAGACTCAGGAATGGAAAACAGACTGAAGTAGAAGAAGATTGGTTAGGAAAACCAAGTAAATAAACTAGATGTCCTTCCTGAAGACCCAATTCAGGAAGAAGGAACCCTAGACCAACAAGAAGAAGAGTTTGCTGAAGGAAATGAACAAAGAGAAACTGTTAGAGAGGAAGGATCCTCATCCCCTAAAATGTCTCCGGAAGGAGCTATTACTTTTGAGAACATGGAACATTTCTGGAAGTTCCTCAATACTAATATTGGCGCCCTTAATAGAGCAGTCCATATGGACAAGGATCAAATTAGTGACACTCAAGCAACCCTAGAAGAAATATATCACACACGCACTAATCCCTTGTCCTTCGTTGATCAAGAAAGTGATCAAGCTCGGACCATCCAATTTGGATATGGCCGCTATAATCCAGAACATGCAACAACAACAGGTTACCCAACCACCTAGAGTGCCTGTTACCAAGCCTAGAGTTATTCCCACACAAAATAAACCTTCATTCACCGCTCTATTTCGCCAAGTTATTGATCAACATACCTCAAATCAACAAAAGCCCAAAACAAAACCAAACACCAATTTCCAACAATCTGGGATACAACATAATGCTACTACAAATCTTCTTCATAATACTCTTCCTACCAACCATTTGCATAATAGCAATATAGCATCTAATCCTTACATCACGCCATCATATGCTCAAATACCACCAAACCAATATGGTGGACAAAATAGTAATCTGGAAGCCATGGTGAAATAGTTAGTCTCCCGCATGGACCAGATAGATCCCTACCGTCCCTCGTACAATTATCGAGAGATGTGTAGTCAGCCTCTAGATCCTATAGTTGTAGCACAGCCATATCCTAAACACTTTCCTATGCCTGTCCTACCTATATACAAAGGAACCGAAGATCCCATAGAGCATCTTCGTATGTTTAGGATAGCATGTCATGATATATCACATGATGACTTGTTATTACTAAAGATGTTCCCAAAAAGTTTAGGAGGAATGGCATTAGAGTGGTATTATCAATTACCCACTCATTCTTTGAGGAATTTCGAAGAAACAACCGAGTCTTTCGTTCATCAATTTAGTGCCTACATTGAAAGGCATGTAACTATTAAAGATTTGTACAACTTAAAACAAGACAAAGATGAATGTTTTGCTGATTTCCTAGCTCGGTGGAGACAGTTGATAGGAAAATTACACTTTGTGTTACCTTATCGGGAAATGTTGGATATCTTTATCAATAATTTACAAGAACAACTATCCTATGAGTTATCAACTACTACCTTGACCACCTTCGATCAAGCTATAGACTTAGCTCGAAGAGTGGAAGATGCTCTCATTAGGAGAGGTCAGCTTAAAAAGAAAGATGATGAGAAAACATCCAGAAATCAATATAAGAATAAACAAGTTGTGGGTGATGGAGTCACTGATAGCAGAAACATTGCTAATGTTAATACTGTGAAAACAACGGAGAAGTTTATATTGAAACCTCCTGATAAACCACCTCAAGAATTTACTAGGTTAAATCAACCTCTATCAACCATTCTCCCGCAATTACTAGCACGAGGTTTGATCCAATTACCAAATATCCGGGAACCTGATCCAACTATACCCGGATACAGAGCTGATTTACACTGTGATTTCCATAGAGGACCTGGACACGCTACCAACTCTTGTAAAATATTAAAACATAAAATACAAGACTTAATTGATAACAATGAGATGGAGGTGCAAGCCTTTCAACCTAAACAAAATCCTCCCAATAATGCTCAAAAGAACATCCCCCAAAATCAGAATCAGAATGCCAATCAATCATTGGACATATTTCAACATCCTTTACCAAAGCATGGCAAAGAAGTGGCTAATCAAATTGAACATCATAATGTTCCCCCTCCTACCCGATATGTAGGAACTATTAGTGGGCATTTACCTACTCATGATTTGGAAATATTTGACACAACTTTATCCATGGTTACGACTAGACCTCTATATAACATTCAGACACCTGATCTTAGTGATACAGAATATGAGACTAAAAGTGACATGGAAATCACTTCAAATCAATCGAATAGCTCTGAAGATGAATCAGATCCTATTCAACCTATCACAAGTTCTATGGTTCCAGAAGAACCATTTCCAAGAAGAGTCACTACTCGACCATCGTCTCACCAATTACTTTCTAATGAACAAGCCATAAATGCTAGACCAAGACCCATTCATCATCCGCAAAGTAATATTATAGGTACCATCGGAGTCGTTACTAGACAACGAGCTCAAAATTCTCAACAAGATCAAACTCGTAATGATGGATCAGCTCCATTTGTTTTGAAAGTTCCTAATAAAGGGAATCATGCGCCTAATGTTCAACCTAAACCTCCTTATAATATTAATGAACAATTATCAAATACTATAACTAGAATTTCCCTTTTGGACCTTTTAAGATCTTCTCCTACACATAGGGATGAATTAATGCTCACATTAAGCCAAATGATGGTACCACAAAATATTCAACCTAGAAGCCATGGCCAATACTATCATAACTCGAGAAGTCGATTGTATTGACTTTCGGGATAGAGATATACCACAACATAGTTTACATAAGGATAACCCCTTATATATTACTGCCCTAATTGGAGATGTAGCAGTTAAACGAGTCTTGATTGATAATGGTTCATCTTTAAACATTTGCACTTTTGACTTCTACCAAAGATTTGGGTTTAGAAGTGACGAAATGAAAAGAACTGATATGATCATAAAAGCCTTCAATGACGAAACACAAGAAACGTGTGGAGTTATTACTATACCATTGCAAGTTGGTCCAAGAACCTTAGACATGACCGTGTTTATTGTACATTGCCCTGCATCGTACAATATACTCTTGGGTCACCCTTGGATCAACGCGATGCGAGTTGTTCCCTCAACTTTACATCAGTGTGTTAAATTCAAATTTAAAAATCAGTTGGTTACCATTCATGGTGATCCTAGACCCTTTGATATGTGTGCTTTGGCAGAACCTGTTGGAGTTCAATTTTGCCCTGCTCTGTCATCCACACATCCTAATTCTAATCATCCATCTAAACGTGTGAAACACACACCCATAACATCATCTACTTTTTCTCCATCAACTCCACCTCTACATATAGTTCAACCATCTTCCGAACAAACCACATTAGGACTTCCAAAAGATCCTAAACCCACAACCAATGCTTCTTGTTTTACTCCTATAACTTCCATACCTATAGAATCATCCATCGACATTTCTACACCATCTACATCCACTAAAGGCATATTTTCTACATCAGAAGATGTGGGAAATGTTCCTTCTACCTCTTATGCTCTTACTGATGAGCTCTTACCCGATTTATCTAAAATTCTTATATCAGAACAAACGAACGCTGCTATGCAAGATTCCCTTATCTTAAATAATTTGCCACCCTCTCCTCGTACCTTGGGCCTCCCACAGCCTATGGGAAGTATTTACCAAGTTGGGAGCTGTGCTTTTATTTATAAGGGATATGATTGGGGAAGAATACCTAGAAACATCAAGACACATTATGATGGATATGCTCGATGTTATTTTACTAATGAGTATATTAAAGCTAAGCCTATAATGCTTAAATTGGGATATAAAGGGAAAGGTTTGGGACCTTTCCAAAATGGTATGAAAGAACCTTTTGAGGTAGAACCATGGCCCGCCCGATGTGGTGTGGGCCTATTTCCTAGTAAGGGTCAGCCCTTCCCATTTGAGGATGATGACCAACTCATATGTTACCAAGATTATTTGGATAAACGTGATGCCTTGCGTTTAATGAATAAGCCATTTACATGTAATATGCTATCCATAGCTTACCCTCAGATGATCATCGAATCCGACGATGAGTTGGAGGGAGACATCTTCCATGATGTCTCCATTGAGGAACTATTACATCACGGATTTTATTTCGATGGCTCTATACCTAGTATAGCCCAGCTTGAGGCCCCGACTCCCCAAGACGAATTATCCAAACTAACCTTGGAAGAATTACAAGAATTGGGCGTTTCACCCGCCCCACCTAATTTTGAGAGAGATCTACACATGGAAGTAGAAAACGTCATAAAAATTAACATTGGAACCAACGATAACCCTCACATAATCAACATTGGATCAGAATTGAGTCAAGAAAAACAAGATAAATACATTGCATTTCTTAAAGACTATGAAGATGTTTTTGCTTGGACATATGAGGATATGCCAGGATTAGACCCTTCCGTAGTTATGCATCACCTAGTAGTCCATCCGGATGCTAAACCTGTTAAACAAAAACTTAGAAAAATGCATCCTAAAGTGGCCTTACTAGTCAAAGGGGAATTAGAAAAACTCCCGAAGGTTATTTTTATACAAGCCATTGATTATGCTGAATGGATCTCGAATGTAGTTCCAGTAACTAAGAAAGAAGCTACCAAAGTTAGGGTTTGCACAGACTTTAGAGATATTAATGTTGCATGCCCTAAAGATGATTTTCCTCTTCCCAACATGGATCAGATCATTGATTTTACTACTGGGAGTGGAATGATATCCCTAATGGATGGATTTTTTGGTTATAATCAGATCAGGATAGCTCCTGAAGATCAGGCTAAAACAACCTTTATTACCCCTTGGGGGACCTTTTGTTGGAAAGTGATGCCATTCGGTTTAAAGAATGCAGGTGCAACATATCAACGAGCCATGACTTATATCTTTCATGATATGATGCATGATATTCTACATGATTATGTAGATGATATTATAGCTCGTTCCATCAAAGAAGATGATCATTTAGCTGACTTGAGACAAGTCTTTGATCGGTTAAGGGAATATCTTATCCGACTAAATCCAGCTAAATGTATATTCGAAGTTAAGTCCGGTAAATTATTGGGGGTTATAGTTTCTTTACGTGGCATTGAAATTGACCCTCTCAAGATCACGGCTATCACTGATATGCCCGCACCCACAAATATATCTGAATTACGAAGTCTACAAGGTAAACTTCAAGCTATTCGTCGCTTTGTCGATAAGTTGGCAGACAAAACAGGACCCTTTCTTAAGCTTCTTAAGAAAGATGTCTCTTTTCATTGGGACGACGAATGTCAGGAAGCATTTGAACTCCTCAAACAATATCTCCTTAACCCACCTGTGCTTTCACCACCTAGATCTGATCGCCCATTTATCTTGTATATTTTTGCTTCAGATCTTGCCTTAGGAGCTATGTTAGCTCAACTTGACGATGAGAAGAAAGAGCGTGCTAATTATTATATCAGTAGAACCTTAATCAGTTATGAAACTCGCTATACAACATTAGAGAAGTTATGTCTAGCAGTCATATTTTCTACATAAAAACTACGCCATTATATGCTCAGTCAAAAAATGTATGTTATTGCTAAATTCGATCCTTTGCGGTATCTCATGAGTCGACCGTACTTATCTGGTCGCACCGCAAAGTGGGTTCTTGCGCTAAGCGAGTTTGAACTCACGTTTATAGGACATAAGTCTGTTAAGGGTCAAATCATAGCAGATCAATTAGCTGCTGCACCCTTAGAGTCTACCCATCCCCTCATCATTGAGTTTCCCGATGAATGCCTTAAATTAGAGGCAGACCATCCAGAGCAATGGTCCCTATACTTTGATGGAGCCCGATGCATGAGTGGGGCTGGTGCAGGTATTATTTTAATATCTTCATAGAAACATCTTATACCTCTGTCCTTCAAATTAATGTTTGCTTGCACTAATAACACTGCTGAATATGAGGCTCTAATCCTTGGATTACGAGCTTGGCACTAAAAATTAAAAATTTATTAGTTTTCGATGATTCTCAACTTGTCATAAATCAAATCAATGATGTTTATCAGACTAGAGATGATAAATTACGCCCATATAAAGCATATGTCCTACAATTATTATCCCTATTTGATCAAGTTATCTTGGAAGCTATTCCTCGAACTAGCAATCGTGCGGTTGATGCTATGGCTGTAGCTGCATCTCTTTTGCCCTTGGAGTTAGATGATGAATATGCTACCATCATTATTCATCGACTCCAGGAACCCACTTCAAATAAATCATGCTTAGAACCTTTGGATGTGTTTCTAATCAATGAAACTACTCCTGAACCTTGGTACACTGATATATTTAACTTTCTTCAAAATGGGACCTTCCCTGAAGGTTGTAATAGCAACTAGCACCGTTTATTACGTAGACGAGCAAGTCACTTCATAATTATTGGTAATACCTTGTATAGGAGATATTTTGAAGGCATCCTATTGAGATGTTTGAATCTAGAAGAATCTAGATCAGCTTTGAGTGAAGCCCACGATGGATCTTGTGGGGGACATTTTAGTGGTAGCGCCATTGCTAAGAAGCTCCTTAGGATAGGATATTTTTGGCCTACCATGGAGAATGATGCACATGATTATGTGCGCCATTGCGACAAGTGCCAAAAACACGCTGACCTTGTCCATGCGCCTGCACAAGAGCTGCAGGCTATTTCATCTCCTTGGCCCTTTTCAAAATGGGGCTTAGACATCATTGGAAAAATCAACCTTGTGTCATCTGATGGACACAAATTTATCATAACCGCTATCGAGTATTTCATGAAGTGGGTTGAAGCTATGCCCTTAGCTTCTTGCACTGGAACACAAGTCTCCAAATTTATCTTTAATCAAATTATTTGTAGGTTCAAAATTCTTGCAAATCTCATCTCAGATAATGGCACTTGTTTCAAAAATAAAGATGTCAAAAAGTTATGTCAAAAATATAAAATTCAACATCGTTGGTCCACTCCCTATTATCCTCAGGGTAATGGCCAAGCAGAAGCATCTAATAAAACATTAATCAAAATCCTCAAAATACTGGTCAATAAATCTGGCCGAGATTGGCACATCCAATTATATCCTGCTTTGTGGGCTTATCGAACTAGTGTTCGTACTCCCACGGGCGCTTCACCTTTTGTTTTGGTTTATGGCACTGAAGCTATTTTTCCTTTTGAATTAGAAGTTCCTTCCTTGGCTCTACTACTTCAAGATACTGAAGTAGGAGATGAATATCATGCTGGTAGACTTAGTCAGCTGGAACTCCTAGATGAGAAGCGCATCAATGCTTTGGAACATCTTCGTGCCTACCAAAACAAGCTTAAACGAGCATACCTCAAGAAAGTTCATCATCGATCCTTTGAGATCGGCGACCTTGTCTTAAAAGAAAATCAAAAAAATACTAATGCAACTAAAGATCTTAAAGGTAAATTTGAACCTAACTGGCTTGGGCCATATGTCATCACTGCTAAATTTGGCTCAGGAGCATACCGATTAGCTACCTTAGATGGTAAAGATCTTAAAGAACCTATGAACATTATGCATCTCAAACGCTATTATGCATAAAATTTGGTCATTTCATCATTATATATATTGTTGTTTTGCATGTTGTTTCATTTTAGTTATTCATATAAAAATTTCAAAAAACAATCACATTGTGTTTCTTTCAATTCATAAATTAAAATCAAAATATAAAAACTTCAAAATCATCAAAATCTTCAAAAACATCTTTTATTTTCGTACTCGTCAATTCTTGAAGTATTGCAGTTATATTTCCAGTTATTTTGGATAAATTAGCATTTATTTGGAATCCCGCACTTTCACACTCACATGAATAAATATCTTGATTTTACTTTGTATGATTATTAATCTCTCTTATATCAAAGTCCACAGTTGAATTAAATAAAGTTTTGAGCATAGAGAACTGATCTTGTTATTTACTTAAACCAAGTATATCTCTTCACATTAAAATGATTTCATTGCAAATTCGATATGATGCTACATAGTAGAAATGGTTTCTTGAGCGAAAAGTTTCCCTTGCTATCCTATCATGCACATGGTCTAGAATCTTTGAGAATTGGCAAAAGGACAAGCTCACCCCTACCCAGAATAAAAATCCCTTGCTCTACAACCAATCCGAGCAAGTATCCCTAGCATAGGAAGAAAAAGAAAAGTCAAAGAAAATGAGAAAAAGAAAAATATCATTTTGTACCATCGCAACAATATTTCAGCATTATCTCAGTTCCAAGCAAAAATACAAAAAAAAAAAAAAGAAAAGAAAAAACAAAAAGCAATAAAATCCCTTTCCCTACCCCTTGAAAAGAAAAGAAGGGTGAATGAGCTTGAATCCTTGGAATTCTCAATTATTCGAAAACTGTGAGGTAAGCCCCATAACAGGCGGTTTGTGCCCAACCCGCTTGGCCTTGGGTAATCCCTAGCGTGGTGATATGTCTGTCACATTAGCGACCTTCTTTTGTATAGACCTATGTCGGCTTATGGATCAGCTAGCTCTTGATGACCTAACTTACATAGTAGTCTGGTACGGTTACATGCATATAAATCATGGTCAACGAACACTCATTTGGTTAATTCAAATTACTTGTATCAAATTATCTTGCTCAAAATTGGTGAATGAACAATACAATTGCACACACATTTGTATTTGAGAGATTTTGTATCATCATGATAAATCAAGATCAGTAATGAACTCACATTTGCACATGAGGGTTCCTTATAAATCTACATTTTGTCTTTGAGATAATTTAAAATATTTCTGCAACTCTTTTTGGAATAATTTTATCTTCTTATTTAAAGAACATCTGTTTAGTATAAAAACAATTACATACATTGTTTTCAAAAATCCAAATTCTTTCAACAACATCTTCAAAAATCTAGCAATAAAGTCACATATATATATATATATATATATATATATATTTCTGTTTATCTCAAAATCAAAAATCAATTATGCAATAAAATTACTTTTTTGGATTTCGCGATGATGGTATAAGTCTAAACCTATAATTCTATGCCTAGCGCAAACCATTGTTCTAATTTTATTTTCCCATTCATTTTAATTCATAAGAACATATGGCTTACATCATTATGTTACACAATTGTGCTTTAAAAAGAACGAACACATTTTTCTATTTCATTTCATTATGTCAACATTCCATTTTGCAACCATGGTATAATTCCTAAGGAATTATTCAAAAATTTTATCACACTTAGGAATTTATGCCTAGCAAAAATCATATTTCTTTTAATATCTCATGCATAATATTTTTATGAAAATCTGAAAACAAATCATCACCATCATCATTTTTCATCATCACAACGCAAAGTCTTAAGACAGTCTCTTAAGCACCCTTTTACTTTTAGCAATATTTCTATACTGGGATTAGCTTGACGACCTAGCGAGCGGTGACTCCATGAAATGGTCTATAACAACGACAATGTCCTTTGAAATTATTGTTAGAAGTCTCTTTATTTTTCATCAAATTACACCAAAACAACCATTTGTTTACATCAGATTATTCCATTTAAATTTTATGGCATGACATAAAATTATAATTTATTTCCAAACGACATAATTACATGAATAATCAATCAACAAATCCAAAATTGAAGCATCATAAAACATGTGGACAAGTCATATCATAAAAATTTATATATATATATATATATATATATATATATATATATATATATATATATATATATATATATCACAATATATGTACATCATCTCAAAACTGGATTGGTATGCCACAATCAATACCCTGGCATACTCAATCCTCTCAAAAAAATATAATAATAATATATACAATCTCTATCCAATCTATAGCAGCTAGCCTCGAGAAGCCCTCGAGCTCTCCACCTCATCTCCTCTCCCACCCTGGTGTGGAGGAGGTGGTCCCATAGAGGTCCGTGCTGTGTCTCGGGTCCTCATCGTCGATCGTGAGGATGTCCTCGATGATCCCATCATGATCGGCTCCACAATGGGGGCTGGCAATGGTATCCTCTGGTTCTCTGGAACCACATGATAGTACAACCCCTGGTAGAACATGGTCTGAGCAATAGCCCATGCCAGATCCCGAGTGCTCGCCCCTCCACTCCGAGCCCTGAGCCATGTAGCCTCATCCTGTAGTGTCTGCACCTGAGCCCGAAGGTGGGCATTCTCAGCCCGGAGAGCCACCATCTCGCTGCTCTCCCCTACCTCGACACCCTTGCCCTTATCGGGTGATGGTGGCCTCTCCCCCTACTGAGAAGGGAATCCCTCCTCCCTCCTCCCTATCCGCTATGATCTCTATGGAGCCTGTGCCATCCTCTAGCATCTCTCCTATGGAGACCATCGCTCCTCTCTCCCTCGTGACCCCATGCTGCCTCAATAGCAGCCTGGCATCGCCTCCCCATCCATCGCACCATGGCATGCATCGGACCCTGTGCCCTCATCATCCGAGGAGGGCGGATGCCTACGTACTAGGCATCATATCCGTCAGTGACCCCAATATCATCTCCATCCACTGGCTGGATGGGGGCATCATCCGTGTCCTGGCTCTAGAATCATTGCATATCCGAGCCCCGCTCAGTGTGGTATTATCCTGGATAGTCTAGGAATACTCGTAGTCCCTGAGAGATGGGATCCCCTATTGAAGACCGAACTATCACAAAACTCGGTCGTAGCGGTGGAGCTCTACCTCTCCCCACTCCATCCTCAGCCAATAGACTCGCCTGATGCGAGCCAGCTCTTGTCCATCCTCTCCCCACCCTGGGTGCTCTCTCCATGGCCTCTAGGTGATCTGGTCTAGGATGAGGTCATCTAGCAACCTCCGTGACATCGACAGATCTATCCGCCATTGTGACCCTCTCTGTAGCCACCAATAGAAAACCTGGGGTCTCTCCCGGTCAACCCCTGTCAGTGGGAGTCCTACCGGCCTCCGCACCATGATGTGCTCCCAACACCAAACTTGTAGTAGCGATGTCAAAACCAGACATCGGCCTCCCTTGTATACGACCCCATGCAGGATCCTATACAAGCGGCATAGTACAAAGCTGCCCCATGCAAATCTGTACCCATGGTCTCTCATGTCGCAGACCACATCTGAAAGGAGCCAGGGTAATCTGCACCCACTCTGGTGGCATAGCAGTAGGCCACCCACTATCTCGGCCAAAACTCGAGTCAACCTAGATGCCCTAGGCATCTGCCTCAGTGACTCGATGTTCACTCCGCCCTTCTCCAGGGTGAAGCTCGGGTCTCCGCTCAGCCTCATCATAGCCTGGCCCTGATTGGCCATAGGAGTCATCAACCGTCCCTGTATGGGGATCCTCAAGATCCTCCATACGTCCTCTAGTGTGGGAGCCATCTCCCCTGTCGATAACCGAAAGTAGGATGACCCCGGATACCACCTCTCTGCTAGGGCTGTCAGTAGCCCCATGTCTGTCGGTACTTGTGGCATCTCTGCCACATGCTGTAGTCCGACCTGTGCTAGTCGGTCTCGCTCCGCCTGGTCGAGCGCGGCCATGTCATCCCTCAGCCCCTCGTATTTCCACTCTCGACTCTTTAGTAATCCCTCTGCAAAACAAACAATAAAACAATAAAATTCATTAATAAACCAATTATTAAAGTCAATTAAATGCAATTCAAACAAACTTAATTTCATAAAAAAATGATGATATCGTCCACCATTGGATGATATCGTCCTAAATTGGGTAAAATCATCCTTTGTAGGATGAAATCATCTCCTATTTCACAACTTGGGGATCGCCCCTTGTTGGACGGGATCGCCCCTATTCCGTCGATTTCGCCCTCAGACGAAATCGACGATCTAGGGACGATTTCGATGAAATTGGGACGATTTCATCCCGACGTCGTCGACGGCCTAAAAACGGCCGCGATGCCCCAAAATAGTCAAAATTTCAATCAAAAATTGCACAAATCAAATTAAAAACATAATGCATCAAGTTTAGATCCTTACCCGTAGCCCGCGCCGGACCTCTGTCGATCTGTGCGCTGTCTCGACCATTTTTGTCTGCAGAGCTCTCAAACAGTAAAAATGAATTAGGGTTTTACCCTATTTTTCTTAATTTTATTTAAAAACAACAACATTTTTAATTTTGCTTTTTCGCGCTTTTACCTCAAACGTTCGATTTGGGTAAAAACACGGAGGGGGCACCATAGTCAGCAGTCGTACGATTCGACCTAGAATCATCGTCTAGAAAATTGAGTAAAATTTTGCTTTCTCGTAAAATGGGAAGAACTCGTCTTTAACGCATTTTCTTCAGAAAATTCGCTAAAGAGGGGGCAAAATGTAGCACCCTAAAATTGGCGCAGTTAAACCTTAGTAAAAAGATAAAAATTTGAATTTTAACCCAAAACCGCCCGTTAACCGCCCATTACCCGCTCCCCTTGTTTTCCATGCCATTTTTAGGATTTGTTTTGACCGTTGGACGATATCGTCGACGATCAGACGAAATCATCCCAGATCTGACGAATTCATCTGGAATAGAACGTCCAGACGATTTCATCCCAAAACCAAATTTTCATAATTAGCTTCTGTTTCAACAGACTTCTCTAACTTGGGCAGAAAGCGTGTCTCGCGTAGTTAGAGTCTCCCCCATTGGAGATCTCCCAAATTGGGATGATCTCCAACCTCCTAACCTCCCCTAATCCTATATAAACTGGGATTTTCTCAGTTTATCCCCCTAGCTAACCGATTTCCCTACAACTTTAGTTTCTTGTGCATTAGAACACCTTCACACCTTCGTTTGCATCGCGTATTTCAAGTTTTCTTGCAGGAATTTTACTATTTTTCAGTCGGAGCAAGCTCGGATCGTCGCAAGCGATTCCAGATGATTTCGGATGATCCTATCATAGATCGGCGATGATCTCGTACGATTGGAGGTGATCTTGACTGCAGTCCATATTGGGGGCAATCAGAGCCCGGAGTTTGCATTTCTTTATCTTCTCTCTTCATTCCTTTATGCATTAACTTATTTTATTCTATTTTCTGCATCCTGGAGTTCACCTCATTTAGCATAGATGCATGATAAAGTTAAAATAAATTATTAAATTAATGCATTTCCTTTAATTGCTATCTGGATCTATCATTTAGGCAAATTTACTATCATTTCTATCATTTCCCCTTGCTTTTGCAGTTGCATTTTTGGTTTTTGGTATCTATTTTTGTGACTATAGGTTTCTGATGAATTCGTCAGATCGACGATGATCTCGTCTGATCTCAGATGACCGACTGAGATCTGAGATGATTCTGTTCAATTGCAGATGATAATGTAAGATTTGAGATGATCTGGACTTCTACAAACCTCAGAATCTTCATCAGACATCCGAAATCAGGTATATTCTATCTTATTTAGCATACTTTCTATGTTTAGCACTTATTCATGTTTTCTGTATTCATATAAATCAGCATTGGCATATAGAATAGCTTAGATTCATCTTGGCCAAACCTAGGAATTGAATGATTAAAGTACAAAATGAACACATCAAACCTACTCTCAACCTAGGCGTGGAAACTGCCACTCAAAAGTTTCCTGGTGAACCCACCATCCGTCAAAAATTCACCCTTATACCCCTCCCCCGAGAGGCGCGACCTTCAAAGGGCCTCTCAGTCCGAGGTATTGTCCCATCCTTCTCGCATCCCCCTTCCGGGCACGGATCCTATAGCCTGAAGGTAAGGATGTGAACAATTTGGAGCGATACAGGTTTTATCACATTCTTAATATCCCATATCATCCGACTTTTCACTGAGGATGAGTATGAGGCTTTTTTAGAAATGTGACTACAAGTTGCCATGATTAATGATATTTTTGATGATGACTCTAATGAAGACTATTATGAGGAAGATGATAGATGCTTTATTGCCTCTAATAGATCTCAATAAGAGTTAGTATCCATTGTACCTTTCATTGATTAAAATGAGTTCTACCTTAGAATTTTTCCCATATATCAACCCATCTTTCGCTTGCTTCTTTTGTGCAAGAAACCCGATGCACCAGTTGATCCGTAAGATACACCTTGGTGACCTCAAATACATAATGATAATTCACCAATCCTAGGTCAACTTCTACCTTGAGTTTGGAACAAGAAAATCCATCCTCCACAATGTAGTCACTACACATCCATCAATTTAATATGATTTTTATTGACTTGATGACACCCTTTCGTAATCCATACAATTTGGCAAAACTAGTTCCTATTAACATGAGCCTCATTGACATGGATCAAATATCATTGCCACCGTCCATTTTTGAATTCATCCTTTTAGAGGAATTTTTAAGAGCTTTCATTGCTTACATTCCTCCACAATCTTCGTATTCACATTAACCCCCTGCTTCTTCTATTTTTCACACTAAAATGGAAGAGACTGCACCAGTAGAGTTTGACAATGTCATCGATGACATCCATTTAATCTCGATGCCCCATCAACTAGAAGAAGATTCACACATGGAAATTGAAGGTACTATAGATGTGAACCTAAGCACAGATGCCCACAAATTGTAAAACTTGAAGAAAGTTTGTTTATCGAAGAGAAAGAGTGATTCATAGATTTACTCATGAGAAAGGACATATTTGCATGATCCTATAAATATATGTCTAGCCTTGATCCTAATGTGGTAGTTCAAAACCTCGCCTTGGGTCCTAACACTAATTCGGATACCCTTATGGTCAAAAAATAACTTCAAAATTTGTTATATGTGGGTTTCATTCAACCCATTGACTACCTTGAGTGGCTTTCAAATATGGTACCCATTTTCAAATTCAACAGGATGATTCACATTTGCACTGACTTTTGAGATCTCAATAAAGCATTTCCTAAGGATTATTTTCCTTTAACAAACATCGACACTCTCATAGACGCTACTATGGGCCATGAAATAATTTCTTTAATGGATGGTTTTTTAGGATATAACCAAATTCAAACTAATCCTGATGACCAATATAAAATGACATTTACAACACCTTAGGGGAATTTTTGCTACAAGGTGATGCCATTTGGCCTCAAAAATGTAGGAGATACATACCAATTTGCCATGACGTACATCTTCCATGATTATATGCATAAGATCATTGAAGACTATGTAGATTATTTGATAGCTAAATCTAAAACACGTATTGATCACATTGATGTATTGGAAAAATAATTTGATCGGCTTCTCGAGCATAACGTGAGGTTTAACCATAAGAAATGTGTTTTTGGAGTTATATTAGGTAAAATTCTAGGGTTCATTGTGTCCAAGCACGATATTGAAGTACACCCAAACAAGGTCAAGACCATTATGGAAATGCATTCCCCAACAAACTTGAAGGAGTTACATAGCTAACAAGGAAAAATCCAATCAATCCATCACTTCATCATACAAATCTTAGACAAATGCAGGTTATTCAATTACCTACTATATAAAGGAGTCATATTTTCATGGACCAAGGAATTTCAGGAGGATTTTGATGACAATAAATGATATTTAGCTTCTCCATTGGTCCTAACATCACCTCGCCTAGGGGTCTCTTTTCATATTTATATCTTAGCAATGGATTTTGCATTAGGAACAATTCTTGCATAGAAGAATGAAAATAATCAAGAGCAGGCAGTTTATTATATTAGTTGAACATTGGTAAGTTATGAAACTACATATGCGTATGTGGAAAAATTGTATCTAGCAGTGGTTTTCACCACTAAGAAACTTAGACATTATATGCTAGGTCACACAACTTATATCATAGCTCAAGAAAATCTTATGTACTATATGATGACTCGCACATAAAAAAACATTCGTACCACAAAATGGATAATGCCTTTAACAGAATTTGACCTTGAGTTCATTAGCCAAAATTCCATTAAAGGTCAGGTAATAGTCGATCAGCGCACAAAAACTCCACTTCCTAATGATCAACCTTTGTTTATTGAATTTTTTGATGATTCGATATTCAATATTACAACACAAGAAGAATATATCATTCCTAAATATGATGTCACCATAAATACAACTAAACCCATGTTCCTTATTTCGTCCAACCCGAATATGCAATCCCTCCATAGGTACATGGAAGATGCAATAGATATCTTCCAGTGTCACTTCCATCTCCCTTATTGGGAGCTAGAAGGTCCCCCTATCTAGATCCCACATCTCTACTAATGTGGATAGGTACCTCTCATATACTCTCACCACCTCAATCCATGCATGCCCATCCAATCCCACATTCCCCAACCACTCCTAGTCAGCCTTTATCAATGCCTTCTTCACCCTAGGCAAGATAGGTGAAAATTGGTGTCGAGCCTCCAAAATATTCAAATGTAGTGCAAAAAAAAAAATACACATTAGTATATCATACAAGTGTAAAAATAACATTTTCAAATTCCATCCCATCCATTTCAAAAGAAAAAATCTTTTTGCCCTCCCTGTTTCTGTTGTCAAAAAAAATTCAAAAACAAAAAACTTAAAAAAACAATTACAAAAATAAACAAGAAGACTAGAATAAATTACCTTTTCCACCCACCCATAAGCTCTAGCCACTATTCCAACTCCCTTCATAACCATCACTATCAGATCCTCTACTCTTCTCCTCTTAAACACCGATTCACAAACGCAAGAAAGAAACCAAAACACCTCCTACAACCCTTTTATAGCTTAAAACACATTCGTAGATGTAACTTTTCATCTAGCGAGTGCATCCAAACATGGCCATGCATTTGGAGGGTGTGTATAGATGAACCTCTAAATTTTCCAATGACCAGATGTGCCCCCTACATCTGGGAAGTTAACCAGATGCAAGGGTGCATTTGTTATCAAAATGCTGCAAAAGTCTTCGAAAGGTTCCAAAAAATTGAAAACCTCTACAAAATCATCTAATAAGCTCATATAAGCATCAATTGCATCATTTCATCTCATTTTGTGGTAAATTGGATTGATTTGGATGCTCAACTTTTGAATGTGACCAAAAATCACAAAAATCCCCAAAAGCCTCCAAAATTTCACAAAATCATCAAATCAACCCATCAATGCATCTAAAATATTAATTAATATCATCATGCTTGAAATCAAATCAATATGATACCTCAATTTTGGAAAGCACCTATATTCAGGAAAATTTTGCTCAAGGCTATCATAAAACCCTCTCCGTGGGGTCACAAAAGCATAAACCTTTTACAACAATTGCAAATTGGTATGCACTATGCCATTTTGAGATGGGTTGAATATGTGATGGATACAATCAAGGTAAACTAACCTTCAAATTATTTTAGTATTATATGCATACCCTTGATGGCTAGTTCATTTACCATGGTGAAACTGCTCATCATTCTGCTGAAAGCAAAGTTTTGACAACACATGCCTAAATCAAACTTGGGGCAACCACCTTGATCCTGATTTTCAAACATGTTCATCCATAACATTTGACCCTTTTCATACATCTACGTTTGTTCAATTGACTCACATATTTCATTCTTCACCCATTCATCAATTGAGGGGGTAAGCTAAAATCAATTTTTCCAAAATCATTCTTCTTGCGCATTGAGGAAAGAGTCCATTTATTCATCCAATAAAACTAGGTGTCTCTTTTTTTGTATCGCATTGTGTTTTACACAATGCAGTACAAAAAGGTGCATCTGTAGACACAAAATCCTAGCCATTCATTATTTATATAAATATTTTATATATTTATATATATAGACAAATCCTAGTCATTCAGCATACTCTAATCCTAGCTTACCACTTGGCAATGCTACCTCACCACTTTCAAACCCTAACCATAACCTTTCAAAAAGGTTATAAAATTCCATGAAATTTTGTGAATTAGGGATGAGAAAAGAAGAATCAAAAATTCGTAACGATATCCTATCTAATTCGTGAGAGTAACCCTAATTGAAGTTTGGAGATTGAACTACCGAAGGTCCAAATTAATTCACATCCATTCTATAATCAAATATAGATGTGGAAGGGCACCTACACAGTTCCATATGTAGCTCTACACCTACAGAGATGCAGGATTATGCCTAGCCAGTTTCCAAACGTGGCCCCATGTCTGCTCAGTGACAATTTCAGCCCCGAACGGACACATATCAAAATAAGGTATAAGCAAGGTAGTTTTGTTTGTTTGTTTTATATTTTCTACGTCTTGTTATACTCTTTGCAAACATTCATACTAGGGTTGGTATATTTTTGTTCATATCAAAAATGGCCTCACATAGTGGAGGCCCCTCATATGCTACTAATCCTTTTTTGTTGTTTGTATTCTTGTAGTTGTAGGTGATAAGTTATTGGAAGTTGTTGAGGCAAAGAGTGGTCCATCAAGGATACACAAGCCCACTCATGAAATTTATTGGATCAAAGGAAAGAATTTACATCCACCATTCAGCTAGATTTTCCAAAGGGGCTTCACCCCTTTGTGCTCATTGTGATCTAAAGACAAGCAAGCAAGATTCTTTTGTAATAAGACCCTTGCAAATTTGGGGTAAATTACCATTGTAAAAGAGGAGATCAAGGCTCCTAAAAGTTCAATACAAAGAGCATTTTATTTCATTGCAAATCACTTGTTTATTTCTTGCATTGTTTGGGTGCAAATTCTTTTACCTACACCCAAATAGGATCCAAGTAAAACAGAATCTCAAACGGGGGATAATGTGCCAAAAGAGTCACAAGTAGACTAGAGAGAACAAAATAAAGAACCTTGTAAAATACCACATCCTAGTGGATAAAAATCTCCCAAGTTATTATATCATAGAGGCAATAGGACTTAGAACTATCACTATATCCCATATGAATGCATTTATGACTTGGCATAAAGCTTGTTCCATTTATATTTGGAAATATGAGGCCATATAGCTAATCCAAATATATGAAAGAGTGAAACAATAGATTTAACTCTTATCAATATCTCAAGAGATGTTATAATTTTAATTTTCAAAGTAGATCTCCTCAATGGTATGTGTAGCACAAGCCAATACTTTATTCCAAAAACTTGGTCTGCATGTACATGACATACAACATACATGGAGTCATTATTAATTTAACCTTGTTCTTTCACTCAATCTCCTTGTTTTATTTGGGAATGTAGTGATGGTCCTTTGCAAATAAATTCCATGTAGTTCCAAAGGTTTTCTATTTATTTAAGTTCCTATTTATTTTTGCAGAGGTTGTAGTTTTAGTCGAGGAGTATTTGATCTATATAAAAAGAACAAAATATTTTTTACCAACCCTTTTTTGTTGCTACTAGACTAGAATTTGATATAATTTTAGACTATAAGCTACTGTTAATGGTTGATAAATGATCTTCTCTTTGTTTTTTAGTTTTTCAAAGTATCTATTCATATTTTTCAAAGTTTTAAAACAAAAAAAAAAATTTATGAATATTTGGTTTGTCTAAAAAGGGTGAAAAGGAAGAAAATGTTTGGTTACCAATATCCTTTTAATTGTTGCACTATAATCTAATAAGAGCTAAGAATAAGAGGGATTCTTAATGGTTGATTATCCATTATTTTCTTTATAATTTTGCTTGGTAGAAGTTTATATTTAATTTTTTCAAGTTTTATGGAATGCTTTGCTCAAGAACCTCTAATTTATGCAAAAAAATGAAGAGAATATCATTTTAAATCTCTCTTTCTAAATTGTTATTACACTAGAATATAACAATGTTTATAATAACAAGAGTTTTTAATGGCCTATTATTGATTCTCTTCCCTCTCTTATTGTAGAAAGCTTTTGTGATAGGTTCACTCAAAAATATCCAATTTGCATGGAAGATGAATTCCTACCAACATTGGAGTTTGATTTTGTTTTCTTTATTGACTTCTCTTGAAGTGGATGCATAATATAGTTAAGAATAATTGGAATTCTTAGTGGATGATAATCTTTCTCTCAAATTATTATCTTTCCAAATTTTATATGTAATAAATTTCTTAGAAGAATTTGATTTGTGAGAAAAATGAATACAATATTATTTTACCCTTTCTTTTTGTGTAGTTAGTGCACCAAATTTTGTGAAAGGTTTAGAATAAAAGGGATTAGCAATGATTGATGGTCAATTGTATTTTTTGTTCTTCTATAGTTTTCAAATTTCCTATAATCAATCTCACAAAAAATATGATTTTTGAGGAAGAATAAGTTTTATCAAAGAATGTATTTTGGTCTTTTTTTTAACTACTATTACACTAGATATTGATGAGTGTTAGTATAAAATGTATTTGTATTGCTTAATTACTTTTTTTCTCTAAGATTCATTTTTTCCAAAGTTTGTATAAACCTTTCCTCAAAAGTATATATTTTTAATCGATTATATGAGATTGAAATAGCCCCATACATATTGTAGACACCTAAAACGCGTCATGTCGAGGGTGACTACTCATATGGACATGCTACAAAACCATATGGAGGATCTTGGATAGACTCCAAGATAGAGCAGTGGTTCTAACCACTCAATCTAGGCATTTTGGCCTAATCAGGTTGAACCACAGCCAAGATCTATGGTCTCCATTCTAAACCATGGTTGATACCTACGGTCTACAGTCTGGACCGCAACTGTGACCTACGGTCTTAACTGAAGTTCAGTTAGGCCTTCCATCCGAGCCAAATTGGTTGGAACGGCCAAAATATCTAGAAGCAAGCAGTTGAAGGATGAAAGATTCCAGAGGCTTCCATCCCAACTATCCTAACCAACCTTCTTGGTCTTGGCTTCTCCATGAAGCTACCCCTAGCCCTAGGGACATGCTATAAATACCCCCTCCAAATGGGGTGAAGAGAGAGAGAGTTAATTGATCAAGAGAGCAACGAAGCCCTGTCAAATTGCATACTGAATCTGTGCATTTGAGAGCCCCTTTGCTATTCACCTAAAGACCAATTAGCCATGGATGCCCTAGGTGCCTAGGAGATTCAAGAAGCACAAATATGGGCAAACGAAGGCCCGTCATAGTGATTTGACCACCAAATCTGTCAGAGGACAACAAAGGCGACCCTTGAACATCAATTTGGACAAGGAGGTCAAGCCCACTACCCCTAATTCTGAGGGTAAACCTATCAGAGGTCAAACCATGGCTGTCAGCCATGGTTCACAGTGTAGACCGCCCACCATAGCTATGGTTTGCAATAGGTGACTGATCACCTTACTTGCTTTGCTTTTGATCGCATAGATTAGTTATATTAGTCTTTTTATAGGTTTAATTGCACTTTAGAGAAACTCTGACCGTAGGAATTAGTTATTTCATGCATTGTATTAAGTAGGATTATATTGGATCTTTTATGCACTTTATTGCTCCTAACTTGATATTTGATCCATGCATCATTTGCTTATTCATGTCCATCATGTTATAGTATAATTCTTGATCTAATTAGAATAGTTTAAAGTCTTTCTTTATGATTTCTTGTTTTACTAGTTTAATGGCATTTGCATACATATTTCCTTAAAGGGCCTCATCACGAGAGGCTATCAATATTTTTAATCATGTGTTGTTGTTTCTCGTTCATAGGGAGACAGGTGCAAGAGGAGCTTACGTCATAATCCTTCCACATCATGAAGAAGGGGGTCAACTCCACCCCAAGGCAGTTTGTGACTAATCAATAGAGCACTATAAGTGTGCCTACCCTATTGAGGGCATTGGCAATTGTAATATCAGTATCATCTTTCAAGTGACCCTAAGAGGGCATTTTTGTAATCAAAGCTCATTCAAATATTAATACAAGAAACCTTACTTTTTTTGTTCAATTTATGTACTTGTGTCAATCTTTGTGCTTTCATGATGGTATAGATCAATACAGTAGCTAGGTGCATGCTCCATGATTAAGTCAGATGGCGATCACGGTGGAACTCCACATTTCTAGCCCCTGAGTACTGACATTTTTGGTTTTTTCATCTCAGGTGCTAACCGTAGCTAACAGCTATGGTTATTTTTTGGCCCGTGGCTGTCACCTACGGTTTACACTGCAGCCCATAGACCAGAGCTACGGTTTATAGCAGAAGCAATAGACAATAGAGAAACCACTTGGCAGCAGAGCAGGAGTTGAGGTAGGTTCTATTTCCATCCTCTGTTCTACAGTTTCTCCTCTGTATTCTTACAGTAGGTGGCAAATCGATGGAAAATTAGGAACATTAAAGGAAAAAGGATCAATGAACAAGTCCTAATTTGCTTTCGCATTCTTTCCATTAGAAAGGCGTTGCTAGGAACAACGGACCTCTGATTGCAGTCCACCCTAGAATACAAGTGACCTTGATAAAAATTGTGTGGTCATTTGCATGCGTGAGGCCCAATTAGAGGCCATGTCATCGTAATTGCATTATTATAACGTCATGTAGGACATAGCATGCATACCTTTGTGAATTTTGAAATGTTCCTTCTTATGCATATCATGTAGGAATGATCATATGAATGCTCTTTTATGCATTTGTCTTTATGCAAAGTAAAATGAACCACACACACCATGTTTCATTGTAAACATCGGTGGCGTTGGGCTCTCACATCCAACCCATTTGATTGAGACCAATAGTGGATGTCATTACCGCTTGGTTGGCTCATTTGAAATTGTATTATCGAGACCCGCTCGTTGCCAAGGCCGACCCAAGAACTGTCCTATCCATGCAAAATAGCATGCACTCTTCTTCGGAAGGGTGTATCATTGTGCACGGTGTGTTGGGTGAGGGTTGGTAGTACCTATGCTACTTCATTGAGTATGGACTTCATTACCATATTTGGCTTGTGCGAGTATATAGGTGAAAGCCAATTAAACTGAGAATAAAATCCAATGATTTTGCAAAACACGTGAGAGTTTCTCATACTGATACAACACATCTAAAAACAACATCAAACAGTTTAGGGCTCACAATAAAAATTTAAAAGAAGATAATCATCATTTGTATACCTTGTTTGCATAATAAAACACATCTAGACGTTAGGTACACAAATGGTGAACACATGGGGTGATCGACAAAGGTCTAGGACCGATGCCCATGATCAACCCCCAACTGATTCACAACAGCATGTGTCGAGTCCTCACACACATGAGCGAACCGAATGATGTTCGATGAGCATTAGAGGTGACAACTCGACACGGGGAGATCCCGTTGAGTGGACCCCCAATAGAGGAGCTTCAGTACACTCCTCTAGGCATAGGACTGAGCATGGAGCTTCTCAGCATGAGGATGCTCTACTCCAAAGCCATTACCGAGACCACACTGCACGTGCATCCATGGGATCGACCGAGGAATATGTTGTGCAGGGGACCAAGTTGGTTCCCATACGTACTAGGTCCACAGGAGGTTCTAACCCTCCATAGTCAGAGTATAGATGGACCAGAGATCCACCCATTCAGGGGCAAGAGGATAGGCTCGCTTTCGAGCATAGGTCCACCCATACTCCCATGCATGGCCCACCATGCAAGATCACCATTGATATATCAAAGGTGGGAGCTAATGGAACACCACCGCATGAGCGGTGGAGGTCTAGATAGTTAGATGGTCTAGGTAGTGTTCTTGAGCAGCTAGGCTGCAAGCCTACAGCTCCGCCCACTCGTGCTTCGAGTGAGCATAGCGATAGTTGTATCAAGATCACTAGAGAGCATGGAGAGGCTTCTAAGCACCCTCATGTCACACGTCCACCATCCACACATGGTGGTTCATAGTTTAGAGCATAGCAGGACATCGATGCCATCTTCATAGATAGAGGTAAAGGTGCAACACATTTGTCTGATGGGTACAGAACCCATAAGGTAGCTCACACAGAGCATACACACCAGAGGCCTCCCACGGCCGACCAGATCGATAGATCACATAGACTGGTGTCTGAGCAAAGATGTCAACTCCTCCAAGATCAATTGGAGGATGCTCGCCTAGAGAGGCAACATATTGAAGATGAAAATATTCAAGCACAAAGGCTCCTACGATAGAGGTTATATGAGCAACGCATGCATGAGGAGCGTATTCTAGCTCAGAAGGAGCACATAGAGTAGGAGGATCGGCTAGCCAGGGCTGGCCTATACCCTCCCGAGGAGCATAGAGAGCATGTGCATAGGAGGGTTGTGTCCCTAGCCGATATGCACGAGGAGCACAGAGATGCTCGTACTCATGTCAGTGCCCAACAGAGGGAGCGACTGCCATCACTCAATGATCTTAGACAGAGGCAGCATGAGCATGTAGATGTAGACGGATACGATCAGGAGTATCCTGAGAGTTACCGAGTTGAGGAGGAGGAAGAGCCACTTCCTCCACCTCCCTCGAAGAAGACATTACCTCCTAGACCACCTCCACGTCAGCTTAGGGAGGAGGACTTTTTGTCTTCTGAGGCGTACAAGGTTTTGGCCGATAAGGTCAAAGCAATAGAGAGGCAAGGCATGGCTATTCAAAAGCCGACACTGAGGAAGATACACAATGAACCTCTAGACCCCTCGGTGCCTACGCCTCCATATCCTGAGCATTTTGATATGCCCAGGTTAGAAAAATTCAAGGGTGATGAGGATGCCCAAGAGCATGTTACGAGTTTTTTGGATGCTTGTTTCTAGATAGAGAGTCATGATGCCTTGTTGTTGTGCACCTTCATTATGACACTCTTCGACCCGGCCCGAGAGTGGTTCAACCAACTAAAGAAACATAGTATTACTAGTTTTGAGCAGTTAGTTGATGCATTTCTTGAATGCTATTCATTTGGCATCAAGAAATAGGCCAACCTTTCTAATTTGGCTGTGCTAGCTCAGTGCGACGATGAGCCCATCGAGCAATACGAAAAGAGATGGCATAGAATAATGGCAAAGCTGCCATTCCCTATTCCTACAGCAGAACTGACCCGAATGTTTACAAAGAGTTGTGCCAAGCACATCTCGCTACTATTGCAGCTGCAACAGTACGCTACATTCGAGGAAGCTTTGGTGCAAGCCAAGGTGATCGAGGACATCAAGTTGCAAGAAGGCAACTTGAAGCTCAAGACCAAGAAAGAGGGGTTTAAAAAGAGTACTACGAAGCAACAGGGCAAGCAGGCCCACGTGAATCAAGTAGTACTAAATCTTGGAGGAGAGGACAAGGGACAACAAAAGCCTAATTATCAGGCCCAACCTCCTCCTGCGCATTATGAGACACGCAAAAACAATTATAAGGGCAAAAATAGAGAAGAGCGCCCACCTCGCCAGTTCACACCTCTGACGGAATCGATGACTTTGATTTTCCATCAACTGTGCGAGGCCAAGGCCATACGATTGCCCGAGGTCAAATTAGTAGATCCGAATGTGCCAAAGTCGAAGTGGCATCAAGATGATCTGTTCTGCATATTCCATAGAGCGAAGGGCCACGACATCGAGACATGTTGGTCCTTCAAACACATTGTGCAGAACATGATAGAAAAATGAGAGCTTGTAGTACCAGGCAATCCATAGGCACCCGACAATAGAAACATGGGGATTTTCAAGAATCCACTACCTAATCATGAGGCGCCTCGTAACAATGCCGACCAGGTCAATCAAGTGAGAGTCGAACCACCTACCCAGGGGTTCGTAGGCATGGTCAATGTTGTTACTAGACATGGGAGGTACGATCAACCGAATCAACCTCGTGCTCCCGTTAGAATACAAGCTACACCGGATCAATGGCCAGCTCAGAACATTCTAGGCCCACCAACTAGACCGGTGGTGACCATAAGGAGTAGGTTAGTTCAGAACCTACAGATAACTCCTATGAAGTTGTCAATATATGAGCTTATTCAGCAGTCCCCTAGACACAAGGAGACTCTTATGGATATTCTGAGGTCCATTGAGGTACAGTCCCAAGATGCGCATGCATTTACAAATTTTGTGGGACATGTACAACAGTGTCAAGAACCCATGATACAATTTTATGATCATGAAGTGAAGATGGTTCCTACTATTATGGCTGACCCATCATTGCATATTATCACGTGTGTTAACCACATGCCTTTCAAAAGGGTCTTGATCGACATTGGGTCCTCGATCAATATAATTACGACCAAGGCGTTGAGCCATCTCAAGTTGCCCAAATCACACATTGTGCCTACCACCTTTACGTTGAGAGCATTTAATGATGCACTATGCTCGACGGTTGGTACAATTGTTCTACCTATTCAGGTGGGACTCAAGACCATCTCTGTGATGTGTCACGTGATAGAGGGCACCATGCAGTACAACATTCTGCTCGAAAGGCCTTGGATTCATGAAATGCGTTGCATCCCCTCGATCTTGCATCAATGCATGAAGTACATTCATGAGGGACAGGTTCACATAGTGTCCTCGAATGAAGAACCATTCAAGTTCATGAACCTAGCAGATTTTCCTTGGGGTTTTGTACTCCCATCGATGCACTTGGATATCCGACCTGCTTCACCGGTTAAGATTCCAAGAGGTAAACCAATAGCCTGTGCTCAACCATCGACATCTGTGTCACACAGATCTGAGCATACGACTGCAACTTCTCTAAAACCGACTACATCGACAATGCATTGACAAGACGAGAAGCTAAAGGTGAAATTGGGTGAGAAAGTAGAAGATCATATGCCCGGACCAGTCGCCAATGAGACTCCCACTCCCATGGATGTGGAAGAACCTCAAGACAAAGTCTAAGGAGGCACCTCAACCTACTTCACCTGCATCTTCAGCAGGGTCATCTGCACCATAGGTGACCGTTCATCTAGCTAGCATAGGGTTAGGTGAGTATCTTGTGCAAAATGTTACTTTTGGACCTATCCTGAAGACTGCACAAGAGATGGGCCGACCACATGCCCATCGATTTTTGATTGGATCTATAGTGTCATTGGGTGAGCCACCCAACCAAACAAACTTTGTCTACGTAGGGCTAGATCAAGCACCCACCAGAATGTCCATAGATGAGGATGATGACGAGCCATTCATTGTGAATGTGCGCTATCTGTCCAACCCAAAATATGCCATGCACATTTTTGAGTCGTATCATTGGCATGGACACGACCTTGGTCTTTTTGAACAAGGACGTAGGACTCCACTCGAACCTCATTATCAGTTAGCTACTGATAGGTTTGGGTTAGGGTTACAGGTATAGGATCATGATGATTTGCTTGTTGCATCCTTAGATCGCATGTACCTGAGTCTGGGGGATGATGTGGATTTTAATCCATATCACCCTAATCCTTCCAGCTTTTGGAGGACTCGCTAGATGGTATCATTTGTTACCATAGGGCCACCCGATTCATATCATGATGGGCCCTTAGAGGACAACCCCAGAGGCAACCTGGGTAACCAAATCCATAATGCTACCGATGACACTGGTATGCAGGGGCATAACCCCACTACTGTAGGCGATCTCGAGTTAGGAGATCTTTGTGATGATGATGGAGAGGAGTCCACCTCTAAAATAAGTGGACCTAGTTATGATGCAGATGATGAGTCCTCAAATGATGATCAATCTGAGGAGGAAATCGAGCCGACCTTTCCAGGTCCGGCGTTTATACGCCATCTACTACCTATGGAACAAGTGGAAGAGATGAATGAGTGCTTCATAGTCGATAGTGATTATGAAGATGAGATAGAGGAGGCCTACTTAAGGCCTCACCCAGCTAATCTCCCACTGTTCATAGACACAATAGAGTGGTCCATCCATGGTAGTGACCACAGTGATGTAGATGAGAGGACCGATTCCAGGCTTGTGTATCCACAATATCTATTGCCTAGGGAATCGAAGCATGTTATGGAGGAAGTCCCTCCCAAAACTGAGTGCTCTAAGGAAGAAGCAACACCATTTTATGTGATAGTATCATATATACGATCATTCTATCGGATTTATCCGGATAGTGATGATAGTGACCATAGAATCAGATACATGGGGCCACATCTGGAAGATCGCCCCTTAGAAGAGGGGGGAAGTGACGGATTGTATTTGTACAGTGATGATGAGGATTCATTGGAGATGGCCTATTTGGGACCTCATCACCTATGTAATAGGCCTCCACCTCGAGGTCCCCCACCTATTACAGCTACAGGTTTGCGTCGGGAGATTAATCTCCATCGTAGCCTGAGGGAAAGAAGAGAGCTCGAAGAGAGGTATCAGGAACTCTTTCCCCATCCGCCTACGTACGTGGAGCTCCTTGAGCTGAGAGATCCCATTTTGTAGCTAGTGCACCAGGAGGATCCAGTTATATGGGCATCCCATAGAGAGGATCCATTTGTGCCCATACCATCCGAGCCAGATCTTGGGTACAGAAGCTACACTTCAGATATAGAGTTTTGTCCGTGTGGTTCTGGAGATCAATTCCATTCCATCAATATGGTCTCCATTGATTTGACCACTCCACTCTACAATCCAGCAGATCCATCCAAACCACTGCATCTGAACATGGATGCTATCGATTGGGATCGCGCTGACTCGTCGGTCCAGCCTAAAGATTTCTTCCCTAATGAAGAAATGTTGCAACCATTTCATTTTGCGCCAGGTTGTGCTTATGATGTTTATCACGCTGAGGGTGCTTCCCATGAGGAACATGTGAACCCAGTTGATGACATCCATCTGATTCCTACGCCTCACCAGCTTGAGGAGGGATCACATATGTCAGTAGAGAAAACCTTCGATGTGGATATCAGTAAAGATCCCACCAATCCAAAGAAGGTTAGATTTGGAGAGAGTCTCACTCCGGATGAGCGTGATAGCATCATCCCTCTACTAAAAGAGAGACCTGATCTCTTTGCTTGGACTTACAAAGACATGTCGGGTCTAGATCCAAAATTGGTTACTCATAACCTTTCGCTAGATCTGTCGAAGAAGCCAGTCAAGCAAAAACTCAGAAAAATGCATCCAATAGTAGCCTTAATGGTGAAATATGAGTTGCAAAAGTTGTTGGACGTAGAGTTTGTCATCTCCATCGACTATCCAGAATGGGTGTCCAATATGGTGCCCGTAGGAAAGCCAGATGGAAGGATCCGTATTTGTATGGATTTTAGAGATCTCAATAAGGCAACACCCAAAGATTCATTTTCGTTGCCAAATATCGATGCTCTGGTAGACGCTACTGCAGGTCACGAAATGCTCTCCCTTATGGACGATTTTTTTGGATACAATCAGATTTGGATTAAACCCGAAGATCAACATAAAACCATGTTTATAATGCCATGGGGGACATTTTGCTACAAAGTTATGCCATTCGGTCTTAAAAATGCTGGTGCCACATATCAACGGGCTATGACATATATCTTTCATGACTACATGCATAAAATCTTAGAATATTATATCGATGACTTACTAGCTAAGTCGTTGCTACGAGCAGAGCATGCAGAGGTCTTAAGGAAGGTCTTCGATCGCCTGATAGAGCATAATGTCAGGTTGAATCCTAAGAAGTGCGTATTTGGCGTAACTTCAGGTAAACTCTTGGGATTCATCATTTCTAAATGAGGCATCAAAGTAGACCCAACAAAGGTCAAGGCTATTCTAGAGATGCGTCCTCCCACTAATATCAAAGAACTAAGAAGCCTTCAGGGCAAAGTAGCATCCATAAAGTGATTCATCGCTCAATTATCGGATAAATGTCGACCCATGAATCGACTGCTACACAAGGGGGTCCCATTTGATTGGGATGAGGACTGCCAAGCAGCCTTTGCTGAGATTAAGCAATACCTGGCAACGCCGCTAGTACTAGCTCCACCAAGGCCAAATGTGCCTTTTCTGCTATATATATCGGCAACCAACTTTGCATTAGGGACCATGTTAGCCCAAAAGAACGTGCAAGGCAAAGAGCAAGCCATATATTACATCAGTCGCACCTTGGTGAGTTATGAGTCAGGATATGCATATGTGGAGAAGCTTTGTTTAGCAATGGTGTTCGCTACCAAGAAATTGTGGCATTACATGCTAAGTCATACGACATATGTTATATCGAAATAGAATCCTTTGTAGTATATGATGAGCAAGACATATCATAACACACGTACTGCAAAGTGGATCATGCTATTGATAGAATTCGATTTGGAATTCATCAGCCAAAATTCCATCAAGGGACAAGTCATAGTTGATCAATTGGTTGAGGCACCACTGTCCAACAGTAGGCCTCTAACCATTGAGCTTCCAGATGATGCGGTCTTCGTAATATCTGAAGCTCCCGAACCTGAAGAACCAGAGAATAATGTTGATATGACATTGTTCTTTGATGGTTCAAAGTGTGAGCAAGGGGGTGGTGCAAGAATAGTGTTTTTCATGCCACAAGGAGCTCCAATGCCCTTGTCGTTCAAGTTAGACTTTCTGTGCACCAACAATAATGTTGAGTACGAAGCCCTACTTTTGGGCCTCCACACAGCCATCGCCATGGGTATTAAAATATTGAACATTTTTGGTGATTCTCTGCTCATAGTTAACCAAGTTAAGGGGCTCTTTCAGGTGTCGATGTCCCATACTTGAAAGCCTACAAAGATCTTGTTGCCACTTATCTGGCTAAATTTGAATGGTATGACATCGAGGCAATCCCTCATTCGTCAAATAGGTTCATAGACACCATGGCATCTTTGGGGTCCTTGATCCCTCAAAATCCATCTGCCAATTTTACTACCATCCATGTTAGAACGCTCTCACACCCAGCAATGGAGCGTGCAGCCTTTGATAACAAAGAGTCAATCAACATGATTGTTGTGGAACCAACAGCTGATTGGTTCCATAGAGCGAAAGACTTTCTTAAGCAGGCACCTTGGGAGTCATTGACTTCTCAGAGTCCTACGAGGAGTGGTACTACCATTCACCATAAGGTTATTTCCCAGTATGCATTTACAAAGTTAAATACGTAGGGGGAGCAAGTCATCTTAGCAGTCGAAGTTGAGGCTTGTCAAAGTTGGATGTTGCAAATCCAAGACTTCTTAAAACTTGGTATGATCCCAGAGGGATTGTCGCGTGCCGCAAGATGCACATTCAAATAGAAAGTGACTAAGTATGTCTTGATAGGAGACATTTTGTACCAACGTAGCTACGAAGGAGTTCTCCTTCGATGTCTTGAGCCCCAAGAGTCATCTTGGGCAATTTTAGAAGCTCACGATGGTACGTGCGGTGGCCATTTCAACGGCATGGCTATCATCAAATGCATCCTTCGCATGGGTTATTATTGGCCCACTATGGAGAAGGATTGCAATGTGTATGTCAAGAAATGCATTAAATGTCAACATCATGCTAATATTACGCACTTGCCATCACAAGCCTTACAACCCATTCAGGCGGCTTGGCCATTTGCTCAATGGGGACTAGATCTTATTGGCAAGATTTCTCCTCCATATTCAAGCCGACATACATTCATTATCATGGCTACTGAGTATTTTACAAAGTGGGTGGAAGCCATTCCCCTTACAACGACCACTAGAGCTCGCATCGCAGAATTTATTCTCGAGCATATCATGTCATTTTGGGATACCATCCAAAATAATTTTGGATAATGGAACTTCTTTTAAGAACAAAATTGTGCGGGCTTTAATGTCTAAATACCACATTAAACATAGTTTTGCAACTCCATACTATCTACAAGCAAACGGGCAAGCTGAGGCCTCAAACAAGACTGTGGTAGCCATCTTGAAAAAGATAGTGTAAGAACACCACAAGGATTGGCATATACAGCTGCCCCTTGCATTATGGGCTTATAGGACTAGCATTCGGATACCCATTGGGGCAACGTCGTTTTCACTAGTATATGGCACTGAGGCCATTATGCCCTTAGAGTTGGAAATTCCAATGCTACGTGTCGCATTAAAAGAGTTCATCGATGCTGACACCATGCAACAAGCCCACCTCGATCAATTGACGTTGCTTGATGAACTTCGGGTGAATGCCCTCGAGCATCTCTACGTTTATCAAGAGCGATTAAAATGAGCTTACAATGTCAAAGTCCACTAGAGAGACTTTGAAGTTGGGGATCTTGTGCTGAAAGAGAACCAACAAAACTCGAATTTACCACCTGATATGCGAGACAAATTCACGGCTAATTGGCTAGGGCCTTACATCATATCTAAAAATATTGGTCCAGGTACTTGTTGGAACAAAATTTTCCTTCGATTAATAGTGTTGCGCCTTAGACTTTGCCAACATTGAATAGACAGATCTTGCTTGAGATCATCTGTCTAGTCTCCAGAGAAGGCTGGTTCCTTTGAGTTTTTTAGAGAAAAGGGGAACAAGAGATAAGGGAAATATAGCCTAAGCTAGAACTTTTCTCATGATACAGATTAGATAACAACAAACATTGATGATGCAGAGTACTACTTTCAAAGTTTTCTTTATATCTTCTTATAGAAAACATGAATTCCTGAGTGCGGCTTTTAGATGTTCATCTAAATACATGTAAATATCTTTAATGTTCAACTCTAGAAACAAGTTTTATAGATGCATAGTCCAAATTTCAAAACAGATACATTATGAAACTTATAATGAATAAAATTTAAAACACCAGATACATACACTTGCACACAGAAGTTTCGGAAGCCAGAAGAAGAAATCTTTTATTGCTTGCAATCCAGTACATGTACATCAAGTCTGTAAACATCCAAGAGCCGACCTCTTTTCATGGTCGACTCACTCCTATTTATACCCTAAAAAGAGTATCTTCTACTACGTACATTTAATTTTTTCAATCAATTACAAGTAATTGTCTACAGTTTCTAATAATATACAACGGATTTCCCGTAGATTGGATAGATTTCCTTCTGGCTAATTTTAGATGAGCCTGTTATTCTGCAATCATCCAGCAGACCTACCAGGTTATAATCAACAGACCATTCTTCAGAAATTAGCACCTGATGTCAGTGCATGTCCCCAGTTGCCAAAAATATACTCGGTTTCCTTAGTGAAAATTGGACTTGTCGCGAAATCACGACACTCTTGTTTCTCTGCCTGCCTACCCTTTTTGAGTCGCAAAAATGCAACATGTTGCGATATCATGACACTTTTGCCTTCTTGCTCCCTTTTGTTGCTCTTAGCTATGAAAATGTAACATGTCGCGATATCACGACACTTTTTCCTTCTTGCCCTTTCTCTTCTCTTTTGGCCACGAAAATGCAACATGTCGCGATATCGCGACACTTTTTCCTTCTTGCTCTTTCTCTTCTCTTTTGGCCATGAAAATGCAACATGTCGCGATATCACGAAACTTTTTATTTCGTGTTCTTTCTCTTCTCTTTTGGCCATGAAAATGCAACATGTCACGATATCGCGACACTTTTTCCTTCTTGCTCTTTCTCTTTGCTTTGGACCGCGAAAATGCAACATGTCGCGATATCGCGACACTTTTTCCTCCTTGCTCTTTCTCTTTGCTTTGGACCACGAAAATGCAACATGTCGCGATATCGCGACACTTTTTCCTCCTTGCTCTTTCTCTTTGCTTTGGACCATGAAAATGCAACATGTCGCGATATCGTGACACTTTTTCCTCCTTGCGGTGTTTTGCTTTTTCTTTGATCTTTAGCATATGGGCCACTTCGGTCTTCTTGGAAAATATGCAAAAAGGTACATCAACTATTTTTTTGTAGTTAGTCACTTTTTGACTAATAGGTACCTATCGCCTAACGTCGCTAGAGGGTGTGGAAGAGCTTCATCCTCTCAATATCATCCATCTTAAGGTGTTTTATGCTTGAGAGTGTAGTAAAGGCACCAAAGGCATCTATAAGCCCCTTGGTCAACCCAAAAGCTCCGAGGGTTTGTCCACAACCGCTCGATCATCCAAAAAGGCTCTGAGTTCTTGAATTGATAAGCTTGGTCAAGTAAATGCACCAAAGTCATCTGTAAGCCCTTTGGTCAACCCAAAAGCTCTGAGGGTTTTTTCTCAACCGCTCAGTCATCCCAAAATGCCCCAAGCTCTCCGTTGAGTAGCTTGGTCAATTAAAAGCTCCAAAGGTAGTTCCTTGTCGTTTGGTCATCCTTAAAAACTCCAAGGACATGTACTCGTCATTTGGTCAAATATGAAAGCTCAAAAATGTATAAAAATTTGAAAATATATAAAATTCCAAAAAAATTGGTAAAGCATAAAATCCAAAAACATTTGCTTTTGTAGTTTACATTTTCATATATGCATTCACATCATCATATTGCATTTAGGCATTTGTCATCCATTGCATTCCATAGTAGAGTGTAATGTGTATATCAAAATCTTACAAACGATCGCACGTTTGTGTTTCAATCATGCACCCTTGCATTTATCATAATTCATTGCATTCATGCACGATACTTGTTGCAGAGAAATATGTATGTATATTAAGTTTTCTAGTCACTCAACCATACCTAGTGGGTTCTTCAGGTATTGTAGAAAGCTTGCTTTGTTGTTATAGACAAGGTCATTAGTTGGGATAGTGCTTCAACATATCAGAATCCCGTCACTAAGCAAAACAATATAAAATCCTGCTAAGACAAGAGATGATGAAAGCTATGAAAGAAGTCTTAGGTATCTAGAGAGATGGGTTTCACGACCTACTTATCTTGCAAATAGTTGGTTTAGAAAGGTGAACTTTGGCAAAAGGACAAGAATTTCCCCTATAAATCCCAAAGTTACAAAGTTTAAAGTGCAAATTTCAAAATACCAAGTTCAAATCAAATGTAACGTGACATAGTGAATCAAAAGCACTATAAAAATCCCTTGCTCAAAGAAAATGGTAACATGTGGACTAACAGTGATTTTTATCACTACATATGAGCAAGTAAGAAGGGTGAGAACTTGAATCCCTGGATTGTCCACCTTTTGAAAGCCATAGAGTGATCCCCGATCACAGCAATGGGTTGGAAGAGTCCCGCCTGCAATCGGAGGGGTAGTTCTATTGGGTGATCCCCAAACATAGAAATGGGTTCAAAGAGTCCCGTCTACATTTGGAGGGGTAGCCCTGATCAATTTGCAAGATGAGCTAGCTCTAGGTACCTAGGATTGTCTAGTTGCATAAGTCTAATAAAATCTAAAACAAGGATGGTACGATCGTATGAGGAACCCTATCTCACATATGGGTTGAAAGAGTCCCGAATGACATACGGGGTATGCTTATGATCTATCTGAAAATACTCACATGCACACACAAGGATAATGAATAGTTGGGTCTATCACGACAAAAGCCTTATCCAATAAAAGCCTTGTACAGTTAGTATGTGATTTTTGGAGAAGTCTACTAGGGTGTTTGAGTCTCAAGGAAAACCTCAAAAAAATTTCTCCAATAGCAACAAGATACCAAATATCATTAAACATCAAAAATACTAGTCATTCATTCATTAGAATGCATTTTACAATTTTACAAAGCACAATCAAACATATAGGATAGATACCGCATGAATATCAAAAATGATGTTTAGACGGCCACTGACTATATAGTACAACAAAGAAATATACAGAATGGCATATTCATTCATTAGCATTATACCAATCCATTTCACTACATTTCATATATGGGTGATTAATTGATTAAGTTCTTGTAATGAGAATTATCAATTATCTTGCATGATTGTCATACATTTTGTGGTGTCGTAGTTTAAAATTGATATACACAGTTACATTCATTCCTTATGTTTTAAGTGATTAAAGCATACAGGTTCATTCCCATTATATTATGATTATGTACATAATGCATTACCATACATTGCATAGCATACCATAAACTGCATAAAAATAAACGCATGCCCACAAAGCAAAAATAAATATGCATTTAAAAATAAACATCACATCCATATGCATACATCATATATCGCACATCTAATCATCTAGATCAATGCATATCATCATCATAAAGTAAAATAGCTATCTAGTGCATGTCATCCATACATCGCATCATATAAACATAGCATTTACATAAGCCTTGCATCCATGTGCATCAAATAAACATAAAATCAAAAAAATAAATAAACATGTACACATAATGAGCCATAAAAGATCATATCATATATATATGTGTCCAAAAGAGTACATAGGGAGTACAAAATGCCCATAGGCTACAACTATGTAGGTCCTCGACCTTACACACAAAATGATATATCAAAAATGTAGTCGGTAGCTACTATAACTTAGATCTAGGCTGCTCCCCCTGTACTGGAGCTCTCACCACCTCCCTCAGCACTATGCTCTGGAGCCTGCTCTCCTGGCTGACCTGGCACCTATGGTGGATCCTACTATGGATCTTGCCTACCTCCAAAGCCTAAAGCACCCAGCACATGGGAAACTGGTAACTACAGTAGGCTAGTCCTCTGACTGGTGGCCCCTGATGTCTACCCTGGATCTCTAGTCCTGGCCTACGATCTCTCTTTGTGTGTGCTAGAGGACCTGTGCATCCTCTGAGTCCTATGAGTCCTATGACTCGAGCTCACTGTAGACTGTCTAGTAGTCCTAGTCCGGGTCCGCTACGACTCTAAGAAGAAAGGATCCTCAGGAACCTGTAGCCCATGCATCTCAATATAACCGACTAGCTGATCAACGCGAGCAAGTCGGGCTACGTGCATCTCATTGGTCCTCATGACCATACCACGCAGTCGCTCTACCTCAGTCATCGGATCCTATGTAGCTACTAGTGCTACCTTTGGTGTTGTTGGAGGCCCCATAGTAGCCTAAGGAGACGGCATAGCCCCCCTTGATACCCGAGCAAGATCCTGCTCTACCTCTTCTACAGTCCATTGTGCCTATGCTAACTCCATGACAGTCTATAGTCTCTAAACCTGGGCCTCTACATATGTGGCTCGAGTCGTAAGCTCCTGTATCTGGTCCTGCACCTCAATTAGGCATCGCTCCCTGTCAACCACTTTCACCTCTAGAGTGGCGATGGTAGTGTCTCTCTCGAGCTGCTATGTGTGAAACCGTTCGAGCTGACTCTACAAGTCAGCCACCTGAGCCAATAGTCATCCCTCTATGTTGTTAGGAGGGACCTCACCCTCCTCTGGAATATCCTCCTCAGGGTCAATCTCAGGTATATCCTCGGTGGTGGCCTCTACGCCCCAACCGCCCTCTGTACATTGGCGCACCCTACGCCCATCAGGATCTGCCTCTACCTCTGCCTGAGCCGGCTCTCGACCTAGAGGCCCTGTCCCATACCATCTGAATAAGGACCACCACCCATCATAGTCTAGAGTGGTCCTAGATGTCTCAACCCTTGACTCTTGGAAGTCATCGGGTGCATCTCCTAGTGGAGGAGGAACTATCAATGGGAGGTCCCTCTCTAGAGCCAAGCGTTTGTACCTGAATGGCATCTCTAGCATGTCCTGCACCATGCCAAACTATCGTAGGACACGAGAAAAGAGCTGATACTCTCTGACCTCTGGCTTACGCCAAATAAGCCATCTGTCTTGATGGGCCCATCGTAGCCACTCGTCCACCTCAGGCCATGCAGGGCAATCCATGTAGGGGCACCAGACAACGTCCCCCGACCCAAGTGATGCAAATCTAATGATGTAGTGCTCAGTGTTCCCAACATGAGCCCTACTATGGGTACCCTCCTCAGCACGAGGCCAGCATGCGATGTAACACTGATGGTTGGCATCTATGGTGGTGATGCACAGTGGAAGCTCCATAGGATGCTCGATCTGGATGTGCTACCACCCCCAGATCTGTAACAAAAGACTACAGTTGATGCCCTTACGGCTACGCTTTATAATATGGTATAGCTCCCTATAGAGTTGGCATAATAGGGTGCTCCCCCAAGCTAATCGTAGTGGCTCCTCTATAGAGCTCTAAAGCACCCTCCAAGCAGTGGCTAACATGTTCCAAGGAATCCTCGTGCCCGAGGAGTCTGGAAGGACAATCTGCACAATGAGATGCATGAAGAGGGCCTCTCATGTAGAAAAGACATCATCACGATACCAGTCATCGATGTGCACCCCTCCGTGGTCAGCATCATCCTGTGCATCTATGCTCTGGTCACCGAAGATAGCATCAAAGACAACATCCTTTGTCGTGGAGGTAGAGGAGACGATAGCCTCACCATCGATGGGGATCCTGAAGATCCTATAGACATCCTCCAGAGTGATAGTCATCTCATCGGGAGGAAGGTGGAATGTGTTGGTCCGCGCATTCTAGTGCTGGGCCAATGCAGTAAGATAGGCTTGATCTACCCTAATGGTGGGTAGATCCATGACGTAACCAAACCCGATAGCTCGGAACCAAGCTCGGTCATCATCAGATAAAGCCTCGCGGAGAGTCTTCATAAGGTCAGGCTCCCGCGCTCTAGAAGTTAACTTCTAAAAACAAAAAGCATAATGTAAGCTAAATCTAGCTAAGCAGAGCTAAAGAAAATTAAAAATTTTAATTAGACAACCTAGAGCTTAATGAGATAACATTAAATGCCTAATTAAATGACAAAAACAAAAACAAAAATTGAAAAATTTTGCAAAAATTTCTAAGGTTTACAAACCACGGGTCAACCCTACGGTTTGAAGGTGGTAAAATATGACCGTTAGGATTTTTGAATCCTAACCACAGATGAAACCTGCGGTCCCCAATTTGCCAATTGGGAACCATGGCTACCAGCTACGGTTTAGGAGAGGCACCCATTTTGGGTACCCTCCTAATCCACTAAAAGCAAAAAAATTAAAAACTAAGCTAACCTAGACTAGTGGGGTTCATTACCAGCAGTTTAGTGAGGTTAATTTTTCGCATTTCTTAGTGTGGTTCATTTTACTGGTATTGAGTGTGAGGTCTCGGTTTTGAGTTACCTTGCCCGCACCCTAGCCTCGGCTAGTAGATGGTTGATCAGGATCCGCCATCGAGGTAGATGAGTGTAATTGCGGTAGAGTTTGGCAGCGTTCCGGATCAAGGAATGTTCTCTCTCTCTCAGAGCTCTCAAATTGCTAGTAGTTGCAAGAAAATAATGAAAAATTTCAAATGGGAAAACATTTTATAGGTCCTCCTAGTCTCCGCGGACCGCAGTTGACACCTACGGTTCCGGAACTAGGGTTTTTCGCTCGTAGGTCTGACCCACGGTTTGAAAAAATTTGAAATATTAAACCGCATGTCGTACCCATGGTCCACAACTAGCAATAAATGCACTCAAAACCCACCGTGGGAAGGTCTAAAAAGACAAATTAATGACTCCCATTGGATAAAAATTCAAAATCAATGATCAAAATTGCAAATTTGGTGATGTTAAAAGCACCAGGATCAATCAAATAAATGCAAAATTAAAACAAAAAAAAAATCAAATAATGAAAAACCAAATGCGCCTCATATTCAGTGATTTATCCTATAAAATTGGTGGTTGCAGCGACTTGCGATCCATGCAATCCGACAAGATGAGTAAATCACCATAAGGACATTTGGGGCAAAATTGTCATTTCTTTTATGACATCTTTCAACAAATCATCGACAATATGATTCAACACAAGTCTAATTGCATTTGTATTATTTTGATTCCCTAAGATGGCTATCGTAGCTTGACTGCTCCATGGGATAGAGATGTGCAAATACTACTAAGAGTTGCAATCATAAGCTGAACTAGGCCTAGCCAAGGCATTAAAAGGCTCGAATCTAAAGTTGTTCAGGATCATTCATTATGGTCAAGTGATTTCGTCGCTTCATACATTGTCATTACCCTCATCGACTCGTCGCTTGAGGGGGTAGTCATAATTTCATGTCATAATCAAAGTCAATAGAAGATCCCAGAGATCGTAGATCCCTTGATCTTGTCAAAATTGTGTTCGTTCTTGCGAATCATTGCTAACAACTATCATAAGCTTCCCCCTTTGCTTGGGGTAAATAGCAAATATGAAATTTTATTTGTAACTCTCATCCTTCGGTTATATAGGCCTAACTCCTATTGTAGCACCAAAGCTACCCAAACGTCTGATGGCGAGTGCAAACTTTTCAAATGTAAGCCTTTCCAAGTTGGAAGCAATGATTCCAGGATGCACGTCCTTTTGCTGGACTTGGGGCATCTAATGTTGATCAGACTAATGATCATCATAGAACCTTTGGCATCATTTTAGGATGTATATTTTTGCTCAGCGTTGTTCGATCTCACAACGCATCTCAAAAGGGGCATCTATAGACACCTAAAATGCGTCATGTCGAGGGTGACTACTCATATGGACATGCTACAAAACCATATGGAGGATCTTGGATAGACTCCAAGATAGAGCAATGGTTCTAACCACTCAATTTAGGCATTTTGGCCTAATCAGGTTGAACCGCAGCCAAGATCTATGGTCTCCATTCTAAACCATGGCTGATACCTATGATCTACAGTCTAGACCACAACTGTGACCTGCGGTCTTAACTAAAGTTCAGTTAGGCCTTCCATCCGAGCCAAATTGGTTGGAACGACCAAAAGATCTAGAAGCAGGCAGTTGAAGGACGAAAAGATTCCAGAGGCTTCCATCCCAACTATCCTAACCAACCTTCTTGGTCTTGGCTTCTCCATGAAGCTACCCCTAGCCCTAGGGACATGCTATAAATACCCCCTCCAAATGGGGTGAAAAGAAGAGAGAGTTAATTGATCAAGAAAGCAACGAAGCCCTGTCAAATTGCATACTGAATCTATGCATTTGAGAGCCCCTTTGCTATTCACCTAAAGACCAATTAGCCATGGATGCCCTAGGTGCCTAGGAGATTCAAGAAGCACAAATCCGGGCAAACAAAGGCCCATCATAGTGATTTGACCGCCAAATCTGTCAGAGGACAACAAAGGCGACCCTTGAACATCAATTTGGATAAGGAGGTCAAGCCCACTGCCCCTAATTTTGAGGGTAAACCTATCAGAGTTCAAACTGCACCTGTCAGCCATGGTTCACAATGCAAACCACCCACCATAGCTGCGGTTTGCAATAGGTGACTGATCACCTTACTTGCTTTGCTTTTGACCACATAGATTAGTTATATTAGTCTTTTTATAGGTTTAATTGCACTTTAGAGAAACTCGACCATAGGAATTAGTTATTTCATGCATTGTATTAAGTAGGATTATATTGGATCTTTTATGCACTTTATTGCTCCTAACTTGATATTTGATCCATGCATCATTTGTTTATTCATGTCCGTCATGTTATAGTATAATTCTTGATCTAATTAGAATAGTTTAAAGTCTTTCTTTATGATTTCTTGTTTTACTAGTTTAATGGCATTTGCATACATATTTCCTTAAAGGGCCTCATCACGAGAGACTATCAATCTTTTTAATCATGTGTTGTTGTTTCTCGTTCGCAGGGAGACAGGTGCAAGAGGAGCTTACATCATAATCCTTCCACATCGTGAAGAAGGGGGTCAACTCCACCCCAAGGCAGTTTGTGACTAATCAATAGAGCACTATAAGTGCGCCTACCCTATTGAGGGCATTGGCAATTGTAATATCGGTATCATCTTTCAAGTGACCCTAAGAGGGCATTTTTGTAATCAAAGCTCATTCAAAGATTAATACAAGAAACCTTACTTTTTGTGTTCAATTTATGTACTTGTGTCAATATTTGTGCTTTCATGATGGTATAGATCAATACAGTAGCTAGGTGCATGCCCCATGATTAAGTCACATATTATACCATGACCACAAATTGGTATTACAAAAACTTGGCAAGCATCAAACTTGTCTTGTCCCTTAAAAGTTGAAGAATTTAACCAATTGAGCTAATATTTTTTTATACTTAGAAGTATATGTTATTACACCATTTTTGATACATTTTTAAAATAATAAGGATTGTTAATCATTGATTGTCAATTCTTTTCTCTTTTTCTCTCATGGTTTAAAATATTCTATAAGAAGTTCACCCAAAATATTTGTTTTGAGATTAAACAAATAATTGGTACTAAAAAATGCCATTTAACTCTTTTCTTCACTATTGTTATTTGAGATGTTAATTTGGGTTCAGAATAATGGTTGTTTCTTTAGTTGCAAAGTTGCAATCTAAAGTTTTTAGGACATTTATTTTCCTCACTATAACTTAACTACGTGTACCTTTTTTAAAAAATATTACTTTTGAGCTATATTAGGACAAATACACAAGAATGTTAAGCTTGTTATGGCTATAATTTATGTTCCTTCAAAGCATGAATGAAGTGTGTATTTGTCTTATTATTCAATTAGGAAAAATCACAAAAACAGTGTACTCAATTTCTCATCCAAGAGTTTCATGACATAAGCTATATTTTATTTTTGTTAGTATTTTACCTTTTGTTTTTGACATCTTAATATATTTGGATGGGGACTATATATTTTATGTACTTGGATATATTTTGATGTTATATTTGCAACAAACATGAACTCTTGGAGTCATGACCCTCCCTTGGCAAGCTTTTCCATATGATGGACTTATGAATTGTTATGTTGTTTTGAAGATAGACTAGATATAATTATATTGATTATTTGCAATGTATGATTAGTCTATTTAAGAATGTGGTACTATTTATAGTCTATATTAGTCGACATGGTTGTAGGAATAGGAATCCTTCGGATAGAGTGGATGAGTGAGTGAGTCACCACTAAGGATGATAAGGAAGGAAAAGAGATATGAAGATCTATAATGGTATTAATGATTATTTAATATTAATTACAGTTTAAGTAATTAATTGTGATTAGCTTTTAATTTGGTGATTTTATTACTTAGCCTATTTTTGTAAAATAGGAAATTGAGTTAGAAATTGGGTGACAAAGACCCCTTTCAAACCAAGGGAGGAGAAAGAGCATATTCTCCCTTGGAATAATATAATAGTTTACCAAATTGACCCTTACTCTAAATTAAGGAAGGAGTATTGGCATCTTTGTTAATAGGAATTTAATATTGATTAAATTAAGGTATCTTACTATTTCAATAGTAGTCTTTTTAAATTTAGCAAAGGGGCCAAAATTAGGGAATGACTAATGGATTTGGACATCCTCCAAATGAAGGGAGGAGGATTGGCATATTTGCTAATGGAAATTTAATATTGATTAAATTAAGGCATCTTACTATTTCAATAGTAGTCCTTTTAAATATAGCAAAGGGGTTAAATTTGGGAATGACTAGTGGATTTGGACACCCTCCAAATGGATGGAGGAGAAAGAAAGGGCTTAAAAAGGCATATTTATAATATTAAATAAGAGCCAATTGATGGTTCGTAAAGGGGGAGAAAACCTTTTAAAAAGGAGGCTTTGATTTTAGAGAAGGCTAGCATTAGAAGGGAGGAAATAAAATGCAGAGAAGGAGGAAGACATGAGGAGGCTAGGAGAAGGGCTTGAAGGCATGAAAAACTTGAAGGAGAAGGAGGTTGGACTCTTTTCTTAATGTCTCCCAATTATTTTGATGCTTTAAATATTATCTTTCCATTCACCATATGCTCTATTTATGCTTGATTTGAAGCTCAATAGCTCCTAAGGAATCCATTTTCATTTCTTGTTTAAGCACTTAATTTGTTCTTAATTTAGACTTGTATATTGATAGAAATAAGATTAGAATGAGAATCTAATTTCCTGCAAATATGAAGTGCTTATACCTTACTTTCTTGAGCCCCTTTTTAATTGAATTAAAGTGATGCTTTTATGCTAAAATCAGCCTAAGACTACCTGTGCTCTAGCAAAATGAAACACTAGATTTATGGCCCTATGATTTAGCAGTTCCCTAGTCTATTTAGAACCTTCTTTTTTACATGAAGATAGATACAAATGAACCTGCTTCATTCATCATGCTTTGCTACTGGTTGATTGGTTGGAAACCAATTGATAGTTTGACATTCTAAATAAACCCATATTTTTGGAAAAACACACCTTAAATCCCTTTTTGGAAAAACAAACCTTGAATCCCTCTTTTGTACTAATTAGATATTAAAAGGACTAATCTCTTCTCTTGAAATAATTTGAGATTAAATGGATTAATCTCCCTTTTTGGACTAATTAGAGATTAAAAGGACTAATATCTTCTTTGAAATAATTTTATATTAAATGGATTAATCTCCCCTTTTGGAGTAATTAGAGATTAAAAGGACTAATCTCTTCTTTTGAAATAATTTGAGATTAAATGGATTAATCTCCCCTTTTTGGAGTAATTAGATATTAAAAGGACTAATATCTTCTTTTGAAATAATTTGAGATTAAATGGATTAATCTTCCCTCTTGGATTTGCTAAGAGATTAAGTGGATTAATCTCCCTTTTGATAGTATTATAGTACAATTTTGTGGAGAAATTGTAGATGAACTATAGTACAATTTTGTGGAGAAATTGTAGGGAACTATAGTATAATTTCATGGAGAAATTGTAGATGAACTATAGTACAATTTTGTGGAGAAATTTTAGGGAACTATAGTACAATTTCATGGAGAAATTGTAGATGAACTATAGTACAATTTTATGGAGAAATTGTAAGGGAATTATGGAATAATTTTGGGAAGAAAATTGTAGGCTAAGTATGGAACAATATTATGGAGAAATTGTAGGTTAATTATGGAACAATTTTGTGGAGAAATTGTAGGTTTATTTGTAAAATATTTTGTGGAAAAATTGAATGCATCCTTAGGTCAAATTTTGGAAAAATTTTGATAGGATTTGTAAAATAAATCATGTCTTGATTGTAAAGATAATTGATAGAAAATACTTTGCTTATTGAATGGTTGTAGCCATTCATGGATACAACTATGGAAGTTATAAACTAATTATGGAACTGTGGAAGTCCTAAGATGATAATATGAACATGGAGTTCATTCTAGAATTGTGAAAGTTCTAGGTTTTTGATAAAACAATCTTTGGAAATGAATGAACATGGAGTTCATTCTTGAAGGGATTATAGGGCTCCTTATTGAAACCTATTTTATACAATATGACATGAAAATATAAGGGATTATAGGGTCCCTTATTGATATTTTTTTATACTATATGATTGTTGAAAACATGATACTTTGTTTGGTGAAAAATAGGTTGTTACTAAATGTATTTGGAAAGAATAGTGTTTCTTTCGTAACATAAAAAATTGTGGAAATTCTTACGTAATAAATGAATGCTTTTGGAAAATGGAATTGTGAAAATTTCTTAAATTGATTGTATTGGAGAAATCTATAACTATATAATGAAACGATATTTTTGAGGTTGGGTTTTTACCTTCGGATTCCTAGGATAAATGTGGTGTTATATTTTATACTTGCATCTATTGTTTTAGTTTATTGTATGCTCTTTAATGAAATGTTATTAACATGAAATATGCAATATTTTTCTAAAATGGAATATGAATAAAATCATGTCTTGTTTATATGATGGAATGTTTTATATTCACTTAAGAATTCTTTAGTTAATGATATTTATCCATTGCAATGGTTTTATGAAATACTGAAGTAAAGGAACATAATATGCTTAGAGAGAGATGAAAAAAAAAAGTGGTTTATTTATGTTCATATGAGGGTACTTGGGAATACAATGCTTTAGACATCATGTCTAGTACCTTTTCAAGATATTTCCATGATTTGGGATAGTCATGGGGAGGCAACTACCAAATCAATTGAATGTACATTTTAGGTTGTAGCTTGAATATGTTTGGGTTGTAACCGAAACGATAGTTACAAGGAGGTAACTAGAAATCATTGGCAATAGAAAATTTTGGGTTGTAACCTGAATGTGTATTTTGGGTTGTATCCCATAGGTGTTTGAGTTTTAGCTCAAACAAGTTCTTGCATTCTGAGTTGTAGGTCGAATGTACCTGCTAGGTTGTAGCCCGCATGTGTCTAGGTTGGAGCCTAAATGATAAGAACTCTAAGCTATGAGATATTGATCAGTCCTACCACTTGAGTTTCGTAAGTTGCAATCAATATGAAAAGTGGTTATACCTTATGTGAAATGGAAATATCTTGTGAACCTTACTTGTGCAACCTTTGCTTGTGAATTTTGCACTTTTAAAAAAAAATATTTTCTCTCTTGGGTTGTTTTGAAGTTGATTAACGAGTGGGTCATTATATTTGGTATCAGAGTGCAAGCTAGCAAATGGATGCTAGTATAAGGTCCAGGCTAGTAAAATAAGCTAGTAAGAGAACCAAAGACTAAAGGTTGCTCAATTTGAGTTTAAGGTTGTTTGAACCATTGATAACAATGTTTCAGTTGTTAAAGCTCTAGGTCATAGGACTATAAGTTTCCATAGATGAGCTCTAAGTTGTAGGATTAGAAGTTTCCTTGGAATGTGCTAAGGAATCAAGTAACTTCTTATTCAATCCCTTGCTTAGTTCTTAAACTAAATTTGGGAAGACCTACAACTTCTAAATTGCTATAATTCCAAAGAATTGATCCTAGGAAAGGTAGCTTTACTTTGATATGGTACTTTGCATGGAGCAAGAGTGACCATCATTATCAGGTGAGTGATAATGTATAAGCTTACCTAGGAGTAGTATCTTGCATGGAGCAAGAATAACCATAGTCATTATCGAATGAATGATAATGAGAAAATTTAGTTCATAGGGATAAAAAACTAACTAAACTCAACTTTTTGAAATCCTATTCATTATAGAATGAATAATTTAGTGCACAAATTTTAAAATGGTCCCTTACAAATAAGCAAGTGTAAACTAGATCATTTTCAACAGAGTGATAATGATTAGAATTAAAATTGCACCCAAGGATAAGGTGTATAAATAGATTTATAAGAACGAATTGATGATGAGACATCAAATGGATTAAAATACCATAAATGAAGAACACACGTGAAGAAATAATAGAATTTCAATCATGTTGGGAAACATTGTAGCCATGGGTGGCTTAGATAAATGATGTATTCCTAGTTTAATTAAACGAGAACGATGATGGGCGACATAAGAGGAATAAGGCAACCCAAGATGATCAAGACGTGATCCATGGAGGATGAATGATGAGATTCAACATGATCAATATATGATCGGATAGACGGTTGAGCATTATCGATGTGTCGTAAATCGATGATTGGTTGGGTACTTGACGATAATCGAAGGAATAATTCAAATTTTTAATTCTATAGCTTCGAAGGTTGAGATGAAAACTTGGATTTTTATTCAACTTTGAAAGGAGGGAAGAATTAACTTGTTGATTTCCATGAAGTATAATGTAGTTATACCTATAATAGGGCTGTTATTATTGAGTTTGAGTGTATTTGGAGTAATCCCCATAGTATGCTTCATGATCATATTGCTACTAATTATCGACCTACTGGTGCATACTCTTTCAGAATAAAAGATGGCTTCTGGTGGCATAGGATCGATTCAAGGAGGAAATTATGAGCCGAAGGAAATAAGACCATTAAAATTTGTAAGACCACGTCACATGTTTAGAGCAATATTTCAAAATATGAGGGATATGCTGAATGGTGATGACTGGTAATGGTTGAGAGAAATAGGATTAGAAGGATCTATGCATCTAGATCTGGTACATGCAAATAGATGTTATCAATCAGCCTTGATCAAAATATGGGATCCCAATAGGAGGACATTCCAGTTACCCATTGGGGATATGATTGTCACTCTAGAAGACCTATATCGAATATATCGATTACCAATAGAGGGATGTACGATAGTTGCTACATATGAAGTAGAGAAAGGGTGGTTATTGGTAAGAGTGTTTGGATCAAAATAGAGAGATGTGAACACTGAGAAGGGTATTATAATGTATGTGTTGTATTATGTGTTGGTAAAACTAACACATAGAAAAGCTATGGTGATGGTGCTTATATCAGGCATTATTTTACCTGATTCATCTGGTGCATAATTTCCCTAGAATATGTTAGGAGTGGTGTCGGACCTAATGGAGAGTTCAATGGTGTTTGCATGGGCACCAACCTTGTTGACTCAAACTTATATAGAGTTATTTGATTTTGAAATAACAAAGCGATCAGGGATGATTTTTAGTCTCTTACTACAAGTATGTGTTAGAATAATAAAATTATATCCTAAGTTGTTACTAGGATAATTTGTGTGTCTGATTTTAGCTTAGTTGGTTATGATCCAATGGATCAGATTGTAATTCTTTGCTATTTAATAAAAGCTCCTTTCATTCAATAAGATCAAGTCTTTTACAATTCTAACATGGTATCAGAGCGTGCTTTCCCTGCCCTATGATCTTGAGGAGCTTTTCCTAATGGGGGGATTTTCCTCATGAAAATTCCCCCTTCCTTCCTTCCTTCCTTCCTTCCTTTTTTTTCTTCTCCCCTAATTTTTTTTACCGAGGGAGTATGCTCTCCATATTTTGATGGATCAGAAACTATATGGTTAATTTTTTTTTAGTTTGGGAGGTCATTTTTTGTTTTTTAAGGTTTTTCGATGGATTGGTGGTCACTGGGAATTTTTCTCTATGATCTGGTTTACGGGTGCACTATAAATGGAGTGCGCTATTTTTTGAGTGTATAAAGGCATAATATCCAGATAATGACAATATTTTATGTAGTAGAGAGAAGTGTTTTTCTTTGGCCATTTGTTTTCTGAAGTTGAAAGTTAGTTATCAACTTGAGAGAATCAGCATGGGCTACGAAGAAAGCATTACAGTGGGTTTTTGTAATCCCTCAAGCAATTGCGAATGGAGTTTTTTGGAGTTGAGTGTAATTTTGACTATTTTTTTGGGCAATCGTGGGGTGATCATGGTGGCGACGAAGTTAAAAAAAAAGCCATGTTTTAATGAAATAATGTAGGATAATATGTGTTGTTTGATCAACATTTTTCTTTAGCAACCTCGAATTTATAAATTTTGCCTTGTATGGAGATGACACAATCTATTCTGCCACATTTATCATTCCTCAATGTGCCACGTCCGCACTGTATGAATGGGGGAGGTGGATGTGATCATGATGAGCGGTTCCAACCAGTTGTTTTGTGCTACAAATGGAGTCGCATTTGTTAATTTTTTCATTGTGTGGATTTGGTATAATGGCAATGCCGAATACCCTTGCAATGGTGGAATATGTGTTTATGTAGTTACTGCATGATAGGATCACATTTTTGCATCATCGGAAGCGTGTTGGTCCCTTTCTGCCTAGAATGATTTTTTTGGATCTGCGTAAAAGTATTATTGCCTTGCCATTAACAATTTAGGTTGATGAGGTGGCAGGACATGGTCTTAATGAATATCAAGCCAACGTCAGAGTAATTACATCATTAAATATTGATGATGGTCATATTAGCATTTTTTTTAGAATGGAGAGGTGGGAATTCGTGCAACTTGATGGCTCGTACCGTCCCTACTTCTCTGGTTCTGGTTCACTTGCAAGACAGACAATTCTGTTGTAGTCAAATGCAGCCTTGGCAGTCGTCCCATATGCATTTTAAATTACTTTTCCATTTACATGTAGGAGGACTCTTTAATTCAAAATAATGGGGGTAACTTTATTATATTAAAGGTTTTATTTAAAACATAATGGGAATTTTTATTATATATAACCCATGAAAAAACCATTCTGTATTTTTGAAGATTCCAAATTATTTCTTTGTGAAGAAAGAAGTTGTTTTTCCTGCAGATAAAGATCACTTTGACACCCTATATAGGGGTATTTATAGTTGTCAGAAAGGTTTTTTTGTACTGAACAAAATGGTGGAGTCCATTTTCAACTTTGAAACTATTTTCCATACTTTTTTGGTGGCTAAATATATATATATATATATATATATATATATATATATATAGTATCATGGAGTGCATTCTCGGTTGAACCCGACACTCCCAAACATTTGTTAGAGTGATCCTAGTATCTAGTCATCTCCTCTATATCACCTAGCGGATGCAATGGCTGGTTACCCATGCATTCCGGTAGGATGAGGAGGTCACCATAAGGACACGTTCAAACACTACATTGGTACCCTTTTATTTCTAGATTCCCTTGAAGTAAGTTGTTTGTCCACAATTTTTAGACCTTATTATCATCCCATTGTGTTCATATAGGTGGAAACCACTACTTATGCTTGAAGAGTCAATTTGGACATCCCTTGCAATTCTTGTGGTTCTTTCCATACTATCTTCACACTCTTTTTTTGTGAGACACTTTGGTTTTAGGAGTTTTTCTTTAGTGACCTTTTTTTCATGGTTCATAGTCTTGATCTGTGTCACAAGCACCAGTATGGGAGTAAGATTTCATTCAGATCAAAGACAAGGCTTCTCTACTTCTTTGAGGCATATCATGGATCCTTTGCAGGATTCTTTATGGAAGTTGTCCTAAGGGAGGTTGAAGAGGACATCTTCCTTCCTCTCCATCCTCCATGCACATCTTCCTCTTTCTTCTTCTTCTTCTTCTTCTATTATGGCAGGTGGTTTTCTTCCTTATGATTTTTTCTTCATCTCTCCAGCAGAGTTTTCTTCTACATATATTGTACATGAGTACCTTATCAGTCCTTGTTGCTAGGACTCATACTTGTGGATATGCCACTTGTTTGGTTTTTCACTACCTCCTAGTATCACTTAAGGGGGGTGTTAGTATATCCTAGTACCACTTAAGGGGGTGTTAGAATAATAAAATTATATCCTAAGTTATTACTAGGATAATTTATGTGGCTAATATTAGCTCAGTTAGTTATGATCCAATGGATTAGATTGTAAGTCTTTGCTATTTAAGCAAAGATCCTTTCATTCAATAAGATCAAGTCTTTTACAATTCTAACAGTATGGGCCTGGGAACATGTGGCCATGGAAATACCTTGAGGATTACCTTATGATGCACACATTTTGGTGGAGCCAATGATACCTTATACATTAATATGGAAACGAGGTAAAGAGATGAAGGTTAACAGACCACATGATGGTAATAGAGAGCGGTATTGTTCTATATGTGCAAACTTTAGATCGTAAGATGTGACATGACATCCATGGAGGACGGACCAAATATGGGAAGAAGATGGAGTACAACTAGCTCAAGTACGATGAGAAATATGGATGATTGGATGACAGAGCATTCTATATGAGTATTTTCAATATACTCGAGTATTGCGATAGTTTAGTAGTAGACAAAGAATACTGGATCCACCTATGATCTATATGAGGAAGGGGAGGAATATAGTAGTGCCACCATGAATGGAACCATTAACCATAGAACTAGATGAGGATATATGGGTTCCAAATGAGGATGATGCTGGTACAACCCTGGAGTACGATAGTTTGTGGGCCACTCAATGGTGGAAAAAAAAGGAAGATATAAAGGAAGACATAGATATAGAGGAAACTGATGAAGCAACTGAAGAAACAATGGAGGCTATTGGTAGTGAAGAGGAGTTTCCTAGATGACATGTATGTTGTCAAGTAGATATGAAAGAAGTTCCATCAAACTATCAAGAAGATGATTATTGGCATTTGATGATGGATGGAATGTGTGAGGTAAAGTCTTTAAGGAAGCAAGTCCGACAATTGGAATCACAAAATCTGGAGCAAGAAGGTTTGTGGGCACAAGAAAAGATAAAGTTTGTTTTTGATGTGGTTGAAAAACCACTATTCTATATGCTATAAGGATGTATGGTGTGCATTCCAGTGGAATTTGTAAAATGTAACTAATAAACATAAATTAATTTATATGTGTAAATTTATTCTTGGTTAAGTTTTCGATCATACTTAATGAGAAAGAATAGAAATGGAAATTATATTCTTAGTTAAGTTTTGACTATACTTAAATGGGATTCTCTCATTAAGTATGATAAAGCATGTCCCATAACATGATATTTATGAGCAATAGAATTTACATAAGTCCATCTTAGGAGCGAATCATAAGACTAAAATGAGATAAACATGTTCAAGTTTAAGTCCTTGAAAAAGGTTTATAACTATTTTGACCCATAGTCACGTTGACTTAACAGGCTAAGTCAACAGAATGCAATCTTAGGATGGATACTACATTGAAATTCGATCCAAAATAGAAGAAATCCTAGAGAGAACAAGGATTTTGACATAAGGGATGGACTCTTATGTCTTAAATATCGGGTACTTATACCCAAAATTGGAAATCTAAGGAGATGGATTATGCGGAAAGCACATAGTTCTCTTTATTTTACTCATCTTAGAGGGGCTAAGATGAGTGAGAGCATGAAAAAGACCTTCTAGGAAGTTATGAAGAAGAATGTCATTGATTTTGTTGCTCAATATTTGGAATGGTACCTTATGCGGAGTAAGTGTGACCATTGATATTATAAGTGGATGATAATATTATTGAAATGACACCTTATGTGGAGTAAGTGTAGTCATATATATTATTAGTGGATGATAATATTGATGGAACGACATCTTAATTTGCGTATGTATGACCCTTGATACTATCGATATATGGTTAATAATATCTTAGAATTCATGGTCGGCTAGTTAGGATGAAGCTGAAGTTAGACCTTGATGAGATAATTTGAAAAACTCCAATAGAGTACAAGGTAGGTAGAACAATAAAATAATATTTTCTTTTATTTTCTTAGTAATAAATGTTACAAAATAGACCTAGTCTTTGGCCATAGTAAGGATCTAGGTGAAACCTTGGGCATTGGTTGTTATGTCTTGAAACATTTCCCAAATATGGAAGTAAATAGAACCTTTACCACGATTGAGATACCGCTAAACATTACCATCTACAAAGCAAATAATATGCCACCCGAGCATCGGGTGGTGGTCAAGTTTAATAATGTGTTGTGTGTTATTTAAACAATGGTTTATACCACAACACAATGCATGTGGTATTATTAATATCCACATATGAGAACCAATGTGAAAATATTTAATGGTTCAAGGCATACACGATAAGAATATATTGTAGGGGATCTTGTAAAGACAAATGATTGATAAAAGATCCGTGAAAGTAATAACAAATTGGTTCAAAATCTAAAACCTGATTGTTGATTTTTGTTTCATCATAGTCTTTAACTACTCCATACTGTTAACTATTTATAATAGTTGGATGAATAGTAGTACATTTTCATAGCAAATATATTTATAAAATATTGATACAATGGTATTCTGAGCTAATTTGCTATATGCAATACTCTGTAGCCTTATTTTAGAGAATACATTCATTGAACATATTATAGCCTTGGTAATAATTTTACTATTACTTACAGAGCTATTAATATATATATACTTTGCAAGGAATAAGCAAGTACTTAGAGACTACTTATGTTCAAATCTTTTCCTCCCAGTATTGAAAGCATTGATGAATTAAGTGGAAGAGCTAAGCGAACCCTCTACATTTTGAAGGTCTTAAGCGGTGTACCTTAGACTCTTTTGAGGACCTCACTTGGCATCTGTGTCTCTTGAAGTATGAACCTAACATAATTCTAGTAATAGTCAATAAGTTGACTAAGGATGTATACCAAGGGACATCAAGGATGATGCACTAGTGGTGACAAATATGTTTGCCAAAGATAATTTCAAGATATATGAATATCCTGAAGTGAGATTTATGACAATATATTTTTGTCTTTGATGACACCTATTTTCTATGAGGTTAACTCATGATAAGGGTCATCAAGTCATAGGTTGAAACTCCTTTGTGAGAGATTTTGATAAACCTAGTTGCATTTAGACTTGTGTCTAAACTATTATGGAAATATGATTTTATATCATGAAAATAAAATAAAACAATGTTGAACAATGTGCCACTTGTGGAAAAATGAGGTTATGAAAACCTATGTTCATATATGCTTTGTATTGCAGGCAAACATAGAGGACTGTGTTTATTTTAAGGGGGGTAGTATGTCATGACCCTCCCTTGGCAAGCTTTTCTATATATATATATATATATATATATATATATATATATATATATATATAAAGCGAAAAACCCCGCCTTGGTCTAGGAGACCACGAATAGGGGGTTCTACACCGTCAAATTTACCCGGGGCTCCCCCCGCCCCTCCCCCCACCAACATTATCAATTGGATTTTGGATACCCAATTCCTGCTTTTTGTGGGGGTGGGGAGTTTGAAAACCGGACCTCCCTTGGGGGGTTTGCCCTCTCCCCCCCCTCTCCCCCACAACACTGGGTAGCTTTTCCATATGATGGACTTATGAATTGTTATTTTATTTTGAAGATAGACTAAATGACATTATGTTGATTATTTGCAATGTATGATTGGTTTATTTAAGAATGTGGTACTATTGATAGTCTACATTAGTCTGCATGGTTGCAGGAACATAAATATTTTGAATAGAGTGGACAAGTGAGTCACCACTGAGGATGAGAAGGAAGGAAAATATGGATGAATATCCATAATGGTCTTAATGATTATTTAATATTAATTACAATTTTAAGTAATTAATTGTGATTAGCTTTTAATTTGATGATTTGATTATTTAGCCTATTTTTGTAAAATAGGAAATTAAGTTAGAAATTGGGTGACAAAGACCCCTTCCAAACCAAGGGAGGAGAAAGAGCATCTTCCCCCTTGGAATAAAATAATAGTTTGCCAAATTGACCCCTCCTCCAAATGAAGGGAGGAGGATTGACATCTTTGCTAATAGGAATTTAATATTGATTAAATTAAGGCATCTTACTATTTCAATAGTAGTCCTTTTAAATTTAGCAAAGGGGCCAAAATTAGGGAATGACTAATGGATTTGGACATCCTCCAAATGAAGGGATGAGGATTGGCATATTTGCTAATGAATTTAATATTTATTAAATTAAGGCATCTTACTATTTCAATAGTAGTCCTTTTAAATTTAGCAAAGGGGTCAAATTTGGGAATGACTAGTGGATTTGGACACCCTCCAAATGGATGGAGGAGAAGGGAAGGGCTTAAAGTGGCATCTTTATAATATTAAATAAGAGCCACTTGATGGATCGTAAAGGAGGAAAAAACCTTTTAAAAAGGAGGCTTTGATTTCTGAGAAGGCTAGTATTAGAAGGCATGAATTAGAAGGCAAAGAAGGAGGAAGACATGAGGAGGCTAGGAGAAGGGTTTGAAGGCATGAAAAAATTGAAGGAGAAGGAAGGTGGACTCTTTTCTTAATCTCTCCCAATTGTTTTGATGCTTTAAATATTGTCTTTCCATTCACCATATGCTTTGTTTATGCTTGATTTGAAGCTCAATAGCTCTTAATGAATCTATTTTCATTTCTTGTTTAAGCACTTAATTTGTTCTTGATTTAGGCTTGTATATTGGTGGCAATAAGATTAGAATGAGAATCTAATTGCCTGCAAATCTTAAGTGCTTATACCTTACTTTCTTGAGCCCCTTTCTAATTGGATTAAAGTGATGATTTTATGCTGAAATCAACTTGGGGCGACTTGTGCTCTAACAAGATGAAATACTAGATTTATAGCCCTATGATTTAGTAGTTCCCTAGTCTATTTATAACCTTCTTTGTTGCATGCAGATAGCTGCAAATAAATCTGCTTCATTCATCATGCTTTTCTACTGGTTGAAACACCTACTAATCTACCAGAACTACGCTAGAAGCCTTCTTGTTACAGTAGTTTTGATAGAACCTCCTGTGTTGCATTGAGCCAACGTTAGAAACACATGATCTCTGCTTTGAAGCCTAAGATTTTTATATGTCTACCTATATTTTAGCCAGTGAAATATGCTTCAGTGATAGACGACCTGAGTTGTGATTCATCCTTGAAATAAAGATGATAAATCTCTACTGCAGTTCCTCAAACAGATGTCCATATGCCATGAAGCTATGATCTATCAAAGCAGGTATTAGATCCAAATTAAAATACCTTATATCATCCAAATTAAGTGTTAGATGCTTACCTTAATTCTTTGGGGAGCCTTATTGTAATTTTTTAGTTGCCTATGAGCTAGCCCGTGAGCAGTCGAGGTGTTGAATTGCACTCAACCCCGCTTAGGTGGAAGGCTTCTAAGAAGCCTTTTGTGAGCATTGTTCCATATGGGACATGCTTGAGTAATGATAAGTCTTTAAAGGGAGCTTGGCTCCCTAGTCTTATCGACCATCAAGTGGTGGTCAAGGACCGAACCAATTGCTGGTTGGCCTAGTGCCATTTGGAGATATGCATTGGGTTGTTTGATGTTTCTATTTGTTGATTTGACCTCACCTCGATGATGTCATTTGGTTGCTAGATGTGCTCATCGCATTGTTGCCACATGTTAGCTTGTTTTTCGATGTTTCTTGCAGTTTATAGGGGTGATTAAAACCTTTTTCTTATTGAATGAGAACTATTTATCCCACATTCCTTGTGTGAGGGAATAGAAGGTGGTTTATAAGGGGAGTCGCTCCCCTTAATAAGTGACCACCACTCGGTGGTCATGGTGGCCACCGAGTAGAGGCTACTACATGCCAGTTGGAGGTCCTTTGGAGATGTGTAACTCTAGTTGTTTGCTTAGACCCACGAGTTGTTGACTTCCATGTGGCATGGTCTACTTGGTTGATAGTTGATCTTCGATGATTGGTTGAGTTCGATTGGATGTATGGTTTCCTAGGTATGAGTTGAATCAATATATTTTAATTATGATAGTGGAATTTATCCCCCATGCTCCCGATGGGAGCATTCCAAGAGCTTATATATGGGAAGCCTCCCCTATTACAATGACCACGCAATGGTGGTCAGCCTAGCCAAGGAGGCTAGGGCACCGATTGCTAGGCATTGGTAGAGGTTTGACTTGCTTGCTGGTGAAAGTTTGACTTGGTTACTGGTGGGGGTTTGAGGAGGTTGATTGGTTGGAAACCAATTGATAATTTGACCTTCTAAATAAACCCATATTTTTGGAAAAACAAACCTTAAATCCCTTTTTTGCAAAACAAACCTTAAATTCCCCTTTTGGACTAATTAGAGATTAAAAGGACTAATCTATTCTTTTGAAATAATTTGAGATTAAATGGATTAATCTCCCATTTTTAAAGTAATTAGATATTAAAAGGACTAATCTCTTCTTTTGAAATAATTTGAGATTAAATGGATTAATCTCCCCTTTTGGAGTAATTAGAGATTAAAAGGACTAATCTCTTCTTTTGAAATAATTTGAGATTAAATGGATTAATATCTCCTTTTTGGAGTAATTAGAGATTAAAAGGACTAATCTCTTATTTTGAAATAATTTGAGATTAAATGGATTAATCTCCCCTCTTGGATTTTCTAAGAGATTAAGTGGATTAATCTCCCTTTTGATAGCATTATAGTACAATTTTATGGAGAAATTGTAGATGAACTATAGTAAAATTTTGTGGAGAAATTGTAGAGAACTATAGTACAATTTTGTGGAGAAATTGTAGATGAACTATAGTACAATTTTGTGGAGAAATTGTAGGGAACTATAGTACAATTTCATGGAGAAATTGTAGATGAACTATAGTATAATTTTGTGGAGAAATTGTAAGGGAAATATAGAACAATTTTGTGGAGAAAATTGTAGGCTAATTATGGAATAATTTTGTGGAAAAATTGTAGGCTAATTATGGAAAAATTTTGTGGAGAAATTGTAGGTTGATTTGTAAAATATTTTGTGGCCTTAGGTCAAATTTTGGGAAAAATTTGATAGGATTTGTAAAACAAATCATGGCTTGATTGTAAAGATAATTTAGAGAAAATACTTTGCTTATTGAATGGTTGTAGCCATTCATGGATAGAACTGTGGAAGTTCTAAACTAATTATAGAACTATGGAAGTTCTAAGATGATGATATGAACGTGGAGTTCATTCTAGAACTATGGAAGTTCTAGGTTTTTGATAAAACAATCTTTGGAAATGAATGAACATGGAGTTCATTCTTGAAGGGATTATAGGGTCCCTTCTTGAAACCTATTTTATACAATATGATATGAAGGTAGAAGGGATTATAGGGTCCCTCATTGATATTTATTTTATACTATATGAGTGTTGAAAACATGATATTTTTTGGTGAAAAATAGGTTGTTACTGAATGTATTTGGAAAGAATGGTGTTTCTTTCATAACATAAAGAATTGTGGAAATTCTTATGTAATATATGGATACTTTTGGAAAATGGAATTGTGGAAATTCCTTAAATTGATTGTATTGGAAAAAATTATGATTATATAATGAAAGGATATTTTTGAGGTTGGGTTTTTACCTTTGGGTTTCCCAGGATAAATGTGGTGTTATCTTTTATACTTGCATCTACTGTTTTAGTTTATTGTATGCTCTTTAATGAAAGGTTATTAACATGAAATATGCATAGTCTTTTGCTAAGATGGAATATGAATGAAATCATGTCTTGTTTATATGATGGAATGTTTTATATTCACTTAAGAATACTTTAGTTAATGATATTTTTCCATTGCAATGGTTTTATGAAATATTAAAGTAAAGGAATATAATATGCTTAGAGAGAGATGGTAAATTATATGGTTTATTTATGTTCATATGAGGGTACTTGGAAATACAATGCTTTAGACATACTGTCTAGTACCTTGTCAAGATATTTCCACGATTTGGGATAGTCACAAGGAGACGACTGCCAAATTGATAGAATGCACATTTTGGTTTGTAGCCTAAATGTGTTTGGGTTGTAGCCCAAATGATAGTTACAAGGAGGTAACTAGCAATCATTGGCAATAGAACATTCCGGGTTATAGCTTGAATGTGTATTATGGGTTGTAGCCCAAATGTGTATTTTGGGTTGTAGCCCGAAGGTGTTTGAGTTGTAGCTCAAACAAGTTCTTACATTTCGAGTTGTAGCTTGAATGTACCTATTGGGTTGTAGCCCGCATGTGTCTAGGTTGAAGCCCAAAAGACAAGAACTCTAAGCTATGGGACATTGATCAGTCCTGTCCACTTGAGTGTCGTAAGCTACGATCAATCTCAAAAGTGGTTATACCTTATGTGAAATGGAAATATCTTGTAAAAATTACTTGAACAACCTTTGCCTGTGAATTCCACACTTTTAAAAAATATTCTTCTCTGTCTTGGGTTGTTTTGAGTTGATTTATGAGTTGGTCGTTACACTTGATGCCTAAGAAATTTTGGTGCTATATATATTTATGCCTCGATATGTCTAAGATGTTTCAAAGTTGTATGTGTGATATACTACTAGATTTGCAACATCATTAGTGACAATAATATAGGTTTTTATGAATACATAAAATTATTATTATAGACACAAAAGTATCAAGTGAAAGATATACCAACATTGGAATAACCCTCGAATGTTTACTATCTTTACATGGTTTTTGGAAATAAAGTTTTTATTTTTTCATTTTAACGATAGAATATCAAGATATAATTGATAGAACAATAGAAATATACACAATGTAGGTATAAGAAATGGTAAGAGCCTGATCATAAGATATTTTTAGGTAAGCTATTTTTTTTTATTGGTAAAAGGGGTTTTGAAAGGATCTCGTAACCTTTTACAAAAAGAGGAAGACTAAGAGAGAATCTCCCAGCTGATATGAAATAGAAATAAAAGAACCTCTTCGTGGCAACAAAGAGGAGCTATGAAAGCAAATGGAGAGGTCCATGCAGGGGCAAAGGAGAGCATCCTCCGTAGAAGTAAAACTTCTTGCAAGGCTGGAACACAAAAAATAGATGAGTTAGTTTCCAGAGATATCGACATTACGACTTGCATCAACCCGACCATCATCGCCCACCAAAATAGTGAACTCGTCCAGAATTTTGTGTTGGTACTTGTATTCCTCCATAAGTGCATTTTCTTGAGTCAATAGGGATGAAGTCATCTTAGTAGCTCTGGAAAGAGCTCTCATTATATCGTGAAGTTCTTGGAGGTGGCCCTTTTCAAATAGGAATGGTAAAAAAGAAACACGAGAAGCCAACATTGGCTGATTGGAGGAGCATTGTAGAGGGTGGCTTCTTTTGGAAGCATGAGTGTTTCCCGATTTTACCTAAAAGGACAAGGAGTCATCCGACTGGTCCTGATTATCAATGATAATGGGTGCCTTACATTTCCCACTCGTAGACTTACTCCTAGTGGAATAGCGACGAGACTCGATCTTAACTGCACTCAAGGTTTCCTTTGCTTTTGCCTCAAATTCAAGCATACGGTTAGCTCTTGGGGACGATAGACCGATAGACCACCATCAGTAGTGTCATCTATAGATGCAACAACCATGACAATCACTCTTCTAGCTTCCCTCTCGAGCACGTGCATGTAAATAATCAAGTGAAGCCCCTAATGAAGGGGAAAAGAAAAGACTTTTAGGTAAGCGAATTTTTTTATTCAATAATATAAACTTTTTTAAAATGGTTTTATGCTCAAAAAGTTAAAAACCTATTTTTTTGATCTTAACCACATTATTATTCGAATATAACTTTGTGTTCAAGACTTAATTTTTATCTGTTTAAAATATATTGAAAGCTTAGAAGAAGAACTAGAACTTTTAATAAAAAATACATGTCAAATAGTTGGCATGGAAAAATCCTTTAGAGACCCTAAAAAATATAAAATAAAAAATAAAATATTACTAAACTAATAACCATTTATTTATATATATATATATAGCAAAAATGCATCTTTAGCTATGTTAACACATTAGGAGTAGAAAAGGACAAGTCATACATATGTAATTTTGATTTAATATGCATTTAGTAACTCATGAAAGGTAAACCACCACATTTTCATAAAGAGAACCTTCTATATTCAATATGATAGATTTCCAATATACCAATTATTGTATAAATAAAGATGCACCCATGACTTTAAAAAGTATGAGTAACAACGCAACCTTAGAGCCTCACATCTCTTTTCATAGATTGTGCATTGTACTCTCTTTTTTTAGCAATAAAATCATTCTATTAGTTTACTTATATTTCTCTCTTTTATAGTTTTTTTTTTTTAATACATAGGAAAATTGGTAACACCATTGGGTGATGCCACTATAAACCCTAGCCCATTGGATTAGACAAAGTCAACGGGACCCCAACCCTCCAGGGTGTTGAACTAGGGCAACATACGATAAACACTCGGCTGTTACCATCCAACCTATCCTTTTATGGGTATGCCACGGTTGAACCTTGGACTCCCCAAAAAGAGGCCAAATCCCTAACCATTGCACTGTCCTTGTCAAACAAAAAAAAATTGAGTTTACATAGGTTTTTATAGGGAGTTCGGTTCCCTCGTACCAGGGTTTGAACTTGGGTCTCCTAAATTAAAGGTCAAGGACTTACCACTATGATATCTCTCACGGGTCAATTTGTTATAGTTTGTTAGTTTTTAATTACAATCTTTCTTGATCTTCCTTAAAATTCAAAGTTTTAGATTAGTTTTAAACCTATACAATATTTTTAATGCAAATAACATTAGATTTGCAGGAAATTTGTAAGCTTATTGTAGTGGTAAGGGCTTTGGCCTCTCTTTGAGAGGTTCAAGGTTCAAACCCCACTTAGTACGAGGGAACTACCCCTCATAAAAACCTGTGTACAAAGAAAGAGCTGCAATTTTAATGTAGTGGTAATGACTTTGGCCTCTCTTTGAGAGGTCCAAGGTTCAAACCCCACTCAGTATGAGGGGACCACGACCCCTCATAAAAATCTATGTAAACTCATTGAAAAATAGAGTATTATTAAAGTCCCAAGGGCTGGGTGGATTGGTAAGTTCTAAGCGCTCACTAAGAGGAGACTCGGGTTCAAAACCTTGGAGGCTAGCCTTGTATTTGGGTAGACGTAGTAGACTGACCTGACTCTATTGGGTGTCCACTAGCCCGACAACGACGGTTCCAATCCTGAGCCATCGAGGGTCTCCTTCACTCTAGATCGCGTTTGTTGAGGAAGCTTTGACTCTATTGAGTGCCCACTAGCCCGACGACGACGGTTCCAATCCCGAGCCATTGGAGTCGCTTTAACTCTATTGAGTGCCCACTAACCTGAAGATGACGGTTCCAATCCCGAGCCATCAGAGTCTCCCTCACTCCGGATCATGTTTACTGAGGAAGCTTTGTAATAAAAAACATTACATTTGTAAAGATTTATCATATAAATTTTAATTATTTATTTATATCATTGCAAATTATTATTTTATAAAAAACTATACAACTGATATTATATAACTAAATTATACTTCACTAATATTATATCATCACCACATTGTTATATTTTAATAAAACTTAGGTTTTCTCCTTCAAAGTTGAAAAATTTAATCAATTAAACTAGATACCATTTAATGTTTATAAACATTTTTAAATTTATAAAAAATATATATTTTATTTTATTTATTAAAAAATGTACAACTCAAAAAAATTATAAAACTGTCCGCTTATGTAGAGGAGTTGGAGAGCAAGCGGGTAGTTAAAACTCTCTAGTTATCGAGAGGCCCAGGTTCAAATCTCTCCCCTCACATGCTGCGGATATGTTGTACATAAAAGGGTTCCTCATCAAAAAAAAAAAAAAAAAAATTATAAAATTAATATAAATTTATTTATATATTAATTAATATATATTTTTAAAAATCTGGAACCTCGCTGGACTAAACGCTTGTAAAAGGTTTAAAATGATTGTATTATGGAGGCGGATTACACAAGAACTGTGTGACGGTTTCCGAGATGGGCAACACAAAATATTGTGACGACCATAAAAGCCGAACAACTTTCTTGAATTCATGGGCGGCTACCGATTCCACCATGTAAATTAAAAAATTAAAACTCTTTCTTTTTATTTTTTTCTTTTCTTTTTTGATATATAGAAGCAATGGTTACAATCACGATTTTTAGTAACTACCAGCATAGCTGGTAGGGTTCAAACTATCTACGAAGGCTCCCAGGACTTCCACCGTCTCGGTACATGGTAACCCGGCGTGAGATGGGGACCGCCGGACGCACAGGGGTTGCACCGTCGTCATCAATCGGCGCACCACTCAGAGGAATCGGATCTGGGCTACTGTCTGTGCATGGGCAAGCCCGTGGGATTAGAACCTAGGTCTCCTCTCGGTAAGCAAAATTAAAACTCTTTCTTACTTGTACACACAATTTAAAAAAAATATACAATCTTTTTATTTATATATATATATAGCTTTGATTAGTGTGGGAAACCTTATAGGCATCTTCATTCGACCATAACCTCTTATAAGAAAAGAGTTAAATTTATCAATAAAAAATTAAAACTTAAACCTTTGAAAAAACCAAAACCTAAACCGTTATCAAAACTATAACAATCTTTATAAAATTTACCTTATCACAAAGAACTCCACTCACTCACTCACTCCCACTTGCAAAATTTTCGGGTCCAACATATTTAAATTTCACGAGAAAAACGTGAACAGATTCTTAACGACTATTTTGCGTCCTTGGATTGATCTTGCCAAATTATATAAAAGTCAACGTGTTCAGTTCAATGTGCATTTATATAAGTTAACTAGCTTACCGTACTTTTTGAATATAAACCCTTTAAAAGTGGTGTCTTAAAGCAAGCAAGAAAAACGTTTGAGTCGCCCATGGATTAAAAACCCCAAACGTGTTAAATAGGGTGTATAATTTTTGAAAAAAAAGACTAAGGTAGGTGTTGGAATAAGGACCCAATAGTGACCCACAACTTCTTTCTTTGAAAGTGTTAAATAGGGTGTATAATATTTGAAATAAAAGACTAAGGTAGGTGTTGGAATAAGGACCAAACTCAATAGTGACCCACAACTCCTTTCTTTGAAAGTACACCATTCTCAATAGTCAAAGATAATTATTTTTTGTTTATACATAGGGGAGTTGTTTATATTTACATTATTTTTTAGTAACTTAACAAAGCACATCATTTTCAATAGTTAAAAAACTTAATTATTTTTTGTTTATACACATTGGAGTTGTTTACATCCACACTATTTTTAGTAATTGAAGTGCAGGGTTTAAATCACATGGGTTGCCCCCAACAAGCCTATACCACCTTGTTATTTTATAACCCAGCATGAAGAGGACCACCGCTCGCTCGGGGTTTGTACTATCATCGTCGGTCTAGCACACACTCAAAGGATTCAAAGCAAAATACTACATTTTCATACATACATGTCCCTAAGGTTTGAACCTAGGTCTCTTCTAGGTAAGTGCCTAGCCAGATAGACAATTACCAATCCACCTAGCCCTTGGGGGTAGTCAAAGAGTCTTAATTGCACATTTTAGAATGAGCTAAATTTTAGGTTTATAAACTAATATTACAATAAATTATATTCTTATATGAGGATAAAACTTGTAAATAAATATGAGAAAGATCTTGAACTTTAATATAGATGTATTTGATCGTCTATTTATGACAATTTAATTGTAGGTTCATATTGTTATAAATTTGATGTCTATTTATAGGCATCTTTGTAGATCTATAAGGTGGTAGCCCATGAGATTGAATCCATGGGTTATAGTGTCAAATCCTTGCTCTTCGTGGACCTAATAGTGAAGACTTTAGAACTTTAAGATGAGGTCCAAGATTTGAATCCTATAAGAGTAGGGTTGTACACTATGCTTTAATAATTGGAGTATGGCTGGATAACCATATATTAGGTAAACATCATTGTCCATGAAGATTATCCCATATGGCCTATGTAGGGGTAGAGTTATACACTATGCTTTAATAACCAGAGTATAGTTGGATAACCATATACTGGGTAAACATTATCGTCTATGAGGATCATCCCATATGGCTTATAGCCTCGTGAATGTTAAAATCTAGGTTACCTTTTACATTTTCTAACAATATTTTCCTTAATATTTTTCTTTTAGTTTGTTATAGGGAGTTGCAACAAGCATCACGTGCATTAGGACCATATTATCATGGGATTATAGTAAGTCCTATCATGATAGGTCATCTTACCATGGAAGTGTTTGAACCATATTATCATGGGATTATAATAAGTCCTATCATGATGGGTCATCTTATTATGGAAGTGTTGTGTTTGTCATAATATAGAGATTTGAACTCAAGTTGTGCTCATATAATTATATTCATATATTTTTGCTTAAAAGTATTTTGGATGATCTCCTCTTTTAAAAAATAAGTTTTATAGAGTTGAATGGAGCTCCAATCATATTATGTTATTTTATCAAACACTTATGTGATATTACAATAAATAATATTATCACGGGTCACCTTATTGCAAGAGTGCTCATCATAATTGTAAGAATTTGAACTCAAGGTGTTGCCATATGATTGCATCCCATGTACCTAGTACTCCATAATGTCTTAGACTAAATATTAAGGTTTACCATTTTATTGGAACCTTTTCTAATTAAATGCCTTGCTCCCCAAAACTTTATCCCAAAACCTTTAAGCTTATCTCACTACCTATATATATTTTAATTTGTAACAAGAAATGTTCAAATAAAAATGAAAGGAGGCATCAAAGTAAGAAGGAACATTCTCAAATCATTGCAACCTCTAGATTAATCATCCGATCAAACTTAGAAAATGAGATAATTTGGAAATATTTGACAAAATTTTGTTGTCTTCTTCAGGGTTATGCATAGCGGCTAATCATCATTAATTAATGAATATTTTGATTTTTGAAATTTAGAATTGGCTAATATTGGGGACCCTTGACTGGGGCCCATTAGCCAAAAAAATTTGGGTGTAAAATTATTTTTGGGTAGATTCATCCCAATTTTATAATAATTGGACTATTTTAAGTTTAAATCTCCAATATTACCCCTAATAATAGGGGACCTTTTCACCTTGAAATTATAAAGAATTTTGGATTTCGAAACTGATTCGTCCCATTTTTATAAATACATTTTAGGGCCAACCCCTTACGCATAACCCTAGTCTTCTTTACCTACCAATTTATTGGAGTATCAATCTCTTTCTCTCAATCCCCTAATAATGTCAATCTATTGATGATATCAGTATGACCTCATTGCATCCAACCAAATTCACAAATCAGAGAATTGAAGGAATAAGTATCCAAGAAGGATGTAAATATGTCCATTCATTATCAAATGGCATTAGTTTAACTAGTTAGATTCCTCAACTTTCAAGGAGGAAATCAAGGTTCCAATATTGCCAAACAATACATTCATAACTAACAAGCTTTTGTAATACCACTATGTGATTATGATATAATATAGGTGGGGCATATTTCCATGCCATATAACCCATTAAAAAAAGATATTAATTCACAGTTATTTGACATTATCCTAATATCATATAACTAACCAAAGTAAATTTTGTTAAGTCTTCTTTAGTGTCAATCCATTGAGGTGTCAATAATTTTAACTTGAAATTTTACAAAGATCATTTAAGATCATTTTAACTTGAAATCTTATAGAGATATTACTAACACCAATATGAAGCTATGGAATTAACTTTGAGCCAAAAATCCATGTTTTGGCCCTCCAAACATGCAATTGAACATGGTTGATTATTTATAGATAGTAGAATGTATTTTGGCCATAAGTTAATCACCACGTAACATTTTTGCATGTTTTGAGACAAAGTGGATTGCTTCAAGATTAAAATTTAGCTTCAAGTTCAATCATATGAGCATATTTGTCAAAATTGGTCAAGTATGACAAATCCTAAACTACAGCATCTTAAGACCATCATGCAATAAATTGCAAAATTTAACCTCAAAAATTGTCTATTTGGCATGCAAATCACTAAAAATTCAATTTGGTAAATGTAGACAAGGAAATAAAAATAGGGTCTACGATTCATTAACAGATCAAGTTGTCATCATGATGTCAGCCAATCCTTCAACCATTTTCTATTCTATAGTAGAATTTGAGTGTTAAAAGGTAAAGTTATTAATCCACTAATTAAAGCCCACATTAGAAAGTCAAACATTGTACACCATCTATTATTGGGGAAAGTAGTATGGACATTGAAGGAATAACCGCTTTAAATATAATTTAAACATTAGAAACTTAAAAAAATCAATTGCAATCATGCAATTGTTAGTTACCCCTTTTCGATATTCAAATAAAAGATCCACTAAAGAAGCAACGATATCAACATAACTTTTTTTGGAGATCAAAGAATTTTTTATTTCTATACAAATATAGGTGAAGAGTTGATTTTTAGAGAATTTCCAAATAATTTTGTTTATAGACAAGTGCTACAACATAGTTATAAGGAATATTTTAATGTTGAGACTTGTACTACCCTTTTGCTTAATTCAATTATGGAGAACTTCCGCAATAAATTATTAATCCTTTACACATGGTCTTTCAATATTGGCTTGTGTGTATGGTCATTTCTCACCTTATTGGTATTAAATTAAATTTTTTTGTAGTTGTTTAATATCTAATGGTGAATTTGCATAGAGTAGGTTCTTCTTACTTTTAATATAGATGTCGTTAAGCATCACTTTAGTAGATGGAAGGTTTCTTGATTTTTGTAGAATGACTCTATATCCCAATGGATAAGGTATAAGTACTTGGGTTTGCTCATCATGGAAGGCATGATACCAAACAAAGTTACTAGATTGTAGTGAATTTTAATCCCTATCTTTATTTTTTATTTTAAAAAAGGTTTATATAAAATAAAAGAAAGGATCAATGTTAGAAGAAACATCTACGAAGTATGATAATTTCTAGACTTATTAGATAAAAAACCTAATAAAAAAGGTAACTTTAAGAAAATTCACAAATTTCTACTGTCTTCTCAACCTCTCACTCCATGGAAGTGTCAATCTATTTAAGTGTTAAGATGCTGGTAGTGTTGATCCACTAATAGTGTCAATCTAATGAACCTCCTAATCCACTAACAATATTGATCCATTGACATTGCCGATCTATTTAATTAATAACATCAACATGACATCATCCCATAAAAAAACTTACAAATCAAAGAAGTAAAGGAATAAGTAGCCAAGAAGGGTATAAAGGCGTTGATTCATTGTTATGTGACACCATTATAATGTCATCTAAGCAATAAGAGAAAACTTTGCTAACTCTTATTTAATGCTAATATGCTAAAGTGTTGATTTGCTAAACGTTTTGATCCACTGACAATGCTAATTCATTGACATGATGATATCAATTTGACATCATCCTAGACAATAAAATTCACATATAGATAAACCTAAAAAATAAGTACCAATAAGAACGTAAAGATGTTAACTTGTCATGATGTGACATTAACATGGTGTCCTATAACCAGTAAGAGTTTAGAAATAATTTTTTACATAATTTTAAAATGTTTTGAATGGATCAAAAGTTCTTCAAGATAAATGTTTTATACATCCATTCAAGATAAATTTGATAGGGTATGCATGCAAAGACATAAATCTATCATCCATAATTATTTTGAATTGAAATTTTGTGAAGTTGTTCCTAAAATAAAGATGAAGCTATATAATAAACCTTGAGCCAAAATCCTATGATTTAGACCTCTAAACATATAGTTGAATATGGTTGTTTGTTTTTAGACTATATAATGTTTTTTGACCATATGAAAATCACTAGGTAACATTTTGTATGATTCAAGTTAGAGATGGAAGAGGATTTAAAAGAATACTTCTAGATTAAATATCAACCCAAATTTAATTACATGAGTATGTAGGATCAAAAATAATATTATTGGCATAAATAAGTCAAATTGGTCAAATGTGACCAAATCTAAACTATAACATCTTAAAGCCATCATGCAACAACCTACAAAATTTTAGTTTGAAATTATTCATTTGGTATGTGAGTTGCTAAAAATATAATTTAGCAAACACAAGCAAGGCAACATAGTGCTAATAGGATAGATTCATTGATCCATTGACAAATTGGATAGATGTAATGATGACATGAATTGATCTGGTGATGTTTTTAATTTTATAGTAGAATTTGAGTAGGAAAAGGCATACACACAAAAGCAAAGAAAAATTCATTAATCCATTGACTAGAGCTCAAAATAGAAATTTATTAGAAAAATCAACATAGACATAGAAGGAACAACCACTTGATAAATCATGCACTAAAATTAAAAAATGCATAAATTATTATCATGAAATTGACAATTGGGATCCAAAGGATGATGGCAAGTTTGAAAAAAACTTTTAACTATCAAGTAGAAAATATTTTGACTCCCTAATTAATTCACTATACTTTTTTTTATAGGATTTATTTTATTTTATTTGTAACCCCTTATGTACATAGCATATCCGCAGCATGTGAGGGGAGAGATTTGAACCTGGGGCCTCTCGATTTCAACTGGAGAGTTTTAACTACCCACTTGCTCTCCAACTCCTCTACATGAGTGGATTTTTTTTATAGGAATTTTTAAAAATGATTTTTTTAAAACTATTTTCCTTCTTTGATTTTTTTTCAAGGTTTCCTTTTTCTTTCTCTTTTGACTCTCACTTTTATGGATTTGAATAGATAATGATCTCGATTCTTCAAAAGTAAATTTTATTGCTTCCTCTTTTCAAAAATTTAACAACAAATATTCTTTATGAATTCCTTTTGTCTCCCTAATTATTTTTATTTCAATATTTCAATGAACTTTGGAAGCTGAGATAGAAATATTTCATTCCTTATGGAGCTTGCTCAATATTCTGCCCTTGTCTTTGACTTGAAAATTATTCTTCAACAATGTACCTTTTGAATATTTCTTTTACAATATCCTTTTCAAATCAAGTGTACTTTATGGATTTCAATATTTAAAAAATCTTTGAATAAATTTTCCTTTCTCATAAATGCAAGCCAATATTCTTTTTAAAATTGTCCTTTTCCTTTTTTTTTTTTTTTGTCTTTCATTAAAAACTTTCTTATTATCTTCTTCAATTCAATCTTCTTTCTCTTTGGACAAATCAAATTTATTCTCTTTTAATCTTTTTTCCTTTTAAGTCTCAAATATTTCACTTTAAATTTTCCTTCAAATTATTTTATCTCTTCTCAATTATTTCACTTATATTGCTTTCTTTTCAAGTATTTTACTTTCAATTGTCTTATATTTTCTCAAATATATTTACTGATTCTTTTAAGTAGCATTATTTTCCACTTTTTAATTATTCTCCTTAAAAAGTATTGCTTTGAAATGTGTCTCTCTTAATAAATAAAATTAGTGTGTACCTTTTCACACTTTAATTTAAGCTTCTACCTTTCCCTCCAAGCTGGAATTAAAATGATAATATTTTGAAAATCATGCAGTTTTTCCATTGGCACATCTCTATGTGTTATGACTACACCCTTTGAGTGATTCTTCCTATAATGATTCATCTAGCTACTTTTGCTATGATGTTAAATGTCCTCCATATCTTGAATATTCTTTTATAGTAAATCATTGGTGTTTGGTCTAACTTCCTATAGGCATTTCTTATGCAGCATCTGCCTTCATCTTTGGAGAATTCACACTTGTAAGTTCTCTGGTTTATATCATATATTGGTCTATCCTAATATGTAAAACAAGCTTTTGGCTCTTAACACAGTTTGGTTTGACTCTTAACACAAGTCTATTATAGGCTAGTTCAACTCTTAATATATGTTTCTTATAGGCTACTTTAGCTCTCCTCTATAGGTTTAGATGTACTAATCAAAATATTTCTTTTAGGATCTCTTCCTACTCTCTTACTTTTCCTTGGAGGTCTATATCTCTTACTCTACTTACAAAGGACTTACAAGTATAATAAAACACAAAGGTGACATAAACAAATTGTGGACTTTATTAGACTCACCTACAGTAATATCGCATGGCTCTCTTATCGTGGCCCTCTTATTGTGGCTACTTTCAATGTAGCAACTCTTATCCTTAGCTTCTCTCAATCTAGTTTCTCTTAACCTTAAGTTATTTAAACCTAGTTTCTCTCAATCGTGGCTCTAATACCATTGTTAGTAAATGCTCTATATATATTAAACAACTTTGCATATATATATTAGAAAAATTATAACATAATGAAGGAACACAATCTCGCATATATAATCAACCCATAACTCAAGGTAAAATGCTCACACTATATTCACAAAAATGACAAGGTTACAAAGTATTACAATACAAGAATATGCATTACAATTTCCTATTACAAAACAACCTCATGTGTTGCTCTACAAATATACTTTACAAAGAGCTCTTGATGTTTCACATAAAACTATCTATTCATCTCCTCAAACTTACAAGAGATATGACTCTTCATATTTCTCATAGGAGAAATATATTTATTGACTCCTTAATTATAAACATCTAATGATTACTAAAAGATAAATATTTACAAGACTCCTAGACTCTAAATATTTACAAAGTATTTACAAAATACTTGCAAGGTACTAAATAATGTAATATAATCCAACATTCCTAAGCTTATAAATGTAATTTATGTTATTTTGATGCAATAACTACTAGTGAATTTTGCATAAAATAGGTTGTTTCTACTTTCAATAAAGATGTTAGTCAAGCATGGTTTTGGTAGATGGAAGGTTTTTTGTTTTTGTAAAGTGACTCCATATCTCAATGGATAAGTCAAAAGTATTTGTATTCACTCATTATGGCATGCATGATTTCCATAATGTCACCCAAACATAGTGAGTATTAGTCACTATCTTTATTTTTTTATTTTGTAATAACAAAAATATTTAGATTAAATAAAATGAGGCATCAAGGTTAGGATGAACAATATCAAAATATGGAAACCTTTCAATCAATCATATAGACAAATATAGTGAAATAGAACATTTTTAAAATTTCCACAAAATGTTGCTAAGTATTCTCAACCTTATGATTCATTAAAGTGATGAGTCACTTATAATGTCTATTTTTTGAACCTTTTAATCTACTAACAATGATGATTCATTGATAATGCTAATCTACCAAGTTCATGATATTGGCACAACATCATCCCAAACAATCATATCCATGAATAAAAGAATTAGAGGAATGAGTAGCCAAGAAGGATGTAATTATGTTTATTTGTTATTATGTGATATTCTTATGATATTATCTAATAAATAAGATAAAATTTTGCTAAGTATTATTGAGTCTCAATATATTTTTTTATTAGATAAGATAAGGGATTTTAAAAGGGTCCTCAAACATTTTTACATATGGAGTTGAGAGAGATCTGAGTCAAACTCTGGATCTTGCTCAAGAAGATCACCAACCAAAAATTAAATTGCTTAACTAAGGCTACCCCAAAACAAATACCAAAAGAGGGAGCATAGAGACAAACAAGACCTAAGCTAAAAAACCAAACAAACACACACATATTAATACACAAACAACTAGAACCTAGAGGAGAAGAACCAAACCCCTCATATCCTTCTACACTGACCTCTGGCCCTTTAGAAACCACCTTACACCTAGTGTATAGGAAATCAAGACTACATCCTCACCATACTTAGAACTGAAAATTATCCTCTATAAATCGAAGGAATGTCCTATAGGGATCGTATAATCCTAGGTAGTGAACTTTAATGAGAGGTTGAAGAAATACCGAGGGTCGCGGTACCACAAATAAGGAAATTAACTTTCAAGATAGATTTGTTGATAATATTCAATCCATAATTTTAATACACTGAAAGGACCTCAGGCTTGATATCAATGCCCACTACTCAAGCAAGATTGAGATGTCCTTTTCCACACAATTGCCATGGGTGGAAATGAAAGTTTCCAAACGAAGCAAAGGCTGCATAGCTATCACTTATTCTACTAGGAGAAAAAAATCTTAAAACTTAGTGTGTGGTGAGGCAAAGACATGAGTGAAACTTATGTCTAACAAACATGCAATCATGATGAGTAGAGAGGAAGCTCATCGATGACCAAGGGAAATAACGAGAAAAAACCATAAAATCTAGTTGACCCAGCAATGAGAATCCATGTCCATAGTCGGCCTCGCCTACCAGCCCGATAAGGGAAAGTGAAAAGTCTAATCCACCAGCAGAGCAACATCTAAAAAATAGACCACCCAGAGCAAACTAGCTCCATGATCCTTTTTTTGACCAAAGGCTTGAATTGAAGAGCATTGGAACCAATTTGTATCACAAGAAATTCAAAATGGCAAAAGTCTTTGACATGGTTAAACCTTCTGAACTCTACTGAGAATGGATCTCCCCATCCATTAGGACACCCATAGAGGAAAAGGATACCATTGATTAAAGCAATAGAGAAACATCTTCGAACAGGTACCTTGCTCCCCAAACACCAGATTTCAGCCTTTATCATCCTCAATCAGATTTTGAAGGTCTTGAGGGAAATTGGAGGTCCAAACAGAAATCCCTTGCTAAGAAAGGTCGATATCAGCCATTAGATTCGCTACTTTATTTCCTTCGCTATAAATATGTTGAATCTGCATTTATGCTCTAGAATGAAGAATTATATTTAGCTTCAACAATCATGTTGGTGATCATCCAATTTGGAGGGTTGGAGGACCTGATTAAATTGATGATATTTAGAGAGTCACCCTCCACTAAAAATCTTTGGAAACCCAATGATTCAACCAACATTAATCCTTGGAGCAAGGCCCTAGCTTTTGTAAAGTGGGAAGATTGGATTGAAAGGAATTCTGCATATGCTCCAATTAAATCTCCTTTTTCATTTCTAATAATTCCTCCTACCCCAACAAGGCCCGGGTTCCCCTTTGAAGCTCCATCAAAGTTAAGTTTAATCCACCCATTTGGAGGTGGGGACCATCTAACCGAGCTCCTTTGGGTCAACTTTGGAGGACCAACAGGCCCAATATTTAGAGGAAAACCAAGTTGATGTTCCAAACTTGCTTCTTCAAACATTCCACCATCCAAATCTGGAAAGTAGGTTGAAACATTTTCCCCGGTAATCCTAATCATATTCTAGATCTCTTTTGGAGTTTTTAAATGCTCTTTGGTTTATTTCCCACCAAATACCCCAAAATAAATGAGGGAGCAAAAGATTCCAAAACCAAACTAGGCATGGGGACTTAAAGGGAGTTGACCACTGTAAGCAAATATCAACAATTGAATGCAGAAAGACCCAGTGAATCCCCAAAGAGAGAATAATATGGTCTAAAATTGTGGTAGAGAATGGACATCAAAAGAATAAGTGTAAAAATGTCTCCTATGAAGCTTCACAAAGGTAACATCTGTTGGGGAGGATCATTCCCCTATTACAAATATTCTCTAGAGAGATATTTATTTTGGATGGCCAGCCAGTAAAATATGTTTACTTTAGGTGTCATATGTTTAAGCTAGACTTTACAAGGATCCATAGAGGAGGATTATAATCGATAATATTGTACACTGACTTGATCGAAAAGGAGCCATCGCTCTCTCCTTTCCATATTAAAGAATCCTTAGATTCTTGTAGCTTTAGGACCTGTAGTTTGAGTAAGTTGGATATAGAGTTCCAAGCATCTTTTTCTTCTCTGCTATAGTTGGATAAAGGCACTGACTTCCACATTCTCCTACCCTCAACTAGAGTGATAAAGTCCACCACCTTAAACCAACCAAGCCTCCTGGTAAGAGGTTCGGTTAGTGCAATATTGACCTCCTATAGCAAGGGATGATCGAGGAGCCATGGGTCCTTCCAAAAGTCAATGGTACTCCCATTACCCATGATCCAACAAGAACCATTCACTAAATTTTTTCTAATTTTACACACATTTTGCCAAAAACTAGAACCCTCCTAAGAGAGGGAATCATCCAGAAGGCCTTCAGTTTGATTCATGTATTTGGTTGTAATAATTTTGATCCACTTTGTCCTTTTTTTTTGGAAATTTCCAACCCTGTTTCATAATCAGAGCTTCATTCATTAGCCGAATATTTTAGAGATCCAAACCACTATCTGCATTTCTAGAACAAAATTGGTTCTAGGAAACAAGATGAAAATTGTTATGATCTTGAGATCTGACCCAAATAAAATCTTTCTAAATCTGCTCCAACTTGGATAAAACTTTAACGGGAAGTTTGAATATGGACATAAAATAAACAGGGATGCTCTTTAGAATCAATTTGACCATGAAGATCTTGCCTGTTTGACTTAACAAAGCCCCATTTCTAGTTGGAAAACCTTCTCTAAAGCCTCTCCACCATCGGGTCCCAAAAAATTTCCTGCATTCTACCAATAAATAATGATAGGCCCAAATATGTAGTAGAGAACTCTGAAAGACCACAACCAAGAATATTGACTATCTTTCTCTATCTTGCTTGAGGAGTGTTTAAAAAGTACATCAAAATTTTTATATAACTAATCTTCTAGCCGGCTACTTTCTTGAAGGCAATATGAATTTTCTTCACTACTCTAGCTTGCACCACTGAAGCTAAGAAGAAAAGGAGCATTTCACCAACAAATTGGTGATGAGATATGGGGTTAATTGAGAGTGCTAGCTTGAGACCTTCAATAATAGGTTCTAACAGAATAGACCTTCCCAATACCTCAACCATAAGAATGAAGAAATAAGGTGATAACGGGTCTCCTTGATGGATACCTCTGAGGCTTTGGAAATAACCAACAGGGAACCCATTCACTAATATCAAGAACTTTGTTGAGGTGACACAGACCTTAACCAGCTTAACCCAATTTTGGCTAAAACAAAATTTGCTTCATCAAATAGAAAATCCTAGGGCACTTTGTCATAAGCTTGAGTCTCAATATGTTGAAATGTCAATCCACTAACAATATTGATCCATTGATATGATGATATCATCATGACATCATCCTAGTTAATTAGACTCATAAACCTGAAGTATAAGTAGTTAAGATGAAGGTAAGGCACCCATTCATTATAACGTGACATCATCACAATATCATCTAACTAATAATATATTTTATTATTATTAGATATAGAAGGGGTTTTGAAAGGGTCCCTAAACCTTTTTTAATAGGAGAAGCCTTGCAAACTTAGCTTAAGACCAACAATAAAGGGATAAGAACAACTATAAAGCACTACAATTGACCACCCGTCACCAAGTGAACCAACTACAACTTGATACAAGGAACAAAATTAGAACAACATTGGTGAGCTTTAGAAAAATCCAAAAAACAATTATAGCTCACCAAGAGAGCTCCACCAACCGTTGGGTATACATCCCAAGGCCACAAGAACTTTTACTCTTGAAAATAAAATCCTTAAAATTTGAAACAACATCCAATAGCACATATACTATACTAAAACACCATTGAATCCACCAATTCTAAGAGAAGATCCATAGAGACCTCCCCCAAATTTAATAATTGAGAAGTAAAATCCAACCCTCCCTGGCTCAAAATAAATAAAATCCATCTACAAAATCTAAAAAACTTTTAGATCCACAAAATGACCCAACATTTGAATAAAACTGGAAATACTCCAAAATTAATAACTGAGAAGGAAACTCCAACCCTCCTCGGCTCAGAATAAATAAACTCCAACATCTATAAAATATAAAAATCTTATGGATCCATAAAATGACTTAACATCTGAATAAAACTGGAAATACTCTAAATTTAATAACTAATAAGGAAACTCCAACCTCCGTGGCTTAGAATAAATAAACTCCAACATCTACAAAATCTAAAAAACTTTTGGATCCACAAAATGATCCAACATTTGAATAAAACTAAAAATACTCCAAAGTTAATAACTGAGAAGGAAAATTCAATCTTCCTCAACTCAAAATAAATAAACTCAAACATCTACAAAATCTAAAAATCTTTTGGATCCACAAAATGAACCATCTAAATAAAACTGGAAATACTCCAAAGTTAATTACTAAGAAGGAAACTCCAACCCTCATTGGCTCAGAATAAATAAACTCCAACATCTTCAAAATCTAAAAAAAAATTGGATCCACAAAATGACCCAACATCTAAATAAAACTAGAAATACTCCAAAGTTAATAATTGAGAAGGAAACTCCAACCCTCCCCAGCTTAGAATAAATAAACTCCAACATCTACAAAATATAAAAAACTTTTGGATCCACAAAATGACCCAACATCTGAATAAAACTGGAAATACTCCAAATTTAATAACTGAGAAGGAAACTCCAACCCTCCCTGGCTCAGAATAAATAAACTGTAACATTTATAAAACCATGATAAGAGTTTCATTTACGGGTTTTGGGGACCTATTTCTTACCTCCCGAAGCCACTAAGGCTTGTTGGCAAAATGATTCTATTTTAAGTTGCTTAACTCCCACATCTTTTCCCATATTTGCTTTCAGGGTTTCCTGGGACCCATAAATAATATATGATTCTGACTCTTTCTTCCTAAGGTATTTGTTGGAAGGTCTCCCAACCTTCTTCTCAACTTTGACATTGACCGAGCATTTGCTCTGGCTACAAGTTTTAGGAACTGGAGATCTCTTAAAAATATTGATTTTTGAAGAAACCTCTAACAACTTAGAGGGATGAGCAACCATCTAAATAATAGGTTCATCCTCCCCCAAACAACCAAAAGAATTATGGAGGAGATCATTGGACACCAAGACTTCAATAATAAGGTTTGAAGGGCTTACCTCATAAAGAAGAGCTGAAGAAATTACATTTGGTTGTGTTTGGGGTACCAAGTCCTCATCAGAAACACCACCTGATACTTCATGGACTGCACCATAGTCTAACTTCTACCCAAGACTATTCCTAGGGATCGTGTCTCCAAGCTGGTGGGACTCCTTTGCCACTATTTGAAGCTCCAAGGGAATTGGAAAACTCCTGAGGTTAGTGGGTTTTGTTTCACCTATTTTATTCCTTGAGTTTGTATGAATAATAAGTTTCTTGGAGGATTTATGGATCTATTTGTTAGGGTTCATCACCCCCCTAAATTAGGTTTCGACCTTGATCCTCATCGAGAACAATGTGCTAGAGAATGGCCTCCCAGTTTACATCTTGAACATACACAAAGTATATTTTCATATACAACGGCCTGACTCCAGGAGACCAGAGGGGTTTCTAATTCAAACGAAGAGGGGAGCTCATATTTTGGGTCTGCCATCATGCACATTCAGGCTGCGACCATTCTCATTTTTTCTTTGGTGGCCAAATCGATCAAAATCATATCTCCTATTACCTTGGCCATACCCCTAATAATATACTCATGCTATAGGTGGAAGGGTAGACCCGAGAGATTAATTCAGACGGGAATCGAGTTAATATTTTTGGTATTCGGGTCAAAATCGATCCCTCATTTTATGATAAATAGTCCTCTTTTACCAAAGAACCAAGGGCCTCCACCCAAAAATTTGCTTCGAATCCTCTTTATAGTTTAGTTTAATAATAAATATTTATGCATCATAACTATTTTCAACAATCCCAATGGCTTCCATTTGGTTACTGCCCATTTTCAGATGGAATCCAGATATGGTTAACCCCCTTGAAACTTTTCCACCAAGTTCAATGTGCATTTGTTTAGTGTAATATTCAACAAATCCATTGGAACCCTAATATTGTTTTGGATTGGGGAGAGATCAAAAACACACTTTGATCCACAACTCTTACTACCTTTCGCCATCAAAGCAAACAAATTTCCTGGGTAAAAAGGCTTAAGAAGTGCTTGATACCCCAAGCTATAGTCCCCACCCTCATAGGTAACAACAATAAATCCATGATTAATTTCATGTCCCATAGGCCACTCATGACATGCCACCTCATTGACTTCACCCACGCGTTCTATAAACACCACCTGATAGCTTGTCCCCCCAAAACAATTGCTAAAGCAACCACCCTCACAACTGGTAAACCACCAGCACCAAATACCTCCTAGGCTTTGCTGAACCCCTCCACTCTGCTAGCTCACTCACCCAAAAAAATAACCTTCACATGCTTTTCCAAATCAAAAGCTTCGCTCATCAACTTGTAGTAAGCATCCAATTCCATTTTGTAGAAATTCTCTAATGTCGGGGAGCTGCAACTGTGGAGAGCTCCCATACCACACTACTTGTTATCAATCATCTAACTAATAATATCTTAGAAATGATTTTTTTGGTAAATTTAATTTTCAACAGATTAAAATATTTTCAAGGTAAAGGGGCAATGCATCCATTTGGGAAAGTTTTGATAGGGTATGCATGCAAAATTCATAACTTTACTATTCAAGTTCATTTTCACTTGAAATTTTGTGGAGATGTTTCTAACATCAAGATGTAGCTATGGAATGCACTTTGAGATAAATTTCAATGATTTGGACCTCCAAATATGTAAGTCAATAGGGTTCCTTATTTCAAAAAAAAAAAATGTATTTTGGCTTTAAATAAATCACTAAGTAACATTTTTCCATAATTCAAGTTCAAAATGAAAGAGGATTTAGAGGATTATTTGAAGATTAAACTTTAGCGTAACATTTAATTAAATGGGCATGTAGGGTCAAAATACTATTTTTTATATTTTGGACATAAGTTAGTCAAAATTGGTCAAACATGAAAACATTTAAACTTTAGTGTCTTAAAAACATCATGCAATAGTCTACCAGATTTCAGCTTAAAATTCATCTACTTTATCTATGAAGCACTAAAGGTACACATCAACAAACATAACATAGGCAATATAATGCTAAAAGGAATCATCGACTTGTTGATAGATCGGACTAATGTCATTATGATGCCATCCAAAAATTTTATAGTAGAATTTAAGTGATAAATAGCAATAAACAAAAATAAAGAAAAACATTCACTAACTTGTTAGGAAAAGTTGTATAAACATTAGAGTAGCCACTTCAAAGAAAAATCAAGTATGAAAACTAAAAAGAAAACATCAGTTGCAATCATAAAACTAACAGTTGCATATTTTGGATCTCTGAATAAAAAATTTGCTAGAAAGGCAATAATGCAAACTATAGTTTGTTGGAGATCAAAGAGTTTTTTTTCCTATAAATGAGTGCTATGACCCAATTGTAAGTATCCTTTTAACACAAATACTTACACTTCACATATTGCTTAATATAACTAGAGAACTTCTACAATAATTGTTTATTAATTATGCATGACTTTCAATATTGGCTTGCATGGATGCTAATTTCTCACCTTGCCCATAATGAATAAAAATATTATTATAGTTGTTTAGTTTGACCTCTTTTATTCCTATTAGTCCATTTTATTAATCTATATTGTATCTTCTTTAGGATAAAATAGGTTATGTCCACGAAGTGTTTGTAAAAACTTATTAGATACATAAAATCATTGCTACATTTACCTTTTTTGTTATTTATAACCCTTCTCCCATACCCCTTTTATTTAGAAAATATAAAATAGATTATGGAGTTGGCCCTTTTTAGAGGTTGATCAAGGTTAAACTTGATCATTCAAGTCCATTGTATGTTGGAATATTGTGTGATGATGTAAGCCTACAAGGAACCTTTGATGTAAGCCTATAAGAACTCTTATGTAAACCTATGGGTAATTTTGATGTATTCACCCATAGAGGGAATGGTAAAACCACTTATATAGATATGTGTTCACCCTTAGTGCAACTTGTTAAACCACTTGATGGTTAACTAAATATTTATTAAAGGTTTAATGACTTCACTTAACCTTGAGCCTTATGTCAACCTTGGTTATTATAATTATAATTTGGGGATTATATATCTACTACAGATACCCCCAATCCAATGGTCCATTGAATCAATGTGTATTATGACATGAAGTGATATTGCAAGGTGCTTATGAACACATACATATCTTATATTATTCTCTTTGGTATACTCAATATTTCTATTTCACTTATTTATTATCTTGCCTATGACTTATGGTGGAAAGTATTATGAAATCCAACATTATTTCCCTAGCACAAGATAATTATTATGTGATTCAACAGGTTTTATCATGATATAATATATTAAAATATTTTTTTAATTAATACTTATTAATTTTAATATAGTTTTATTTGTTAATAATCAATATCATAGATATCAAATTGCATTAGAACAAGTTGTAAAGAATATGGGCTTCTAGTATTAAGAACATGTTCAAATATTTCTAGGGGGTATATTCATAATGGCCAGCTAAAACATGAATATATGGTTTGTTAAAATATTGTAGGTTTAGGCAAATATTATAGATATATAACTTGTGGAAATTTTTTTTTAGATTTTTGAAGAAGTGTAGATCACTATGGAAAAAAATATGCTTAGAATCTTATGTTATAGCTATGGATGCTATAGATATTAATTTTGTATATCCTTAGTTGGAGTTGTTGGGTATTGCTAATATTCATGTATACACTAATTTTATGAAGCTTTGGTTTATGGAAATTTTTTTTTTATTTATTATATTTCTCATCTTAAACAGTGAAGGACCCAAGAAAAGTCAAGAAAAAGGTAAAGTAGTTTTTAATATCCATGAGACCATAGGCCATATGAGATGACCCTCATAGAGGATGTTATTTACCCAATATATGTTTATCCAACCAAAATTTGATTACTAAATTATGATGTATAGCTCTAGCCTCCATTGGATTTAAACCTTGAACCTCCTACTCAATTTTACAAAGTCTTACCATTAAGCCAACTCAAGTTGTAGCTGAATAAAGTAAAGAACCAAAATAAGAATTAGAATAAGAGTCCAAACAAGAATCAAATTCATATCCAAGAAAAAATCAACAAAAGAGGCCAAAGTAGACACAAAAGAGAAACACCAAGAATAACCTAAAGAAGGAAATAAAGAGGAGGAACATGATGAAGAATCTAAGGAGGGCCATATAAAAGAAAGCTAATCAAAGGAATAAAAGGTTAAATATTTAAATGAATAAGAATAAAAAGGTAAGTTTCTTGCATTAGCATCCATGCCTTAATGAGAGGCAACATTTGGAAGCATAGTATAAAGCATTATAAGAATTACTATGTACCTATATGGTATAGGGAAATCACCCAATATAGAGGTATATTGAATCCAAAGAGAAACAATAATGAATGTTTGAGTAGTTCAATGAAAGCATATATCAAAAAAAATAATAGTTGTGGATATCAAAGTAACAATAAATATTTGTGCTTTACATTTCTCAAATCACGGCTTAGAGCACAAAATTAGGAGGCAACTTGCGTAAGGTTTTTACACCACATGGCCTAGAACACGATTCTACGCTGTAGTCAACATAGTCAAAACTTCACAAGTTCACCATTCGAATCATAGTTCACAACACGGTTCTATACTGTGCGACCCAACACAGGTTCTACACCGTGCAGATCAACACATTGTTCTATACCGTGATCAACATGGTCAAACTCAGTAAGTCGGTGATTCAATTCATGACCCAGAGCATGGTTCCATATCATGTGATCCAGTGCATGTTCTACACCACACGGCTCAGCGTATTATTCCACATTACAGTCAGCATTGGTTAAAATTTCAAGTTGATGATCTAAATCATGGACTAGGACATCGTTCTAGAATATGATTCCATACCATGGCCCATAATAAAAATAGGTTATTACAGAGATCAAAGGAGTGGATCAAAATATGGTTCTATACTTCATGAGATAGAACATAGTTTCAAATGAACATGACAAGGCCCCTTTGCTCTAGCCCATAGTCAAAGTAGTCAACCTTTTCAAATGAGAGTTTCAAAGAGCAACCCAGAGCATGTTCTACGTCATTGAGAAATAAGAAGGAGAAATGTGATCATCTCTAGACCATGAGGTGTTGCAGATTATGAAGGAGCACACCAAGCTTCTATTGATTTAATCTCAATCATTGAATAAGAGATCAATGACTCACATGCAATATGGTTTGAGTCACGTATAAAAGTAGGATTTGACTTAGCATAGAATAGCAGATTGTTGTTCAAAGCTTCTAAGCTAAAATGAGTAAAAATATGAAGCGACAGAGAATAAAAAATTGTGAACTGATTTAGTTACAGACCTATGGTGAGGTAACCACAACAAGAATAATGGATGGTCTTGATTTTAGATTTAACTTGTCTAGAAATGAAAGCCATGAAATTCGAATGACTGATAGAAACCAAGTTGCAAGGAATCGAAGGATCGCATAATTTTCTTCTATATTCAAATTAAAAAAAAGGCTACCACTTCAAAATCTTGTTGATCTAGTGTTTCAAAATCATTGTAATGTTCCCATTCTTTCAAATCAATTAAAATATGCAAAAACTATAAATAAAGGTCGAACCCTCATTTTCAAGGGTCGGATCTAAAGTGTTTGCTTGCCCTATTGTGTATACTTTTTGTAAATCAATATAAGGAGCATTACTTGGATGTTTGCCTTAGACTCTAGTATTCTTTCTTTGTGGATTATCAATTTTTGAAGTCATTTTTGCTACTGCTGATATTGAATTACTAGCTCTAGAACAAATTGAAATTCTTCATTTCTAGAATGTATGCTTGTAAAGAATTCTATTTCTATTAATTTGAGTGTTGATCTAATTTTGCTATTTGGATTATTGATACCCTAGATGTTTGAAATAATTCTTGAAGTATGCATATGTGCTTTATTGATAAATATTATTGAGTTTTGAGTGTTTGATAATTACAAGTGTTGTTTGCTAGAATTGAGTTATCAAAGGTCCCCTATAGTTGTCTATGTTGTTAGCTTTATCCATCCATTGTTAAACCATTATTTTTCTAACCCTAACCTTTTTACTATCCCTATTATTTATATATTTAACTAAGCTTAAGTGAGTCAACACCCAATTAGTTGACAAGGTACACCAACCTGCTATAGAGTTGAGTTAGAGAAATCTTTAAATTATCCAATGTTGGAGTTTAAGCTATGATTAGTGGGTGCTCACCTTCTAGATAATTGTAAACGATAGTCACAGTTTCAATATTTCTTTGATGTCATTTCAAACCCCAATAGTTTTGGCATGCTCGGTGGGACATTATTTACAAGAACATTCATTCACCCATAAGATTTCATTTCTATTTCTTCCCAAAGGGATCAAGATTTAGTGGATTGTATTAACCTCATCAAGCGATGGGAGAAAATTCACTTGGTGACTCCCTAATATCAAGAAACTAGAAAGCCCTCTCAATAGCTCATTCTTTCATGTTTACTAGGACATCTACTAGAAATAGTCAAGAGTTTATTCCATTATTTGAGCTACCACAAAGAAGATCTAGGTAATACAAGAAGTTTATCTCTAAACTCACTCTTTTAAGAGATTCAAATACCATCAAGAAGTCATTTCATCCCAATTCAAACTCCTCAAAAATCCTAGTAAACATGGTAGAACAGAAAAATGTAAATCCAAATTAGGCTTCACATAAATACCCTAATTGGGATACCACTGGTCCTTTAAACCTTGCTTAGATGCATGACATTCCCAAAATTGTATCCAAATATATAACCACGTATGATGGTTTGGGTAAAACTACTTACGAGCATTTCTAGGATATATTGAATTTAGCAACCATACACAACACTAAGAATGAGGATGTGATTGTTAGGATTCTAGCCCTATATTTTAGAGGAAAAATTATGCATTGGTTTAGAACCCTGGAAGACAACAACATCACTTTGCGGGCTGCATTAGCTGAGCCTTTTATGGAAGAATTTAATGAATCTATTGATCCTTTATCCCTCCTAAAATAGTTCACATCTACGCAGAAGCATCAAAAATAATTAGTCTCTGATTTTAACCCGAGATTTAGAAAAAATTGGAAAAGGATACCCCTGAAGCCATACCAGCTGCTACCCTTTATTACATGTACTACATCAAAGCTCTTGGTTCAAACCTGGGGTTACAAAATCAACAGATAGGAGTATCTAACTTTACTCAAGTGTATAACATAGTCTTATAGGAAAAAAATATTCTAATTAATGTAGGAATGCCACCTCCAAAGACAGTAATGCCATATTATTCTAAAATACCTCAGTTTCATGCTAAGGTAGCTACATATTCCTATATGGATCCACCTCCTTTGTCATCACCACTCCCCCAAGTGGCTCCAATTTCTTCTCCTAAAGCAACATCTGCCTCAATTTCCTTTCCATCTCTCTCATCTTAAGCATCCCAAGAATCCACCCTATTGCTTGACATTCAAAATACCTTGAAAACAATCAACAACAAGGTAAATGCAATGGAGAAAATATATATGGATAGGTCTCAACAGAGAAGGTTTCCATACATTAATAGAGATCAAAATCCTGGTACCAATAATAATGCAGGGACTAGGGTTAACACAAAATAAGAAGATCAAGAGTATACCATTGAGACTAGTCTTGTGAATGTTTGGTAGCTTGTGTGTAATGATCCTCATGATTCATATTCCTGTGTTATATACCAACACCATGTGCAATAGACCATAGAGAAATATAAGAGGAATCAAAAGGGAAGAATCGACATGTTGTGGCAGCTAGAATAGATCATGGTCGGACAAGATCCCTATGAAAAAAAGTCTATTTTTGTCATGACCAGGTAAGGGAAGAAGACATTATAGGTTGATCCACAGAATATGGGTAAGTTTCAAGTCCTCTCTCAGAGAAATAAAGAATCACCTATGCAAAGTAATGATAAATTCTCTATTCCTCCAGCAACTAAAAAGAGTGATGTAGCTTCGAGGAGCTAGGAAAACGAGATCAATATCCCAAAGTAGTATGATAGGGGAATTAATAAAGAACAAATAAGTTCTAAATATGAGGCACAAGAAAAGCTAAAATTTCCTTCCATCACTAAGAGGTAGAGGATTGAAGCTACATAACAATACAAGAGAAAATATGGTGAACCAAAGAAGAGGTATGAGAAACCCCCTTTGGAGAAGTCAAAATATAAAATTATGGAGGAAATGAAGAGAATTCCCTCCAGATAAAGTCTCTACGATACCTTATTTATTTTAGGTTAGATAGATTTGCTCAAGGCTTATTTAAGCAATAATTATCAAGAAAAGCAGACTACCACAATTTTTAGCATACCTTTTGGTAAGGAGAAGATATTTTCTACTGCTTTGAAGAACAAACCTCCTCCATTTTATATTTCCTTGAGAATGGAGGGTTGGATAGTCCACAACTATATGATTGATTCAGGGGCTTCAATGAAAGTCATGCCTAAAGTAGTCTACGAGGAGATGGGTATGGAGTATACCCGTTATTGTCCCAAAGTTTTACAGTTGGATGGTACACCAGTTAAGACCATTGGAGTGGTAAAATATGTACTAATGAGACTACACAGGGCTCCAAAGGTAACTATTGTACAAGAAATTATGGTGGTAGACCTAGAGCCTTACTTTGACTAGTGTATTTCCAGAGAGTTCACTTCTAATCCTGGAGGTTATATTTACCTAGACTACTCTGGCATGATGATTCCAATCAAACTAAAGAGAATAAGAATAACGTTGGAAAAGCCTATGTCCTATCACATTGAAAAAATAAAAGAATATATGTGTAACCTCTGGCTCTAGATGAGGTTGAACTAGTAGAGATATTTGAAGAGTTAGAAGTGGAGGATGAGTTATCATTCAAAGAGAATTATAGCTTGTTTGGGACAGGTATGGGTACTTACAATATTTTCTCAAAAACAAAGAAAAATACCCCTATCATATCCAATCAATCCTTAAGGGAGATAGAAATCTGGACCATGCATTTTGATGGAGCAAGATGTAGAAATGGAGCTGGTGCATGTGTAATTTTAAACTCCCCTTTAGAAGGCGTGAAAATTTTTACTTACAGACAACAGACTAACATGGTCTTGCACTAACAATGCTACAGAGTATGAAGCTCTATGCTTAGGATTGATGCAAGTAGAGAGTATGGGAATCAAAATGCTAGACATATATGGTAACTTAGAGCTGATAATTAATAAAGTCAAAGAGAAATGTAGCAGTAAGCATAATTACCTAAAATCATAAAAGAATAGGGTATGGGATTTGATGGAATCCTTTGAAGCTCTTAATATCCACTCTATTCCTAGGAAACAAAATTTCTTTGGTCGTTTAGGGTTCTAAATTCAACCTTTCTTCAAATCTTGGATCATCAAAGTATAAGAGTGTTAAATTGGTTTTCAAACCTGCAGTACCAAAAAGATAGATTTTTGGTAGGTTTTTGAGAGTGATGATCAGATTATTAATTTTCTAGTGAGGGAAGCTTGCTTATATAGTGTGTAGGAGGAGCTACCTCATGAAATAGATCATCAAGATGTTATTCAGTTGAAGAACAACCATATCCCTAAGGGTTTAATCACCCTATAAAACCTCTTTGATAATGAGGATGGGAAGAAACCAAGAGCCATGGAAATCAATGAAGAAATCTATAAGGAGATCAAAGTTGATAAAGACAAAAACTCAAAATTGGTATTTGATGCTCTCTAGAGGAAGTAGAGGAAATCAAGCCCTATGCTTCAAATACCAAGATATCATAGCCTAGTCATATGAATATCTAAAAGTATATGATAAAAAAATTATTCAACATACTATTGAGCTAGAAGTTGATGCAAAGCCTTTCAGATAGAAGTAGAGGCCTGTGAACCCTAGGATTGAATCCATAATGAGAGAAGAGTTGCTCAAAATTTTGAAATATAAAATTATTTACCCCATCAAGCACTCCACATGGGTGGCTAACTTGGTCCCTATCAGGAAGAAGAATGGATACATTCGTTTATGTGTGGATTTCAAGAACCTGAATAGAGCATAACTAAAGGATCACTACCATCTCCCTCAGATTGACCAAATTTTGTAGATTATTGTAGGAGCTGAGAGGTTTTCTTTGTTATATGGTTTCTCAGGGTACAACCAAATTTGGGTAAAATAAGAGGATCAATTCAAGACAACCTTACCTATCAAAGGATACTTTTTGGTTTATCTAATGTAGGGGCTATATTCTAGGGAGCCATGGACTATGCTTTTGGGGATTTAATCAATAAAGTCATCCTCATCTATATGGATGATATGACTGTGTTATCTCATAAGAAACAAGCTCACTTGGAACACTTGGAGCAAGTGTTTCAAAAATATAGAGAGTTTGGCATCTCCCTAAACCCAAAGAAGTCATTTTTTGTAGTCCATGAGGGAAAGCTATTAGGGCATGTTGTTTCTAAATAAGGGATGTCTATTGACCCTGGAAGAGTGAAGTCAATTTTATATCTTCCTTTGCCTATGAATAAAAATGTCTTGCAATCCATATTTGGGCAGATTAATTATGTGAGAAAGTTCATCTCAGACTTTGCTCAAGTTGTTAAACCCATATTAGAATTGCTAAAAAAGAATGCAGATTTCAAATGGACCAAAATAAGGAAATAAGCTTTTGAGGTAATCAAGCGAGCTATTGCTACTTCCCCAATACTGGTGAACCCTAATTTTGATAAATATTTCATTTTGTATGCCTATGGAGTTGAAGAGATCTATGCAACTATAATAAAGCAAAAAATAATGATGGAGAGGAACATCCTCTATTTTTTTGGAGCCAAACTCTTCATGAGTACCAAACTATTCATGAGTACCAAACTAAATATAATTCTATTGAGATAAGTATTTGTAGTCATGAAGTCATTGAAGAAGTTTAGGTAATACTTGGATCAAATTAAAACTCTTGTTTACGTGGTACACCCAAATGTTAGGAGTTTCATCTTACAAGGAGAGTTGGGAGAAAAAAGGGCTGGTTGGATTACCAAAATCCAAGAATATGATGTGGAGATCCATCCTACTAAGTTGGTCAAGGGGAGAGAATTATGTCAAGGAATGATAGCAAAAGCATTTTTAGACTAGCTATCATCTTTTCAGCCATCAACACTGAAATATAGTAGAGTCAAACCTTCAAAGGATTCATATTGGATTGATTAGATGACAAGTTACTTCTAGACAGGAGTATGTCCTTAGGATCTTAATCCTTCACAAATAAGAAGGTATAGGCTTCAAGCCTTAAAATATGTTCTATTACTAGAAGGGTTATATAGGAAGAATCTTGATGGAGTTCTGCTAAGGTGCTTGAAAGATAACCAAAAGCAAAAGGTCATTGAGGAATTTCATGAAGGATTGTTAGGAGGACACTTTTCAGGAAAGATCTCTGCCATGAAAATAATAAGGACATGATACTATTGACCTACTATATTTGTTGACACCTTCAAGGTAACAAGAGCATGTGATGACAAGTGCCAAAGATACGTAGAAAAGTATAGAAATGCTTAATTCCCCCTTAAGACTATTCAAGTAGAAGAGTCTTTCCAATAGTAGGAATTAAATTTCAATAGATTAATAAACCTCAATTCCTCAATAGGTCATAAATACATCTTTACTGTTATATATTATCTTACTAGATGGGTTGAGGCCATTCCTACCAAGATATTAGACCAATAAGTGGTAATTGAATTCATGGAAAGCCTAATAACAAGGTTTGGTCTTCCTAAAGCCATAGTAAGTGATAATGGTCCTACTTTTATAGGTGTAAAGTACATTGAGTTTACAAGCAAATATGACATAAGTTTAAAGAATTCCTCTAACTATTACCCTCAAGGGAATGGGTTAGTAGAATCCACTAACAAAAATTTGCTTAAAATTCTAAAAAGATCACTGGAAAGCAACAAAAGAAGTTCACACCTCCTCCTATAACAAGCTCCATGGGCCCGACAGGATTACTATAAAAAAGTCACCAAGACATATCCTTATACATTAGTGTATGGGAAAGAAGTTATTCTGCTTACTCATTTGGAAATACCAACTCTAAGATTGGCCAGCCAATATGAGGAATCGAATTAGAACCTAGTAGAAGCCAGATTAATGCATCTCCTACAATTGGAGGAAAAGAGAACTAAAGAATATGAGAATTTCCAAAATCACTCCATTGGCAACAAGGAATGGTTTGATAAGAATGACACATTCAAAAAATTTAAGGTAGGCGATTCAGTTAAGTTGGAATGTAGAGAAATCCAAACCAAGCAACCACCAAAAGTTGATTTTTTTGGGATGGTCCATTCAAGATAACAAAAGTCAAGGAGAACAATATATTTGAGCTCTTAGATCAATAAGGAAACCTACAACCGATCATGGTCAATGGATATCATCTAAAGTTGTACTTTGAATAAAAGTTTCCTTCTCATGTAACATATGTACATATTTGTATCATATTTTCTTTCTTGTAGTTTTCTACATAGAGAAAAAGAAAAATGAGAGAAGTGGCTCATAACGCGTTCCCAATTGGAGTTCAAAATAGTCAAAATGTAAAATGTGCTTTGTCCCATTGTGTTTTGTGTCGTACCCAAGAAGAATAAAACTAGGATGAGTCATGAGCCGCAATATGTTCTATGCCGCAACCAATCAATGAGCGAAGCGTCATTCATAGCTCGCACTATTATTGAATTTTCAAGCGTGCATCGGAGTAGTGGCTCATCTACCACATTAATGGTGGGGAACATGCATGCAGGATATTTAAAGCTAAAAATTTGATTGTTATTATTTTTACAAATAGTGCTAAGTCCTCGAAGAGTGCTAATAGGGTATTGAGATGAATTTGCAGAGTGACAAAGAAGGACAATTTTAGCAATTTCCTCAAAAATGACATCAAAAGCTGTGAAGCAAGTTATTAAATAGTAAAGTGATGAAGTACAGTGCTATGTCGATAAAGCAGAAGGAATAGCAGATATAAAAATGACATGGAAGAGGGTGACTAAACTTAGGAGGGAAATCAATTATAATTTCTTTTAAGGATTGCAAATTTCACTCCAAGGCACTTGTGTTGTCTACTCCCTCTTATTAATTTATATTTGTGATTCAATACATAAATAACCAGAATTAATATATGCTATAGCAAAATTCTATGACCCTAAAGTTAAAGCAGTGAAGACAACTAAAGGTAAAACCCAATATAACCACTCAAGCTTACCGGGATTTTTTCTATGGATAGAGAACCGCCTGTGAATCTTAAAATCTTCGATCCACAAGGCCAAGCTAAGTATTATTCACTATAGGTTCATCCTCAGAATGACAAGGCTTTTAGAAAATGGGTTTATAGCTAGTTCAAAACTATAAAATCCAAGGAAGTTTTACCTAAAACCTCAATTTCCATTGAGCATTTTGCCAATCCAAAACTCTTTACCATGTTATCCTACCTAGAAGGTTTGGATTCTGATAAATATGTAAGATATTGGCAAATAGCCACCATTTATTGCAAATCTAATGAAAAATGTATAAAGCACCAATAGGGGATGAGAATGTCAGACCAATTTACTTTGATTGGCCGACCTACCTTTCCAAGAGAATACATGAGCAAGTGGTGACCATGAAGAGAGATTTAGAGGCCCCCTCTTTCAGACATTGCTCTAATATGATATGGATGTTTCTAAATGTTGTAAGGCAAGAGATACCTTGGATTCCAATAACAAAAAAAAATGATAATGGGGATCCCATACCAGTCTACACATGGACCACCCATCTAAGAAACACTGAGTCTTATTATAGATTCAATATAGAATTTTTGGAACCAAACCTAAAAATCATATATGGATAAAGTCCCAGAATACCTCCTTTGGCTAAAGAATTGTTGCGAACAAAACAAGTTGAGGAAGAAAATTGGTATATTTTGATTGAGGATACAATTATTTGACTTTATGGCTTCACTAAAAAACCATATCTACTGCCCCACTTTATCACCAAAAAAATATTGGCCTTAGAATATTTGATACAATCTAATTTCATCAACCTCATATTCGAAAATGGTAAGGGAAGAAAAAGGACATTGATTTACCCTCACAATGTGGATGATATTATGACGAACAAAAAGGGTCAACATGAACAAATTTCCCAGTATTTGGAAAGGCTTGGTCTTATGTATATTTCACAAAGATGGAGATACAATCCAGATAATAAGTTTCTAGAGAAAAATGTCACCCTTAATGGAGAGAAAGCTCTCAAATTTGAAAGGACTTTAAGGCCTCATTTTTAGAAAAGTAGAAACAACAAGGAAAAATCCCCATTAGAGTGGAATGTTAGTAATATGGAGCAACTCCCTCCTTGGAGAGACTTTTATGAGCAATTAGTTGACTATGATCCTAAAAATAACAAGACCCATCAACAAAAGGAACAAAGTTTTTGGGTAATAAATTAGCCCAACCTTTAAAACATACCACTTGAAGGAGAAATTCCATGATCGTTGATACTATGGCTAGGCAAAGAACAACTATCTCCCTCACTCCCCTTGTCAGAAAACAAAAGAAAGATATGATTGTGAAATATTATCAGTTGGAAGAGCATACTGAATATATCACTCAATTTCCTTTGGAAGATGAATTAGTCATAGCTAGGGTTCATCTTGAGACCATTTACATCCAGACTAGTATTTGCAAAGAGAAATATGAAAAATTAGAGGAAAATATTAAAAAGTTGGAGAAAAAAATTAACAACTAGAAGAAGGTGGAAAAGGCTGTGAGAAATGAAGTCAAGAGTTGGCATAAAAAATTCCAAGAGGCCATAAAATTCAAAGAGAAATTTGAAGAGATATATATGAAGAATGAGGCCCAGGTCAAAGAAATACAAGCCTTGAAACAACAACTATAGGTTGAAAAGGCTAGAGCTACAGGTTTATCTAAAGATAAGGTCAAACAGATCAAGAAGTAAATGTGGTATGAAATTCTAGAGAAGTACTTAGAAATCCATCCTGTGATTGATTACATGGATGAGTCTAGCCATTTGTTGTAGAAAACCAAGGAAGATTTGAATAAGTTTAATAAAAAACTACAACCCATGGTGATACAAGCAGAGCAGATATACAAGCTATCCAAAAATAGATTTAGTGATGCTGCCAAGCCCATACCAAATAAGGTATGGGATATTGTGAGGTTAGTGGCTAGGATTGTAATCAAGAAAAATAAGCTGCTCTAGAAGGGATGGCCTCAAATAGATAAAATTGAAGGTAAGCTACAGGAGATCATGGATGTCAACGAAGAGATGATGCAATATGGTTTTGGAGGGTTTTGAAGTGAAAATAACATTTTTCTATCAGAAGAAGACCTCCAGACCATCATAGGTTCCATCATCCAGGATGAGTATGAAATAGATGCCTGGGAGGACCCAATCAATCAGGATCAATTTTCTCAGCTAATAAAGGACTTAACCAAGATCAAAGATTTAATGGAAGAATTGGTGAAAAAGGGGCATTCCATGTCTTCTGAGGAAACTGCCAAATTGGAGTTTTACCATAAACAGCTTAAGAAGATGACTAATCCCACTAAATCAACTTAGGACCAAGCATTATAAACATTGAATCAGATGATTCAGTTGTTCATATCAGAAGCAAAACCAGAAGCTGAAGAAGAGGAAGAGGCTGATAAGGAAGAAGCCGATGAGGAAGAAAAAGTCGAAGAGAAAGAGAAAAAGGATAATGAAGATGAGGAACAAGAAAGAAATGATGAAGAGATGCATCAAGAAGAGGGTGACCAGGATGAAGAGAATGTAGAGGACATAGAAAAGGTGCAAGAGAAAGAGATTGAAGAGCAAGATCGATAGGAAAAGGTGCAAGAGTAAGGAAATTTTTCTACAAAATAAGCTAAATTGTTTTAAACACCATAGAGAAAGAGCCCTATATGCATGTTTTATAAATTGTTTTGATCCTAACAATGTCATAGGGTAGTAATAAAGCATGAAACTATGAAAAGATATGAAGAATTCATGATGCTAAGTTGTAAAGAGAGTCATGTTATGACTAGTTTATAAAAAGAGGCACATTTTTGTGTAACTAAAGCAATATTGAACTTGTGGAAGAAGGAGTTGCAAAGATAAGTTACTCTTTACCTCTTGCATGATTTCCTTGGGAAAAATTATACTATAATAATCTTCACAAATGTTTGAAAGTATGGCTATCACACAAAAGTTATTCTATGAAGCATAACTCACTTTGATCTACATTTTGCCTCTTACATGATTTATATGTGAACCCTTACTCTCTGAGCATCTTTACAAATGTTGGAGAGAGTGATGGTCACATGGAAGTTATTCTATGAAGCATAACTTGTAGATGGCCTGAGTCTATTCTATCCTTCATTAACCCTCATTCAATCATCCCCCTAATTGCATAGTTTTTTCTTCCCTCCATTTTATTCATTCATATATTTCCCTGAAAATACCACTTCATTCATTGATCCCATTTCACTGCCATTAACTCATACTATTTTTGACTCCTAATGCCCAATGGATAAGTCTTTGAGTTCTCAAAATTTTTAATAAAATCCCCCTATGAGGCACAATAATGTAGTCCCAAAAGGCCACATAGAAAATTTTCTAAAAAAAATTCTAAGTCCTCAAGAGTGCTCCAAACCGTAGTAGCGATGCAGTGCAACATGTTCTACCCCATGATCAATCGAGTCAAAATTGTGCTTTATATTTCTCAAATCGTAGCTTAGAGCACAAAAGGAGGAGGTGGATTACAATAATATTTTTACACCGCATGACCTAGAACACGGTTCTACGCTATGGTCAACGTAGTCACAATATGAATCGTGGCTCACAACGCAGTTATATACTATGTGATCCAGCGCAGGTTTTACACCGCATAGATCAATACATTGTTCTATGTCATGACCAACAAAGTCAAACTTGGAAAGTTGATGATTCAATTCATGATTCAAAATATGGTTCCATACTGCGTGATCTAGCACATGTTCTACACCATGTGGCTCAATGCATTGTTCCACACTACGTTCAACATTGGTCAAACTTTCAAGTTGATGATCTAAATTGTGGACTAGGACACCATTTTAGAATATGGTTCCATGCTACAATCTAAAATAAAAGAGGTTATTATAGAGATCAAAGGAATAGACCAAAATATAATTCTACACTGTGTGGCCTAGAACATAGTTTCAAATGAACACAATAAGGTCCCTTTGCTCCAACTTGTGGTCAAAGTAGTCAACCTTTTCAAAAGAGAGTTTCAAGGAGCAACTTAGAGTATGTCATACACCATTGAGGAATAATAATAAGGAGATATGTGATTGTCTCTAAACTACGAGGTGTTGCAAACTTTGAAGGAGCGTGCCAAGCTTCTATTGATCTAATCTCAATCATTTAATGAGAGATCAATGACTCACATGTTGTTCAAAGCTTCTGAGCTGAAGCGAGTAAAAATATGAAGTGGAAGAGAGTCAAGAATTGTGAACTAATTCGATTGTAGATCTACGGTGAGGTAGTCATGGTAATAATAATGGACGGTCTTGATTTTAGATTTAATCGATCTAGAGTTGGAAGCCATGAAATTCGAATGATAAAAAAAACCAAGTTGCAGGGGAGCAAAGGATCACACAACTTTATTCTATCTTAAAATCAAATAGGAGGTTGTCACCTCAACATCTTGCTGATCTAGCGTTTCAACATCTTTGTAATGTTACCATTCTTTCAAATCTGTTAAAATATGTAAAACTATAAATAGAGGTCGAACCCTCACTTTCAAGGATCGACTCTAAAGTATTTTCTTGCCCTACTATGTATATTTTTTGTAAATCAATAGGAGCATTACTTGGATGTTTGCTTCAGAATCTAGTATTCTTTCTATGTGGATTATCAATTTTTGGAGTCATTTTTGCTATTGTTATTACGGTTAGTTTATTTTGCTGATATTGGATTACTAGCTCTAGAGAAAATTGAAATGCTTCATTTCTAGAATATATGCTTGTGAAGAATTCTATTTCTATTAATCTAAGTGTCGATCTAATTCTTCTATTTGGATTATTGACACCCTAGATGTTTGAAATAATTATTGAAGTATGCATATGTGCTTTACTGATAAAGGTTATTGAGTTTTGAGTGTTGTTAATCACAATTTTTGTTTGCTGGAATTGAGTTATTAGAGGTCCCCTATAGTTGTCTATGTTGTTAGCTTTATCTGTCCACTATTAAACCATTATTTTTCTAACCCTAACCCTATTTCTATCCCTATTCTTTATGCATTTAACTAAGCTTAAGTGAGTCAACACCCAATTAGTTGATAAGGTATACCGACCTACTCTGGAGGTTGAGTTAGAGTAATGTTTAACTCTTCCAATATCGATATTTAAGTTGTGATTAGCGGGTGCTCGCCTTCCAGATCATTGTAGATGATAGTCACAATTTTAAGATTTCCTTAATGTCATTTTAGACCCCAACAATAACAATGAAACCAAAGGAGAAATAATAATGAATATCAAAGTGGTACAATATAAGCAAGGCACAATAAAAGACCATCATCAAGATAAAATTGTTTGAATTTATAGATGTTCAAGATTTCTATGAGTTGTCTTCAATTCTTAGCAGATTATATTATTTGGTTTTTCTCATGTTTTAAGAATGAAATATGTTAAATAGGATGGAATGATAGGGTATCTAGGGATATGATATTGTATTGAACATTGGTATTATAAACTAGTTACCATGGATCACATATAACCCAAGGTTTATTGTATTAATATATTATATTTAACAATGAGTCAACAAGGGTTACAATTATACTCTCTCTCCTAGTAGTATTAGGTGAAGAGTACATAAACAAAGGACTATGAAGTTGTAATCACCAATCATTAAGAGTATTACATTGTAATAATATTTGACCATAAAGTGGCTTATGAAACGTTTCCCTCTCTAAGTAGCACTCTCATATTTGGAATATCACATGGATTTATATTCCTTCCTTGAGGTATTATTGGTGTTGCCCTATCATACAAGTATTATCTATATTTATCTTTTGTATGAATTTATTGCATTGTGAATATTTTATTTGATATTTTTGGATGCTTGTAAATGATTTATATTATTTAATATCAATGTTTATCAGACAATCATGTCATGGGAAGAAAGCAATTATGAATCGATGGAGCTAGGGAAAAATTTTCTCGAAAAATAATTCATATTTTAGGAGTCATATATTTGCATAGAGTTGTTTGATTTAGATAATTCTTGTGCCATCTTGTGCAAAAATTGAATAGATTTGAAATGAGTAGTCATAAAAAAGAATCCAAGTAGTATTAAGGAAGATATGACCATGTGAAGACAATGATCTAAAACAAGGGCATAATTAGGGCAATTTTTTCTAGTAAAATGCCTCCTTTTTTAGGATTCATATCGTTATGAAGGGTTGTTTGATTTAAATGATTCTTGGACCAATTTGTGTGGATTTGAATATTTTAAAAATAAGTGGTAATGTGAAGGAATACGAGTAGTAGTGAAGGAGATATGACCATGTGAAGTCACCCATATGAAACAAGGGTAGTGACAAGTTTTCATGTTGTAGGAAATAAAATTGTAGATATATGTAAGCCAAGATTTGGAAGATGGGAGGAGCAATGGAGGGATAGGAAATAATGAAATACATATATTATATCTAGATATTTAAATTTTTAGCTAATTTTCATTTATCCATGTGAATGCAAAAATGAAACACCAAATATAGATAGATAAATGAAATCAATCCACAATATGTTGCACAAAAGAGAATATTTTATTGATATAAAAAGAGGGGGAGCCTTAAATCTCCAATGTTACAACATAATTTGATATTGATACAAATGTTACAACTATTACAAATCTAGGGTTCTCCGAAACCCTAGGTTAATAAATGGTGGTGTCTTCAAAACTCGTCTTTGATCCTAACAGAGTGAGTGGGCTTCTTGATATCCTATGTCGGACCACTTGAGCTTCAACAACTGCCAATGAACATGAATCTTAGATCTAAACACAGAAAAAACAATAAGAGTTAGCAATACCTGTGAGGACTCCACTGCATGAGACCCTCAGAAATAAAATTATTGAAAACCCCAATTGCAGAAACAATACTATAAATAGATCTAAGAATACTAAAAATTAATGTAATCAATAGTTTACCTTGTCTCACGTTGACTTGTTCTATTTTTATTTTCATCGTTTTTGCAAAAATTGGCTTGCATATGCCCTAGAGACACCTGAGGGGTCGTAGTACTGCAGAACTAGGGCTATGAATGCCCACAGGGACTCGGTGATGGCAAGAAGTGCCCAGAGGCACTCGGTGATGACAGGAAGCACCTAGAGGTGCTTAGTGATGGCAGGAAGCACCCAAAGGTTCTTGGTGATGGTAGTAAGCACCTAGAGGTACCCGAGAAACTCAAAGGAGTGTTCTAGGGACTAAAACAGAAGTTGCAAAAGCAAATATGGTTCATGCGATGTGGGTGGCGGTGGATACAGAGACGAAAGTGAGCGATAGAAGATGGTAGTGGTGAGGATGCTTAGATGCTTGAGAAATTAGGGCACAAGGGCTCAAGGAACTCAATAAATCTTAGACTTAAGGACTTCAAAAAATTAGGGGTTGAGTCGTCAAAATGACTCATATTTATAATCTCTCCTAGGGCATGTTAAGGTTTCAACGACATAATTTGTGTGGTCAATATTAAAACATGACGAAGGGTGGAGATTAAATCTGGGTATGTGGCATGGATTAAGGTAGATGAATGGCTAGGATTAAATCATGATGGATGCCTAAGATTAATTCATATAAATATATATAAATAAAACACATAAAATATTATTATTTAAATATATTAAATAAATATATAAATATATATAAATAATGGGTAAACATGGTGGAAAACTATGGATGGATGAAAAGTGGCTAGATTTTGGTGTCTACAGATGCCCCTTTTTGTATCGTGTTGTATGAAACACAATGCAGAGCAAAAATATAAGACACCTGATTTGGCTTGATGTAGAAGTAGCTTTCTCTTGCTGGAATGCAAAGATGAACTTGGAGATAAAAGAATTTTGATTGTGTATCTTACCCCCTCAATTGGTGAATGAGTGACGAATGCATCTCATGAGCCAATTGATAGATTTGTGCAGATGATTGTGTGAAATGCATGGTGCAATTGTGAATGATATAAATGATGTAAATGTGATGTCATTTTTGCTCCAATGGTGGAAGGGGTTGTAAAATGCAAGTGAATAATTATGTTTTTGCCCTAATACAGAAAAGGCATTTTTGTCAAGTGTAGATGCCATGATCATGTAAGATATATTTCATTGTGAAAAAAGCAAAGTCAAATATGGTTACCCCAAGTTGGGGATGATTCCATGCTGTTGAAGAATGTGCCTTCCGACGTCATTGAAATGCAAGTATGCAAATGCAAAAAGAAAAGAACAATAGTCTTTCCCTCGAAGCCACTCATGATTGCAATAATTTTTACATAGAATTTCTAAACGGTTGCTCAATCACTTTACCCGACCTATATCCTCGGAGACTGGTGTAATTGCAAAAGGAAATGATGAAAGTTATGATTTTATCTGTGTTTCAAGCCCCATGAACAAGGCCATCAATGATAAATTTTGAGAAAATTGGTCTTGGCATAGTCTCACTCTACATATGAGGTACCAAAATTGAATTTTATTTTTGAACAATGAAATATGTGATGATGAAGATGGCCAAGTGTCCTTATGGTGATTTATTCATCTTATCGAATTGCATGGATGTAAATCATTGCAATCACCAAGGAGATAGAATAAACCACTAGATACGAGGTTCACTTGAAATTGTATACAAACTTGGCAAATGTAAATGTAATTATTGATGGATTTGATGGTGACATGAAGATGTGATGATGAGAAATATACTGATAGATGCAATATGGAGTGATTTTGTGGAGGTAAGCTACATTTTTGAATATATGGATGCAAGTTATCGAGTCTGTTTTTTTCCCAATAGATGAAAGGGGTTTTTGACATGTGTATGATTGATTCTGCTTTTGCCCTCATAGATGAAGGGGTTTTGATAATGTAAGTGTCCTTATGGTGATCTATCCATCCTACCAGATTGCATGGATAACCAGTCACTGCAACCGTAAGGTTAATAGGATAAACCACTAAATACAAGGTTCACTTGTAATTGTAAATGTATTTGACAAATGTTGAATGAATTTGATGATGTGGAATGCAAATGTAAATGAATAATGCAATGAATGATTTTTTTTTTGCCCCAACAGATGAAGGGGTTTTGTGAAAATGTAAGTGTCCTTATGGTGATTTGTCCATCCTATCAGATTGCATGGATAACCAATCATTGCAACTTCCAGGTTAATAGGATAAACCACTAAATACAAGGTTCACTTGAAATTGCAAATGTATTTGGAAAATATTGAATGAAGGTGCAATGATGAATGAAATTGATGATGTTGAATGTTAATGTATGGATAATGCAATGAGTGATTCTATTTTTGCCCCAACATATGAAGGGGTTTTTGACATGGGAAAATGCAATGATTGTGAAAAGTGTAATGATTGATTCTATTTTTTCCCTAACAGATGAAGGGTTTTTGACAATGTAAATGACTGATTCTATTTTTACCCCAACAGATGAAGGGTTTTTTTGAAAATTACAGGTGATTGAGTCTGTTTTTGCCCTAACATATGAAGGGGTTTTTGACATTTGGATGATTGATTCTATTTTTGCCCTAACAAATGAAAGGGTTTATGATAATGTAAGTGTCCTTATGGTGATCTACCCATCCTACCGAATTGCATGGATAACCAGTCATCGCAACCGCCAGTGGCTAGGATAAACCACTAAATACAAGGTTCGCTTGTACTTGTAAATGTACTTGGAAAATGTTGAAAAAAGGTGTATTGATGAATGAAATTAATGGTGTTAAATACATATGTATGAATGAAGTAATGAATGATTCTATTTTTGCCATAACATATGAAGGGGTTTTTGACATGGGAAAATGCAATGGTTATGAAAATTGCAATGATGAATTATGTTTTTCCCTAATAGATGAAGGGTTTTTGACAATGTAAATGATTGATTATGTTTTTGCCCCAACAGATGAAGGGATTTTTTGAAAAATGCAAGTGATTGAGTCTGTTTTTGCCCTAACAGATGAAGGGGTTTTTGATATTTGTATGATTGATTCTATTTTTACCCTAATATATGAAGGGGTTTATGATAATGTAAGTGTCCTTATGGTAATTTTTCCATCCTACCATATTGCATGGATAACCAGTCGCTACAACCGCTAGGTTAATAGGATAAACCACTAAATACAAGGTTCACTTGGAAAGTGCCAAGGAATTTTATAAATGCAATGGTAAGTGAAATTGATTATGTTGAATGCAAGGAATGTGAGTGATGTGAATGCAAGGCAAAGGGTGCAACATTTGACAGAAGAACACAATATTTTGAACCTAGCAATGGATGTGGATGATGTGAATGTAAGGCAAAGGGTGCAACCTTTGACAAAATAATGTAATATTTTGAACCTAGCAATGGATGTGGATGATGTGAATGCAAGGCAAAGGGTGCAACCTTTGATAAAAGAACATAATCTTTTGAACCTAGCAATGGATGTGGATGATGTGAATGCAAGGCAAAGAGCACAACCTTTGACAAAAGAACGTAATATTTTGAACCTAGCAATGGATGTGGATGATGTGAATGCAAGGCAAAGGGCACAACCTTTGACAAAAGAACACAATATTTTGAACCTAGCAATTGATGTGTTGATGATTTGAATGTGAGGTAAAGGGTGCAACCTTTGACAAAAGGACGCAACCTTTTGAACCTAGAAATTGACTTCTTGATGATGTGATGTGATTGAGACCAAAGGAATTTGGTTCTTTTGGAGCCTTTTGAATTTGATTTGTGTATGTAAGGAAAGGGCTCAACCTGTGACAAAAGGATGCAACATTTTAAATGTAGCAATTGACTTTGTTGATGATGTGATGTGATTGAGTGATTGAATTGTTTGTTGAATTGATGGGGAAGGTGTTATACCTTGAGTGCCCCAAGTTGTGTGCTTGTTTGTTTGATTGGGGGGAAGGTGTGATACCTTGAACACCCCCAAGTTGTGTGATTGTTTTCTTGATTGGGGGGAAGGTGTGATACCTTGAACACCCTCAAGTTGTGTGCTTGTTTGCTTGATTAGGGGAAGGTATGATACCTTGAACACCCCCAAGTTGTGATTTTGATTGACCTTTCTAGTGATCTTTGCATATGCAAATTATATATATATATATATATATATACATGGATTTTACTTTTGTGTTATGTTTATGTGTGATTGTTTTTGTATGGATGCATGTGTATATGGATGATTAATGCAAATGTTCTAATGATAATTCATAGTTTAGAATTTTCTTGGCCATATTTAGCATTGTTGTTTTATTAGGGGCACCAAATTGGTGGCATGTTAAAATGAGGGCACCAAATTGGCCATATTTGATTGATTCTGCTTTTGCCCTCACAGATGAAGGGGTTTTGATAATGTAATCGTCCTTATGGTGATCTATCCATCCTACCAGATTGCATGGATAACCAGTCGCTGCAACCGCCAGGTTAATAGGATAAACCACTAAATACAAGATTCACTTGTAATTGTAAATGTATTTGACAAATTTTGAATGAATTTGATGATGTGGAATGTGAATGTAAATGAATAATGCAATGAATGATTTTGTTTTTGCCCCAACAGATGAAGGGGTTTTGTGAAAATGTAAGTGTCCTTATGGTGATTTGTCCATCCTATCGGATTGCATGGATAACTAATCGTTGCAACTTCCAGGTTAATAGGATAAACCACTAAATACAAGGTTCACTTGAAATTGCAAATGTATTTGGAAAATGATGAATGAAGGTGCAATGATGAATGAAATTGATGATGTTGAATGTTAATGTATGGATAATGCAATGAGTGATTCTATTTTTGCCCCAACATATGAAGGGGTTTTTGACATGGGAAAATGCAATGATTTTGAAAAGTGTAATGATTGATTCTATTTTTTCCCTAACATATGAAGGGTTTTTGACAATGTAAATGATTGATTCTATTTTTACCCCAACAGATGAAGGGTGTTTTTGAAAATTACAGGTGATTGAGTCTATTTTTGCCCTAACATATGAAGGGGTTTTTGACATTTGGATGATTGATTCTATTTTTTCCCTAACAAATGAAGGGGTTTATGATAATGTAAGTGTCCTTATGGGGATCTACCCATCCTACCGAATTGCATGGATAACCAGTCACTGCAACCGCCAGGTGGCTAGGATAAACCACTAAATACAAGGTTCGCTTGTACTTGTAAATGTACTTGGAAAATGTTGAAAAAAGGTGTATTGATGAATGAAATTAATGGTGTTAAATACATATGTATGAATGAAGTAATGAATGATTCTATTTTTGCCCTAACATATGAAGGGGTTTTTGACATGGGAAAATGCAATGGTTATGAAAATTGCAATGATGAATTATGTTTTTACCCTAATAGATGAAGGATTTTTGACAATGTAAATGATTGATTATGTTTTTACCCCAACAGATGAAGGGATTTTTTGAAAAATGCAAGTGATTGAGTCTATTTTTTCCCTAACATATGAAGGGGTTTTTGATATTTGTATGATTTATTCTATTTTTACCCTAATATATGAAGGGGTTTATGATAATGTAAGTCTCCTTATGGTAATTTTTCCATTCTACTAGAATGCATGGATAACCAGTCGCTACAACCGCTAGATTAATAGGATAAACCACTAAATACAAGGTTCACTTGGAAAGTGCCAAGGAATTTTGTAAATGCAATGGTAAGTGAAATTGATTATGTTGAATGCAAGGAATGTGAGTGATGTGAATGCAAGGCAAAGGGTGCAACATTTGACAGAAGAACACAATATTTTGAACCTAGCAATGGATGTGGATGATGTGAATGTAAGGCAAAGGGTGCAACCTTTGACAAAATAATGTAATATTTTGAACCTAGCAATGGATGTGGATGGTGTGAATGCAAGGCAAAGGGTGCAACATTTGATAAAAGAACATAATATTTTGAACCTAGCAATGGATGTGGATGATGTGAATGCAAGGCAAAGGGCACAACCTTTGACAAAAGAACGTAATATTTTGAACCTAGCAATGGATGTGGATGATGTGAATGCAAGGCAAAGGGCACAACCTTTGACAAAAGAACACAATATTTTGAACCTAGCAATTGATGTGCTGATGATTTGAATGTGAGGTAAAGGGTGCAACCTTTGACAAAAGGACACAACCTTTTGAACCTAGAAATTGACTTGTTGATGATGTGATGTGATTGAGACCAAAGAAATTTGGTTCTTTTGGAGCCTTTTGAATTTTATTTGTGTATGTAAGGAAAGGGCTCAACCTGTGACAAAAGGATGCAACATTTTAAATGTAGCAATTGACTTTGTTGATGATGTGATGTGATTGAGTGATTGAATTGTTTGTTGAATTGATCGGGAAGGTGTTATACCTTGAGTGCCCCAAGTTGTGTGCTTGTTTGTTTGATTGGGGGGAAGGTGTGATACCTTGAACACCCCCAAGTTGTGTGCTTGTTTTCTTGATTGGGGGGAATGTGTGATACCTTGAACACCCTCAAGTTGTGTGCTTGTTTGCTTGATCAGGGGGAAGGTATGATACCTTGAACACCCCCAAGTTGTGATTTTGTTTGACCTTTCTAGTGATCTTTGCATATGCAAATTATATATATATATATATACATGGATTTTAATTTTGTGTTATGTTTATGTGTGATTGTTTTTGTATGGATGCATGCGTATATGGATGATTAATGCATGTGAAAATGTAGATTAATGCAAATGTTCTAATGATAATTCATAGTTTAGAATTTTCTTGGCCATATTTAGCATTGTTGTTTTATTAGGGGCATCAAATTGGTGGCATGTTAAAATGGAAGACTCATGAAATGATATGTATGTTGACATGGAAGAAGATATGGATGTTGATATGGAAGAAGATATGGATGTTGATATGGAAAAATGACTATTTTGCAGAGACTCGGACATACTAGTGACATCAAACAAACTCACTAAATACTGCCTAATTTTGCTAAGACCAAATGTATGTGCAGTTAATTCATTTACCAAATCATGAGCATGGTAATGACTCGAGGTAATCAAGAACCAATGTGTGTGCAAGTGATTTCATTAACTCATCTTGAGTAAATTGGGTGAAACCTATTATGGATGAGACCAAGAAGCTAGCTTATCCTTATGTGCAATCAGAGGTCTCTTTAAAAGAGATGTATCACCATGCATGAGTGTACTTCACTGCTAGTCAAGCATCTATAGCCCCAGTGGATATTAGCTCCATAGTCCAAGAATTTTATCTCTAAGTTTGAGGGATGACTACCTAACCATCTATTTGGAAATTTAGTACAATCCTTACAACTTGAGAATCTGTGGTGTGTGGTGTAAATATTTAGAGCTTTGGGGAATCAAATTTTTAATCTTAATGTGATGAGAATTGTACCCTATCCTTACTACTCTATCTTTTGTTTTAAAATTTGTGATAGTGGTAAAAACCACTATTTTTGTGGACTATGTTGCATAATGGGACAAGCAAGGAATACCCTTTTCACTTCGAGGTTCAACCCATTTATGGTGTTATCCCTCTTTGACACAAGATGTTTTTAAGATGTGTGATTTGTGTTTGGTTCAAGAATGTTTTGGAGTCAATTCCCAAAACTCAAGATTTTCTTAGTGAAAATGTGTCTTGGTCCTAAAGAAAACTTGAAATGTATTTGGAGGTTGATTAAAACACTAGGAGTGGTTGAGTGACTGAAAACACCTAGGAATTATAGACATGTGGTTTTTCTAATGACAATTTAGCTTTATGGAATGGTGCAATGAAATGAATTTGAAGGTGCCCCTGATTAAGGCAACATGACTTTATTTGACCAATTTATATCTAACTAAATAAATGATCCCTAATATGAAATGTGAAATGTGGTTGTGAATGTATGAAATGCAATTTGTGAAATGGAATGTGTGTAATGCAATGTGTAAAATGCAATGTATGAAATGTGATGTGTGAAATGTAATTTTGTTTTTGTGTATTAGCCATATACATATATATAAATCAAAGTAAGCATGGAATGCTTTCAAGTGTATGATGTTTAGTGGCTCGGGTTCTTTTACTCCCCCTAGCCTGGTAAGCTTATGTGCTCCTTGAATCTTGTGAACTCAGATAGCAACAAGCAACATGTATAGATGCAAATGACTTTGAGTTGATGTGTGACCAAAGGTGTTAAATGCACTTAGAACCTTTTGAAATTGAAATGTGACCAAAGGTATTAGGTGCCTTTGGAGCTTTTTGAAATTGATATGTGATGCAGGAGCATCCCGGGAAGCACAACAATCTTGCATCACCGAAAAGAAAAAAACAAAAATTCAAAGTTTGCAAATTTTGCTAAGTATAAAATTGGTCGCGATATCGCGACACAAATGTCGTCGCGATATCGCGACGTATTTTGAGAACCGTGGCAAGCGCAAATAATGGTCGCGATATCGCGACACAAATGTCGTCGCGATATCGCGACGTATTTTAGAACCATGGCAAGCGCAAATAATGGTCGCGATATCGCGACACCAAAGTTGTCGCGATATCGCGACACTTTGGCAGCCGAAGTCATAAGCCACAAAAGTGTCGCGATATCGGACACTTTGGGAAGTCACAAGCCACAAAAGTGTCACGATATCGCGACACTTTGGCAACGAAGTCACAAGCCACAAAAGTGTCACGATATCGTGACACTTTGCACCAAGTCACAAGTCATAGAAGTGTCGCGATATCGCGACACTTTGGCCACCAAAGCCAAAACACAAAGAAGTGTCGCGATATCGCGACACATTGGCGTACAAAGCCAAAGAACAAAGAAGTGTCGCGATATCGCGACACTTTGGCAAGCAAAGCCACAAGTCGAAGAAGTGTCGCGATATCGCGACATGTCGCGTTTTCGCGACCTTGCTAAAGAAGGAGAAGACGGGTTTTTCGCGGACTATTGCAGACGATAGGTGGCGATTCCAGAAGCCGTTAAGGCAGTTCCAGAGGCCGTTAAGGCCGTTCCAAGTGGCAATTTTAGAGGCCGTTAAGGCCGTTCCATATGGCAGTTCCAGAAGCCGTTAAGACGGTTACGAACGGCGGTGCAACACGAAGCCTGGATTATAAAAGGGATTTTTTTGAAGGATTGAGGAGGCTGGGAAGAGACGAAGGCTACGGTTGTATTTGACATTCAAAGCACTGTGTATTTATTTTCATAGTCTTTATTTGTAAAAGCTTCCATGCTTCAAAATAATAAAATTGCGTCTTTCAAATAAAATTGCGTCATTTTATTTGTGATTAATTTGGCTCTCCATCAAGTGGTATCAGAGCAGTAAGATTCTGAGTGTGTTGAGCAGAGCACCGAACGTGAGGCAGCTCGCACCAGGATCTGGGGTTACGGGTTTCTGAGAAACTGTGAGATAGAATGCCGCCGCGAAGAAATCGTGGTGCTGGAAGGAACGTGGTTCCTGAAGGAGACTTTCGTGCATTGCAGAGACAAGTGTTGGCATTGCAGGAAGAATTGCGCAGAGGAGTAGAGCCAAGAGGAGAAGATCGCAGCGATGATGACGGAGTTGAAGACCCGTCTGAAGAGGAAGAAGAAGAAATGAGTGCCGCAGAGTCTCGAATGATTAAAGCCATTTCGTAGATTGGGAAAAGGCCAAAGATTGACGTTTCTACGTATTCTGGAAATTTAAATCCAAAAGAATTAATTGACTGGATTAATGACATGGAAGAATATTTCGATTATGAGGACGTTGAAGATCCAAATCGAATTAAATTTGCCATAACAAAATTAAAAGGCCATGCTGGCATATGGTGGAAAGGAGTGCAGTTGGAAAGAAACCGGAGAGGAAAAGAAAAGATCTCCAGGTGGGATCGAATGGTGGAGAAACTGAAATGGTAGTTTATTCCAGTAGATTACGAATTAGATCTACTGAGAAAAATGCAGAGTTTGCGCCAGTCCAGCAAGACTGTTAAAGAGTATACTGAGGAATTTTTTAAAATTTCTATTAGAACCGGTCATACGGAAGCAAATAAAGAAAGAGTAGCCCGTTACATTAATGGGTTGAGAACCAACGTGCAAGAAGAATTGAGTCTGGTTCGAATGAACAACATTGAAGATGCTTACCAGTTTGCTCTAAAAGTGGAAGAGAAACTAAACCGCAGATTTGACAAAGCAAGCAAAGAGGAAGAGGTCGTGGTGGACGAACTGGTGGAAGAACCAATGGAATTAAATATGATGATCAAAAATAGAATGGTGAAACCAACAATCGCTAGGAATAGAAGGAGGAGAATGCTTACCGACCCCGTAATCAAAACAATGATTATCAAAGGGGACGAGGAAGAGGTGGACGCGGATATGGCAGAGGCAGATTCCGTGGAACCTGTTTTAATTGCGGAGAAGAAGGGCATCGATCATATGAGTGTCCCAAACACCAAGAAGCACCAAACAGAAGGCCTGAAGGTAATGCCAGAGCTGCAGTTGCTGAGGATGGTGTTGAATCCGAGCACTCTGAAGAAGCAGAGCATGGAGAAGTGATGATCACAAGGAGAACTTTGTTGAATGAAGAGAAGGAACCAGATCAACGGAAAAGCCTGTTTCGCACGAGGTGCAAATGTTCAGGTAAAATCTATAATATTATTATTGATAATGGTAGTACAGATAATTTGGTTTCTGAGGAAATGGTAACTAAGTTAAAGTTAGAAAGAAGACAACACCCGCATCCATACCGGATTGCATGGTTGCAGAAGGATCATAGAGCATTGGTCAGTGAACAATGCTTGGTCAAGTTCAAAATTGGAAGATACCAGGATGAGGTCCTATGTGATATTTTGCCGATGGATGCTTGCCATTTGTTGCTTGGAAGACCATGGCAATTTGATAGACGTGCAACGCATGATGGACATGCAAATACCTATTCCCTGACAAAATATGGAGTACGCCACAAACTAAAGCCATTGAAGGAGGTTGAGGAAAAGGTATGCAATAATGCTAGAATTTGTTTAGTAGATGGCAGAAAAATTTTGGATGGTATAAAGAGGGATTCAATGTGTTATGCATTAATTCCTACCGTAAAAAGAGAAGATACTACTAACATTCCAGCAGAAGTTGAACATCTGTTAGCAGAATTTCTCGATATTATATCGTACAATGTACCCGAGGGTTTGCCGCTAATGAGGAAGATTAGTCATCGATTGACTTAATGCCAGGATCTAGCTTACCCAACAAGGCAGCCCATAGAATGTCTCCTGTTGAGAATGAAGAGTTGAACCGACAAGTTCAGGAATTGTTGAGGAAGGGTTTGATTAGAGCAAGTTTGAGCCCTTGTGCAGTGCCAACAGTACTTGCACCAAAGAAGAATGGCGAATGGCGAATGTGCACTGATTCCCGAGCCATTAATAAAATTACTATTAAATATCGCTTTCCATTACCCATAATGGACGATATAATGGATTGCTTGAGTGGAGCTAAATACTTCACTAAGATTGATTTGAAGAGCGGATATCATCATATACGTGTTAGAGAGGGTGATGAATGGAAGACAGCCTTTAAAACCAGAGAGGGTTTGTATGAGTGGTTAGTTATGCCATTTGGATTGACTAATGCACCCAAGACATTTATGAGGTTGATGAATGAGGTATTGCGTGACTTCCTAGAAAATTTCGTGATCGTGTATCTGGATGATATTCTGATTTTTAGTAAAACATTGGATGAACATTTGTTGCATGTTCGGACAATTTTTGAAAAACTGCGTGAGGAGCAGTTATTGATAAATATACGTAGTGCGCTTTGTACAGAAAGAGTTGATATACCTGGGATTTGTCATCTCAGAGGAGGGTCTCAAAATGGATCCTGAGAAAGTGAAGGCTATCCTTGAATGGCCTGCTCCAAGGAATGTGACAGAGGTAAGATCATTTCACGGTCTTGCAAGTTTCTATAGAAAGTTTATTAGAGACTTTAGCAAGATTTGTGCACCCCTAACGTAAACTATGAGAGGGGATAAGAGAGAATTTAAGTGGATCGCCAAGGCAGATACCAAAGATGAACATATTGAAGAAGAAAGTGACAGAACAGCCCATTCTCGGCACTTCCAGATTTTAATAAAGTGTTTCAAAGTTGATCGTGATGCCAAGTGGCAGTGCCATTGAGCCGTGTTGAGTCAAGAAGGTAAACCCGTTGCATACTTTAGTGAAAAATTGAATGATGCTAGAAAGAAATACTCTGTTTATGATCAAGAATTCTATGCTATAATTCAGGCTCTTAAGAAATGGAGACATTATTTGCTAACCAAAGAGTTTGTTTTATATACTGACCATCAAGCTTTGCAATATATCAATAGTCAAGGTAAACTTAACCAACGACATTTGAAGTGGGTTGAATTCCTGCAGAGTTATACCTTTGTACTAAAGCATAGAAGTGGCAAATCTAATAGAGTTGCAGATGCCTTGAGTAGAAGGCATAATTTGTTGATAGAAATGAGAGTGCAGGTTGTTGGGTTTGATGAACTCAAGAGTTTATACCAAGCAGATCCAGATTTTGCAGAGGCATGGACAACATGTGTGTCTCCTACTACTGTGGATCGCACTAAGTGGTTGGATTTCATGATCCAAGATGGGATGTTGTTTCGGCAGAATCAGTTGTGCATTCCACGAAGTTCCATGAGGGAAAATTTGATCAAAGAGAAACATAGCGGAGGACTAGCAGTGGCATTTTGGCCGTGATAAGACCATTGCTCTTGTTAGTGAGAATTACCATTGGCCCCACTTGCAGCAAGATGTGACCAGATTTGTGCAGTGGTTGCAGAGTGTGCCGGATGGCAAAAGGTGTCACCCAAAATACAGGAATGTACCAGCCATTGCCTCGTACTCGAGAGACCGTGGGAAGACATCAAGATGGATTTTGTTCTTGGTCCGCCAAGAACACAACGTGGAAATGATGCCATTTTTGTTGTTGTTGATAGATTTTCGAAAATGGCCCATTTTATTCCATGTCAGAAGACAAGTGATGCGGTTCACATTGCCGGCTTGTTCTTCAAGGAGGTAGTCCGACTTCATGGTCTACCCCAAAGCATTGTCTCGGACAGAGATACCAAATTTGTGGGTTATTTCTGGAGAACTCTATGGAAGAAGCTGAAAATAGACTTGAAATTCAGTTCTACGTACCATCCACAGACTGATGGACAGACCGAAGTAGTCAACAGAAGTTTGGGTAATCTTCTACGATGTCTAGTAGGAGATAAACCTAAGGGATGGGATCTGATTTTACCACAGGCAGAGTTTGCTTACAACAATTCTGTCAATCGCAGTACTGGTAAATCACCATTCCAGATTGTGCATGGGTACAACCTACGAAATGCTTCTGAGTTAAGACCGATGGATAAAGCAGATAAGTGCAAGGTCTGAAGCTAAAGACTTTGCAAAGACACATGAAGACTTTACATGAAGAGGTACAAAGAGCATATCAGTCAAATGAATGCTACTTACAAAGCCCGAGCAGATCAGAAGCGACGTTTCAAAGAATTCCGGTGGGGGATGAAGTCATGGTTCATTTGCGTAAGGACCGTTTTCCTCGCAAAACATACAATAAGTTGAAGATGAAGAAGTTTGGACCATGTCGGATCATAGGTAAACGAGATTCAGTGCAATGCCTATGAAGTTGATCTACCAAGTGAATCGAATATTTCACCTATCTTCAATATTTCAGACTTGGTTGAATATCATGCAGAAGTTGTAGTGAACCACCCAGTCTGGATTTGTGGAACATTCCTGCATCCACTCCAGACAAAGAAGAAATTGAAGACATACTCGACACTCGTGAAGGCAGAAGTACCCAAAACAGGCAATATTCGTAGTATTTGGTCAAATGGAAGAACCGACCTGTCGAAGATGCCACATGGTTGTCCAAATTAGAGGTTGATCATTTGGGTTTTCCTCTCGACGACCCGTAAGTGAGGATCACTTCTAAAAATCTACCCCGGGTGTCTGATGCAGGAGCATCCCGGCAAGACAAAGAATCTTGCATCACCGAAAAGAAAAAAACAAAAAAACAAAAATTCAAAGTTTGCAAATTTTGCTAAGTATAAAATTGGTCGCGATATCGCGACACAAATGTCGTCGCGATATCGCGACGTATTTTGAGAACCGTGGCAAGCGCAAATAATGGTCGCGATATCGCGACACAAATGTCGTCGCGATATCGCGACGTATTTTAGAACCATGGCAAGCGCAAATAATGGTCGCGATATCGCGACACCAAAGTTGTCGCGATATCGCGACACTTTGGCAGCCGAAGTCACAAGCCACAAAAGTGTCGCGATATCGCGACACTTTGGCAACCGAAGTCACAAGCCACAAAAGTGTCGCGATATCGCGACACTTTGGCAGCCGAAGTCACAAGTCACAGAAGTGTCGCGATATCGCGACACTTTGGCAGCCAAAGCCAAAACACAAAGAAGTGTCGCGATATCGCGACACATTGGCAGACAAAGCCAAAGAACAAAGAAGTGTCGCGATATCGCGACACTTTGGCAAGCAAAGCCACAAGTCGAAGAAGTGTCGTGATATCGCGACATGTCGCGTTTTCGTGACCTTGCTAAAGAAGGAGAAGACGGGTTTTTCGTGGATCGCTGTGCAGACGTGTGGCGATTCCAGAAGCCGTTAAGGCAGTTCCAAGTGGCAGTTCTAGAGGCCGTTAAGGCCGTTCCAAGTGGCAATTTTAGAGGCCGTTAAGGCCGTTCCATATGGCAGTTCCAGAAGCCGTTAAGACGGTTACGAACGACGGTGCAACACGAAGCCTGGATTATAAAAGGGATTTTTTTGAAGGATTGAGCAGGCGGGGGGAAGAGACGAAGGCTACGGCTGTATTTGACATTCAAAGCACTGTGTATTTATTTTCATAGTCTTTATTTGTAAAAGCTTCCATGCTTCGAAATAATAAAACTGCGTCTTTCAAATAAAATTGTGTCATTTTATTTGTGATTAATTTGGCTCTCCATCAAGATGTGACCAAAGATGTTAAGTGCCTTTGGAGCTTTTTAAAATTGAGATGTGACCAAAGGGATTATGTGCCTTTGGAGATTTTGAAATTAAGATGTGACCAAAGGTGTTAAGTTCCTTTGGAGCTTTTTTTTTGAGGTGTGACCAAAGGGATTAAGTACCTTTGGAGCTTTTTTTTTTTTAATTTTAAATTATGTACATATAATTACAAAGTTGTTCGGTGAGGTGAATTAATGAAGTGGAGGTGGTGGTTCACCGGTTGGTTCAAATCATTCTTGTGGAAGAAGCAAGTGAAGGATGGGGAACATTCTGAGGTAAAACTCATCTTATTCGGTGTGCGGAATGGTGGGTGTTGGCCAGAGGACTTAATTAGCTTTCCTGGAGGACTTATGTATGATGTTGTCAAAGGACTTATGTATGATATTACACGAAGGACTTTTGTATGATGTTTATGTTAATGAAATATGTGAAATACAATGTTTAGCATGAAATGTGTGATATGCAGTGTGTAAAATACAATGTGTAAAATTTGAACATGGAATGTGTGAAATGCAGTGTGTAAAATGCAATATGTAAAAGTTGAACATGGAATGTGTGAAATGTGATGTTGAACATGGAATGTATTAAATGCAGTTTGGAACACGAAATGTGTGAAATGCAATGTTGAAAAATACAATGTTTAACATGAAATGTGTGAAATGCAATGTTGAACATGGAATGTGTGAAATGTGATGTTGAACATGGAATGTGTGAAATGTGATGTTGAACATGGAATGTGTGAAATGCAATGTTGAACATGGAATGTGTGAAATGGAAATAAAAATGACAACACTCAGAACAAACAAACAAAGTATGCCCTAAGTATTGCAACAAATTTTTGATTTTTTTATTGGTTTTGTGTGTTTAAGATGTAAAAATCCTAAACCTGAACAACTATGCGGGATGCCTAGGATGAAAGACAAATGAGAGATTTCTTGGTGATGAAATCCATAAATTCTACCCACAGGTTGCTATGGCGTTCTAGGGGGTCAAGCCAACAGATGGAGATGAAGCCCATCGTTGTTGGTCTTGATCAGTAGTTGGTGATGAAATCCAACTACTGATGTTTAAAATGAAATGTGTGTGTGTGTGATTCTTTTTAAGATTTCCTATTTTTTATGATTCTCACACACAAGAAGAAAATGCACAGAAATCACACTTTTTCTTTGTAATGAATTCAACTAGAAGTTGCGATTAGAGATTCCAATGTCAAGTATAAGCCCTCAAAAGAGATTTGGGGTACACTGCTTAAGATCCATCCTAAATCAACGAGTGATTCCAACAATGGAGGGTTCACCCAACTCTTTTGCCTTGAACCAACAAGTGGTTCCAACAGCAAGAGGAAACTTGAACAAAGGTAATCTATCACAATCCAAAGGAATACAAGACAAAAGAAAAGAGTGCAATTACTTATACACTTTCTTACCCTAGAATGCAACTAAAATGCTTTTTGTTTTTAAATGCATACAACACATAAAATTCAGCAAGTGGAAAATGCTTAAAAATAGCAAAAATTTAAATGAAATGTGATTATGCAACTACCATGAATGCATAAATGAAAACCACATGAAATAGATAAATGCCTAAATGAAAAGTGCATTGCTTTTTAAAATACAAAAGTAAATATTTTCCTTTTGATATCACTTTAAAAAGTAGAAAAATAACAAAAAATGAGCTAGGGTTTTAACTAGACTTACCATGAAGCCTATGTTTTTCTTCCCCACTCTATAAAACACACCCTAGAATTTATGGAACCTGCAAATTAAAAATAGAAAACCACAAGTCAGTGACAAGATAAATTAAAATATAGAACCCTTTGTGGGTCCCACCGTGATCACCATTTGTGAATGCAAAAATGAAACACCAAATATAGATAGATAAATGAAATCAATCCACAATATGTTGCACAAAAGAGAGAATATTTTATTGATATAAAAATGGGGGAGCCTTAAATCTCCAATGTTACAACATAATCTGATATTGATACAAATGTTACAATTATTACAAATCTAGGGTTCTCTGAAACCCTAGGTCAATAAATGGTGGTGTCTTCAAAACTCGTCTTTGATCCCAATAGAGTGAGTGGGCTTCTTGATATCCTATGCAGGACCACTCAAGCTTCAACAACTACCAATGAACATGACTCCTAGATATGCACATAGAAAACAACAACAAGAGTTAGCAATACCTGCGAGGGCTCCACTACGTGAGATCCTCATAAATAAAATTATTAAAAACCCTAATTACAAAAACAATACTGTAAACAGATCTAAAAATACTAAAATGTAATGCAATAAACACTTTACCTTATCTCACGTTGACTTGTTGTCTTCTAATTTTTATTATTTTTGGAGAAACTAGTGCGCAAATACCCTAGTGACACTTGAGGGATCGTAGGACTACAGAACTAGGGCTGTGAACACCCATGTGATATTCTCACAATGACACTGAGAGGGGGGGGTGAATCAGTGTAACTATTTAAAATTTGAATCTGCAACTTTTAATGCTTAAAAATGCAAGCTTAAAAATAGATATAGCAAGAACAACACAAGAGCATCACACAACACAAGATAAAACACGGTTGCAGTAACCTCTCTTACTGCGCCTTTTCGATTCTTTATACTCGGTTTACTCGAATGGCTCTTTTCAAAATGACTCTAATTTTCCCTCCAATTTTTTTATGCATTTACAGCTAAGTTCAATCTTTCAAACCCTCTCTGACGTGCTCTGTCTTTTAGCCGCTTTCTTTCTGACTTATTCTGACATTCTTCTCTGCACATTCTGACAGCCTTTTTGCGTATCTCGATGCTCTGTTATTCTTCTTTCTTCTCTTTTGAATTTTGTGCTACCTTTTACTTCTGCGTGTGACTGTGATTTCTTGATATACGCAACCTGTTAATGAATTTCTCTTTAATCATGATTCTCGGTATATCCACCCCTGTAACAGTTATTCTATCTTTAATGCTCTGTTCCGTAACTTCCCCTTGTAACTCCAGTTAACTTTTACATGGTTGGCTGCATGATTTTCCTCTGTGCTTTCCTCGACAACTGTCACTTGTAACTGTAGATCTGACTCCAGTTAACTCTTACGTAACTAGCTGCCTGATTTTCCTTTGCGCTTTCCCCGACAATTGTCACTGTGCATGCTTCTCAGCTTTTACCCGCCCAACTGTTACCTGTTGCGATATCGCGACATTTTTGCCCCTTTGACTCTTTCATGACAGTTGACCGTGAAAACAAGACATGTCGTGATATCGTGACATTCTCTGCCTTCTTGTTCTCTTTTTGGCATGCAACCGTGAAAACAGAACATGTCACGAAATCACGACGCATTTTGCTGCCTCTAGCTCTTTTCTATCTCCTACCCGCAAAAATGGGACATGTCACAAAATCACGACACATTCGCTGCCTCTCACTCTTTTCTGCCTCTTGCCCATGAAAATGGGACATGTCGTGAAATCACCACACATTCGCTGCCCTGCACTCTCCTTCGCTTGCACCCACGAAAATGGAACACGTCGCGAAATCACGACACTTTTTGCTGCCGTACACTTTTCTTCGCATACCTCAGTGAAATCGAAACATGTCACGAAATCACGACGCTTTTCTGCCTTAGAGCTGTTCTTTGCCTTTCACCCATGAAAATGCAACATGTCACGAAATCGTGACATCTTTCGCATCCGTACAACTCTCTCTTCATGCTCTAGCGAAAACAAGACATGTAGCAAAATCGCTACACCTTTTTGACTTAGCACTTTCTCTTTGCTTCGACCAGCGAAAATCTAACATGTAGCGAAATCGCTACAACTTTTTGACTTGGCACTTTTTCTTTGCTTCGGCCAGCGAAAATCTAACATGTAGCGAAATCGCTACAACTTTTCGCCTTTGCTCTTCCTCTTTGCCTCAGCCCGCGAAAGTCTAACATGTAGCGAAATCACTACACCTTTTTCTCCTTGGCATCTAAACTCTGCTTCGGCCCGCGAAAATTCAACATGTAGCGAAATCGCTACACTTTTGTTGTCGTACATTCTCTCTCCTCTTCGGGTCGCGAAAACCTCGACGTGTCGCGATATCGCGACACTTTTTGCCCTTAGCGCTTTTCCTTCGAATCTGTCATGAAATCGTGACACTTTTCATCCTTGGCGCTGCTTCTCCAAACTTGTCGCGAAATCATGACACTTTTCATCCTTGGCGCTGCTTCTCCAAACTTGTCGCGAAATCGTGACACTTTTCACCCTTGGCACTTCTTCTGTGAATCTATTGCGAAATCGCAACACTTTTCATCCTTGGCGCTTCTTCACCGAAATTGTCGCGAAATCACGAAACTTTTCATTGCCTGCGCCTTTACTCGAAACAAGTCACGAAATCGCGACAGTTTTTCAACTTTGCTTCTTTCCTTCCAGCATGTCGCAAAATTGTGACAGTTTTGGCTGCACCTTCTCTCTCCTCGGTTTTGTCACGAAATCGTGACATTTTTGGCTCAACCTTCTCTCTCCTCGGTTTTGTCGTGAAATCACGACATTTTTGGCTGTGCCTTCTCTCTCCTCAGTTTTGTCACGAAACCGCGACAGAAAACATGTCGCGATATCGCGCCAGTTTTCTTACTTGTCTTTTTCTGCAAATTTTTGAATCTGGCCACTTCTTTCTTCTTGGAAATTCACCGTACTTGTTCCGATCGACCTCCGAATTGCATCAATCTGTCTGTGTTGACAACAATGACAATACTTTTGCAATACTTTTGCTGCACCTTGCTCAACAATCTCTCCCTTTGGAATTGTTGGCAACACATGTGCAATTTCTTGTAATTTCAATTTCCTATAGTAATTCTTATCCCCCTTTGCCAATAATACCAAAGGGCTGCTGCAGACTCCCCCTGAGTCTATGCACAACATTCTCAGGCATAAGTGATTTAATGCTCCCCTTGAGAATGTGTTCCCTATAGCTAGTTAGTGCTTGGGTAGTGTGACCACTCCCAGCTTACTCCGAAGGTACTCAAAAACTTCCTTGGGCAATGGTTTAGTGAATATATCTGCTACTTGCTCTATGGTTGGAACAAACTCCAATTTGACCTCTCCTTCTACAAATTTATCCTTCAAGAAGTGATACCGGATTGCAATATGTTTGGTGCGGGAATGCATAACCTGATTCTTTGATATGTTGATAGCACTAGTGTTATCACATTTAACTGAGATTGGCTCATTGAAGTGGATACCAAGATCTTTTAGTGTCTATCTCATCCATAATATCTGTGTACAGCATGTTGTTGCTACAATGTATTCAGCCTCTACTGTGGATAGAGAGACTGATTCTTGTTTCTTGCTGTGCCATGCTACCAGCCTTATCTCCAAGATAAAATGCTTCTCCACTGGTACTTTTTCTGTCATCAATACATCCTGCCCAATCTACATCAGAATATGCAAAAAGAGTGAATTTTTTTCCTTTTGGATACCATAGCCCATACTCCATAGTGCCCTTGAGGTACCTAAAAATCCTTTTCACAGATGTCACATGAGTCTCTTTGGGGCTAGCCTGAAATCTTGCAACCATGCAAACCGCCTGTAAGATATCTGGTCTGGTGGCTGTCAAATACAGCAGCCTCCCAATCATAGATATGTACATTGTTTGATCAACATCTGGAGATTTGTCATCCTTGCTCAACTTACAGCTTATTGTCATGGGAGTGCTAACAGGCTTGCTATCCTCCATAGTGAACTTTTTCAGCATTTCTTTCACATATTTAATTTGGGAAATAAAAATCCCCTGTTCAGTTTGATTAACTTGCAGTCCGAGGAAATATGAAAGTTCACCAATCATAGACATTTCAAATTCTTTCTGCATTTTATTTGCTATGTCTTTGCATGATTCATCATTGCTGCTCTCAAATATTATATCATCTACATAGACAACAAGGACAATGAAATTGCCATTCTTAGTTTTGATATATAAATTGCTATCCACCATACCTTTCTTGAATCCTTGCTTAGTGAGATAGCTGTCCAATCTTGCATACCAAGATCTAGGTGCTTGTTTCAAGCCATACAATGCTTTCTTCATCTTGCAGACAAATTTAGGATTATCACAGAGTTGAAAACCATCAGGCTGTTCAATATACACTTCTTCTTCAAGATTTCCATTTAGAAATGCTGATTTCACATCCATTTGATACACTTTGAAATTCCTATGAACTGCTAAAGCCAAAAATAGTTTGATTGCTTCAAGTTTGGCCACTGGTGCAAAAGTTTCTTAAAAATCAATCCCATCAACTTGAGCATATCCTTTACAAACCAATCTTGCTTTATTCCTTACAACCTGTCCATCTTCATTCAATTTGTTTCGAAATATCCATTTAGTACCGATTATGTTTTTATTTTCAGGCCTTGGTACTAATTCCTAGGTTTTGTTTTTCTCAATTTGATCTAGTTCTTCATTAATCGCCTCCATCCAACTTTCATCCGTGCTTGCTTCAATAATATTTTTGGGCTCAATGTCGGATAATAGAGAGTAGTTGTTTACTATTCTTCTTCTTGTTTGAATACCAAATGTGGGGTCCCCAATAATCTGCTCTCGGGATGATTTTTTTGCCAGCTTCCTATTTTGAATTTCCTGTTTTCTTCTATTTCTAAATCATCTGAATCTGATTTTTGTCTCTCTTCTTTTTCTTGATCTTCATCTTCTTCAATAAATTCTTCATAAGTCGGGTAGTTTTCATTATGGCTGATTTCTTGTTTCCTACCTTCATCAACCTTGACATCCGCACTCTCCACAATTTTCTTTAGTCTTTTGTTGTAGCATGTGTAGGCTTTGCTTTTTGTTGAGTAACCAAGAAAAATTCCTTCATCAGCTCTATCTTCAAACTTGCCAAGATTGTCTTCAGTTCGTTTAATGTAACACTTGCCGCCAAACACTTTGAAGTATTTTGTCGTAGCCTTTTTGCCAAACCACAGCTCATAAGGTGTTTTGCTTTCATGCGGCCTCAACATGCACCTATTCTCGATGTAAACTGTAGTATGAATCGCCTCTTTCCAAAACCCGTCGACAATTCTCGCTCTCTGTCAACATGGTCCGTGCAATTTCTCGCACGTTCTATTCTTTCTTTCTACTACTCCATTCTGTTGAGGTGTTCTTGCCACCGAAAACTGTCTTCTAATCCCATGTTTTTCATAGTATTCTGCAAACTCATCTGAAATAAACTCTCCTCCTCTATCTGATCTTAAACATTTAATTCTTTTTCCTGATTGATTCTCAACAAGATTTTTGAAAGTTTTAAACATCTCAAAGGCTTCTGATTTAAGTTTCAGAAATAGTACCCATGTCATTCTTGAATAGTCATCTATACACAACATAAAATATTTGTATCCATTTATGCTTTCCGTTCTCATGGGTCCACATAAATCAGTGTGAATTAGTTCTAACGGCTTGCTCGTGAAGTACTCTTTTGCTTTGAAAGTGGCTCTGGTTTGCTTCCCTTTTTGGCATGACTCACAAATACTATTTGAAGGTTTACCAATAGTGGGTATGTCTCTTACTGCCCTTTTTGAGCTGATTTTTACCAGATTATCAAAGCTTATGTGACCGAGTCTCTTGTGCCATAGCCAATTTTCTTCTTCCTGTCCAACCAAGCAATTTCATTCTGAAGTCTCTGAGAGAGTATACATATTTCTAGAAGTTCTCAGTCTGGTAGCTATCAACTTCCCATTTTTTGTCTTTCTTACTTCACAGCCCTGCTTCTTGAAAATTACTTCATGACCTCTGTCACAAATTTGACTTACACTCGTAAGTTATGCTTCAGACCCACCACAAAAAGGACTTCTTTAGAGTTGATTTTTCCGTCACTTAACTTAACTGATCCTTTACCCACTATCTTGGCTCCATCATTGTTTCCAAATTTTACAGAACCACCTTCGTAAGTCTGTAACTTATCAAACTTCTGTTTGTCTCCGGTCATATGACTGGAGCATCCACTATCCAGAATCCATGGTGCAGATTTGTTCTGGGCTTTGAGATCTATTTGAACGATCAAGGATTCATTATATTTCTTAGGTTGTTCCTTTTCTTTCCACTGTGATTTGACAGCAAATCTGGTCACTTGTTTTGCCTTCTCCCTTTCATTGGCTTGTGCCTGTTTTTTGGGAATTTTTCTATTTTGTTTCAATCCAGTTGGTTGAAACTTTCTTCCCTGGTATTTATTTCCTGCAAAAGAGCTACGACAATTTCTTGCAATATGTCCGAAGTTATGACAGCTTATAACATTCTACAAAGATAATCTATCAAAGGTGAAAAAATATTTCTACTAGTGAAATTCCTTTGTTCTACATTATATCTACAATTTGAAATTTTATGACCATATGCATTGCATTTAAAACAATAACCAAAAAAGGAACGAGTGTACCTGGGTAATGGTTGTTGCCATGTTGTAGTAGGAGTCATGGGTCTTCTTCTTCTTTGATATGTGACTTTGGTGAATCCATCATTGGCAGTACTTCTTTCATGCTTGGCCTTATGGTTTTCATTTCCATGATACAGTTTTTCTTGATCAACCTGGATCTTATCTTTATTCTTTATTGGTTCTATAGTTATAGCCTTTGAATCCTTTGAGGATTCTCCTTCATCAAAGCCCAAACCAAATTTGATGCCCATAGGCCTTTTATTATTTAACATTTTATTCAGCTTCCGCGAACCTGTCTTCAAATTTATGATGACAACTCAATTTCCGATTCATCTCTTCTAGCTGCATCCTTAATCCAACTATGTCTTCTTCTAGCTTATTGCACTCATCTATTTTCACAGTTATCTGTGCTTCAAAATCTTCAGACTTTTTCTTAAATTCTTCAGTCTATACTTTCAAACTGATTATTAATTCGTTGGCATCCTCAAATTTTCTTGAAATATTTTTATTCTTTTTCCTTTCTATACTTAATTCTTCAAGTGTAGCAACCAACTCACCTTCCAGATCTATCTCAGCCTCATCCTCTAATTTTTCATCACACTCCTGGGTTTCCTCTATTCTTTCTTCTTCAAAAGCCATGAACAAGGCTTCACCAGTTTCTTCTTCGTAGTCCTCACTTGGAGTCGTCTTCAGAGGAGTCAACATTCTTGGAAATGAAACTTTTCTTCTTGAAGTTCCTTTTTCTAAAATGCGGTTTCTTCTTCCAGACACTTTTCTTGGTGTGTCCCTTCATCACTTTTGTTTTTCTCATTCATTGGGCATTTAGCTGCAAAGTGTCTGATGCCTCCATAATTGAAACACTTGAACGATAGCTTACCTCTGTACTTTCCTTTTCCCTTTATTAGTTTCCTAACAAATTTTGCTTCAGTTTCATCTGAAGATTCTTCTTCATCAGATTCTTGTTTAGCTCTTATATTTTTTCGAGCTTGAAAAGCCACTTCTCTGTCTGAGGGCTTAGTTTGTCCTATTCTCATTTCATATGCTGTTAAAAAACCATGCATTTCATCCATACTAAAAAAATTTAAATCTTTAGCTTCTTCTATGGCGAAAACTTTAGCATCAAATCTTTTATGGAGAGTTCTTAGTACCTTTTTCACAACAACTGCATCTTCTATTTCCTCACCGAGTCCTCTAATAGCATTTATGATTCCATTTACTCTTAGCATATAGGCCTCTATGTTCTCATCATAATTCATCTTTAATGCTTCGAACTGGGCTCGATGTGTTTGCAGCTTGGCTTCCTTGATCTTACCATCTCCTTCATGAATGCTCTGCAGTTTGTCCCATATGTCTTTTGCCGATTTACAGCTCATGATCCTTATCAATTCACTGTCTACTAACCCACACATAATAGCATTCTTAGCTTTAGAGTTGTTCTCAAATTTTTTCTTCTTAGCCGCATCTGATGGAGGAGCAGAGGGTATTGTGTATCCATTTTCAACAGATTCCCAAATGTCATATCCCAATGCACACAGATATGTCTGCATCTTGAGTCTCCAAAAAGAGTAATTTGTTCCATCGAACAAAGGAGCTTTGTTGGAAGAAAATCCTTCACCATCGGCCATTGTGTATCTTCCAAGATCACCTTAGCTGATTAAGCTTGTTCGTAGCACTGCTCGATACCAATTGATATTCTCACAATGACACTAAGAGGGGGGGGTGAATCAGTGTAACTATTTAAAATTTGAATCTGCAACTTTTAATGCTTAAAAATGCAAGCTTAAAAATAGATATAGCAAGAACAACACAAGAGCATCACACAACACAAGATTTAACGAGGTTCACCGATTTGGCTACTCCTCAAAAATTGATTGTTTGGACTACAATCCAAATCTAGCCTTTGCAAGGATTCAATCTTTACAAATAGTTTACCAAAGACCCACCTGGAAGGAGCACCAACCCTTGATTTATCTGCTACAACAGATAGGAGCACCAACCCCTTTTACCAAGCACCAACTTGGATTTTTATTTTGAATAATAGTTTGACATAAAAATGCCTTCTCTTTTACAAGACCCTCACTGGTCTATTGCTCATTCAAATCAATCTCATATCTCATAGAAGCATAAAGAGAATTGTTAGAAACTCAATATCTTCTATTACAATCTAAAACCTCTCTTTTGATTTTTCAAGAATAATATTCAGGTTTCAGTTCTGTAGCTGTTATTCATACAACACTCTTACCCAACCATGCTTTTTGTTTTTCAAGATAAAACACGGTTGCAGTAACCTCTCTTACTGTGCCTTTTCGATTCTTTATACTCGGTTTACTCGAACGACTCTTTTCAAAACGGCTCTAATTTTCCCTCCAATTTTTTTCATGCATTTACGGCTAAGTTCAATCTGTCAAACCCTCTCTGACGTGCTCTGTCTTTTAGCCGCTTTCTTTCTGACTTATTCTGACATTCTTCTCTGCACATTCTGACAGCCTTTTCTGCGTATCTTGACAGCCTTTTTGCGTATCTCGGTGCTCTGTTATTCTTCTTTCTTCTCTTTTGAATTCTGTGCTACCTTTTACTTCTACACGCGACTATGATTTCTTGATATACGCAACCTGTTAATGAATTTCTCTATAATCATGATTCTCGGTATATCCACCCCTGTAACAGTTGTTCTGTCTTTAATGCTCTGTTCCGTAACTTCCCCTTGTAACTCCAGTTAACTTTTACATGGTTGGCTGCATGATTTTCCTCTGCGCTTTCCCCGACAACTGTCACTTGTAACTGCAGATCTGACTCCAGTTAACTCTTACGTAACTGGCTGCATGATTTTCCTTTGCGCTTTCCCCGACAACTGTCACTGTGCATGCTTCTCGGCTTTTACCCGCCAAACTGTTACCTATCGCGATATCGCGACATTTTTGCCCCTTTGACTCTTTCATGACAGTTGACCATGAAAACAAGACATGTCGTGATATCACGACATTCTTTGCCTTCTTGTTCTCTTTTTGGCATGCAACCGTGAAAACAGAACATGTCACGAAATCGCGATGCATTTTGCTGCCTCTAGCTCTTTTCTGTCTCCTACCCGCAAAAACTCTCCTTCGCTTGCACCCATGAAAATGGAACACATCATGAAATTGTGACACTTTTTGCTGTCGTACACTTTTCTCCGCATGCCTCAGCGAAATCGAAACATGTCACGAAATCATGACGTTTTTTTGCCTTAGCGATGTTCTTTGCCTTTCGCATCCGTACAACTCTATCTTCATGCTCTAGCGAAAACAATACATGTAGCGAAATCGCTACACCTTTTTGACTTAGCACTTTCTCTTTGCTTCGACCAGCGAAAATCTAACATGTAGCGAAATCGCTACAACTTTTCGACTTGGCACTTTTTCTTTGCTTCGGCCAGCGAAAATCTAACATGTAGCGAAATCGCTACAACTTTTCACCTTTGCTCTTCCTCTTTGCCTCAGCCCACGAAAGTCTAACATGTAGCGAAATCGCTACACCTTTTGCTCCTTGGCATCTAAACTCTGCTTCGGCCCACGAAACTTCAACATGTAGCGAAATCGCTACACTTTTGTTGCCGTACATTCTCTCTCCTCTTCGGGTCGTGAAAACCCGACGTGTCGCGATATCGCGACACTTTTTGCCCTTAGCGCTTTTCCTCCGAATCTATCACGAAATCGTGACACTTTTCATCCTTGGCGCTGCTTCTCCAAACTTGTCACAAAATCGTGACAGTTTTCATCCTTGGCGCTGCTTCTCCAAACTTGTCACGAAATCGCGACACTTTTCACCCTTGGCACTTCTTCTACGAATCTGTCGTGAAATCGCGACACTTTTCATCCTTGGCGCTTCTTCACCGAACTTGTCATGAAATCATGACACTTTTCATTGCCTGCGCCTTTACTTGAAACATGTCACGAAATCACGATAGTTTTTCAACTTTGCTTCTTTCCTTCCAGCATGTCACGAAATCACGACAGTTTTGGCTGCACCTTCTCTCTCCTCGGTTTTGTCGCGAAATCGTGACATTTTTGGCTCAACCTTCTCTCTCCTCAATTTTTTCGTGAAATCGTGACATTTTTGGCTGCGCCTTCTCTCTCCTCAGTTTTGTCGCGAAATCATGATAGAAAACATGTCGCGATATCGCGACAGTTTTCTTACTTGTCTTTTTCTCGCAAATTTTTGAATCTGGGCCACTTCTTTCTTCTTGGAAATTCACCGTACTTGTTCTGACTGACCTCTGAACTGCATCAACTGCATCAATCTGTCTGTGTTGACAACAATGACAATACTTTTGCTGCACCTTGCTCAACACCATGGGCACTCGATAATGATAGGAAGTTCCCAGAGGTGCTCGATGATGATAGGAAACACCCAAAGGTGCTTGGTGATGGTAGGAAGCACCCATAGATGCTCTATTATGGAAGGAATCACCTAGAGGCACTTGGAAAACTTGGTGGGGTACTCTAGGGACTGAAATAGAATCTACAGAAGCAGATATGGTTCATGCAAGGTGGGCTGTGGTGGATATGAATATTACAATGAACGATAGATGCTTAGATGCTTGAGAACTTAGGGCACAAGGGCTCAAGGAACTCAAGAAATATTAGACTTAAGGACTTCAAAAAATTAGGGATTGAGTCATCAAAATGAATCCTCTTTATAATCTCTCCTAGGGCACGTTAGGGTTTCAACAACACAATTTGTGTGGTCAAGATTAAAACATGACAGAGGGTGGAGATTAAATCTAGGCATGTGGCATGGATTAAGGCGGATGAATGAATAGGATTAAATCATGATGGATGGTTGGGATTAATTAATATAAATATATATATATTAAATTTATATATATTAAATATATATAAATATAAAATATAAAATATTATTATTTAAATATATATTAAAAAAAAAAATATATATATATATATATATATATATATATATATATATATATATATATATATATATATATATAATGGGTAAATGTGGCGGGAAGATATGGATGGATGACAAGTGGCTAGATTTTGGTGTCTACAATCCCTTTATTATCTTAGAATTTTTTCATGCAAATTATTTTAAATTTATTTTCAAATAATATAATTGCTATAGGATATATTGGTAAATTCTAGAAGATTTTGAGTTATAGTTTCCTTCCCATGGACTGATTTATAAACAAATCCTCATACTAATCCTATTAGTAGAGGTTAGGGAGGACCTCACAAATCATAGACCCTTTTTTCTCAAAGATAAGACAATCATTAGTAAATTTAATGAGTATTGGCCAAGGGCTTCATCTTTTAAAAATGGATTGATAGGAGTTGGAAGTCTCTAGGAGTGAATCTATCCATTCTTCCTAAAGGATTATTCCTATCAATTTTTTTTTTTCCATGGAGGAAAGAGATAGAATCCTAAAAGGATGTTATTGGTTTATGAAAAGAGCAAGACTCGTCCTTACCCATTGGTATGAAGGCTTTGCACCCAAAAACATAAATCTATCCCTAGTACCAGTTTGGGTTAGGATATATGGGTTACCCATTGAATTCTAGGAAATAGATACCTTCAAGGAAATATGAAACACTCTGGGATAATTTCTTGAGATTTTAGAAACTACAAAAGATCAATTCTTGGCTATTTATGCTCGGATATTGGTCATGATTGATATTAATAAACCTTTGCTAAAACCAATTATTCTTAAATATGGGGGTAAGTTGTGGAACCAAATAATGGATTATGAAAACATGTAGATGTCTTGAGGTGGGGCATATTGAGATATCATAGCCTAAGAAGATTCTAACATAAACATATATAGAAAAGCACAAAAGAAACTTACAAATGGATATGGACAAGGATGGTTTTCAACTTCCAAAAAATAGGTCTAGGTAGATGAAAGTAAATAAATAGTGGAGACCAATAAGTAAACATATTGGAAAAAATACCAATTCTTCCAAGGTTTTAGCCTATGAAGAAAAAGAAGACCAGAGATTAGAGGACACGGTGTAATAAGATTAAAATATGAACAAGGAATCATCTGCTCATTATGATCTTGATTTAGGGATGAGAATTCTTCTTGAACCTAAGGAATGTGTCTCATTAGATTTAGAATACTCTTTTAAAGTTCCATGCACCATTCAAGAGAAATAAAGTGGTAGATAAAACATAATGTTAGATGTTAATACCTCTACAATTAGCAAGGACATAATAGAAAGTGAGTAGGTAAATCAAAGACTTCCTTAGTAGATCTAGAAGAGGATAAATCTAATAAAACAAAAAGTTGTGAAAGAATATAGAGGAATAGAAAAATAAGACCTATTCCTGATATTGGCAAGTCAAAAAGAGAAAAATCTTCAAATTTCCAAGCGAGAGCCAAGGAAGCAAGAACAAACATCGAGAAAGGAACTTGAGAAAATTTGGTTGAAATTATATTTGATAAACAACAGACTGATATTGGTAATGCATGGGTGGGACCAACATCCCCTAATGAGATATGATTACCATCTCATGGAATATAAAGGGTGCTAATGCCCCCTCAAATAAAATGTGTATTAGGGAACTCTATTTAAGTAATAATCCTACTAGTCTTTATATCTAGGAGACTAAAATGACAAAGGAAGAAGTTTCCAAAACTATGAAAGCATTATGGAAAATATGTGGATTCAAAAGAATTGGCAAGGGGAATTCTAACATGTTGAAATTAAATTAGAACTTCCTATGAAACCATTCATAAAACTAGGCATTGGATAGCCTCATTAGTCACATGTTACTTTGTAGATATTTATTTCATCCATATCAATATTTATGGACCTACAAATCAGGTAGGAAGAATAAAATTTTGGAGTGGGACTGAAACCTTTATGAGAAGTAAAGAAGAAACATGATTCATGATCATAATATACTTTGATTCCATAACCAAGTTGGATGAAAATTTTGAGGGAATTAGGAAAATAACCCAAAGTATGAGAGATTTCTTAGATTTTATTCAAAACAATCATCTATGGGAGGTTGAGTTTGAAGAGGATAACTATACATAGACTAATACTCTCTAATAATTGGCTAGATGAATGCACTTATGCTAAAATTAATACCTTAACAAGGATTGGTTTAGATCACTAGCCAACAATAGTTAAAATGGTGGTAAGTAAATTAAAAAAAAGATCATATTTTAAATAGACGATCCTCAATTTGTTGATATGATAGAGCATACATGGAATTCTTTAGAAAATATTGGGATATATACACTTACAAAACAAATTAAATCAAGGACATGTAGATTAAAAGAATGGAACAAAAACACTTTCTTGAGAAGAAAGAACTAAAAGAGAAACTTTCCAATTTTCAAAAAGTTGAGCACAATAATCCAAGTTTGAAGGAAAATTATTTTCTTAGTGAACATCATAATATTTTGAGTAAGGAAGAGAAATTTTGAAGATTAAAATTGAGATAGACTTGGTAAAAAGGAGATAAAATCACAAAGTTTTTTCATAGGATGTAAATAGTACAAATATTAGCATCCAAAATTAGTAGAAAGGGTTTGGGTTGAAGACTAGAGCAAAATCATAAATAAGGTAAGGCTTTTTAACTAGAATATTATAGGATCAGAGGATATTGAAGTTCTTAATGATAAGATATTGAAATAAATATCTTCAGTTTTAACAAATGAAAACAATAGTCAAATGGATTGAGCTTATTACACTAGAATAAGCTCATTAAGCTCTTTTCTCTTTGATAAGGATCAATATTCATGTCTAGATGGACTCTCTACCGTTATAAAATATTACATTATTTGGTACTTATTAATAATTTTAGGAGTATGGTCTTCTTATTACTAAGTTTCAAGTGTCATAGTGTTAAGTGTGCATATAAATATAGCGTCAAGAGTCATGTACAAGTGGCAAGATGAGAAGACAATGGACATGTGAAGTTGTCATATGAAGAGCAATAGTCAAGTACTTGAAGAGTCATATTGTATGGCTATATTATGGAGGTAAAGCTCCATGTATTGTATCAAAGGATCTAGATATTGTATGAAATATTCAAGCTTTAATAATATTGCAGCTTGTATGTATACCTTTAATAAATTATACTGTAAGTGTTCTTCGTGTTATTGCATGAATTATTTTTGCCATTTTATATTCATATTTGATATTATCTTAAATGTTATTATTATTTATATTGGTCATATATATTTTAATTACTCTTATATTTGAATCTACTCAAAGATCTAGATCATTGGAACTAAGATATTTTGGCTTAAAAGCTAATAGTGGTATTAGAGCTACTTCGACTAGACTCTATTTCTAGCATTAGAGGATGACTTTTGTGTGAGAATATATATTAAGATTCACGTGACAAAAATGTAGACTCAAATTGCTACAAATTTTGAATTTGTAGATTGATTAATATATTTGATAAAGATCTCAATTATTATATGTTGAAGTCTTTCCACTCAGAAAAAAGAAAGTGAAGACCAGGAATCAGCTTGAAAATTGAGGGGATAAATCAAAAGTCACCCCAATTTTAGGATTCTCTCTAAATATAGAGAATCACATATTGAAAAAAATAGTGCTTTAAATTTTGGGTATATTTGATCCTGATTGGATCGCATGCATTGAAGACAACAAATATTAATAAGACTATAATAGTATTGAAGATCTTAGGCAAGAACTTGAGAAAGAAAGAAAAATATTAATAAGGAATTCAAGAAGTTTATCCTAAGAAAAAGAGAATTAGTAATAGCTTTTAGAGAATAAAAATAGAAGAAATAAAAGCTTCCAAAGAAGAAAAATAAAAGCAGTAATAGCTTTTACACAAAAGAAAAAGAGAAGCATCAATAGCTTCCAAAGAAAAGAGAACAGAAGTTTTAAAAGCTTCCAATAAAAATAAGAATAGAAGAGAAGCATTAAGAACTTCCAAAGGAAAGAAAAAGAAGAAAAAAAGTATTAAAGGCACATTTCAATGCCAAGTTTCTTGTCAACTAGAGATAGAGAACTAGACCAGATGAACTAGGCCAAATAAAGTAACATATTCTATGTATATCAATTGAGAGCCATTCACCATGCATATTAGTCAAGGCCATAGGAGAGTTTTAGCATGAGATACACACTATTGTTTTGAAGCATTTGGAAGCCAAAGAAACATCATTTTCCAGCATGCATCTGAGTGTCTTTTAAAATTTGAAGAGCACCATTATCTAGCATAATTAAGAGCACCATTTTGAAGATGTTGAGTTGAGGAGGATAGAAGGCTAGCTAGTAAATTTTAGTAGTAATGCTTGAGTAAACATTACATATTGGTGTAACTTTCCATAAGACCACAACGTTGATTAAGGAACACAGTATATGTCACTCAATTATAGTAGTGAATGCATCATAATTAGCATGTATTGTGGTCGATAAGGTGGAAAAAGGTAAGGTGAATTACCTTTATTTTTATTTTTATTTGTGCTAAAGTTTAAAAGTCCTAAGTGAAGATTAAAGAAGATTAAAAAAACTTAGGAACTTTAATTTATAAGTATGAGTTAATTTTTTTTTTTATTTCATAAGGAATAATATTTAGGTGGGAGTTATAAGGACTTCAACCTTATTGAAAATATATATTTAATTTGATATTTTCAATTAATATTTTGCAACTTATTTCAAAAATTTGATTTTAAAAAAGTTAAGAGTTTTTTATTAAATTTTGGAGAGATAGGTTTTCTACTCCAAAGAAGAAAATTTAAAATTAGTTTGAAATTTGAAGAATTTCTTAAAACTAGGGAGATAAAAGTTTTTCTATCTCAAATTAATCATGAATTACTGGTATATTGATTTAGAAGCAAGTAGGCATATGACAAGAAATAAACAATGGTTCAATATATTTCAAGAAAAATATGAAAAACTAGTTGTTATAGTAGATAATATGACTTATGAAGTCAAAGGAGTAGGAGATATTTTGATCAATTTATCAAATAAAAAAGGTATAATTAGTAATGTATTATATGTACCTAGATTAACTGCTAATATCCTTTTAGTATCTCAATTAATATATCAAAATTTAGTAGTTGAATTCAAAATTATCAACAATAAAAATATCTTATTTCTAAACAAGCAAAAGTTGTAGCTTCTAGGTCATACAAAAATAATCTATTTGCTCTAGGTACATTATCAAATGTAGCCATATCAATGAGCATTTCATAAATAAAATAACTATGGCATAAAAGACTAGGACATATAAGTGCATCCTCTTTAAATGAGATGAGTAAACATCAAATGGTTAAGGGTTTACCAAAACTAGCATGGGAATATATAGTATGTCTAGAATATCTTGTAGGAAAACATCATAGAATACCATTTGAAATAAGTAACTACAGAGCTCAAGAACCACTAAAGTTAATATATACAGATTTATGTGGTCCAATGAAATTTACTAGTCTTGGAGGACATAAATATTTTCAATTTTTTGTTGATGATTATTCTAGAATAATATGGGTGTATTTCATGAAACTTAAATCTGAAGCATTTAGTATCTTTAAAAAATTCAAGCAATTAGTAGAAAAATAAATAGGAAAATCAATCAAGAATATTTTTTCAGATAGAGGTGGTGAATTTGTATCAAAAGAATTTGATTATTTTTTAAAAACAAATGGCATTAAAAAATAACTTACTACAACATATACACCTCAGAATAATGGTATTGCAAAAAGGAGAAATCGGTCTATTATGGAAACAATTTTTTATATTTTAAAGGAAGCGTATCTTGATCATCAATATTCAATAGAAGCTATTAAAATAGTTGTGTACATATAGAATAAATCTCCTACAAAAATATTAAAAACTATTACGCCTAAAGAAGTATGGCCAGGACAAAAACCAATAGAAGAACAATTAAAATTATTGGATATAAAGAATATATGCATGTTCCAAAGCAAAGAAGGAAAAAAATAGATGATAAAACCACTTGTGGAATATTTCTCGGTTATAATGATGATTCAAATGGATGCAAAATAATTGATCCAATTAAAAAAATAATAATATAAGTAGAGATGTAATTTTTGATGAAGGAAACAAAAAATGTTATTAAAGATCAAAAGGTTGATACAAGATCAATTCTAATTTTTTTAAATGAAGAGAACTCTTCAAGTGAAAAAATGAAATCAGAAGAGTAAGATTCAGAAATCATATCAACATCTCAAAAGAATGAACCAAAATGGTACAAAGATACACTTAAAGACTCAAAACTAGAACAAATTCTAGATCTTACCAGTACAAGACCTCAAACATGTAGCTTAACAAGAATAAATACAAGACCAATGATTTCAATAATAAAACCTACAACTACACAAGTTGGTCTAATACTTCCAGAACGGAAGACAACTATGGATTTAGAATATGCAACATTAATAAAAAATAAAAAATGGAATAATTTTAATTTACCATAAGGAAATAAAGTGGTAGGATGTAAATGGATATATAAAATAAAATACAAGGCAGGTGGTACTCTTGACAAATACAAGATATAGTTAGTTACCAAAGGTTATACTCAGACAAAAGGAATAGATTATGAAGAAACCTTTGTACCAACAACAAAAATGACTACTATTTGAATAAGTTGAGCATTAGCAACACAATTTGGATGGAAACTTCATCAAATGGATGTAAAAAGTGTATTTCTCAATGGTGATCTTGAAGAAGTATTTATGTCCCAACTAGAGGGATTTGTGATCAAAGGACAAGAACAAAATGTTTTTAAGATAAACAAATATTTGTATGATCTAAAGCAAGCACTATTACAACACAATTTCAAAAGAAGTACATCAGATCCAAATTTTTATACAAAAAAGTTGGACTAGAAAAAACAATATCATAGTATATGTTGATGATATAGTAATCATGGGAGAAGTCTTATAAATGCAAAAGGGACTTGGAAAAGGATTTTGAAATGAAAATTTTAGATCTACTTCATTACTGTCTTGGTTTAGAAATTTGTCAAAATAAAAATGACATCACAATAATACAAACAAATCATGCAAAATCATTACTTGTAAAGTGCAAAATGGAAAATTGCAAATCTAAAGATACACCAATGGAACAAGGATTACATTTATCTAGATATGATGAAACATATCTAGTTTTTACCACTAGGTATTGACAATTAATTTAAAGTCTTCTATATATAACAAATAATAGACCAGATATTGTCTTTGTTATAAATTATCTTTCAAGATTTATTCAGGAACCCAGAGAAAGTCATTGAAAAACCATGAAAAGAATACTACAATATATCAACAAGACGATATAATGTGGACTAAAATACAAAAAAAATTATGAAAATATTTACCTACAAGGATATTCAAATTCATAGTATGGAAGATCTATAGATGACAAAAAATCTACATTAGGATATGTTTTCTATCTTGGGTCAAGACCTATTTCTTGGTACAGTAAGAAACAACATGTAGTAGCACTTTCATCAATAGAAGCAAAATATCATGTATCAAAAGATGTAGTATGTGAAGCACATTGGTTATAATACATATTTTCAGATATGAAAATCAAGAGAACTGCTATAGTAATAAATTATGATAATCAAGGAGTGCTTAAATCAATCAAAAATCCAATTATTCATGAAATAACAAAACACATTGAAGCTCAATATCATTTTATCAGAGATCATGTTTAGGATCATCACAATCAGCTAAAATATGTTTATATTAAATATCATACTGTAGATATTTTTACAAAAGCTCTTGGTCAAAAGAAATATCAAATATTTTAAAGTCGTCTATGTGCATCAAGAGTTATTCATACCAAATAATGTAATATAGGGGGGTGCAAGAAAATATTACATTTTTTGGTACTTACTAATAATTTTAGGAGTATAGTATTCTTAGGTAAGTATCTATGTGTAGGATGTGCACGTGTCAAGTTCCATAGTGTTAAGTGTGCATGTAAATAGAGAGTCAAGAGTCATGTATACAAGTGGCAAGATGAGAAGCCAAAGGACATGTGAGAGTTGTCATATGAAGAACAATAGTCAAGTACTTGAAGAGTCATCTTGTATGGCTATATTATGGGAGAAAAGCTTCATGTATTGTATCGAAGGATATAGATATTGTACAAAACATTTAAGATTTAATAATATTGCATCTTGTATGCATATATTTGATCAATTATACCTTCATTTTATATTTGTATTTGATATTATTTTGAATGTTATTATTATCTACATTGGTCATATAATATTTTAATTGCCCTTATATTTGAGTCTACTCAAAGATTCAGAATATTGGGACTAAGATAATTTGGCTTAAAAGCCAACATCTACAATATTCTATCGGCATAACTAGGAAATAGTGAAGGTTCTTTATTGGTGGTAGTGGAACAGTCTAGGGTAAAATAGTACATACCTTATAAAATAAATGCAACATATCTTACCTTGATTCCAAAAAATAAGGATGCAAAATTGCTTGATTCATTTAGGACCATAAGCCTATGTAATATGGCATATAAGATAATCTCCAAAGTAATGGCAAATCGGTTAAGACCACTATTAGGAAAAATTATTTTAGAAGAGCAAGGAGGATTTGTGAAAGGGAGACACATTCTATATGGGATCATAGTAGCTCATAAAGTAATGCATTCAACAAATTTTAGAAAAAAGAGCAATGATATTAAAACTTGATATGAATAAAGCTTATGATAGGGTTAAATGAGATTTTCTTTTTGTAGCATTAGAAAAGTTTAGATTTGGGAAGAAATGAGTTAGATGATTTAAAACTTGCATCTCTACAATATCATATTAAGTGTTGGTCAATGGGTTTGTAATATAATCATTCAAATCCAAGAGGGGTCTTAGACAAGGATATCCTCTATCATCATATCTATTCATTATTATGACAAAGGTATTAGGATGGAACTTGAATAAGACATACAAAAATGGGATAATAAGTAGACTTATGGCTAGTAACAAAATCAAAAATATCACCCATCAATAATTTGTATATGATACAACCCTTTTTAGGAGGGAAGGTAAAATGAGGCCAGAGCTTTGAATAACTTATTGAAAAAATATGAAAGAGTGTCAGGGCGGAAAGTTAATAGGAGAAAATTTAAAATTTACTTCCTAAACACTCAAATAGAATCAAAGTAGGGATATATAGGTTACTTCAAATGGAGGAGATAAATTTGCTAGCAACATATCTAGGGATGCCATTTTTTGAGGGGAGAATGAGGATAGAATTGTAGAATCCAATTATACATAAAGTTCAGAATAAACTACTACTATGGAAAGGTATATGGTTATTGTTAGCAAGAAAAGTACAACTAATTAAATCAATATTAAAGTACATTCCAACATATTATATGTCCTTATACATTATACCAAAATATGTAGAAATTTTTTTAATCTATATTATACAATCATTTTTATGGTTAGGATTACATGATAAAAGGAATTTTTCTTTGGTGAAATGAAGCAAGATGTGTGATGAATTGATGATAAAACTAGGGAAAGTCTTGGTTTAAGATTTTTATAGATAAAAACTTAGCTATAAGGGGGAAATTAATTTGGAGAATTTACAAAGAGATTCAAAGATAATGGGAATGAATTCTTCTAAGTATACTGAGTTTAATAACCCAAGCTTAATATTTATTACATTCTCACTACCCGATGGTTATGCACTATGGAATGGTTTAAAAAAATTAATTCATCTAGTGATTAAAGGTCTAATATGGGTGGTTGGAACTGGAGAAAAAAATTCTTTTTGGATGGATACTTGGTGTGATAAAGAACCAACCAATCTAGATCCAATTTTGAAACCATGGATGAGATTACTTCAAGATAAATATGGTGATAGGTTCCAAAAATTATGTACAAGGACTAGGAAGATACAAATGGAAAGAATATTTTTTTACAAGTATAGCGAACATTGTTGCTAGGAGGTAGTTGAGAAAAAAGATAATAATAGTGATTATTACAAGGGGAGATTGAAGGTATTGCGATCAAAATAATTAATCAACCATTAAACTAATATTGATTATTCATTGGATATAAATACAATGAACCTTGGCTAAAGATAGCCAAATATTAGCATAAAATAATATCCCCCTAATGTTGCTAACAACTAACTAATAGTGCTAACAACTAACAAGAAGATATTCGCTAAATAGAGATATTTAGCAAATTCACCTAGGATAGTAAATAATTACTAATCTACCTAGGAGTTTTTACTTATTACCAAATAAGGTAATAGTAATAGTTACTTTACCATAGTAACTCTAACATCCCCCTTATTACATTATTTGGGTAATGTATATAACTCCTCCCATATAGTGAAGGAGAGAAATGAGAGATGCTGGTATGTTGGCTCTTGATTGGGCTCTGGCTCATGGCTCTAGCTATAAGAGTATCTCTGGATGAGTACCTCTGGGTCTATCTCTAGATATTCCTACGAATCTACCTTTGGATCATTACCTCTGGATCTGCCTATAGGTCTATCTCTAGATCATTGCCTCTAGGACTACCACTCGGTCTATCACTGGATCTGCCACTAGGTCTACCACAGGTTTTACCTTTATTGTAAAATCCATAAAATATTTATTTCATCTTGGTCCATTGTGTGAGATCTATCCATCCACAATCGATATGAACCTTGTTGGCCATTTTCTCTTTGTACCAACAATTTGAAGAGGAGTGATTTGTACATCCACATGAGTTACAAGTATGTAGTTTCCAACACCTAGATGCTACATGTCTTGTTCTTCCACAATGATTTCAAAAATGCTTTGTAGAATTTTTTGGAGATTTAGATTTTTCAAACATGGTTTTACTGGTACTTGCTTAACCATCATAGCCAAGGACTTCTTTCTTTGGCTTAACATTTGGAATTATAGGAGTTTTAATTTCTTTCCCATGTTTACCTAATATTTCACCATTGAATCCCATTTTGTTCATGAGTTTGGATCCAATGCCTTTGGTGTGTTTTTCAAAACACCCAAGTTCTTCATCTTCATAAATGCTTTTAACAATATGGCATTTGTCACTATTGATGAGATTATGGAGCTCTTTTTGAGTATTTTTAGCTTTTAAGTCACTGGTGTCGCAAGCAAAATCTGCTCTTGTAATGAGATCACCTATGCTACAACTGATATCTACCATTGAAGGTAAGAGATCACTTGTATCACAACAAGCATTGGCCATAATGGGCTGAAGGTCACTTGTGTCACAACAAGAATTCACCACCATGGGTTGAAGGTCACTCGTGTCACAACAAGCATTGTCCACAATGGGCTTAATATCACTTGTGTCACAACAAGCATTGGCCACAATGGATTGAAGGTCACTTGTGTCACAACAAGCATCAACCATTAGGAGCATGACCTCGTATTTCTCATTGATTTCCATTTTATTTTTATGTTGGGCAATGTCAAGTGAAAAAAATGATATGTATATTGTCTGTACAATGCCAATAGGTATTAGAGAACCATTGTTCTAAAGGTATTCACAAGCTTTAGAATATCTGAGAATAGATTTTACACCACTACATAGTGTGAGAAATTGTCCATCCTCATAAAAATCCATTCCTTCCAACCCTGTTGGAAAGTAAGGACCTTTAACTGATTTGGATTTTTCATCAGTTTGTTTTGGGGTATTTTTCTTCTTTGATCTGCCCATTTTCTTAAGGTGTTGGTCTCTGCCGAACATGTACCTTTTACAATAGAATTTTATAAGAATTTTGACTAAGGTGTTGGTCGTTGCTGAAAATGCACCCTTACAAGTCTTCCCCCCATTTTTACAAAATATTCTTTGATGGAATTTTACAAGAAGTTTGACTAAGGTGTCGGTTGCTATCAAAAATGCACCCTTACAAGTCTTCCTCCTTTGTTGCAAAATATTCTTTGAAGGAATTTTTCAAGAAGTTTGACTAAGGTGTCGATCTCTGCCAAAAATGCACCCTTACTAGTCTTCCCCTTTTTTTGCAAAATATTTTGTGAGGTAGGAAAGAAAATTTTACCCCCCCTAAGTGCAAAAAATTGCAACTTATGAAACCTTGAAAGGTTTTTACAAAGATTGCCTCCTAGGCAAATTTCAAAAATTTCACCAAAAAAATCCCCCCTTTATTACAAGTACTTCAAGAAAAATATTTGTTGTTATGAAGCCTAAAAATAGGTTTATAATGTTGCTTCTGAGGTTTACACAGCTGTTCCCTTTAGGTAATTTCTGAATTATTTTCCCCTTTAGTGCAAAAGATACAAAACTTTGTCTCCTAGGCAAATTATCAAAAAGTTTCACCAAAAATTCCCCCTTATTGCAAGTACTTCAAGCAAAATATTTGCTATTATGAAGCCTAAAAAGAGTTATAATTTGATGCTTCTGCCTTTCTGATTGCCTTTGATCAATGTTTTGTGTTTCACTTTTAGTGCAAAAGATGTTGTACAAACCTTTGCCTCTTAGGTAAATTATCAAAAAGTTCACCAAAAAATCCCCCCTTATTGCAAGTACTTCAAGCAAAAAATTTGTTGTTATGAAGCCTAAAAGAAAAGGTACAATTTGATGACTTCTTCCTTTCTGATTGCATTTACAAGTATTATCTCCCTTTTCACAAAATATGTTTTGAAGGAAGAAAATAATTATTCCCCCCTTAGTGCAAATAATTGCTACTATGAAGGTTTCCTTATTTCACCAAATTGGTCTCTCTTTCGATATACCCAAATGAGTACTGAAAGAGAATTCACTCAAATTGATATTTAATGGCACCTGCCTAAAAATCCTTCTGAATAAAGATGATCAGTTGGAGGAATTTGAGCCAAACAAGAAGAGTGAATTTTAGGTTTTATGGAGTGAAAATAAAAAATAAAAAATTGGCTTTATCTGTGCAATAAATTACACAAATGGGTGTAAAATTTGGGGTCTTACTTTGTGCTTTTGATTTTAACTTAAGATGTAATTGCAAAAACAAGAATTTAAATGCAATAAACCATCAAAAGTGCCCTCAAATTTTTAACACTTAGGTGTCGGATTCCACCGAAAATGCACCTAATTTATAATGCCAATTTTAGAAAGTTGTTGAATACCATCGAGAATGCACCTTATTACAATTTCCCCTTGTGTTACAATTTTACAAAGACTTCGACAAAAACAATTACCCGCCTTTTTATGTTGCAAAATAAACAAGTTTCAATGCTTCAACCTTTTGATTTTCATAATTTTCCCTTTCCTTGTGTTATAATTTTGCAAAGAGAATACACTTTTGTCCCCCCTTTTGTTTGCAAAAGAAACAAGGTTTTGAAAAATTTAGATCTTCAAGGTGATGAGATCCTTCTCCAATTTGCAAAAAAAATGAATGTGCAATATTTTTGTGTTATATCCCAAGGTTTGAGAAAACAAAATGCACAAGTTTACTTTGTGTTTGCAATATGAAACTTAAAATCAATGAGTTTCAAAAATAATTTAATAAAAGCTTTTAAAATCAATAATTAAGTTTTAACAAAATAATTGATTAAAAAAAAACTTAAAATTAAAAAATTATTATTGAAATAATTGATAAATGCAAAAAAAAAAAATATTATTTTTTTGTTTTTACCTTCTCCACATTTCTTTTTACCAAAAAAATTGGTTATGTGGTGCGGGTGGGTATTGAACCTGTGTCAGGCATGAGCTAACGCCTTAGCAGTGGCCGACTTACTGTCCCAGCTGCCGCTAAGGATGAGTACTGAAGAGCACAAAGTGCTCTTTACCTCCTCACGACGATTAAAAGCTTCAAAAAAATTTAAAAATTTTATCCCACATGTAGTGGGCATGGGACTTTGAAGCAGTATAAAAATAACATACTGCAGTGTATATATCGTTTACCTTCAGGAAATCAGATAGCACCCTTTTTATCGATCATAACAACCAATCAAACCCTTCCAAGTCAACGTTGAGTTGGATGAATGGAGAACTGCCACATCAGTAACCTATCATAGATCACCATGTGTACGTGCCATGTCAGCTTGCTTCACATGTGCCACGTCATATACCTTATCAAATGTCACCACGTGTCCCTCAGGATCCATGCTCGGGGGTACGCGCAGATGGGTTCTATTGACAATCAGATTGCACGTGTGTTAGGCGATATCAGTTTTGATGTGGAAGGAGCTGTCAGTGGTTTTTGTGAGGAGAACCATGCAGATCCAGTCCACAGTTGTGGGTTTTCGTGCCAAGGAGGGTCCGTCGCTGTCAGTGAGCGGCCAATGATTTCACTGTTCTATCAGTAGGTTTTAGTGCATTCTGATAGGTGGGCAGATATCTAGAGTTTAGAATCTAACATCACACCAGATTTAGTGCCTATCGAAGGTTTGATCTGGCAGTGTGTGAGATTCTGCACTGTCAGGAAATCTTCGACCTAGTAGGTTTTAAAATCAGTGCCCGATCATGCAATCTATTCATAGCTCATCGTATCATGATGTCAGAAGCCGGTGCATGAGATTTTACACTAGTTTTTCCATACCTTCAAAGGATATTCACCGGCCAACATGTGAGTTTCCGCACCATGAGAGTTCCAACCATTAGATCACATGAAATTCTAAGCCAGATTCAAATGCCCAAAAAAAATTGAGCAAGATGCCCACCTTGATTTCTATGTCGAGTCTCCAAATATCTCTAAGAAATTTTATGCCAAGGAATTGTTGCCTCGATATGCGTCTAAGGTAGCTACATCAAGAGGGGGTCCCATCTTAGAAATTGTATCCCGTTGGGTCTATCAGTAATGTTGCCTCAAAATGTGTACTCACAGGTTCAAGTCAGAGAATGCTCTGATACCAATGAAGGTATTGCAATCAAATTTATTAATAAACCATTAACCTAATATTTATTATTCATTGGATATAAATACAATGAACCTTGGCTAAAGATAGCCAAAATTAGCATAAAATAATATCCCCCTAATGTTGCTAACAACTAATTAATAGTGCTAACAACTAACAAGAAGATATTCGCTTAAGAGATATTTAGCGAATTCACCTAGGATAGAAAATAATTACTAATCTACCTAGGACTTTTTACTTATTACCAAATAAGGTAATAGTAATAGTTACTTTACCATAGTAACTCTAACACAGATGAGGATAAGCCAATTTGGTAGTTGAAAAAACTTAGGAGAATGCACAACAAGTAGATATAATGTAAAGCACCAACAAAATAGGAATACCACAAGAATGTGGAGAGATATTTGGGATAGCTCAAGCATTCCAAAATTCAAAATTTTTGTAGGGCTAATAGATCATAGGAAAATTTTATCCTGGTATAACCCAGTGAAAAGAGCTTTTTATTGTTAGCTTTTGATAATGTTTAATATGTAAAATAACCACAAGATGTAAAGTAGAAAGAATAAAATAATAGACTTTTGCAATAACTCTGAAATATGTTATTAATAGAAACTCATGAAAATATGGAACTACTCTACTAATGCATGCTATGAGCAATGCACCTTCAATACCCATTACAATACTTTGTCACACATATATAACAATATGTGACTCTTCATATGGTGCACTCTTGACCTTCACACTTCTAGACTATTCAGCTCCCTATTCTATGGACTCATGTACACATGGACTAATGTGCACATTTACATTATTGAATATTATGCACACTTGTGCATTTATTACATTACATAAAGTAAAGCCTAATCTAAGACATGTACCAAATAATGTAATATACTCCAACACCCCCCATATTACATTATTTGGTTATTGAAGACTTTAGTCTTCAATATGGTTCTTCAATATGATTCGTCAATCTATGATTGATTCCTGAATTTTCATGAAGTGATTCTTGCTTTACCTTTTTGAGGTATCCTCGTATGTTCCTCCTTCTCTTCCTTTTATTTTGTATCTTCTTTGATGACATATTCTCTTTCTTGACCTAGCCTTTTTCTTGCTCCTACATTGATGTTAATGATTCTTCTTCAACATGATAAGTTTGTAAATCATAGTAATATTGACTTGGATTTGAACAATCTTCCTTGAGATTATTATATGGGATATTTCCTTCTCTCTATATCTTTCTTTGAAAGAGTTCAAAAGTAATTAATGACAGATACATCATTAGACATTCTCCTATACTAAATACTATGATGTCTTGAGATTCCCAATAGGATTTAAAGAGTTTTTCATGAAGATACTCTATAAAGGAAATAAATTCCCTTTCCTTAGCTTCTTTGAGAAATGAACTTAGTCTTTCCTTTAGAACACTGAATTAATGAGCTCCATCAATATTGGGTATTAACCCATGTGCATAAAATATGAATGCATGTAGCATTTCTTCACTATTCTCATTAAATACCTTCTTGACTATTTCATCCATAGTTCTTGAGTAGAATTACTTAGTCTCTTTAAAGTTTTCTCTAGAGTTGAATTCTTTATAGCTCCCAAATAGTAGACAAGAAACAATGTAATTTCAAGAATTCTATCTTAGTCACAAAAATATAAACTCTAAATTTCTTAATTCTATGTTGATGTTGAATACCTTATATCTCCAAACTTAGAAATTTAGATAAATTATATTTGCAATTCTATAAGTCTAATTTGATGTAGAAACCCTTATTACTCCCTCTTTAATTAAATTGCAAATATCCTAAAATTGTTTTGTAACTTCAAATGATTTAAATTACAAAACCTTGCAAATGCTTCTTTAATATCTTCCTTCCAAAATTTAATCTTCAATAATATATGTCTAAGGTTAAGTATTAGATTCCTTCTCTTCAAAATAATACTTTCAACCTTACATATCCTTTTATCTCTTCTAATTCAATATTATGTGCAAATTTAATAAAGTGAAGTACCCCCACTTTGAAACTGGTGATTCGCAAGTCAACTTGACCTCCTTTTGAATCTTCTCATCTCCACATACGTTGATGAACATTGCTTGTAGACTTTAGGTGAACATTGAACTCTTTGTAGTATTGCTTTCCTCCTCTCTAGCTTCAACATGTTATCCACCTTAATTATCACTGCAAAAAGTTTCAATCTCCATGTTGGTGTCTTGGTATTCTATCTCAATCCTACCAACTATTCCCTTTCTATCTCTATGCCCAATCGAACAATCTACACTCTATTCTACATCCAATAGAACAACCTACACTCTATTCTGCACCCAATCAAACAATCTGCACTCTGCATTCTTTTTTTGTTATTTCCTTGCTTCTTAATTCTTGAAACCTTAAAGGAACGTTACCTTGAATTTGTGAAAAAATATCTTAAACTTCTGGTTTAAGCTTACCACTTGGCTCATCGAGCACTAGACCTTTCATGTTCTACCTTGTATGTGCCACTTGGAACTCAATCTCTTCCGCTTTGCTTGCAAGACATTTCCTTTCCTATTGGATGGTATTATGATAATGGGCATTACTTGTAATGCTTCCTTGATGCTTATCCAATATTTAACAACGTGGTGCATGCATGCAAAACAATATTTCTCTAATTTATTTCATTCCTTGTCTTAATACGTTTGTCTCAACGTATTCATGCACTCACTTCTCACAGTAGTAAGCTTTTACTTCAAGGATGGATGTCTACTTTTCTTTGATGCTTTCAATGGTGTCTACGTCTCTTAAATGGTGTGGAGCTTCTATCCACATCTATTCAATGGTATAAATTTTGATCACTTTCCCTCCTTAGAGCAATGGTAACACTCCTTTTGAGTGGTGGTTCCTCTTGCTATTTTGAGCGGTGATTCTTATTCTACGATGATGCCTTCTCTCGATGCCTCTCAATGCTTGTTCTTGTCCAATATTCTTATCACATCCTAGTGTCTTTAGACACTTAGAATTTTTTCCAAACTTTTAACCCTTGTTCGGCTTTCACTTAGCTTAATCTATTTCTTTCACTTTACTTCAGTAAATCTGCATTGCTTAAAGACTATAACATAGCATCCATTAACAATACTATGCAATTCTTATTTTTTCTTTATTTTGCTACTTTATCTTTGTAGATCTTAAGGTGTAAATACTACTAAAATATTGGTTTAAATATCTCCTTTAAGTTCTTAAATTTTAGATTCCAACTAATTCAATGTAGATCACAAATAATAATATGATGCTTCTTAAAACTTGATGTAATGTTCAAATAATAAACTTGTATTGCACCAAATATTATAACTTGTATTGCATACCTGTGTGTTCTCTTTTAACTAGTATCTTTGGTGAAGTGGTTTACCCCTTAATGTAATCTAAATTTTTTAAGCTTTGTATCTTCACAAAATTTTATCAAATTTGCAGCTCTAATTTCTGCCCAAATTTCTCCTTTCTTATTGCTAAACAACACTTCATAAAAATATCCCAAAAATCTCCAAATATGCATCTCTCTATATCCCTCAAATGTTGTCCACAAAATATATTTTTTTGGCTTTGACTCTATTCTGAATTTGTCTTCATAAATACTGAAACTAGTAGCTATTAATGCTGCCCCAAATGGTGTTCATAAACCTACAACTCTACAGTCACCTCCTTCCTTCTTTTGTTGGCTTAAACCTGTAATGAGAGTCTCTGGAATGTTGTATTTTGTTGTTGTCTAGACACCTTCAATATCCTATCCATGGATACTCCAAAATCTATCCAAAACTTCTCCAAACTGTAGCTCTAGGCTTACTTCAATATGCTCTCCTGTAACCCTCAACCTTCAAAACTCTGTGGCTATCCTCAGATTTCCCAAAACCTTAGGTTCTTCAATATTCTATTCTCATGCAATCTCCTTGTCTAATTCTAACTTCAAAAATGATCTTCAACTCTGTCTCCTTTCTCAATAATCTAAATGTCTTGAGATCTTTAAATCCTTCCTCCAAAATTTGACAAAATTCTTGCCAAACACTTCTTTCTATTGGGCTTGTTGTCAGATGGTGACAATTGTCCAAAATCAGAAACTTATCCTTACTCGCAATGTATTGTTATGAACTTTCTTCAAATCTCCTCCACTGGTAACTTTTTCAATAAAGTTACTCCCCTCTACTTGCAATATCCTGCTTCTCACTTTCTCCAAGATACCTTCAATGGCCGCTTCTCCAAATCTACAACAAGGCTTTCTCTAGATTTCTTCTTCTTCTTCTCTGAAATCTCTTGAGACCACTTCTCTTGGGTCTTCTACTTCTGCAACTCTTCAACTCCTCTCTACAACTCTTCAACTTCTCTTCTTGAATATCTACTAAAACTTTTTCTTGGTTTCCTCAATCTCCCAACTATAGGAATTTTGCAATGAGATCTCTCAACTAGATCTCCAAAGTCTACTACACCCAATATCCTAAATCTTCAAAATATTTTTCTCTTCGAATCTGCAATAGGATCTATTATTAGATCTTTATCTCCAATCTCCAATCTGTAATGAGAATCTTCTACATGGGTCTCTTAAATCTGCAATATTCTATCGTCCAAAACTATAAGGTCTTTAATTTGACCTCTTTCAGGTCTCTTCAACTTCTCCAATCTGCAACTATCTTAAATCTGCAATCTTCTTATGGGGACTTCCTTCTCGAGTCTCCTCAATATTCAATCTCCAATAGGGTCTTTTCTTAGACCTCTTCAATATCAAGTTTTTTGCAACAAAGAATTAATTCTTGCATGAGGAAAGCACATAGACTTTCTCGCAATAAAGACAAAATTCTTCTCTATTCGTTGTAGGAAGCTTCTCAAATTTTGGGTGTTAATTTTTTGCAACTAGAAACTTATATAGTAGTACCAAATATGTTAGAATTTCTAAAATTCTAAAATAAATAAACTTCACTAGTTATCCTCAAAACTAGTGGAATGAATTTTGTGTCGATTCCTAGTCTTCACAATCTTGTGGAAAGACTCTAGCCAATCTACAATTTGCAGTCTCCTTCAATCTCCCAACTTCTCTAATAGGACCTCCTTCTTGGGTCTCTTAATCTCCACAATATGAAGGTTTGAATTCAAGACCTAAAATCTCCTTCTATTTTGAATTTGTTATTGGAATAGAAATTCTCCAATATTCTCTAGTTTCACCTTCCAAATATAATCTCCTCACCTTCATTGGTTTCTCCTCTACAACTTCAAAAAACTCTACAAGTCCAAACCTTGCAATAGCTCTCCCTATCTCCTATCAAAGTCCCTTGTGGATCTGATACCACTATTAGATTTTGATAATGTTTAATATGTAAAATAACCACAAGATGTAAAGTAGAAAGAATAAAATAACAGACTTCTACAATAACTCTGAAATATGCTATTAATAGAAACTCGTAAAAATATGAAACTATTCTACTAATGCATGCTATGAGCAATGCATCTTAAATACCCATTACAATACTTTGTCACACATATAATAGTATGTGACTCTTCATATGGTGCACTCTTGACCTTCACACTTCTAGACTATTTAGCTCCCTATTATATGGACTCATGTACACATGGACTAATGTGCACATTTACATTATTGAATATTATGCACACTTGTGCATTTATTACATTACATAAAGTAAAGCCTAATCTAAGACATGTACAAAATAATGTAATATACTCCAACATGTATGGCCCCTTGTAATGTGTTCTATGTAAAAAGGAGGAGGAGGATATTGACCATCTCTTAGGATATTGTTCTATAGTTTTAGAACTATGGAAATGCATTCTTAATACGTTTGTTAAATGCATGGAAGAATTGAATAATGATTAAAGCAATGGTAGAGCACTTTTAAAAGTAAGGTGTTATAGATAATCTCATATACATCAAAAGATACAATTATTTGGGTTGTATGGTTAGAAAGGAACAAAATAATATTTAAAGGAAAGGAAATAAATCTAGAGGTAATGAAAAGGAAGATTTGTTTAGCCAATAGAGGAGCCCAAACCAATCCTAGAAACTCACCCAATCCCTAATCTTGAAGTAGAGAGCCTTGATAGATGGAGTCAATTCATAAAATGAAATTATGTTGGGTACAAGAGAAACAAAAGGAAAGCAAATAATATAAAGTGGAAACCATCAAAAGTGAAGTTAGTCAAATTAAATTTTGATGGATCATCTAAAGAAAATACAAGACCAATAGGAGGAGGAATAATTAGAAATAATAGAGGTGAGATTTTATCATATTACTCTTTCAATAGTGGATTGAAGACAAATAATGAAACTGAGGCTTAGGTGGCTTTGGAATGATTGAAAATATTTAGACAAATAAAATAGAAAAGAGTTTGGATGGAAGGCGATTCATTAATAGTAATAAATTCAATTTTGAGAAAAGCAAAGACTTCATGGAACATACAAGATATCATTATGGAAATACAAGACCTTGCTATAGAGTTTGAAGAAATTAGGTTTACATATACGTTAAGGAAAGGGAACAAATGTGTAGATAGGCTAGCCAATAGAGGGATTTAAATAGAGGATCATGAAGTTAAATTATCTTTTCATGGTTAGAGGAAGTAGTAAGTTTCGCTAAATCTAACAAGAAAATAATGATTGTTTTACAATTAATGATTAAGATTTATTGTAATGTTTTTCATTGGTAAAATTTACTATATTTTATAATATTAATCTATTTTCATATAAACTATTTATTATAGTTATTGTGGTTGCACTTATCCTTAAGGAAGGAAACAAACAATCCAGATCCAATAAAGCAGACTATGATAGAGAAAAGTTTTGGAAATAGTACTCTACTAAGACGTAGTGTGTAGATAGTAGAGGTGGATTTTGGTATTGTGAAGGTTGTAAAAAAAATCAAGAAGGATGCTAAATATTGGAATATTTGTATTTATAAAGAAAATTTAAGATCCAAACAATCAAAATCAAGAATTTAGACTTATTATGAAAATAAAAGTAGGTATCTAGCTGTAACAATTCAATTGAGATGAGAATTGAATTTGTTTGTAGTCTATCAAGTTCTAAACGAGATAGTTGTGATTTGTCAAGGGTGGGGGACCCAAGTACAACCCCTTTTTCTCTAGTCATATAAATATTTCATTAGGTAATGTTTCTTAATGTTGTAAACACATGAAAATATTTTAATTTTTTAAGTAATAAAGATATTTAAAAACCACAATACTTATTATGGTATCGAATTAACAATATTATGATTAAACATAGGTGATTCTTTTTTCAATTTATAAAATATTTTGTTTGAATAATTTTATAGCTTTTTAATGTTAAAAAATAAATATTATTCATACTTTAAGAAATTATATATAATTAAATAATTACAATTGAAAATTTCATCTCATGTAAAAACACAATACATTTACTTTTAATTGGTCATTAACTATTATAACTAAAAATCACACACACACACACACACACACACACACACATAATATATATATATATATATATATATATATATATATATATATATATATATATATATATATATATAGATAGATAGATAGATAGATAGATAGATAGATAGATAGATATAAATTATATTTGTATCTAAGTTTAGTTAACAATTATCCAGATGATTTTCATAGATAAGGATCAAGTTCAAGCTTTGGTGAACATAGAGGCACTTTGTGTACAAGTCATACATGTTTAACCCCAAGTGAGTTGTCCTTGCCTCTATATAAACTTAAATTTGTGTTAATCCATTAAATAGACTTTGTGGTAGCAAGTGGAAATGAGCCTTACTTTAAATTCCTTACTTCAGATATCTAAGAAAATTTAAAGAATGAATAATAGTTTGATATTAATAAAAATACTCATTTAATAAAGCCTTAATTGAACGTAAGGATGTTATAGCTAGGGAAAGTGATTTTTTTCTTAAATATATCATAATTCCTATCCTAGTGGGAGATGATTTACCAAAATTGATTATCAAGAATGACATGATCAAACATTAAATGATGGTTCTTAAAAGAAAAGTGTTACTATGTAAGTTCAATGAATATTAGTCAAGATTTTAAGATTAAAATATGGATTGAAAGGAAGAATCTATTGAATTCACATTGTTCAACGATTTTATTTTGAAAGAAATTTGTATCTTCATATTATCCAATTTAGAAGTTAGTTAAAATATAATCCATGACAACCCATGGTTTATGGGGAGGGTTGGTTTGTATTTAAGACCATTGAGTGGATTGTTTTTGTAGATATGAAAATTTTGGAAGGCTTCTAGTATGGATCATTTTTTTTGAATTTAGTATCAACTTATCAATAAGGAGGTTTTAAAAAAAAGGTAAAAATCTAGAGAAGTGCATCCAAGAGGCATAGAATTTTAAGGAATGAAACTTAGATGTGTAGAGGTGGATATATAATACCATGGATATTCAATACCTTTTCCAAAATCTATTGTGATTAAATTTGAATCAAGACAATAGGTTCAAAATGTGGACCATGAAAATATTGTATTTTAATGTTTCTTATGCCATGAGACCAGACACATAGGAAGAGAAAACAAAATGAAAATCATCAAGGAAAGAGGTAGAAGATTTTGGCTATGAGATAACCCTAGAGTTTAATCAAGGGGATCATAATATAGTAGAAGATGACTCGAATTAAGGATTTTCAATTCTAAATAAATGAGAAAGGTATACATTGCAATAAGGAATTACATCATCTATATATCATCAAATTGGAATATGAAATTCATAAAATAATTATTGAGGATATTATTGTACTTAGACTTAATTATAAGCCTAAGATATTATTTCTTATTTCTTGCATTGTATTATGTGAGGCATAGTATGCCCACGTTGGATATGTTTTGGTTAGTTGTTAGGATGCATGGTTATGTTGTTAGAGATCTCCTTGTCTTCTAGTAGTTTGTTGGTTTATTTGCATCCATGTGGTTACAGTTGGTTATCCCTGCTTAGCATGTTGTTGCAGGTTGTTATAACCCTCGTAACCTCCTTGATTCCCTTTCATGTATTATATATTCAGTATGCATAATGGAAATCCTAGCTTCACATTTTTTAGTTCTACATCATTGGTAATTAAATCCACAGGATAGTTTGAGCAAGAAGAGAGGCAAGTTGCCAACTTCACTGCATCAAATCCTAGGCTAGTTGTTGCAATAAATTGGCTTGGGCTAGGCTATAGCATACGTTTTTGAAGCTCCTAAGGTGGCAGAGGGTGAAAATTACCCCTGCACAGAATACCCCTGAGAGAAGCATCAAAGGGTAACATGATTGTTTTGTGTAGGCAAGAAGAATTTATCTTGTTTGGAGATTAAATACAAGAATAGAGGATTTAATATTGGTTATTTTAAGATCAATCGCACCAAGATTGATATCAATTTGTGGCCAAAAGGATACATCTACACTCCTTGCCGAGGGAACACCTGGACTATAAAAGAAGAGGATTTTTCACTTGTTTTGTAGGATTGTGTATGCTTAAAGGATAAAAAAGACTTCATCGGGTGTCTTTTGGAGTAATTTATCCCCTATCCCTTTGTTTTTCCTCCCTCCTCCCTGAACTGGTCGACCATTTTACCGATCGGCCACCCTAACTGATTGACCAAGGTTTGGGCAATCCATACCCTCCCTCTTCCATTTCCTTATCCCTCCACCTCCCCTTATCCCTCCACCACCCTCCTCTCCCCTTCTTACTTCCTGTCTCTGTCCCTTTTTGAGTTCTACATCAATAATAATTATTCAAATTTATAGAAGACATAAATTTAAATAATTATATTTTAAGAGTTTTTATTATTCCTATCAATGCTTGAGTTGTCAACATGAGAATATACTGCAAATTCTTATATTACCTCCATATTGGTATGCTTTAATGTAAATTCTCATTATTTAGAATATACATAGTAGATAAACAAAAACAATAAATCTAATAGAATAAAGACAAAAAATGGAAGAAATTATAGAAAGCTTTGGTGAAGTCTAAGCTAAACCATAAGCTACTTTAAACTTGTTCCTATCATTGAATTTCAACCATAATCCTTGATATACAAATAAAATATTTAATATAACAAGTAAAAATAATATGAATATTATAAGAAAAAAAATAAATTTACCTCCAATAGATTCAAAATTGCTCTTATTATTTTTTTAACCATATACTACATATACAACAAATAAGAATATTCAATATAACTATTAAGCACAAAGTGTATTGTGCTTAGAAAAATAAATATGCATACAATGTAATAGTTACCTAAAACATGTTTTTCCAATAGTCTATTTTCTTAGTGCCTTGAATATTTAGTAAAATTTTAACACACTATGAAAATTATAAAGATATTGTGTTTGTGTAAAACATTTAAATATAATTTAAATTTTTTATTCCCTCTTAATCAAAATTTGAAAATTTGTGTTCCCTTCTAATCAATTGATTTTTTAGTTTCAAGGTGTAAAGTGATTCTAAGTTGTCTCTATAATGATGTTGTATGACATCGTCATGGAGTCATTTTAGCATTATTGCAGAGTTGCCCTAATGTCACATAACCTTAATTAAAATTATTTTAATGTGTTGCATCATGATGGTTCTACAATTGGGCCAACCTAGCACTAAACATGTGTAACATCATCATGGTTCCATTCAATGTTATCTTGGTGATACAATTGCACAAAATATTTGATCCTATTACAAAAATAAATTAGGTAAGTGGTTCTAGCCCAATACAAATGAAAAAGCTATAACATGAAAATATAAAATTGAAAGGACTAAAATCTAAATTAATACAATAGATTTAATATATAAGGCAAAGTGAAAATTTCTCACTAAAATTAACTTTGACTTGAACTGGAAATAAACATATCATGTTCACATATATTGCATTTTCTTATTTTCATTTTTTGTTATCTAAACATTTAGTACTAGTTTTAGAGTTGCTTGATTACATGAAAGATTGAAATCACATAAATAGTTTATCATACAAATAGTATTGATAATACAAATAAAGTAGTAGTAGTAGTAGTGCTAAATGAAAACATGCATAAAAATTATAATAAGGAAATAATGGTTATGCCTTATATAACAAAACAAATTGTAAACTTACGCAAATCAATCAACAAAAATCCATATTTTTTAGTATAATCAAAACCAATAGTTATCTCTAAGATGAACAAAGGAAAATCTAATTAATGGTGAAGAAATCAATATCCATATACAAATTATTGATGTAAGTCCATGCCACTTAGAGAGGCCATAGTTTTTTTTGAATATAGATGACAATAAAGAAGGAATACATAAATGCTAATGAATTGTAGCATATCTCTTTCTATTTATAAAATTCTAAACTTATAACACTAACTCTAATGCTTAAGGACCAACACAATACTAACATATGAGACAAAGGTAATCAAATAAATGATAGCATATGTGGTTATATTAGGTTTAACTAAGAAGGTGATCCATCAATGACTATATATGCTTGAGTACATTGATAATATTTTATTAAAAATAAATATTATGTTAGGTATCCTCTAAGATGACAAGAACCTTAATTTTACTACCTCATGAATATGATCTCTTAGAATATCTGTGACCTAGAGAATCAAAATAATAAGTCTATGATTGTTGTCACCTATGGTCCATTAAATAACCTCTTCTTGTAAAAACCCAAATCAACTTGGTTATTTTGTGTCATTATTTTGTTATTGGCCATTTAGATGAATCTAACAATGTTGCCACATTAATAACATTGGTATTTTCTTCTCTTTCATGCTAGATTAAAGTCCAAATATTGCACACATAATTGTTTGAATTCTACTAGATAGCTTAGTAAAATATTTAGAATAGTCAATACTTATGTATCAAATGACATAACTAAAATAGAGCTCATATTTTTAGCAATGTGATCCAATGACATTAGCTCAATTTATTATATTCCTTAAATTTTAAAAAGAAGACTGAAGTTCGAATCTTGCCAAAGGATACATGCTTAAATAGACAAGTTGTAATACGACTATGTGGTGATGATGTAATATAGGTGGGGCCAATTTCAAACCGAATTTACATACATACATACATACATACATACATATATATATAGCAATGTGTAGTTAGATGAGATTTCAAACAATTATTACCTTCTCAAGGGTAATTTTAACACAGTAAAATGACTTGAATATAAAGAAAATGATTTTATTATATGGTGATATACTAGGAAGATGGAATATTTATATTGTTAATGGAACTTAACCTATTTGGCCCTAACCATTGCTAGTAATATAACATCTAATTTTAATGGTTTACTTGGTCAAATATCTATCATTAGTATAATGGCCCATTCTCAAATGGATTAATTCTAGATAGACTTGATAAAACATTTGTTTTTCCTGTTGAAAATCAAACTTATGCATATTGTTTTTAAAGTAGTTGTATTATCAATCACCATTGCATTGGTGTACATAGTCTTATCTTAATATATTGCATTGTAGCATAAGGGGATGTTATATGTGATTCATGCAGTTTAAAACCTCATTCTTTAAGCCTATAAGAGAAAACAGTTACATTTTTAAAGTGTCTTTATGGGATTGAAATGGATCCCACCCATATTACATTGTGACATGTAGTATTACAACATTTGGAAATTATGCTCTTATCATCTTGTGATATTATAACCTGGATCCCCTCCTTAAGAATCAAGGTATTTAACCAATTGATCTCATACTATTTTATTAAAAAATATTTGCATAGAATGATGGATAAATTTCATTTTTCATATCACCTATTAGTTATGCATGTCTAGGAAAATATAAATAGATTCCATATGTAAGGGGATGAATACTATGATTTTTAGGTAGTTTTGTCATGTTTCTACCAAATAAAACTGGCACACCTTGATAAGACACTTTAATTTTGGTTAATAATGCTTAAAAATCACATTATATTCATAAACCAATAACCAGGATGCTCAAATCTAAGCCTTATTTTATTAATTTAAAGTTGATGATAAGGATACTAGGATCAAGGGTTTCATTATTAGTTGATGAAAGCACTTAAAACATAAAAAATTGATGATATCCCCTTTCACTATACCCCTATCCCTACCCCTCCCAGTTCCTCGCTTAATCCCATTCAACCCACCCTTGCTAAGCCTATGGATAGTAGTAGTCACGATACACCCATTTACGAGGTGCCTAATGATGATGATGATGTGGAATTATCCTCCCCATCCCTTTGAAGTCTAAGGATGACCCCTTATTTTCCGATTTTGAGCTTAATACCATGTCCATTAAGCACTCCTCATCCAAGTTCCTCTAGAACCTCAGCCCATCCTCTCTTTGCACTTCATCGTGCCTGAAGAAGCTAAAGAAGGAGATGTCGTCCCTAAAAAAAATAATTGAGCTGACCAAGAAGGTTTGCTGTGAGGCAATCCACCCAAAGGAGACAATGAAGGAGGAGGGCAATGTCACATCCATTGATGCACTTCATAGTGATGTGCTCACCCATATTGCCAGCTCGATGGCCACCCTTTCCACGGCTGCCAACTCATCCAAAACTGCTTGGATGATCTACAACCAGGTTGTGAAGGACCTCGATGCAGCACATGGTCATATCAACACCATTTTCAAGGATATGGACGTGTCTCCAATAACTAATGATGGTGATTAAATTACCCATCTATTATGGGGTGTCCCCCAGGATGGCCCTGTTTGCCATTTTTGGTCAAGACGGGGTCATCCCCATTGGTTTTCTACATTTGATAGTTTATTTCCATGTAAGGTTGGGTCCATCCTATAGGTTGACCTCTGTTTTGGCCTTTGGGTCTAAAATATGATGTGTCTCCTCTAGTTGTAATAAGGTTTTGGGGCTTCTTTTAAAACCCATTTTTAATGAAATTCCATCTTACCGACCAAAAAAAATACATAAAAAATTTATGTTTAGTTTATTGTGCTCCTAAAATAAAGTGGTATTGTAATATTAACATGGCACACCATAGAAAGTTTCTTAATATGGTTTTCCATCAAATATTAGAATTTTAGTGGTCTATTGAAGATAACACCCATTCCTTAAGCCTATAAGAGAAAATATTTATATTTTTAAATTGGTTATCTAATTGAAATGGATCTCACCCATATTACATTGTGACAACATATAGTATTAAAACAACATTAGGAAATTATACTTGTATCATCTTGCGAGATTTGAACCTCGACCCCCTCCTTAAGAATCTAGGTATTTAACCAATTGATCTCATATCGTTTGATAAAATAATAGATGCATTGAATTATGGATAAATTTCATTTGTCATATCACCTATTTTTATGCATGTATAAGAAATTATAAATAGATTTCATATGCAAGGGGTTGAATACTATAGTTTGTAGGCAGTTCGGTCATGTTTCTAGCAAACAAAAATGGCACACCTTGACAAGGCAATTTAATTTTAGGTAATGATGCTTAAAACTTATATTATATTCACAAACCAATAACGAAGATGCTCAAATATAAGCTATATTTAATTAATTTTAAGTTGGTGATAAGGATACTAGGATAAATTATTTCATTCTTGGCTAACATGAAAGCACTTTAAATACATAAAAACAATCATGTTTAATTTATTAGGCTCCTAAAATAAAGTGACACTTTAATATTAACATGACACACCATAGTGAGTGTCTTAATATGGTGTTCCATAAAATATTAGAATTTTAGTTATCTGTTGAATATAACACCTCATTCCTTAAGCCTATAAGAGAAAAAATTATATTTTTAAATTGGTTATATGGGATTAAAACATATCCCACACATATTTTATATTTTTGATTAGATTGAAGAAGGGGTTTTTAAAGGGTCCCTGAACCTTTTACAAACGAGAGATTAATACATCATAAGGGACAACCAGAACCATACATACAAGGAACATCCCCACAAAGGATAAAAAAAGTAAAACACAATGCTAAGAAGAAGAGATAAGTACAAATACATCCCAAGGAAACTAAAGATCACTAATCACCTTGTTATTCCTCTTCCTCATTTGAATGATTGACCTCCTCCTCTAAATCCTTATGACTCCTCTAAACGTTCCCCATCATCATGGTAACCTCATCTACATATGTAGTAGATATTTTGATCATTCTTTGTAGGAAGCTTAGCAAATATTTAGCTATCTTCATAACACTTTTGGGAGTTCTGATAGGATCCTGAGTTTTCACTAGATTTTTTCTTTAGTTGTATATTTTGATTCAAGGATGATATGCGTGGACTTATCAAGTTTCACTTATCTTGAATTCAGGAACTTAGAGTGCCTCATCATTTTCTCTTTGGTTCTAGAGGCTCTCGGTTGCTCAACTTCTCTACCCAATTCCTTTTTTTATTTCCACCTCATATTTATTTGGGGAAGCCTTGTCCATAGAGAAAGTGTGTTTAGAAGGAATCGAGGAGGGGGTTCTTAGCTCTTTATTCTCAAAATTCTTGGTGTAATTAACCTTATTTGCAGGTTTAGAGGGGCTACCAACATTGAGATCCTAAATTATCACCATAACTTTTTCTCATTTTCTTACTACATGTTCGAATATCATTTTTAGTAATCCTTGGTGGATGGGAACCATTGCATAACCTCTTTGAACCTAAAGGATCATCAATTCAAGTGACTTGAATAGGAAAGATAGAATATTCCTCTTCTTTTTACTTCAAAAATGATCCAATAAGACCAAGTGAAAGCTCCTCACAATCACAAAGTGGTAATTGAGAGTGAAGAACTCCATAATTACAATGATCACCCTATCCTATAATGTTTGGAGTGATTTTTTTATAATTTCATTCTAGTACTTGTTCGAGTTTTCACCTTTTTCTTGGAAAATCTTGAGTTCCTTAGCAAGGGAATGATTCTCCCAATTTATGCACTCTCCAATAATGGGAAACCCAAAATCTTCTAAGATAAGAGGAATGATGATGTTAAATTCTAGCCATTTAGTTGTGACTCTACCTTCTTGCCATGAGTGGGCAATTTTAGTGGATAATTCCCAATAATATCCATTAAATTTCTTCAAAAACTTGAGGAGCCCTCTCTTTTCTAATATTTCACAAACCTCATTGTCTAGATTCAAGGCTGAAGGCTCCACTCTTTTCAACTCTTCCATCATGATCTGCTTCCTAACCCTGAGACAATTTCTAAAAATCAGAGAAAATTCATCGAACAAAATTGCTCGTGCGAGATGAAAAAATAGAATGAAACAGGATCCCACCCATATTACAACATGACAATATGTAGTATTACAACATATGAAAATTATGCATGTATCATCTTGCAAGAATCAAGGCATTTAACCAATTGATCTCATACCATTTGATAAAATGGTGGATAAATGTCATTCATTATATCACCTACTTCTTATGCATGTCTAGGAAATTATAAATAAAATATATATATAAGGGATTGAATACTATAATTTGAAGGCAATTTGGTCATGTTTTTACCAAACAAAAATAGCACACCTTGATAAGGAACTTTAATTTTGGGTAGTAACACTTAAAAATCACATTATATTCACAAACCAATAACCAAGTGGCTCAAATCTATGCTAGATTTACTTAATTTAAAGTTGATGATAAGGATACTAGTATCAAGTATTTCATTCTTGACTAACATGAAAACACTTCAAATCCATAAAGACATTCATGTTTAATTTATTGTGCTCCTAAAATAAAGTGATACTATAATCTTAACATGATACACAATAGTGAGTGTCTTAACATGGTTTTCCATAAAATATTTAGATTTTTAGTGGTCTATTGAAGATAACACCTCATTCCTTAAGCCTATAAGAGAAAAGAGTTATATTTTTGACCCATGCGTTGGAAGCAACAATGACCTCTGTAGCTTTGGTGATTTTTGGCAAGATTTCCCATGCTCATTTAGGGGAAGATTCCCCCATCGGATGTAGACACCTTGGAGGACGATCCCAAGGGGCCCGACTTGGACCTTGGCAGGAAAGTCTACCCGAGCCTGGATCTCCTCAGGGACAACAATCCCCCATTAAAGAATTCTATCCCTCAGACTTACCGCAATAAGGTAACGGGTAAGCCTAATTCTAGCTCTTCTGGGACTTCAACTCATCCCCCTATGATCACCTCGAGGGAAAACCTAGTTATCCCAGTTTCTATCATGGTAGAGAAACTATCCATTGAATCCCTTTCCCTAGTTGATAAATTTGTGGGAAGCAGACCCGAAATGGAATCTATAAGTAAATGGACCGGATTCAAATGGTGAACAACAGAAGGCCTCCAACTAGTAGACCTATCAAGGGGTTTCTTCTTGATTCATTTGAACAACCAGGAGGACCATGCACGAATCCTCATAGGCAGGCCATGGTTTTTTGGGAGGAAAATATTGTTCCTACGAAAGTGGGCGGAGGATTTCAACCCCCAAACCTAAGACATCAATTACGTGCCCATCTGGGTTTACCTTCCTAATATTCCCATCTAGTTCTGCCATGAAGACATCCTTTGCTGGATCGGGGGATACATTGAAGATATTGTCGCCATCGACTCTGTAACGAAAGCCCACTCTCTCATGGCCCATCCCAGAATCTGTTTCAATGCTAATTTGACATCCCAGCTTCCAACCTGTGTCAACCTCATCTATGGGGATTTTCATTGGTGTCAGGTAATCGAGTATGAAAATAAACCAGCATGTTGCATTGAATGCAAATCCTAAGGACACCTCAAGTCCCAATGCCCATCCCTCAGGCCCTAGAAGGAGGTGCTTGGTTCTAAGCTTCCTCCTCTTTGGCACCAAAACACCCATTTGATAATGCACAATGATCAATTCAAATTCCCCTTCGACAATAGGTGGGAAAAATAGTTCAAAGGAAAGTAGGCTGCCCACCAAGAACCACCCATTAGCAATCCCTCTTCTAGCTCAGGACAAGTATGCTCCATGTTTGCTTTCCCCAATAGATTTGGGTCTTTATCCTTTTCAAATGATGAAGTTCTCTTCCCTGAATCTACCTCCATGCAACCCCCTCCCCTCCATCCCCATCCCCCCCTTCCCTTCCAGATCTAGACCCTTCTTTCCCATCCTGGATGCCCCCATCCACCCCCACAATCACCCTTCGAAAACCTTGACTGATGCGAATCCTCCCCTCTGTGATAATGCATTCACATTTCCCCCCTTGGAAGACCCTCCATCCCCAACCAAATCTTGGTCATATTCCTTGGATGATGCTTCCAGTCCCACCCACATCAGAGCGGATCACAATTCCATCATAACTAGAAGCAAGAAAGACCCTATCAATATAGGCTATGAAAGGAAGAGAGGCAAACCCACCACATCTGAGAAAATAAAAAAAAGATACTGATAACCAGGTTGCAAATGGAATACAGACAACCCTCTTTTCAGATTTGTTCAATCAGTCAAAGGATGAAGCAAAGAACCCAAAAACTCCCCCTCTACCAAGCAAGGGAGGCAAGAAACCTACAAATATATCCAGATGAAGATAATATCTTGGAATATTAGAGGTCTCAACAGTATGAGCAAGCAGATACTAGCTCAAACCATTATAAAGGAGTGCAAACCAACCATTCTCATGTTGCAAGAAACCAAAACTGATGCTGCCAGAACTCACAAAACAACTTAGAAAATATGGAAAGATGGTCAATGGGCCTCATCCCTTGCTGAGGGATCCTTAGGGTGTATTTTGTGCTTCTGGTATTCATAAAAAGTAGAGGGCAAAGTTATTTCCTCATCAAATAGAACCCTAAATATGGTCTTCTATTGCAAGGAAAATCGATTTACATGGGTTCTATCCAACATCTATGCGCCCAATAATCCCATGGAGAGGTGCTCCCTCTGGAGATCCCTATCCCTCATGAAGGATGACTTCTCCAACCTCCCATGGATTTTAGTAGATGAATTTAATTACCCCTCTTCCCTTCTGACAAGAAATGGGGTGCTTCTACTCCCTCCAAAAGCACCTAGATTTTCAGGATTTTTTCATGGAGAATGAACTCATGGATATCTAGATCAAAGGTTGCCAATTCACATGGAGCAATAAAATAGTAGGGCTAGATCACATTTAGGTCAAACTTGATCATTTTTTCCTATCCCAGTAGGCCATCCCCCTCTTTAGAGATACTTATCTCATCTCCCTCCCTAGGATCGGCTTTGACCATTCCCCCTTCTCCTTGAATCAAACCTAGCCTCGTATTTCAAAACCCCCTTCAAATTTAAAAACATGTGGATCCAACACCCTGACCTGAAAAATCGATAAATGGTGGAGGACCCCCTATTCAGGATCAGCCATATCCTAGGTGTCCCAAAAGCTGAAAACTGTCAAGGAAAACCTGAAAGCCTAGAACAAGGAGGTTTTTGGAAACATATTTGAAAAAAAAGACCAGATCCTAAGCAAACTCAAAATCTTGGAGCAGTAGATCCAACATGACCAGTGGACCCCTCAGCTATGGGAAGAATAAATATAGGTTTTTTCGAAATACCACAACATCCTAGCTAGAGAAGAGACCTTATGGCATCAAAAATCTTGAGCCCTCTGGCTCAAATAATGGGATGCAACTACAAGATTCTTCCATGCATCTACTATATGAAGTAGAATCACAAACAAGATCAGATAACTCACCCTGTCTGACAGTTATGTCTCTCAGGATATTTCCAAAATCGAAGAAGAGGCCTCCTCCCACTTCAACAACATGATGGGAACTTTCCCTCCCACCAGCCCAGAATCCCAGGAAGCCCTTCTGCAAAACATCCCTCCCTTGGTCACCCCTGAGATGAACCTCTCCCTGATCCAGCCTCTCTCTGAGCAAGAAATTAAAATTTCCTTATTTTCTATGAAAGCTAACAAGGCCCCCAGGCTGGATGGATTCCCCCCTTGCTTCTTTTAGACCTTCTGGTACATTGTATGGAAAGATATTTGCAAAGAAATTATGGAGTTCCAACACACCAAGATCATCCCACGAGGGATAAATTCCACTTTCATTGCCCTAGTCTCTAAAACCCCCCAATGTAGATCTATGGCTGAATTCAAGCCAATTAGATTGTGCAACATTGTTTACAAGATTCTAACCAAATATCTAGCCCTCAACGTAAATAAAATCCTTCCTATAATCACATATCCCTCTCAAGGCAATTTAGTGGAAGGAAGATCCATCACGGATAATATCATTTTGCTTCAGAAAACCCTCCATTCGATTCAGTGCAACAAAAAAGCAGCTATGTTCCTGAAACTGGATATCAGCAAAGCCTTTGACAGAGTTGATAGGAATTTCCTCTTAAAAGTCCTATCCATATTTGGGTTCCACAAATATTGGATCAACCTCATCAGGGGCTGCATCACCTCTCCCTGGTTCTCATTCTAGTTAACGGGTCTACTGCAGGTTATTTTCCCAGCCACAGAGGAATCAGGCAGGGATACCTCCTGTCTCCTTTCATTTTCATCATCCTTGTTGAATCCCTCGTAAGAGATTTTAAATATACCTATGCTTCTAGGTGTATAATTGGGATCAAAGCCTCTTCTAACACCCCTCCCCTATTTCATCAATATTTTGTTTATGACACCATAATTACTACTTCAGCCTCTGTCATCCAAGACAAAGCCATAAAGGGTATTCTTGACACCTATGCTTTAGCAGCCAGAAAATAAATCAACTATCTCAAAAGCAAATGATATTTCCTTAACACCCCCGATAGTAGATAACATAAGGTTTCTCACATCCTTCAATGCTGCATTTCTGATCTTCCTACTTCCTACCTAGGCCTCCCCCTATTCACTAAAAGCCCAAAATTTTCAATGTGGAATAATGTCATTGACAGGATCAAACACAAAATCACATGGTGGAAAGGATCCCTATTGTCCCAGGTAGTTAAAGCAACCATCACCATGGCTATTCTCCAAAGCATCTCAGTCTATTTCATGTTAGTCTTCAAGGCTCCTGCCTCCATTTACTCTAAGATAGAGTAGATCCAAAAGAAATTCCTGTGGGCAGGCTCAAAAAATATGAGGAAATTTCACCTTGTTAGCTGGGAAAGAGTGTGCCAGCCAAAATCCCAAGGGGACCTCAGCCCTAGAAGATCAGAAAACATGAATCTTGCTCTCCTAGACAAGTAGGCATGGAAGCTCTTCTCCAACTATAGGTTAGATTGGGTGTCAATTGTTCAAAGAAAATATCTCAAGTATATGTCTCTAATGGACGACAACATCCCTAATAACGGATCAACCTTTTGGTGGGCTATAATTCAAGCAAAATCCTTTATCACCAAAGGCACCCGATGGAAGCTAGGTCAAGAGAACTCAATTAATTTTTTGGATGACACATGGCTAAAACATAGACCTCTTGCGAGAATACCAGAGATCTCCATCCTAAAACTATTTTTGGAAAGCAGATGTGGAAGAAAAATAAAGGACTAATTTGATAGATAGGGCAATTGGAAGACTATCCCAGCTAGAAATGGAAGTGAGCATATTACCAGGATAGGGACTTATTTATCCTGGTTTCTAAGAACCACCATCATCCCCACCATAGCTACCCCGGATCTCTCAGTTTGGGCAGCAATTAACGAAAAATATTTCTCAGTCAAGTCGGCTTATTCTCTCTTGCTTAAGCTCCAAATTCTTGCTATTCCTTTTGGGTTGATCTAGGTCAAATGCTTTATCCCAAAAGTAGACTACTTCTCTTGGATAGCCATCCAAAACAAGGACCTCACCACCAACAACCTCATGAAAATGGGTATCCCTGTCCCCAATAGGTGTCATCTTTGCCTATCCAACTGGGAATCTGTCAACCACCTCCTTGTAGAGTGTGATTTTACCAGAGAAGGCCTAAGCCACATGCTCTCCACGTTCCAAATCCAATGGGCCCACCCCAAATCCCTCCTAGACCTCTTCATCCAATGGCTTGAGCCTTTCAAGAACCCCAAAGTCACTTTCCTTTAGAAACTTTGTCTCCACCACTTCATATGGCAGGTCTGCCTCGAGCGCAATCACAGGGTTTTTTACACCGTGTCATACAACCCAGTTTCTATGATAGCCAAAGCTATGTCCTATGCTTCCAAGAATTCCTAGATCCTCTCCTGGTCTAGCTCCCTGTTCATCAAGAATGAAATTGAGATTCTCCAATATCTCAACATCCCCATTCCCACCCCTTCCCATCTCGCTCCCCATCCCAGGTTAAAAGCCCATTGAAAACCCCCTAGAAGGTTGGCTGAAGCTTAATTTCGATGGTGCCTCCAAGGGAAACCTAGGATTTGCAGGGGTAGGCAGAGTGGTCAAGGATCACAGAGGGAAGATTATTCTAGTTTTTCAGATAATTTGAACCATCAAACCAATAATTTTGTTGATGCATGGGTTATTTGGAAAATTCTGCATCTTATCAGAGACACTTAGATCAATATACATGTTGAAGGAGATTCCCTCAACATCATAGGCTACATCACCTCTAAAAAGAATCCCCTATGGAACATAAGAACCTTGATTCAAGAAAGCAAGAAGTTGATTGGTCAACATTGCTAGGTGAAAGCTACCCATGTTTTCTGTAAAGCCAATAGGCCAAACACCCATATCGGTGTGGCGCAACACCTTTCCACCAAGTGTATCTCATGTCGCGGCTACAAACAAACTTGGTAGGTGCTTTAAATCCCCCCACTCTAACCAATGATTTTTATTTTCAATGTGATGCAGGTCTTGATTCGTGCTATGTCTCGATGAAGGTTCCCATTCCATGCGCTCCAATGCTATCATATTATTGGCCTCTCAATCGTTTTTTCCCACCATGGTTCTCCTGAGTGGGCTCTCAATTCTCACAATGTTGGGTATCAAATTTTTTCGCATAATTCCAACACCGCGTGTCTTGTTGCTTTCTCACACATTTTCCCGCCATTTCCTACCGTTGCAAAGAACCTCATGATTTTTAACTCCACCCATTTGGATATTACTCCCAAGCTCTTCACCAATCCTCATCATTCTTGACCTACCCATCGCTTGTCCACTTGTCACCTTCCCTCAGTGATCGACATAGCCCTCCAACTCTCCTCCCCTTCCACCTCTACTCCCACCGCCATGGCCTACCTTGAGTCAAACACCTTGTAGCTCGACCCTCTATCATATTATTTCTTGCATGGTTGTAATATTATCACCTTTCTATCAAAATTTAAAGGGATCAATGCAAAAATCATGACATAATTCGTTAGGACATGGTCGAACTACCATGTCATAGTGAAGAACGTTCGGTTTAAAGTCACCCCTTCCCTAATTGTATAAATTTATGGCTTGCTTCTCTCTGGCTGCGTGGTCCAACGTGATAAACACAACTGGGAGCTAGAGTTGGAGGGCTTTCCAAATTACCAAGAGTTCAAGTGGGAAGGGGTTTCCCTGGAGCGTGAGTCCCTCCCCTCCTCATGGCCCATTTTTTCCATCCCTCTGATATAATATCTTGCCTACGATGACCCGACAAAATCCATGACAAGTTTCCATTTGGCCCTAGTCAACCATGCATGTGCCTATAGACCCATGAACCTCCTTGCTTTCCTCCACCAGTCCATCCACCTCTCGGTGTTTGGGGCCCATAAGAAGAATGAACCACCAACTCACCAAGGTTTGTTTACTATAATTTACCATCATGTCCTATCCAACCCTCCCAACCCCTCTATAATCCAACCCCCCTAATCCACCCCCACCACAACCCTAAGCACTCCCTATCCAGTGAACCCTTGGCAAGTGATGGGATTCCTGACTGCCAACCCCATATAACTAATAAAGGTGCTTCTGCCTCTCCCTCCAATCCTACCCCCTCCACCATTAAGAAAGCGGTATTGGGCAAGCGTAAAATTAACATTGAGGAGGTGTCCCCTCAGGTCCGCAGATCATCCAAAACCAAGAGAGCTATAGCTGAGTCCAGTCAGAATTCTCCCATTGATATCACTAAAGATCAAAGTGGGAATTCAACTCCCCCCTCTATTATTTCCAATTGGGTTACCAGAATGTTCTTGAAGTGCTTCATCATAGCCTTTGAGAGTGCTAGATCGGCCATGAAGCAATCCCTGTAGCAGAATATAGTGTATGTCAAAGAAGACATCCTGGAAGCCGACCTTTAGGTCTACTCTTCATGATAGCTTGTTTTTTGGGTTTGTTGGTATTGTATTTTGGTTTATGCTCTCAATACCATTTTTGTATCTGTATGCATGTCTGTTAGTTTTGATAGCTCTCAAGTGTCCCCTGATGGGGTTGTGATGATGGTCTTTAGATGCCCCTACGTGGGCAAGTATTCCCTTATTATCGGCGCTACTATCCCCTACACGGTAATTTTATTTCTAATATCCCCTGCATGGAAATGTCTCAAATGGTGTGTTTTCCCCCCCTGAAATGGGTTTTTTGCAATAGTACTTTCCATCAACCTACTGAAGGTTTTTGTAAATCTGGGATTGGGACCCAATCAAAACTCTATAATAGAAACACCTAATTACCAAAAAAAAAGAGAAAAGAGTTACATTTTTAAATTGGTTATATGTGATTGAGATAAGTCCCACCCATATTACATCGTGAAAACATGTAGTATACAACAACATTTGGAAATTATGCTTGTATAATCTTGCAATATTTGAACCTTAGTCCCCTCAAGAACCAAGGTATTTAACCAATTGATTTCATGCCATTTGATTAAAAAATAGTTGCATTGAATGGTGGATAAATTTCATTTGTCATATCAACTATTTGTTAGACATGTATAGGAAATCATAAATAGATTCCATATGTAAGGGGTTGGATACTATGGTTTTTAAGTAGCTTATCGTGTTTCTACCCAAAAACAATGGCACACCTTGAAAAGGTACTTTAATTTTAGGTAATAATGATAAAAAATTACATTATATTCACAAACCAATAACCAACTTGCTCAAATATAAGGTAGATTTAATTAATTTGAAGTTGATGATAACAATAATAGGATCAAGTGTTGCATTCTTGGTTAACATAAAAGCACTTCTAATACATAAAAATATTCATGTTTAATTTAGTGTGATCCTAAAATAAAATGATATTTTAATATTAACATGACACACCATAATGAGTGTCTTAATATGGTTTTTCATAAAATATAGAATTTTAGTGGTCTATTGAAGATAGCTCCTCACTTCTTAAGCCTATAAGAGAAAATAGTTACATTTTTATAATTATTATATGGAATTGAATCAAATCCCACTCATATTACATCATGACAAGATGTAGTATTACAACAACATTTGGTAATAAAGCTTGTATCATCTTGTGCGATTTGAACCTCAGTCCCCTCTTTAAGAATCAAGGTATTTAACCAATTGATATCATACCATTTGATAAACAAATAGTTGTATGGAATGGTGGATAAATTCCATTTTTCATATCACCTATTTTTTATGCATATATAAGAAATTATAAATAGATTCCATATGTAGGGGTTGAATACTATGCTTTTTAAGCAATTTGGTCATGTTTCTACCAAACAAAAAGGGAACCCCTTGATAAGGCACTTAAATTTTAGGTAATCATACTTAACCATCATATTATATTCACAAACCAATAATAAAGATGCTCAAATATAAGCCAGATTTAATTAATTTAAAGTTGATGATGTAACAACCCAACAAACCAACCCTAGAGAGAAATTTGTTTTTAAACATATAAGGTTCACCAGGATATTCCCAAAAATATTTTCAATATTAACAAGGAATTATCATATTTGAGATTTTGTTATTGTAGATGACTCTCAAGTGGATAGGATAGGCCAACATCTCGTATTTTTGGGGGTTCACCTTTCTAAACATCCACGGTAGAAAGGATGCCTTCAATGGTCCCCCCATATTTCTTACATTATTCCTTGAATGCAATACCATTTGACCATAGCATAAGGGTTATTCCTTTTCAATATTTACAAAAGGGGACACCATCTCCCCAACCATACTTAAGTTTGTCTATGTAGGTTCTATTTGGCATAATGCCTTAAAGCCTAGTTATCACACATTCACGATGAGATTAGCTAATGCCTTAGTGCTTAATTACCACACCTTCAAGGTGGGCTAATTAAGTCTATTATCACTCTGCATGATAATTCACATGGTCACCTTGTCACATCCTAAATTTTTCCTTCCTATTCATGAGCCAATTTGTTTTATACAAATACTAGTTAAGGATGGTCTTAGTCCTGCTTAACAAGGTTCCTTCCTAAAGATATATTAAAGCCCTCAGTTTCCCCTAACTAATTTATTCTATCCATCTCTACGATGAGCCATCATAACCCTTTAGACCCGTCAAGGGGTACACCCATCCCTACCACTTACATAATTCTATCTACACAAGTGTGCCGCGTGTAGTGCAAAATTAAGCTATCGATCTCATCCTCACAATGAGCTAGCTTATCCCTTTTAGTATGTCAAAATGGGTGCAACAATATCTACACCATACATAAGTCCATCTATGAAGGTGTACTAAGTGCGTTAGAATTAGGCTATCCATCTCATCTCCAGGATGAGCTATCCTATCCGACATTAGGTCCCTCACTAATCCCTAAACCATGGATTAATGAATAGCTAAGTCTCTCCCCCTATTTTATGCTACTACGGTCTCTCATGAAATATCTTAATCAAGTATGATATGCATTTATTAGATCCCCTTAATTACTTATATTAACACAAAGCCATTTAATACTAGTTGATTACATATTTGCGATTCCCTTATTCTAAGGTGGTCTTTATTCCACATAGATAACACTCATGGAACCCTTAAGCTTACTCACCATGGTTCCATTATTTAATCCTTAACATAAATGAGATCCAATCCTCCGTAGTTGGTAGGAGATTCTCGATCACACCACCGAACTCTTATTTCAAATAATAACTTCCTTGAAACCTTCTCAAAGTTCCTTCATCAAGAAGTCCTCATTGTGTGCCTCCTAAAGAAATTATACATCCAAAACTACTTTAGAAAATTGTACCCTTAAGGTAATTTGATAGGAAAATTTGGATTCATCATTCATCCCTAACCCACTAGTAATCCCTTCATAAAAGGAATCATATAGAATTAAACACTTATCCGACATACAAACACTGTCCTCCTTTGATTAACTTCATTGCTCATGATAATTTCAATTGGCATGAATCCATATGTCACATTTAGGATGTTTTCTATTGCTATGCTCAACTAAAAATATATATATTAATGTTTAACCATAATCTACTTTTGATCAAACAACTCATCAATGTTTAATATATCTCATTCATATATCTATATTTTTCATAAGTACTAATTTAAATGACAACTCTTTTCAATTAAATTTCCAAGTATTATAGCTAAAGAATATTTAGCATCATTACATTTAAATCATAATAAAACAATTAGATAATTCATATCACATTGTCCATCATAGATATGTTTTAACATAAAATTCAACAACTATATATATATAATTCCCAAAGATATCTCTCTTTTCAAGAGATTACAAGTAACAATATTTGTTACAAGGAGTACAACCAAAATAATCTATGTTCAAATGAATATTCAATGTTTACAATTGTCCATTCCAATAATGGATTTAAATGAATAACAAAAAAAACTCTTTCTTATGTCCATAAATTATGTGCTTCATAAGTCCCACCATATTCGAGTTCTCTCTTTAACCCACCAAGAAGGAGATATATTAAGGGATCAGAAATAGCTCCTAAGCATAAAAGTGCATTCCTAAATGCAAGTATTCTTCTTTATCATTGCATGCAATAAATTCATAGTAAAACAAAACATGTACTAATATGTTCTTTTTAGTAAAATTGTAGTCATGAACATGCCCTGTATTTTATATAGAGTCTTATTCCCAAAAGAAACCCCATAAATTTATTTTGCAATCAGTGGGCTCCACGCATCACAAACGGAAGAAAATTGCAAGCATTTATTTTTAATATTAAAGGTTCCTATAATCCCTTTACAATAAATTTTGGATTCCACACTTCTACAATTTAAAACTTACTTAAATCACTCAGATGTACCTCTTGGAAGCAGGCAAATATCAATTATATCCAAACAAAAAGTTAAACAAAATACCTTGCTTTGATCTCCAAATAGAAGTCCTTTCTTCTGCTATGATTATAACATACACAATTCAATAATCATAGGTGCAGCATGTAAAAATAAAATCATGCAAAAAACTTATATTAACATATAAAATTAACATAATCATATATCAATGAGTGTTTTCTATAGGTAAATAAGAATTCTTTATCTTCACTTAATACGAACAACACATTTAGGCACACACACTGCACTATATAATTAACAAAATTTTAGGTTGGATACTGTGACCTTCACCATGCTTTTCCAATCAAAGATCTTCAATACGGTGGTTTCACATGACTTCTACAGTCTCATAATAGGCCATAGTGTACGTACATGAAGTTATCACCCCTATTTGTGTGACTATGCAGGTCCTACCTCATGCTTCAGAAGAAAACAACATTACTAGGAACCAAGCTATATTCCTAATGGCAACGAATCCAATATTCTTATAAATAATAGTTACTCCATTGCATAATTTTACCTATGAACTCAAAACAATAGATACAAAGTTATTCTCCATACACATATCCCAAACATATCATATGACATTAAATCTTACATCATCCATGGTAAAAAGAAAGCATTCCATAACCTTCACACCATATAGTATTGACAGGTTCCCAACATAATTTGACACAGTCAAATTTCCTGGATTTAAAATATAAACAAAAAGAGTCTTAACATAAGTAGCTTAAACACTTTATCATGATGCTATTATTTTTGCATGCTTCAAAAGCTTCCACACAATTGCATTCATAAAACTCTAGGCACATAGGTTAATACTCTCATAGTCCTTTTAATGATAAATTCATTAATCTAAAAAGAATTTCAAAGTCACGGTCCAAAGAGTATTAACGACTATCACTGGGTATTATTCAAATAGAAAGAATGTGTATCCCAACCAAGTTTAAAGGAGCTAAAAACTTATAGCAACTAAAAATTATGAATAAAAAGTTCTCTTTTCCTTTAGAGAAGGAGTAAGGTTCTCAAACTGAACAAATCATTCAGGCCATATTATGCTTCAGATCAAACTGGAAATAAAAATAAAACAAAACTTCTAGCTTTCGAACCAAAAAAGCAAGCTTTTGAGCCTACCTGTAAATTATAGTGAAACCCAACAAGTTAAAGAAAGTTACATGATCAATTTTTGGTTTTCTCCTCTTCTCTCCTCTGCTCCCATTTTTTTTCTTTTTGCCTTTCTAGAGAAGTATCACCTCATTCCCCAATATTCAATTTTACAAGGCATATTTTAAGGGTTGTGTGTTATCTCAACAAGCACTACGCACGTTTCCTCCCCCCATTTGAAATATGATAGAGCATTACCAACCAACAAGCATAATGTTATATTACCAAAGTTCTTACCACAAACATACCTAGAAAACTAAATATTATCACTTCCTTTGATTGCTAGTTCAACAAAAAACCTACCATAAGGTAGATTAATAACTCAATTTACCAAAAAAAAATCATTAAGTCCCTACTCAATGAATCTCTCCTGCAAGAAGTATTAATAAAAATCCTTAATCATTATTGAACTTATGTAAGCATAATAATAATCTTTCTTTACTTATGCCTAAGTAACAATGTCAACAAATGATAAATCCCTTATATATTTTTAAGAGAATAATCAATAAAACCAAATATTTATTCTTCTTTGCAAAAAATATTCTTATATCAAATAAAAACTCATCTAGAAGAATATTAATCAAACAACAAACAAGTTTCATCCAAAACTTGGTATATTTCCCTCATGCAAATCATGATATGCAACTACATGAAAAGAGCATTCATCCATGTTGCTCTAAGCTATTTCGATGAATAAATCATCACATCATTTCCCTTTCTTATGACATCCCATTCTTGGTGGTTAATTCTTTCTTTCATCCATGAGAAATCATGTTCCTGTAAATGTGTAAATATATTAGCAGCATCATATTCTTACATAAAACAGGTGTTTACAAAAACTAAACATGAAATAATATTACATCTCATCAATAAGATAACATGTCAGTTCATAAGTCCATCCTATGAACAAGTTTCCAAGGGAGGGTCATGACACACATGATCCTTCCCATTCAAGGTGCCATCACTTATCTTAATTGCAAATGGATTCCTATCCTTCATGGTAATAATTATAGTCCAAGCCTCACCTCTTAGGACTCTCTCCAAAATATTCCTATTTTGGGATACGCCTTAGCCTCTCCACTCCAAATGTAATCATCACAATAGACCTAGGTGTTGCCTCCCCACATCTTTCCCGGGTCTTAGGAACTACTTGACTCTATGGTTCTAATAAGGTCTTTAAGTTTCACCCAAGGATACCCCTTTCCATATACCCAAGAGTTAAAGATAGAGAAACATTGATCTCTCTCCTATAATTAATGAACTAATATGCTAAACATGCTTATTTGGAAGTTAAAGAATAAGATAAATAGAACTCTCTTCTACTTATTTTATCAAAAGCATAAAGTAATTCAAGGTAAAATTAACTTTATCTCAAAACATTAAAGCCTTAACATAATAAACATTTACCTTAAGCTTCCAAACTACTTCCATAAGCAAATGCAATATATTTTACATTATTTCACAAACATATTCTATTTTAATTCCACACATTATTCTTTTTATTTGCATGAATAATTACACAAGGATATATTCCTTTATAATATTCTTATAAGGAAAGTACAAAGACCATCTATAATTTAAAAGCATGAATTAATACACCATTTTTTAAAGTAGATTTCCACATTAAACATGGCCTTATAAATATCCATATTCCACTAACATACTTTCAATATTTGCATAACCCATGGTTATAAGAATAGAAATTTCTATACAAAGGAGTCATCACATTTCCATATACATCATATAAAATTTAAAAAAACCCTTGGCAACAATTATGGTCCTTTCTATTCTCCAACACATGTTGATGGAGGTGTAAGGGATCTGGAAAAATCTTGCTCATGAAAGTGCAACCTAATATACAAAATGCCAAGAATTTCCCAATAATGTAACCTATTACATATGCTATAATAATTACTACAATGCACCCATGCATACAATTTCCTATAGCAAAGGTATGAGAGAATCGTATACTTCTCTCAAGAGTGGATTCCCCATCCATTCTTCCATACAATGTTTTCTCTATTTCCACTTCTAAATATAGATATCTTTCTAATTTCATACTGAAACAAAATATTATATTCTAAAATGCAATAATAAAATATTCAGTCTTCCCTTTTCATTTAATATGAAAGACAATAAATCTATTAAATCATATATTGCATAGGTTATCAATTGAGTAAGACGTTATCCAAACAAAAATTCATCTAATTAAACTTTATCCCCTACTTATATTTCACAGGATCTCCAATTCAATAAGAATATATTTAAGCAAATATTCTTCTAATTAACATTCTCCTCTACTTATATTGCACATGCATTCCAACTCAACAAAGACGTAATCAAAAGAACATTCTTCTACTTTAACATTTTTTTATATTCATAAAATGTAGCATGAACATATTCTAAACCAACATTCTTCATTTTAAATCTTTCCCTATGTTCATATTGCACAGTATTTTAATGAGAATTGGGTGCTACAATTAAATGGACAACAATATAAATATATGTAGGAGGCTTTTTACTTCCATTAGTGTATTTCTTAGGAACTGAGAAGCACATATACCATATATGTTTACGGAGGACAGTCACTACACTGCCCAGCTAAAGCATTCCTTATCTGAACCACATAGGTGATCATCTATATCACATGGCATAGGCTACACAAAGAAACGATAACCAAAAATGGGTCTCTAATACCATGGCAATAATTCAATACACATTGATGTATGGAGGTGAACTTCAACCAACCTAGGCTAAAATTTTTGTTTACCCAAAACGAGGCCTCAAGCAATGTAAATAGAAAATATCTCTCCCTATTTCACTTGAGGATACAACAAAATGTTTTCCAAATGGGTACATGGCGTACATATAATAACAACATAATCTTCAGGCACTCAGAGAGTAAGCTTTAATCAAATTCACAATGAATTACTCATACACATCTACAGGGCGCTTTGGAATATTTTACAAGACTTGATAAAATGAATCCAGTAGCATTAGTGGCTAACTGGCTAAATGAAACACGGGTAAACAAATTGATAATAAAATATGCCTAGTTCCATTTAGAATTTTTTCTTGCGCATTATTAAAGGAAATATGAAGAACACAAACCTGTACGTATGTCAAGTTTTGGTATAAATCAAGTCCTTATCTACCTTCGATTAGACGCTTGCACACTTTTATCTAGTTTTCTCCTTTTTCCTTTATTTTTCCATTTGTGCTTTCACCCTTCCCCCTTTACTTCCTTATCTACCTGTTTCCATAAACTATTTTCAAGAACAAGATGGGGCCCTTAACCATTTTTCCCTCCCCAACTTATTTCTTTCCCACTTTTGGGGAAACGTTGGTCTAACGATCTTACATGCATCTCTTTATGGAAAGTCAAAGGAAGAAAATACCTTTAAGGGCCTTTTTTTCTTTTTCTTTTATTTAAATAAATTCAATAATTTCATTAATAATCTCAAATTACTAACTTTCAAATATTAGCATAAATATTAGGCAATAATCAAATCAAATTTTCTTTTCTTGATAGCTTAATTAATATCTAAAGCTAATATTATTTATTAGGTATTAATAAACCTCCATATTATTAATACCTTATTATGGTGGATCCTTTGACAAACCCATTTTTCAAATACAAGCATAATATCAATAAATACTCATTAACCATGCAATCTTAATTATACCACCTCTTGTTCTTAACTAGCAGCTTCCTCGATGATTGTCCATCATCACCTGTCTATTAAGAACTACTCCCTTGCTCCACCAATTTCCCAACCAGTGGTATAATTACTTCCAAACACACAAATATGAAAATGTAACTACATGAGGGTAACATTTTACCCTGGAGATATCATAGAATATTTCATTTGACCATCATTTCCCTTTTATTAGGTCTCTCATTCCTGGTGGTTAGAGTTCATCATTCCACCCATAAGAGTACTTGGTCCTGCAACCATACACATCATCAACAATACCATATTCTAGCATAGTATAATCAAAATATCAAATGCAAATAACCACTCATATTGATAATACAATTAAGATTAAGCATTGAAAAACCACACATCAATACATAATCAATATCAATGATGAGTCTTTCCAACGAGGGCCTTGATAGATGATAAGGATAGTATAATCAACTATTTCATCATTAGTTGGCATGAAAGCACTTTAAATACATACAAAAATTCATGTTTAATTTATTGTGCTCCTAAAATAAAGTGACATTTTAAAATTAACATGACATATTATAGTGAGTGTCTTAATATGGTTTTCCATAAATCTTAGAATTTGTTCTTTTCTGATTAGGTGGAATAAGGGGTTTTTAAAGGATCCTCGAATATTTTACAAAGAGAAATGAACTACCTTCCCAAAAGACCTAGAGAAGGTAGGAAACAAAATAGAACAAACCAAAATATTTTCCATCAAGGAACTAAACAAATCCCATAAATGACCCACAAAATAGTTAACCAAAGCATAACAACAGGAGGTAAGAATAAAAGCAACTAACTCCCATGCAAGGGAGAATCTAACAGTACAACACCAAGAAGATAAAAAGCATTTGAGGATACCACTTCTCAATTCTTCATGTTGCTAGCTCTCGCTCCTTCCTTATTCGAGTCATGTTCGTTCATGTCCCATTGCTTCCAACCCATCAACACCAAGATTTCTTTGATGCAAGAGATGGTCGCTTGCATAGTGTCAATGAGGTATTTCTATATCTTCAATAACACCTTTTTAAGGACTTTGGCATGTTAAAGTATCCTGGGGTCGAATGATTATATCTTTTTTCCTATTGATCAACTTGAATAAAAGTTTAGCTTTCTTCTTAGGAGGGACATAATCATCAAATTTAGATTCATAAATGTAGAGTGGTGCCTTAACAGCACTAACCAACTTTACCACCAAGCGTTTGGAAAATTTTGTTGGCAATTTTGGGTTTGAGATCCTAGCTTCTTGTCTATGAGTTGTCATTGATGTCAAAAGGAAATGGCATTAATGTTAAGAGGATGTGTTGGCTTCAAAGGTGGAAGATTCCAAGAGAATCCGAAGAGATTCCATTGGCAAGGGTTTTTCATTAAAACCAAGTTAAATGGTTTTTATTAAAACCAATGGAGGTTCTCTTTATTATTTATTTAATTATTATTTAAAACCCTTCAAGGTTTTAATTAATTAATTATTTAATTAATTAAGGGAGAAATTATTTTTAATTTATTAAAAATACTTAAGGGTTTTTAAACCCTTTAGAAAGCAAATTTCGATTAAATTCGAAATTACTTTTCTTTGCAGCCGACGTGTTCTAAAGTCCACGTATGGACTATAAATATGAGAAGGTTCCTAAGGTTAAAGTCTCTTGGAAAATCGAAGGCAATTAATTGGTTTGGCTGCGATCGAATGTTCTGTTTACGCTGCGAAAGAGGAGAGCTCGTGGTTTGAAAAGCTTTCGGAAAGCTTGACCGTTCATGTGGAAGGAAGTCCGTCTTGGACTTCGTAAGCCTCTTGTGGGCTAGTGGCAGCGAAGGCTGCGTTTGGGCCTTGCGTAGGCGGAGGTCTGCGTTTCGATCCCCGCGGAGGGGGCTGTGCATGGATTAGTCACGTTTTTATTAAAACGTGTTTTGTGCCGCGAATTTCGGATTCTTCAAGGGCAGCCATTATAAGGTGTGATTATTTTCTTGATATGATTTTTGGCATTGTTTAGCATTGTTTAAAAGACATAGGAGAAATAAGGGGATATTTCTTTGGTTGTATTTTTGAGATTAGTCTTTTGCTATGCTAAATTTAAAAATGGAGATATAAGGTGTAAGTTTTGGTTGTTGTGTTTTTGGCTTCTTTGGTGGTTGTTTTTAAAGAAGAGGAGCTAAAAGGTGTATTAAGGAAAGTTTTTATATATGCTCATTTATCTTGGTTCTAACCCTAACTTGGTTGGAAGTTTGAGGGTTGTGTGTGGTGACGACTTTAAGGATCAATTTTCTTCTACTCCAAAAAGGTATGGGCACATTTTTCTTATGAGTATGATTGGTGTATGTTTTTCTAAAATAAGGTTGGAGTGAAAAGGTTTTCAACTAGGTTTCCTTTGGTTGGGTGTAAATCCTATTTTCTGGTTTGTTGAAGACTACTTATGCATTGTTATCCTTAAGGAGAGTTTTTGGTGAATGCATAATTTCTGGTTTGAGATAGTGGAAGCTTTGTGCACTAGGGTTTATATTTGTGAGTCTAGCTACTTGCATTGAGTTGGTGGAACCCTTGGTTGGTTGTTTTGAGTTTGATGGTTGAGTTGCTTCCATAGAGGTTGTTTGATCAAGTTATTGCTTTACTTGATTCATGATATTGGGCTTACTCCATTGAGTTGATTTGAGCAAGTTATTCTTTGCATTTGGTGATATTGTGTTGGTGGCTGTTTTGTTCAAATATCTTTGGAGGGAAAAGGATTTCTACTTGTTTCCTTTTCTTGTGATGATTGGTTGAATGCTTCAAGGTTGATGTTGAGTTGAATGGTGTTGGTTGACTAAACCTTGTTTGATGAGCATTGTTGTTGAAACCCTAATTGATGGTGAAAAGAACATGAGTATCATTGTTATGTGATTCTTTGCATAGTTGGCAATTGTTGGGGTTTCATGTTCTTGAAAGAAAACATTCTATCCTATCCATTTCAGATATTGAGTTGAGTTTTCAGATTTGAGATTGAGATTGAGCTGAGTTGATTTGAGTTGAGTTTTGAGATTGGGATTTGAGTATAGAACATATTGAGTCTCTAACAATTCTCTTTATGCTTCTATGAGTTTGACAAATCACATTGGGTCTCTAACAATTCACTTTGTGATTTCCTACTAAGAAATTTTTTCTTGGTGAGCTTGCTGAGTTTTTGGACAGGTTTCGGTGGGGACTTGTGAGCGGTTTTGGACGAGGGTTCGATGGGGACTTGTGAGTAGATTTGGACAGGTCCTAGCGAGAGGACTTGTGAGTTGAGTTTGATAGTTCTATTAGAGAACTTGAGGACAGAGGTGCATTGGTTCTATGAGAAGAACTCTGAGGACAGATTTGGCAAGTCTTTGAGAAGGCTTGTATGTAGAGGATTGATTTGTTCAAGAGTTGGACAGATCTAACAGACAGAGGAAGACTTGTACTAGACCGATTGATTGTGTTTGGTACAGGTTGTTGAGCTGCTGTGGACGTGATCATAGAAGGCAGAGGTCTCTTAGGCTAAGCATTGAGGATAGGAGGTCTTCGGTGGAAAGGAGTTCCACGTGCTGGCAAGAGGTAGAGGCAGTTGATCTTCGAGGGATCATTTCTAGAGCGAGAGGGGAAGGTATCTCCTTTGAGCGAGAGGCTCATAAATTTTGATTGGGGGAAGGTATCTCCTTTGGGCCGAGGCTCATAAACATTGTAATTGGGAAGGATTCCCAAAGAACTTTGAGATAACTTTTAGAGAAAAGTTTTGTGGACGTAGCCCGACCATTCGGGTGAACCACGTTAAAATTGGTGTCACTTTGTGGATGATATTATGCATTGCTTTGATATTGCTTTGGGTATATTGCTTTACTATTTTGAAGTATAAAGGAAAAAGTAAAAAGAGGTCTTATACTGTTCACCCCCCCTCTCAGTATAAGCTTGTGTTCTTCAATTGGTATCAGAGCCGGTGCCTTCGAAAAGTTTAACAGCTTGAAGGAAAAGCTAGTAAAGAACACAATGGATCATTCAAGTGGCAATGCAGCACCTATTCTTGATGGGTCAGATTTTGGTCTTTGGAGTGCAAGGATGAAGGTTCATCTAATGGCACTTGGGAATGAGGTTTGGGAAGTGATTGAAGATGAGTACACTATTCTTGAACATGGTCCTAATACTAAAGAAGAAAGGCTCCTACATCACAACAATTCAAAAGCAATGAATGCAATCCTGAAAGGCTTACAGAAAGCGAGATCTCACCAAAGTGATTCATCTGCAAGACAGCTAGTGAAATGTGGAAACGATTGAAGGTGGTTCATACAGGTGATACAAATGTCGGAAAGGCCAAGTTGAGACACTTCAAAGGTATGTTTGAACAACTCAAGATGAATGATGATGAAAATATTAGTGACTACATGCTTCGTATGGATGAGGTTGTTAACTCCATGAAAGACTTAGGTCTTGAGCTTGCTGAAAATGATGTTTGTGATAAGATTTTAAGATCTCTTCCTAATAGATTTAGTGAAAATATTTCTGCTATTGAGGAAGCTAAAGATTTGGATAAGTTGAAAAAGGATGAGCTCCATAGTATACTTGCAGCATTTGAGTTGAGAACTCAAGTGAAGGTTGATGTCAAGAAAGAGGCGGCTTTCAAGGCTACCAAGAATTCCAAGGGTAAACAACTTCAAGATAGTGATGAGTCTTCTAGTGATGAAGAGGCATATTACGACAAGAAAGGCAAGTTCTCTAGAAAGCACAAAAGTATGAAAAATATAAGATGTTTCAATTGTGGAAAGTTTGGTCATTATGCTACTGACTGTACTGTTCCCAAGAATGAAAGTGATGAAGATAAACAGGATTCTAAGAGCAAGGATTCTAAAAAGCACAAGCATCACGGAAAGAACAAAGATGAGCACAACAATCAAGGAAAGAGGTATTCTCACAAGCACAAGAAGAGTTTCTACCTAGACAAAGCAAGTAAGTGTTCTAGTAGTGATAGTGAAAGTTCTTCAAGTGATAATGAAAATGAGATGTTGTTCATATCAGGAAAAGAGGAAGAACCGAAACATAGATTCATTATCATGAAATGTCTTAGATGTGGAAATTTTGGTCACCTTGAGGATGATTGCACAAATAATGATTTGGTTTCTAGTATGTATGAGGATGCTTCAGAAAACTATAAGGAAGATGCATGTATGGTTTTTGAAAAGGGTAGCACCTCTAGTGATAAGAAATCTGAAAAAGGCTTTGATGATTCAAAAAGCAAACAAATAAAGGATCTTGAAAGTGAACTTATTAGTGCTCTTAGTGCTTTGAAAAAGGAAAGAAAGAAGAATGCTAGACTCAAGGATAAGTTAGATGAATGTTGTATGGAGAGAGATGATCTTATAGAAAGTCTTGACTTCTCTATGGCTAAGACACAAGAACTCAAGGATGAGTTAGAGTCTAAGGTTCTTGAGTATAGTGAGTTAGAACAGAAAATGGCTTCTTTGAAAGAGGAAACTAAAGAGTACAAGGATAAGCTTTACGAGGTTTCAAGATAGCTCCAAAAAGGTTAAGTCACTCATCAAAGGTCAAAGAAAGACAACAGATAAAACAGGCCTTGGTTTTGTTAAGCCACACAAGGAACAAGTTGGAGAGTCTAGTAAGAGACTCCAAAAGGAAGAGAGTTATGATGAGGAAAGTATTTCAGAAAAGGAGTCCTTGAATGATAGATGCACAGAAACAGAAAACAGAATTCAGAATGAGAAGAAGAAGTTTTCAGAACCTAAGAGGTCAATTAAAGGAAAGTTTCAAGGCAGATGTTTTGCTTGTCACGAGGTTTGGTCACATGGCTTCACATTGCATGGCTCAAGTGAAGGAGGTAAATGACAGTTTTAGAAGTGCTAGTTAATTTCAAGGGTATTGCTACTCTTGTCAACAGTTTGGGCACAAGGCAGTTTATTGCAAGGCAAATAACGAGAACAGGTTTGGTCAGAACAGGTTTGGCCAGAACAGGTTTGGTCAGAACAGTTTTGGCCAAAACAGGTTTGTTCAGAATAGGTTTGGTCAAAACTGGTGGATTCAAAGATCAGGTTTACCTCAGAGAAACAACATCGTCAAGTGTTTCAAGTGCAACAATGAAGGTCACACAATCAGACAGTGTAGAGCTGAAATTCTAGAATACAAGAACAGGAACAGTGGCATGATCAGGTCCAAGGATCAAGGCATGGACAAGAACAGGGATGAGAACAAGAACAAGAACAGTGATAGGAATAGGAATATGGACAAAGAGTTCAAGAGAAGGCCCGACAAGGAAGTTATAGACGCTGATGATGATCGGTGCCTAATGGGAGTTTTACTCCCACCCAAGAATTAATCACCTCATCAGGAGGTGGGGGAGGGACTAAGCTAAGAGGCTCATTCTTAGTCCCGAGCCCCAAAGGTGACCCTTTGCCATTGATGACAAAGGGGGAGAGATTTGAGTAAGGGGAGAGCCTCAAGAAAGGGGGAGTTGTTTATGTTGAGTTTCTATGTTGTTGAGAAGCATGGTTTGCCATCAATGACAAAGGGGGAGATTGTTGGCAATTTTGGGTTTGAGATCCTAGCTTCTTGTCTATGAGTTGTCATTGATGTCAAAAGGAAATGGCATTAATGTTAAGAGGATGTGTTGGCTTCAAAGGTGGAAGATTCCAAGAGAATCCGGAGAGATTCCATTGGCAAGGGTTTTTCATTAAAACCAAGTTAAATGGTTTTTATTAAAACCAATGGAGGTTCTCTTTATTATTTATTTAATTATTATTTAAAACCCTTCAAGGTTTTAATTAATTAATTATTTAATTAATTAAGGGAGAAATTATTTTTAATTTATTAAAAATACTTAAGGGTTTTTAAACCCTTTAGAAAGCAAATTTCGATTAAATTCGAAATTACTTTTCTTTGCATCCGACGTGTTCTAAAGTCCACGTATGGACTATAAATATGAGAAGGTTCCTAAGGTTAAAGTCTCTTGGAAAATCGAAGGCAATTAATTGGTTTGGCTGCGATCGAATGTTCTATTTATGCTGCGAAAGAGGAGAGCTCGTGGTTTGAAAAGCTTTCGAAAAGCTTGACCGTTCATGTGGAAGGAAGTCCGTCTTGGACTTCGTAAGCCTCTTGTGGGCTAGTGGCAGCGAAGGCTGCGTTTGGGCTTTGCGTAGGCGGAGGTCTGCGTTTCGATCCCCGTGGAGGGAGTTGTGCATGGATTAGTCACGTTTTTATTAAAACGTGTTTTGTGCCGCGAATTTTGGATTCTTCAAGGGCAGCCATTATAAGGTGTGATTATTTTCTTGATATGATTTTTGGCATTGTTTAGCATTGTTTAAAAGACATAGGAGAAATAAGGGGATATTTCTTTGGTTGTATTTTTGAGATTAGTCTTTTGCTATGCTAAATTTAAAAATGGAGATATAAGGTGTAAGTTTTGGTTGTTGTGTTTTTGGCTTCTTTGGTGGTTGTTTTTAAAGAAGAGGAGCTAAAAGGTGTATTAAGGAAAGTTTTTATATATGCTCATTTATCTTGGTTCTAACCCTAACTTGGTTGGAAGTTTGAGGGTTGTGTGTGGTGACAGCTTTAAGGATCAATTTTCTTCTACTCCAAAAAGGTATGGGCACATTTTTCTTATGAGTATGATTGGTGTATGTTTTTCTGAAATAAGGTTGGAGTGAAAAGGTTTTCAACTAGGTTTCCTTTGGTTGGGTGTAAATCCTATTTTCTGGTTTGTTGAAGACTACTTATGCATTGTTATCCTTAAGGAGAGTTTTTGGTGAATGCATAATTTCTGGTTTGAGATAGTGGAAGCTTTGTGCACTAGGGTTTATATTTGTGAGTCTAGCTACTTGCATTGAGTTGGTGGAACCCTTGGTTGGCTGTTTTGAGTTTGATGGTTGAGTTGCTTCCATAGAGGTTGTTTGATCAAGTTATTGCTTTACTTGATTCATGATATTGGGCTTACTCCATTGAGTTGATTTGAGCAAGTTATTCTTTGCATTTGGTGATATTGTGTTGGTGGCTGTTTTGTTCAAATATCTTTGGAGGGAAAAGGATTTCTACTTGTTTCCTTTTCTTGTGATGATTGGTTGAATGCTTCAAGGTTGATGTTGAGTTGAATGGTGTTGGTTGACTAAACCTTGTTTGATGAGCATTGTTGTTGAAACCCTAATTGATGGTGAAAAGAACATGAGTATCATTGTTATGTGATTCTTTGCATAGTTGGCAATTGTTGGGGTTTCATGTTCTTGAAAGAAAACATTCTATCCTATCCATTTCAGATATTGAGTTGAGTTTTCAGATTTGAGATTGAGATTGAGCTGAGTTGATTTGAGTTGAGTTTTGAGATTGGGATTTGAGTATAGAACATATTGAGTCTCTAACAATTCTCTTTATGCTTCTATGAGTTTGACAAATCACATTGGGTCTCTAACAATTCACTTTGTGATTTCCTACTAAGAAAGTTTTTCTTGGTGAGCTTCTTGAGTTTTGGACAGGTTTCGGTGGGGACTTGTGAGCTGAGTTTTGGACAGGTTTCGATGGGGACTTGTGAGCAGATTTGGACAGGTCCTAGCGAGAGGACTTGTGAGCTGAGTTTGATAGTTCTATCGAGAGAACTTGAGGACAGAGGTGCACTGGTTCTATGAGAAGAACCTAAGGACAGATTTGGCAAGTCTTTGAGAAGGCTTGTATGCAAAGGATTGATTTGTTCAAGAGTTGGACAGATCTGACGGATAGAGGAAGACTTGTACTAGACAAATTGACTATGTTTGGTATAGGTTGCTTGAGCTACTGTGGACGTGATCATAGAAGGCGAGAGGTCTCTTAGGCTAAGCATTGAGGACAGGAGGTCTTCGGTGGAAAGGAGTTCCACGTGCTGGCAAGAGGTAGAGGCAGTTGATCTTCCGAGGGATCATTTCCGAGAGCGAGAGGGAAGGTATCTCCTTTGAGCAGAGGCTCATAAATTTTGATTGGGGGAAGGTATCTCCTTTGGGCCGAGGCTCATAAACATTGTAATTGGGAAGGATTCCCAAAGAACTTTGAGATAACTTTTAGAGAAAAGTTTTGTGGACGTAGCCCGACCATTCCGGGTGAACCACGTTAAAATTGGTGTCACTTTGTGGATGATATTATGCATTGCTTTGATATTGCTTTGGGTATATTGCTTTACTATTTTGAAGTATAAAGGAAAAAGTAAAAAGAGGTCTTATACTGTTCACCCCCCCCTCTCAGTATAAGCTTGTGTTCTTCAAATTTGGTTCTCTCCTCGCTACCTCCAACATCTTTTGAGGAGGAATATTCCACCTTGACCCCCAAACTGGAGGCAGGGATTGTGTGGATGACCTCTCAACTCTATGAATTACTCTTCTCAAATTGAGATGAATCTGAGGACTCGACAATCAAAGGTGCCACCTTAGCCAAAGAATTCAAAATATCTTCCCTCGATAATTTGTTAGCTTTGACAACATGGTCAAAAATTAACCTCGCCAACCCCTGATGAATTGGATCTGATGTAGTCCCTTTCTTAACCCGAATAATAGACTTAGCCAACCCCTGATGAATGGGATCCAACACAGTCCCTTTCTTAACTTGACTCATAGACTTCGCCATAAACTAGAACAAGAAGGATGGGATATTTATGAGTCTCTTTTGGCATAACTGATTTAGGAACAAATATTAGAATTTTAGTGGTCTATTTAAGATGAAATTTTACTTTGATTGAGTTATATAATAAAATTTTCAAATGACTATTATCTAAGGGTTAATAATTTTTTTTATCAATTTGTAAGTGTTGGATTTCAAAATACTCTATTGGAATGAAAAAAATCAACTCATCCACTCATATATAATAAGAGAAAATAGAGAGGAAAAGAAAATATAAAAGATGAAAGAGATGAAGGATACCCTTAGACTCCTACATAAAATAATAAAAGCAAATATCACATTATTGTAAAGGATTGAGTGAATAAAGTGTATAAATACCTCAATAATCAATTACAAATTACATAACTCTTAACCTACATTAGATTAGGATAAGGGAATAGTAAATTTATAAATCAAAAGGTTAAAATAAGGGCGTGTAGGCTAAATACATTCCTCATTAAGTATCATACAATGCTTTGTCCTATGCTTATGTATGATTACATCATACAATGTTGACCTTAGCCAAATAAGCACATTATACAATTTTTTAACTCCTAGAATCTAAACTAAGGGGTGAAGGAGAGAATACATTTATGATAATAACATTGTCCCCTTAAATGATATCTCTACTACATTGATGTACTTTAATATAAATAAAAGTACAAAGATACTTCCTTCACAATTTGCTTTGATCTTTTGTTATTGTATATAAAATGGCTTAGAAAATGACTTTCCATTTTGTAGTATCCACAAGTGCACATAGCCTTATTTGGAGGATTCAACTTCCCCTTGTCCCATATGGTCTTTGTCATAATAGATAAGATATCTTTTGTAGGAGTCTATTTATGAGAAGATTCACCATTCACAAAATCATATCAAAATAAATAAGAAAAGAGAAGATCTCGTGAAGAGTCAAATCTTGGAGCTTCTTCTAGAACATATAAATAATATGGACCAATAAATAGGCATTTTATATGAAGAGGAGGTATGGGAAGGAGTACATTCTAAATCATCCTTATTTATACCTCTCAAAAATCCCCATGTCTACCTTTAATACCTCAAATTCAAACTTATTTTCTTTGAATATGGACCAATTTTTTTGTTTTATAAAAATCTACATATACTATAATTTTACCCTTTAAAATGGTTGTTATAAGTCATGAAAACCATCACATAATAAGACATCCATCCACCTATAATGATTCCTTGAAGAAATACCACCAATATGAAGAGCTCAAAAAATCATGTGATGTAAAAGTAAAGGGCTTAAAACTCTTCCATATGTGAAAGTTACACCCTCTAGAAGGATTTTTGTATTAATCATTAGGACAAAAATTGTAATTAACCCCTAAAATTTAGAAAAATATTAGTAAACTAAATTCTTCCACTTAGCACACAAGGATAATGGACTTTGCTACATGATTGTCATCTTTCTATCACTATGTGAGGCACACAAGCAACTAAATACCATATACTTTGATATGACTGATCAAACACTTAAATATATAGGGATTTTTTTAAAATCTATTTAGACTCCACCTCCACCAATATTTGCAAAAAATTCAAAGAGATGGATCATGAGTCTCTTGGGAAATATGTGCCCTAGGCTAAATAGGCTAGCAAACATACACAATGTCCACCAATAATAAGAGTAATCCAACAATTAGTTGAATGAGGGGGCTTCTTCCTATCCACAATATAAACCATCCAAACAAACTACCAAGAAAGGAGAACCTAGGAACTAAACACTTTACCTCTTCCAAAGAAATTCTTATGGACATCACTACTAGCTAATTTTGAAGATTGTGATACAAAATTGATTAATTATTAATTAATTAAAATAACTAAATAATAATTATTTTTTGTTTTATTATATTAGAATATTGATTATTTTTGTAACTGGCTCTTATTTTTAGCATTTATAAAATCTTAGATAACTTAGGAATGTTGTTATCTTATTTTTTAGTTCAGTCTAGTTATATTTTCTAGAGTGCATGCAAAACCAAAAAAGAAAGCTCTAAATATAGAAAAAGGTAATTGAAAAATAGAAAAATGCATGCGTATGAATTGCATAATGTAAACTCAACATATGATGCCCATAATTATAAATGGGTGAGTGCTAAAAATATAATTCTAAAAAATATAAAAGGAAGGTAAAAATAAAAAACAAAAAAAAACTAGATATAGAAAAATCTTGTTATTATTGGCATGTAAGGTGCCTATATATTGGGTGTGGGGCACCTATTGTAAGACATATTCAATTGTAGAATTTAGTTTGTTGAGGATTTAGTTGGATGTGATAAACTCAAAAGAGATGTACTGAAGAAAAAGTGTTGTTATGTAATATTCAAAAGTTTAAATTTGATGTTCTAAGTTGAACATTTGTTATGTAATTTTCTCTTCCATGAATAATATAGATTTCAAATATTTTCAAGCCTATTTGTATGATTTTAGATTTTGTATTTTCTATTATTTATTATCTCTCTTTGATTTATCTTGAGCCTCGCCCCCCTTTCACATCTCATTAACTTCTCCTAGCTAACCAATCAAGCGCTTGATCATGGTGTCACAAGTGAAAACTACTCCTTTGATAAGGATTATAATCCTACAATAGTTGCTTGTAAGAACACCATGAAAGAGGAGAAAATGGGGGGTCAATTTGCACCTATGACCCCATACATAAGAGTGAAAAATCCATCATTATCTAACTAGAAAAGCAATCCACCTATTCTTGATGGAGGTACGTCTTAGTCATTGATGCAAAAAAAATTCTTTATCTTAAACAAATGATGTTTTCCTCTAACAAAATTTGGTAGTACCAACATAGAATGAAGATGTGCATGGAGGATTAAATTCATGGCAAGATGTGATGAGTCCTACACACCACCCAATTACCATCATGTCATGTTACAATAGTGAGAATAGGGGGCTCAATGCTTCTTGAAGATGCCAAAACTTCCTCCCCTCTGATAAGTGATGAGATTTAGTAATATCATTTTAATTTTATCAAATCCAAGGTGGTATTCAATGGTTGTATGTGCTCAGAAAAATTTATGTAGGTTTTGGTAGTGGAATTTCTAAATCATACTTTACAAAAATAAAGGTTGTAAAAAAGTAAAACCATGCTTTCTGAAAAGTAAATTAACACACTTGCAGGAAATAAATACCACACATGCAAAAATGAAATTTAGTAGTTGCATGGAACTATCCCAAGAAACTAAAGTAAATAATTAAATTAATATACAAATCTAAATAATATACAACATATATTGAAACCAATAAAATAATATTCCACTAATCATTCCATAGACACATTCACAATGATAACACTCTAAAAAAATTAAAATAATATACATATCTACAAAGGTTAAACTTTCAATTGTGTTGATTGAGCAGGCATTTACTCCTCGACCCAATGGAAAGCAAATATTCAAAACAAATGAGAAACACACACAAGTAAGAAAAATAACATAATCATTATTTATTAAGGAGAAAATTTATCTCTTACAAAAAATCTTCAATGCATCCTATTCTCTCTCATTTTTATTTCATATCCTCTTCTTCATTTTCATATTTCATCCTATTCTAACCCCTATAATGCACCATTCCCTCTTTTATAGAGAAATCCTCCATAATAATCCAATAACAGCCCATAAATATTAAATATTCCCAATATTATGTAGTTGGAAACAAATCCAACCAACTCTATCTATAGAACATAAAACCAAATTAGTTGGAAACAAATCCAACCAATTCTATCTAAATAATAACAATTAATTTAGTTGAAAATAAATCCAACCAATTTTATCTAGTGAATAGCAATTAATTTAGTTGAAAATAAATCCAATCGATTATATCTAAAGAACGCAACCAAATTAGTTGGAAACAAATCCAACTAATTCTATTTAGAGAATATAACAACCAAATTATTTGGAAACAAATCCAACCAATTTTATTTAGAGAATATAACAACAAATTAAGTTGTTAAGGATTCTAACTAATTTGGATCTATCCAAATTAGTTAGAAACTAATCTCAACAAATCCAACTAAGGTAGTTGGAAACCAATCTTAATATATTTGATTTCTATCTTTATTTACCACATGGAAATAACATCACAATGTTCGATGTTATGGAAATAGCAACATCACCATATCCAATGCTAACGTCATCATGTATGATGTTGATGTCATCATATTCAATGTTATCTTGTGTTGTTCTCTATTGTTATCCAACGTTGTTCTATATAGTTCTCCACGTTGTTTTGTAATGTTATCTAACATTGTTTTGTATTGTATGTCAACATTGTTTTGTATCATTTTCCAATGTTGTTCTATGCTATTGTCTACCGTTGTTTTTTACTATTTTCTAGCTTTGTTTTGTATTATTTTGTGTTGTTGTCCAGTGTTGTTATTTATTGTTTTCTAGCACTATTCTGTTTTGTTCTATGTTGTTTTGAATCATTTTCTAGCAATGATCTATGTTGTTGTCTAGTGTTGTTTTGTGTTGTTTTTCAATGTTGTTTTATATTATTATCCAATGCTTTTTTACTATTTTCTAGTGTTATGTGCTACTATTCAGTGTTTTTCTATACTATTGTCCAACATTTTCTAGTGACGCTCTAAAATGTTGTTTCAAGACCTACAAAGTGTCAATCTTCCTTTCCATGCCACGATATTCATCAATTAAATATTAAACATTGTATTTTTATCCTAAAAAATGCATAAATGCATTTTATTCATTTTAATATTGTATTCCTCCTTTTTACTATGTTTAACTGTAATATATATGCAAAATATAGTCGAATCCATAGTTAAGTGGCACAAAAGAAGAGTTATAGACTGCACTAAATGAGAAATTTTAGAGCATCATCACTCCCTTCAGCCTATTGTAATGCATGCTCTTATGCATTAATTTTATCCAAATTTATACTAATATAAAATTTACCTTTAAGGTACTTTTAGAATTTTGTTGTACATAGCCTTGAGTGTTATACCACTCTCTTTGTTTTCTCTTCTTTTTTTATTTATTTTTTCGTGGCATAAAAGGTGGCTTGAAGAATACACCAATTGAGTCTTGTCATATCCCCCTAGAATATCATAATGCATGTCCTCATGCATTTTTATTTTTATTTTTTTGCTTTTCCAAGATAAAATCTTGCTCGTTCTTGGGTCACAACCATAAAATCTCATTATTGGGCACCAAAAAATTCTAGTGTTTAGTACTAAGTATACTTCATAACTTTCTTTGATGTTGTATGACTCTCTTTAGATGTAAGAGGAGAGGTGGTGGAGGGATTTGGTGCTATATAATTATTACGAAAAATACAATATATTATAAAAATAGCTTACACCAATGATACAAGAATCCCCTTTTATGCACTATAAACCATGGACTAAAAATAGTTATGCAAAATATTTATATTAAGCCATATTAAAAAAATACTTACCTTATTGAAATAGATGATGTATGATGCTTTGAAAGAGATAGAAACCTGAAAGGATATCAAGGCAGGAAAATCAGAACCGCACCAAGGTTGAAAATGATTATGCATCAAAATTATTGTTTTTTTAACAAAAGGGACCACCTTTTTTTGTTTTTAATAGTCTCCTATCTTGATTATGTCCATAAGGAATTTTCACAACCAGATTTTATTTTTTTTGGCAAGACTAGCACACTAGAAATTGGTTTCATGTTGGCCTTGGTCCAGTAGCACCTCAAAAGAGGTTTTCACTTTTGAACTTCTTTTTACCCCTAAAATAAATCAATAGATTCTCCATAGAAAGGTGGAAACCCCTTTCAAAATGTGCAAGTCAACTATGACTTCAAATGTGTTGTATATTCCTTCCTGATGGTTGATTTGTTGTAAGTGATGCTTGTTGATGTCTGGAATCAACAAAGATACCCCTCTAAAAAATATTCTTTCTACCTCATATGGTTGCAGCTATTTGGTGCATAATTCTCTCTCTTTTCACTTATTTTCTCATTTTTTTCACTTATTTTCTCCTTTTTTATATAAAAAATGCAATGATGCAAGGCTTGCTAAAAACAAATATTCAAAACTAAAAATATTATGGTGTTATATGTTGTGAATCCAAAAAGGACCACCATAATATGGAAATATCAACATCAAAAGGTTTTGATGCTAAATGTAGATCTATTAAAGCTCTTTCTGATAGTGTGCTAGTACCATAAGGTACCATGTAGCAAATGGATGTCTTTTGATGTTATATAGCCTTCATAGCAAAGAGCGCTGAAGAGTTTTGGTGCTAACTAGTCTTCATAAATAAGAGCACCAAAATGTTCTAGTGCTAACTAGTCACCTACTAAGACTTGTTATTTCATATATACCTACATAGAACAAAGTTATATTTACAAAAAAATATATCATTAATTCATTTAAAGTATTTATAGAGTAGATTGAGTATTTTTCTTGAGCACATTCAAATATTGTCATAGTCAATTGCATTGAGTTTGTTTGTTTTTATGGCATAGATAAGTAGTGTTTGTCTCTGTTTATTTGGATAAGCTATGGGTGATATAGAAAGCAAATGTTTTATGACTTATCTGGCCAATTTTGTTATGAGATAAGCCTTATTGAATTGATACCTATTTTCTATGGTTCATGAGGGATTTTTACTAATGAATCTTTATATTTGGTTCTCATAAGTTCAAGTTTAACAAACCCTTGATTTCAAAATTTTATATAAAAGTCTTAAATTCTAATTCTTCCAATACCTAGTGCCTTCAATACCACAATCTCTTATTAGGTTTTAACAAAATATTATCTCATTGGATTATAATAAAAATAGGATCACTTAGTGTCACAGATGAATAGATCAATTGTAACCTAATCTTATGACCACCTCATAATGATCATTATTCACAGTCTACCAATTTTACTTTTCAATTAAAAATAACAATAAAGGTAACAACAAATCAACTAAAATTGATTTGGGCTAAGAATAATGAAAACATGATTTAGTGATTGAACTTCCAAGACCTTTGATCACGTAATCATAATTTTAGAATCACAATTTGTTTATGACTATGTGGATCAACTATAGGACAATATAGCCAACTAGGAAGATGTGGTCTAGCATAAGTCCACGAATAACTGATTGAAAATCTAGCAAAGAAGATGATGATATTGGATGTTTGAATAATTTTCTAGAAACACCATCATCCCCAACAATGATGCCAAAAAGTGGTAAGTTTTAATAATGTCACTTTAATTTTGTCAATTACAGGGTGGTGTCTGAAGGTTATATGTGTTAGGAACAATTTATGTAGGTTTTGGTAGTGGGGTTGCTAAATAACTCTTGTAAAAAAATCACACTTTGTAGAAAATAATTCTTGCAAAAAAAATAAAATCATGTTTGCGAAAAAGTAAATCACACTTGTTGAAAAGAAAATTCATATGCTTGTAGGAAATAAATAACACATATACAAAAATGAAATTTTGTAACTACATGAAACTATCGTGAGAAAATCAAGTAATGTAAAAATCTAAATAGTATAAAAAAATATTGAAAAAAATAAAATAGCGTTTAATTAATTATTCCATAAACACATACATAATAATAACACTTTAGACTATCTTAAAAGTTATCACCTACTTGAAAAGTAAGGGTTTACATGGCTAGGGTTTGATGAGGAAAAACTACTCTGCTAGGGTTTGATGAATAAAAACTGCTCTACGGGGATGGTAGCAACTTTCGGAGGAGGTCTTAAAAATTGGAGGAATGTCGTGATGGCATCGGGTTCGGCACAGAGAGTGCATGCTTGTGATATTTTTTCATCTGAAAATGCCTGTAAGGAACAGGATTTTCCAGTGCATGTTGGGAACCGCTTGTTAAAAAACAATGGATGTTTGGCATGATGTGAAGCCAGACCAGTTCTAGTGGTTCAACCAGTCTCGGTGGAGGAAGATGTGGAGTATCTAACCAAACATACCCTTATTGGCAAATTTTTGGGCATCCGAATTTCTCTCCCCTTTGTGGAGGCTTGGGTCAGGAAGACTTGGAATCCTGAAGGCGATGTAGAGGTGATGTTGAGTGCGAACAACTATTTTATGGTGGTTTTCTCTTGTATTGCAGATCATAACAAAGCATTTGAAGGGGGTCCTTATTTCTCTAACCAGGTGGGACTCTTTCTTAAACCCTGGCATATGGGTTTCAACCCATCAGAGGAGAGGTCGTCATGAGTTTTAGTATGGGTGCGGCTTCCATGGCTCCCGTTGGAATTTTGGAGAACTAATATCTTGCATAAGATTGCCCTTCTTCTTAGGAAGCCGGTTGGACCATCACCACAGAAAATGGATAAAAACATAATCTTTGTTGCTTGTATTTGTGTTGAAATTGACTTAAATAATCCTATTCCAGATTCTATTGAAATACAATTTGGATCAACTACATGGGTTTAAAAACTTGGCTATGAAGCTCTTCCATTTCATTGTCGGATTTTCCGTGAATATGGCCACCTGCAAATAAAATACCCTAAGTTTGTCTTGCCTGTGGCTTCAAATCCTGGTCCCTCTCGATCTAGACAAAGTTCGGATAAAGGAAAAGCCCCGATAAAGGAAGGGGAACGGGTTAAGGAAGGTTTTGTTTCGATAAAATCCCAAAATAGAGGACGAAGGGCAAACAAAGACCTTAAGGATAGCCAGCCAGATGCTCTACTCAAACATTTTGAAATATTAGATGATCTTGATCAGTGCATGGAGATACCTAAAATCTCACTACCTAATGCAAATATAACAAGGTCGAATCAGATGTCTCTTCTTGAGGGGGAACTTAAGGAATCATATATAAGGGGTTTAAATGAAGAACAAAGGACTTTGGATCTGAGTATAGGGGACATGGTTGGGTCTAGTCCTATAAGGGAAACTATTTTAGAAAGTGGTACAGATTTAGTTATGCCCTCTACTACTCAGGCACTGATGCAGTCATCCTTGGACTGCATCACTCCTACGGTGTTGGGATTGCAGCAAAAAATAATTAAAAAAAAAATCGGATAAGAATATGAAGGTGGGTCGAAAGAAGGACCAGGATAAAATTAAGTTAATGGGGGATACTTTGGTGGAGTTAGGCTTGGTGAGAACATTGGACTCCCATTTTTATAACCCCCAAAAATGATTATCCTCTCATGGAATGTAATGGGGTTGAATAGCATCCCCAGACAAAAAGTTGATCGTGATTTGGTTCGTGTGCATTCTCCGAATGTGGTTTTTATTCAAGAGACTAAATATTCTATTGATAGTATGTTCAATATTACTCCCAATTTGTGGAGAAGGGGGAAATTCCAGTGTATTGGTGCATGTGGATATGCTGGTGGCATTGCTTTTTTATGGGATCCGGTTAAGATATCCCCTCTTACTTGGATTTCCAGGAGATGGTCTATTTCAATGGTCGGGCATGATAATGAATCTGGTGAAATCATCCTACTTACATATGTGTATGCTCTTGTTGATTACAATGGTAAAGTGAATTTGTGGAAGCACATTTGCTTTGTGAGAAGTTTGGTTCCCCTGTACCCATGGATTTTGGCTGGAGACTTCAACTCTATCACTTGTCTAGAGGAAAAACGTGGTGGGGTGGACCGTCTCGAGCCTTTTTCTTATATCTTCAGTGCTCATATCCAGACCCTAAACTTGGTTGACATCAAGCCATATAATGGGATCTTTACTTGGCACAATAGAAGATGTGGGGAATTTTCCATATCAGAGAGACTGGATAGGTTTTTGATTACCAGTTATTAGATGGGTAATAACAGAGGTGCTAGTTATGTTATTTTGGAGGGTAGGGGATCTGATCATTGGCCTATCAAACTCTCTGCTTTGGAGTTAGGGCTAAAAAATAATCTCTCCTTTAAGTTTCAACTTATGTGGCTTCATGATCCTAAGCTTCATGATTTCATGCGAGGCTAGTGGACCACTGGCAAACCTCCTCATGGCACCGCTATGTATTCCTTTATGAAGCGACTACAATTTGTAAAATATAAATTGAAGAGATGGAATAGACTAAATTTTGGGAACCTTTCCTTGGCTAAGCTGGCAAATCTTAGGAGGGTGGAAGAAGCTTCAAGGAATATTAGAGATCAGGGATTCACGAAGGAGCTTCTTGTTGAGGAATCGCGAGGCTGCGAAAGACCTTGCTGAATGGGAACTGAGGGAAGAAATTTTTTGGAAATAAAAAGCTCAAGTAGATTGGCTTCAGGAAGGGGATAGGAACACGGCCTTCTTTTATAACTTAGTTAAGGCTCATCGTAATGGTAACCTGATTACCTCTCTTGTGAATTCTTAGGGTGCCCTGCTCTCTTCTTTCAGGGATATTTCAGAAGAGACTAAGAGGTATTTTTCCTCTCTCTTCAAGGAGTACTCCCTAACAGATGATAATAATGAAAAGTTTATTCTAAACTGTATTCCAATAATTATTTTTAGAGATATGAATGAGCACTTTATGGGTCCAATTTCCCTTGAGGAGTTGGAAAATGTTGTATTCAATATGAAAAATGAAAAGCCCCAGACCCAGATGGATTCCCGATTGAGTTTTATCAGGAGTTTTGGGATTTAATCAAATTTGATCTTTTGGAGGTGGTCCATGAGTTCCAAAAGAACAAATAGATGATAAGGGCCCTAAATGCTACCTTTGTGGTACTTATACCCAAAAAAGAGGGAGCAAGTTCCTTGGATATGTTCAGGCCTATTGCTCTCTGCAATGTTGTGTATAATATCATCACAAGAATTATTTTTGAGAGGTTGAAGATATGGTTGACCAAAATCATCTTTGAGGAGCAAGGAGGGTTTGTTGTTGGCCAAAAAATCTTGGATGGGGTTGTTATTGCTACAGAAGCTATTCACTCGATGGAAACTTCTAAGGAGAAAACTATGTTCATTAATTTGGACATGGCCAAAGCCTATGATCGGGTCAGATGGTCCTTTCTTCAAAAAGTTCTTACTGCTTTTGGATTTGAGGAGGAATGGATTAGATGGGTGATGAGCTATGTTTCTTCTTCCTCATTCTCTGTTCTTGTTAATAATGAGCCATCAAAGCTGTTTGAGGCCTCAAGGAGATTGAGGCAAGGAGATCCTTTATCTCCTTATTTGTTTATCATTATGGCGGAAGGGTTGGGAAGATTGCTCAAGTCTCAAGTCATGCAGGGTCTCATTCAGGGGTGGAATTGGGATAGTAGTTTGCCACCTCTTTCCCACCTTCAATTTGTTGATGATACTGCTTTTGTTGGGAGTTTCCACTATCAGGGAAGCTGGCAATATAAGACAGTCTCTTGACATATATCTTGGTGCTTCTGGACAGTTGATTAATGAGGACAAGTCTTCTATTTTCTTCTTCAATACCCCTCCTCTTATTCAAGCCATGATTGCTTGCATTCTAAGATTCTAGGTTGGGACTACCCCTTCATTTATCTTGGTATTCCAATTTCATCTCACCATCTACCTAGATCTTCTTAGCAGTCTATTCTTGACAATTTTAGAAGGAAGGTGAATCATTGGACTTTCAGATGGCTATCCACTGCATGTAGACTATTGCTTTTAAAAACTGTTGTTCAAGCTTTACCCATTTATAGATGTTTTGTACAAATAGCTCCCTCTCACTTCATAAAGGACATGGATGCTTTGTCAAGATAGTTTTTATGGTCTAGAAAACTTGATCAATCTAAATTGAGTTTGGTTAGGTGGGATTCTATATTTATTCCGATGCAAGAGGGAGGCCTTGGGTTGCGACAGACAACTCTTTTTGGGCAGGCTTTTGCTGTAAAACTTTATTGGAGATGGTGTACCTCTCAATATCATATTTGGGCTAAATTATTATCTTGTAAATACTTGAGAGGTATTTCTGAGGCTGAAATCCTTAGAGTCAGCTTGGTTGGGAAAGGTTCAGTTATCTAGGACACTCTGAAAAGAGGAGCTAATTTAATCAAGCAGGGTTTGTTTCGGATTTACAATCAGGGATAAAATGCTCTTTTTTGGGAGGATTCTTGGGATGGCCATCCTCCTATATTGAATCAATATCCTAGGTTATGTTCCCTAAGAATTTTTTTCTTGGAAGCAAGATGGTCTCGTGTGGAGGACTTTAAAAAAATCTAGTCTTTTGGAAATATGGAGATGTACAGGTGGAAATATCTGCAAGAATGGCCCCAAGGAGGACTGGCCAAGGACAGAGAGGTGCTTGCTCTTATTCTTACAGGTAGGCCTTGTTCTTCATTGAGGGGTAAATATAATCTAGCTTGGAACCCTGATCCTAAGGGAACATACTCGATAGGCTATGGTTATCAGGTTCTTGATAAGCAAAAGTATGGGAGTCTTCCTGTCACTTGGTGGAAAAAGGTGTGGAACAAATTTTCTTGGCCAAAATATAACTTCTTTCTCTGGTTGGTAGCTCGTAATAAATGCCTCACTTTGGATAATGTGAGGAAGAGGGGATTTCAGGGTCTCTCTTTTTGTGTCCTTTGCAGTAATAATGAGGATGACTCTTCTCATTTATTTTTCCAATGATTATTTGCCAAAGATTTTTGGCACCGTTGGTGGAGCACCTGCAACCATCCATCATGTGTTGTCCCTGGTGGAGTTTTGGAGTAGTTTGGGCAGACCTCCAACCAAGGCCCCCTTCCTTCGGGTGGCTTGGAATTTGGGCCCTTCTTGCATCATCTGGAAAATTTGGCTCGAACAAAACCGGTGCATATTTCAGGGCAGTTATTTGGTTGTTCAACAGATCTGGCAAAGGATCCTGTATATGGTTCAGGAAACCATCCATAGCAAATGTGATGTGGACCCTCTTTTCGATTCTAGGGAGGAGAATGTACAGCAAGCCCTTGGTCTCTTTGGTGATGGTGTGAACTCTTCTATCCCTAGTAGGGTTCCTCAGCTCAGTAAGAAGGTTAGGAGAGATGGTAGGTGGAGGCCACCCCCTAGAGGAGTTTTAAAAATTAATATTGATGGATCATCCAAGGGTAATCCTGGACATGATGGCATTGGTGGTGTTGGGAGAGATTCTACTGGTGGTGTCAGTTTTTTATTTTCCATTTATAAAGGTGTTCACTCCAACAATTTTATGGAAGCTCTTGCAATTCTTGAGGCCTTGCGGAGGGGGTTTTCTCTTGGCTGGCATAGGATTATTTGCGAGTCTGACTCTCAAATTGTGGTTAATATTTTAAACAGTAAAATGGTGGAGGAATTTAATTGGCAGTTGGCCTCTATAGCCATTCAGATTCTCAGAATGAGTGAAGAGTTCAAATTTATATCTTTTGTGCACATTCCAAGGGAATGGAATGTGGTTGTTGATTACCTGGCAAAAAGGGCTTCTGAGCTGCTGGATCCTTGGAGTATCGATAATTGGGAGAGTATCCCGTCTAGGGACTCTCAACGCTTGTGGGAGTTGATACACAAGGATGTACAGACTTAATGTGGTTTATTCTTGTTGTCTTTTTTGGGTTTCATTCTAGTCTAGTGGTTTTAGCCTGTTTGGCTGTTTATTTTAGTCCTGGTTGGAAGCTCAGTTGTACTCTATAATCCAGACTTTTTATCAATAAATTTTTACCCCTTTATTTAAAAAATAATAATAATAATAATAACACTTTAAAAAAATTAAAATAATACACATATCTACAAAGGTTATACTTTGCATTGTGCTAATGGAGCGGTCCCTAACTCCTTATCCTAAAGGAAAGTAAATTTTACTTCAAAATAAAATTAGAAACATACACAAATAAGAAAAAAAACATAATCATTATTTATTAAGGAGGAAAATTATCTCTTACAAAAAATCTTCAATGCATCTTATTCTCTCTTATTTTTTATTTCCTATCCTCTTCTTCATCTTCATCTCCCTTTTTTCCTAACCCCTATAATGCATCATTCCCTCTCTTTTATAAAGAAATCCTTCATAATAATCTAATAACAACCCATTAATATAAAATATTATAAATTTGAATTAGTTGGAAACAAATCCAACAAACTCTATCTAGAGAACAAAACAACCAAATTAGTTGAAAATAAATCCAACCAATTTTATCTAGAGAATAACAACTAAATTAGTTGGAAACAGATCCAACCAATTCTATGTAGAGAATATAACAACCAAATTAGTTGGAAATAAATCTAACCAATTCTATCTAGAGAACATAAGAACCAAATTAGTTGGAAACAAATCCAACCAATTCTAGAGAAAATAACAACCAAAATTTGTTGTTAAGGATTCTAACTAATTTGGATCTAGTTAGAAACTAACCTCAACAAATCCAACTAAGGTATTTGGAAACCAATCTTAATATATTTGATTTCCATCTTTATTTACCACATGGAAATAGCAAAATGACCATATTTGGTGTTGACATCATCATGTATAATGCTAATATCATCATGTTCAATGTTATCTTGTGTTATCCTCTACTATTATCTAGTGATGTTCTATATTGTTCTCTAGCATTGTTCTTTGTTGTTATCAATATTGTTCTATATTGTTCTCCAACATTGTTATGTTGTTCTATGTTGTTGTCCAGCATTGTTTTGTATTGTTTTCCAACATTGTTACGTGTTATTATTTTTGACATTGTTCTATATTGTTTTCCAGTGTTGTTCTATGCTTTTGTCCAGTGTTGTTTTGTACTATTTTCCAACATTGTTTTGTGTTGTTATTGAGTGATGCTTTATACTAATTTCTAGCATTGTTCTATGTTGTTTTGTGTTGTTGTCCAATGTTGTTATGTACTATTTTTTAGCATTGTTCTATGCTATTTTGTGTTGTTATAAAATGTTGTTCTATATTGTTTTCAAATGTTTTTTTGTGTTGCTATTTTATGTTATTAACTATTTTTCTTCAATATATCGATGTTGCCATGTAGTATTTTGAAATACCATTTTAAGACTTGCAAAGTGCTAATATTCCTTTTTATGCCTTGATATCCATCAATTAAATGTTAAACATTATATTTTTATCCTCAAAAGCACATAAATGCTTTTTATTAAATTTAGTATTGTATTCCTCCTTTTTACTATGTTTGATTGTAAAATATATGCAAAATACAATCTAACCCATGGTTAAGAGGCACAAACCCATAGTTAAAGACTACACTAAATAAGGCTTTTTAGAGCCTCATCACTCCCCTAGCCTAGCATAATGTATGCCTTAATGCATTAATTTTCTCTAGATTTGTATGGATATAAAATTCTCCTTCAAGGTACTTTTCAGAATTTTGTTGTCCATTGCCTTGAGTGTTATACCATTATTTTTTTCTCTCTTTTTTTTCTTTTTTTTTTTCTTTTTTCGTTGCATAAAAGGTGACTTGAAGACTACACTGAGGCTTGTTAGCTCCTCCTAGCCTAACATAATGCATATCCTCATGCATTTTATTTTATTTTTTTGCTTTTATATAATAAAATCTTGCTCGTTCTTGGGTCATGGCCATAGAATCTCATTGCTGGGTACCAAAGAGTTCCAGTGCTTAATACTAAGTATGCTTTAATACTACATAATTTTCTCTAGTGTTGCATGACTCTCTTTAGATTTAAGAAGAGAGACATCATAGGGCTCTGGTGTTATATAATTCTTATGAAAAACACATTAGATTATGAAAACAACTTACACCAATGATACAAGAATCTCCTTTTATGCACTATAAAATATGGACTAAGTATAATTATGCAAAATATTTAGATTAATCCATAGTAAAAAAAGGCAAAAACTCATATCTTATCTAAATAGATGATGTTGTTGGCTTTTGAGGATATATGCATAGGGAGAGATCTAGCATAAATCCTGATAAGATGAAATAAAATGAGTCTGCAATATGAATGAAATATAATATAAATAGAAAGTGGTGAAAATACAATGTAGTATGGAGGATAAGATCACTCCATTAATATAAGCTAGAGAACTACATTGTGCTCCATACAGGAGCTCTACCACAAACTACTCTCTACTACAATGCTCTTGATATCTATGTGCTACATCTTATGATCTATCACTATGAGGCCCTTTATATAGGAAAATAGATCCATTGGCCAACACTCTACCTAGCTATACAAGTGGACACCTTGCACATTATACCATGCACATTGACACTTGTGCATTTATTACATTGCTTGAAGTAAGTAGCTAACTTCCCCCTAAAGTAATCTCTACTCTATGTACCATAGGTGGTACATTTGCATGACCCAAATGATGTAATATATTCTAAATATAACACCCCATTGTATTACATTATTTGGGTATTAAATATTTTAATATTCAATATGGATCTTCTTATTTGTCTTGGATATTGTATTTTTCTTTTTTGTTTTCTATAACATGTTCAAGCAAGTAGTTAGTATCTTTATAACTTGTTCTTGCTAAAAGAAATTTCACTTCATAATCATCTGTATATTCTTCCATTTCTTCAATTTATTCTATCCTTTGAGCTAGGTGTCCTTTCTCATTCTTTTTTTGATACTCCAATTGGGGATAATTGGTTGGATGTTGAGTTCACTGCTGGTTTTGATATTGTCGTGGTTGAAATCTGCTTCCATTGTTCATTTGATTTCCTTGATTCTAATTTTTGGGATTGAATCTGCAATAGTTAGTGTTATGACCTTTTCTTTTGCATATCTGACAATACCTGTTATACCATGGTCTTCATCATCTCGATGATGAAGCAATATTCCCCTATGGACTGTCTTTTGATATCATTGCAATATTAGTCATTTTATCTTTAACTATATTCTCTACCTCATATTCCTGCATAATATTGATTAGATCATCAAAATAAGTATCTTTACTTAGGACTTGTAAAGATGTAACCAAGTGTTTATAGCTATATGGAAGTGCTCTCATGGTTACTTGAGTAAGAAGTTCATATTTGATCTCTTCTCCTAAGGTTAATAATTTCCCTTTAATATTTGCTACTTTCCTTAGGAATAGTTCTATGCTCTTGCCACTGTTCATTTTGAGAGAATGAAGTTGAGTTTGAAGATATAGGATAGTGGATTTATTTTTCCTTCAAATATTTTTTCTAATATTTTCCATGCTTCTATAGATATCTTTGCTGAACTGATATAAGATTGTATTTCACCAATGATGGCAAAGGTTATTATCATTAGAGCTTTTGAATCTCTTTCATCAAACTTCTGAATTTCAGTATCATCTATTGTTGGTCTTTTTTATGTTCCTTAAATTATCTTCCAAAGTTTTTCATATACTAAGATTAATTTTACCTTAGATTTCTAGGAGAAGTAGTTTGGTCCCTTGAGTAACTAAGATTCTGCAAGAAATAATTTGTTTTATGTCATGATGATCCTTGTAAAATTCTAAATTTTGTAGAAACCTTATGACTCCCAAGTGGATTAAGCACTTAATATTTTTTTATGAATGCTATTATTATCAAGTTTTGTAGAATGCCTTATGACTCCCTAGTACTTTTGGATATGCTATATAATGGATAAAGTGATTTTTGGGAATAGTAGTTCAATTTTGAGTTGATTTTGTAATTTTTTGTAAGTGGTAAAAATCAACTTCTATTACACCTTATTACTCCTATTGAACTTAAGCACTTTCTAATTAGATGAGGTTCTATTGGTTGTATTTATTTAATCCACTTAATATGGTTTGAGACAAGCATGCCAATTTATTTTAAACTCTTGATTTTCCTTAATAGACCTCCTTTATAGCTTTTGATATTTAATATTTAATGTTTCTAAATTCTAATTATCTACTTTGATGTACTATTCATTATAACTCCCTAATATGGAATATTAGAAAACAATATAACATTTACAATAATATAATTTTTAATTTTTAAGTTGAAAAATCTTTATTCCTCCTACTTTATTATTTGTAAATATAAATATTTTGGAATATGCTTGCTTAATATATTACTAATGCAATAGTAAATATAATGTGCCCTTATCACTCCAAATTATACTTAGTCTATAGCAAGCAATAAATGGTATATGATTTACTTTCGGATCCTTTTGTCTTGACGTTGTGAGGTGGCAGATTTGAGTTCTTTGCAATGGCAGTCAATGCCCTCTTTGATTGACGTTGAAATCCTCCTTACGTAGCGCTTCCTTGCTCTGAAACTGGTACTGGTATTCCTTCATGAATGATCAATCTAACCTTCTACGATTAATACACTGATATGGAAGTTTTATGACGTATTCCTTCCATGAATTGGATGCTTGATTGTTGTTTGAAAGAAGCAATTTCTATGTTGATCTTATGATAGCTTCATTAATGTTGGCGTTCTCCTATGAATGGCACACAGGCTTTAATTAGCATTCTTCCTCTTCACACCATTCAATGCTAGTCTTTTCCTTTGATCTCCGATGCTACTTCCTCTTCAATATGGATACTGTAAATAGGATTGCTTCCTTGTGACTTTCGAACAAGTGTCACTCGAGTGTTACTTTGTAGGTATTGATATTCCAATGTATGCAATGATGAGTTTGGTGGTAAAATCTCGAAGACTTGTAATTCCTCTTGGGTGAGCATTGGAATATTTATGTACGTTGGATGCTTAGAGATCGTGTGCCAAGTGGAACTCACAGTTTATGCATGTAAGCCTTTTTCTAACACTCCAATGATGGGTGTTGATGCCCTATCTTTGCCTATATCTTTGAAATGTGTGTTGGCTTGCTATGTTTATAGAAATGCAAGCAATCCCTCTTATCATTCATATGCTATCTTGATGAGGATTATGGATGGCACCAACTATATTGCTTCTCAATTCTATGGTGCTTCTTCAATGGTGGTCCTATGGCAGCTTCTTGTGCTCTTCAATGGCGGACGTTCTCTCCAAGTAGAAACCTTGGATATAGCACTCCTTTCTTTATATTTTTGCGCTTGTAATGTGTTGTTTGTATATTTTTTTATAAAAATTGATTGTTAACCTTTTTATTGGCTTTGATAGCACCTCTTTTATGTAGATGATTTTCCTTTGTATGCCGCCATTTTCTATACGTAGATTCATATGGATTCTTAATAGCTCCAATATTGCAGGTGACACGCTTGCTTCTAGGTTTGGATTGGACATAGTGAAATGGTGTTTTTAAACACCTTGATTCTTAAACGTGTGAGCTCTTCATTGGCACCTTTCATTTGCTTGAGCTCTGCCTTTCAACCTACAAAAATATGACGTCTATGCTACCTATAAATATGATAGTTTTTATCCTTTCAAAGGAACAAAAGATGTGCTATGTAATAGTTATATTTGCACCAATACGAAGGACCTTTTATGAAATCCTTCTTGCCTCTTTTAATCTACTTTTTTGGATTTTTTTAAAGATAGTTAATCCAAGATAATGAAATATTGTTTTTATGCAAGGATTTTTGCACTCTACACTTAAATGAAATCCTTAGATTCTCCTTGAATCTTGAGACTCACCAAGTCTCGATTTGAGTCTTCCTTTAAGGATATTATTGGTGGCTTCCGTTTTCAAATTTTTTCTTGTATTGGTGGCTTCCTTTGGCCACACAATGCTGCATATTCTTATTCTATTTTTGTGCCTTTAGTAACACAAACTAATTTCTTGAGAGTAACTAGTTAAATATCAACTAGTATAGTGCTTAATAGATTAATAATGCACCTTTAATACTAATAAATCTCAAAATAAATTCTAATGCACTCAATAATTTTTTGTAATTTTCACTACATCAATATTGTAGGATGTAGTCTTCTTGCTTCTAGATAGATAATAGGTAGATGATAATTTTATTTCTTTCAAAAATATCCAACTCCTATTAATGTGCAAATATATCTTAAAATGAATTCTTCTTTTTGCACTTTTTGGAAGACTATAATATGAGCCCTTCTTCTTGCAACTTTAATCCAAATATGGTGCTTAATGGAATTTTATAATGAACCCTAATTTAAGTTCAACTGATTGCACCTTAATTGCTTACCTTCAATGGCTTCTAAAGTAGATGTAGATATTGGTGTTTTGTTTCACCAAGTTGCTACCTTGTAGTGGATGAATTCACAGCTTCTTGTTGGTTGTCCAAAATAGCATCCTGCTTCACCAAACTAAGGTCTTAAAATTTTTGTCTTGAGCCTTAGGTTTGGTGGCCTGACCCTTCCAGTGATCTTCTACCTTCTATTTTAGATTTAGAGAACTCCTTTATCTGAACTTGTGCCTTCTTACTGTAGATTTAGAGAATTTGTTTCTCTGAACTTGTGCCTTCTTGTTGTGAGAGGTAATCTCCAAATAACCTGGATTTGGAAGGCTTATTTTTGTTTGAATCTTTCTTCAACCTTCTTGTCAAATTCTAACTTCAAACATGATCTTCTTCTTCTCAAGATTCTGAATGTCTTGAGGTCTTCACTAGATTCATCTTCTAGATTTGGAACTCCTTTCAAAATTCTTCTTTTCTTGGCTTGTTGTTGGATGGTGATAATTGTCCCAAGTCCTTCACTATCAGGAGCTTTTCCTTGATAGTGGATTTCTCCAACAAGTTCTCCTAGGAACTCTTTTAATGATGCTTCTACAAGATCTGCATTAAGGCTCTCCAAGACTTATTTTTCTGCTTGAGACCTCTCCAAGGTCTTCTATCTAGAATTTTCTATGGTATTCCAATTGAGACTTTTTCTTCAACCTTCTACTTCTGAAAGTGTTGGTGATGAGATCTTCTCGAATCTTTGATTCTGCTACTTCTAGATTCTAGAATAGGACTTCATTGGTCCTTTCTCTTTCTTCTACAATTTTTAGGCTTTGATGGAGATCACCAATCTCCTATTTCTTGGACTCTTCTCTAGAGTCTTCTTCTGAATTAGGAACTTATTCTTCTGAATCAGGAATTCATTTTTGGAATTTTCTTCAAAAAATCATATTTATAGTTTTCTTCTGAGTCAGGAATTTATCTTCTGAATTAGGAATTCTTCTCTAATATTTTCTTTAGAATTAATGCTTCTATGGTCTTTTTTGGATTAAGGCTACTCTGGCCTATTTTTCTTCAAGGCTTCTCTGGCCTATTCTTCTTCTAGGATTATCTAGCCTATTCTTCTTCTAGGCTTGTCTGGCCTATTCTTCTTATACACTTTACAAGTATTGATCTTGAACAGAGATCACCAATCTCCTATCTCCTCCTTAACTCAACTTCTGGAGTCTCTTCTTCCTTGAGTCTGTTATAGGGCTATTATGACCTTTTTCTTCACTTCTACACTTCACAAGATTGTAGCTCTTGTAATGGGATCTTTCTCGAGGTCTTTGAAATATCTAGTCTTTTCTTGTTATTGTAGGTGCTAGAATTATTCTAAGAATATATTCTTTCTAACTCTCTTGTAGGAAGCTTCCCAACCTTTTCTTGAATCTTCTTTTTCCTATAATAAGTTGTTAGAAACTAAAATGAAATAACGTGTTAGAGATATTTAATTATTGGAGACATTAATAGGTTTTATTAAAATAGCGCTTGGTTAACGCTCTCCAATTTTGTGCTTTCTTCAACCACCCAATTGGTTTGTGAACCACCTCAACCACTTTGGAATGTATTTAAATCTATCTCCACTATCAATGAAATTACTGTACAATTTTCTACATGGCATCAGAGCTAGTGCTTGGGCAAGGTGGTGATCGACGGGTAAGGTAGTTCAACTACTCCAAGACAAAGACACATTCCAAGGTGAATGGGAACACAAACCGATTGATGTGAGGACACAGACCGACATGGATGACATAGACGACATAGACCAAAGATAGCAAGACAGAGCCACAAACCAATATGGATGACACAAACCGATGACAACAAGATCGAGCCACAGATCGATGTGGATGACATAGACCGACTCTAACAGCAATCCTGATAGCAACCGCAAGACCACAGGTAGACACGTAGATCGATATAGTGGGTGACATGGCATACACACATCGAGATAAGGCAACACATGGTAGTCATTTATTGATAGGATGTTTGACTTCGCATTTGCTAACTTGGCAGTGTTCGATTGCAGGGGAGAGATGACATGGCATTCGTTGGTTAGGTGTCGCGAAGACCAAAATATGGGCTTGATTACCTGAAGGTAATCAAAATATTTAGTATTTTGAATGGTTTTTAAACCATACCGTTGCCCTTCCATAGTGCATGTGTGATAAAGAACCAATTTTTTTTTGTTTCTTTCTGGTCGCGCATAGAAAATATGATTCTCCTTCTTCGATAATCTCCTCATCAGCTATTGTAGCTGAACTAGCGAGGTTGTCTGTGCTAAGGATCACCACCAATAGGTTGTGGGATCAAATCCCATAGAGTACCAAGTGCGAACCAAACTTTTTTGATGCCCGAAGCGTAGTTTTGACACCCTGTGCGAGTCATTGACGTCGACAGAATCACATTGACACCTTCACTTGCAATTTGGCATAGCCAGTGAGCAGTTTGACACCCTAGGAGATAGTTTGATGCCCAACACTCAAATTAATGCCCCAATAATAAAATTTGATACCCTAGAAACTTTTTATCAATTTTTTGCATTTTTTGCAATTTTTTGCAATTTTTGCATAACATCATTTTTTGCCTCGGAAGGTCCTTTTCTTGTCCTTCAGGAGCATTTTTGGATCCACAGTGAGCAAAGGAGCATTTTTTCCTGCTATCAGTCAGAGGAGACGCTGCTTGTTTTGAGGTATTCTTTCCTACAAAGCTTCCTTTCTTTCCAAGTTTTTTTTTGAGGGATAAGTTGTTTTTTTTGGAATTAGAAAGGGTTCCAAAAATTTTCCCATTGTTTATTTTGCAACAAAAATGGGGGATTTCATACGTATTTCTTTTTGCAAAATTCTAAGATAAAGGGGGGAATAAAATTGTGGAAAGTGAATATGTTCTTTTTCATCTTAAAAATGACATTGTAATAGGTGCATTTTTGGTGGAAACCGACACCTCAAGTAGTTAAAATTTGTGGGTATTTGTGGTTGTTTTTTTGCATTTAAATTTCTTGTTTTCTTGCATTGACAGTTACATAAATAAAGCAAAAGAAAAGACCCCAAATTTATACACCTATTTATGCAATTTATTGCATAGCAACGTTCGATATATACGATACCTCTGGTCCACACTTATAGGTTATGTTGTCGTGCTTGGACTACTGTATCTAATGCCTAATATAGCTGCAACAACTATGTCTGAGCTTGTTCTCTATCAATCATTGAGGAGAAATAAGGTAAACCAGTTCTGCTATTCACTTCATTCATACCCACATCATGATTGTTGTTAGACATAAATCCTAACGAAGAGCTTTTCGAAGTGTTTAGGGGAAGTTATGCCCCATGCATGAGGAATAGACCTTCTATGGTAGGTGTCATAAAAAACACGATGCTCTTTCAGTATCGCCTAAGTTCCATGTATAGTGCTGCTCATATATACTTATAGTCTCCCTCACATAAGGGCGGGTATATATAGAGTAGTTTCGGTATAAAGGTCTGATAGGTATAAAGAAAGGGAGACCAATTGGTGATATAAGAAACCTTCACAATGGTCGTTGTTCACAAATATCTCTTAGATTCACAGTTGTTGAAAGGTTCTAACTTCGCACCATGGAACATAAATATGCGTACCATTATTCAAGTGGAATATTTATGGGATGTAGTGACTGGCACTACAAAATGCCCTACAATAGTAGGAACAGATCAAGAAAATTTTTATAAGAAGGACAAAAGATATCTCATGTTTATCCTGCTTACTACTACAAATGAGGTCCAACCTCACATCTATGATGCCAAAACTAGTAAGGAAGCTTGGGATACTTTACTTACTATTTATGAAGGTAAGAATCAGTCCACTATTCTACATTGTCAAACTCATCTACATATCCTCAGTATGAAATATGGTGAGACAGTTGACCTATTCCTATGTAGAGTGGCAGAATTGAAAGTCAAGTTGAATGGTATGGGACAACCAGTGGATGAAACTCTCTTGACCTTTGTCATCTTAAGAGTATTGCTAGAATCCTACAAGATGTTGATAACCTCTCTTAATGTATCTGGTAGACAAGTATCTTTTGTGGAGTTAATGAATTTACTCTAAAATAAGGAGGCAAACCAGTTTCAGAAGGATGAAGTGCTAGATACTGCTTTCTACACTAAGCAAGGGGGTAAGAAACAAGGAAAATTTTAAAAAGGAGGATCTTCATCAAAAGGAAAAGTGAAACAATATTAGCAGAATGACAAACAATATTGTAAGATTTGTGATATGAATAACCATGACATCAACAGGTGTTGGTTTAAGAACAAGCAACAAAATGACCAACCTCATAAGAAAAATGGCAAAGGGAAATGCAAACTAAAAAAAAAGAATAAGCAACCTAAGAGGCATGTTGCTTATGCTGAATCAAATTTAGACTTAGATTCTGCAAGATCCGACTCAGACTCAAAATCTGAGAGAGCACACAAGGTGCTCATGACTCATACTTTATCTTCCTAGATAGATGTTGTATGGTATATTGATTCAAGGTCTAGTAAGCACATGACTGGCGATAAATCATGGTTTGAGATGTTTGAGGAGAAAGAAGGTAAGCTAGTAATAATTGCTGACAATCAATTCTACCAAGTGAAGGGTGAAGGTGATATTTTTATCACTCTTCTAGATGATAAATATCATATTGAGAAGGTACTCTATGTCCCTGGATTAGCTAATAATATGTTGTCCATACCTCAGATGTTGGATTAAAATATGGAGGTTGTGTTCCATGTTGTGAAAGATAAAAAGAGATGTTTTATAACCAAAAAAGGAAAACATATAGCAACCGGATCATACAAGCATGGCTTATTCATTTTAGATGTCGTTTCAACACCTCATGTTGCTTTGGCAGCAACTACAAAGGAGGCTACTTCTCTATGGCATAAGAGATATGGGCATTTAAGTTCAGGATATTTGCTCGAGTTGAGAAAATATGATATGGTGAGAGGACTTACCAATATTTCATCCATATTTCTAGTTTGCTCAGATTGCTTAACAGGGAAGCAAAATCGGGTACCGTTTGAAGCTAACTCTTCTAGAGCTAAGAAACCTTTGGAGTTGGTACACACCGATCTGTACGGTCCTACGCCAATCAGCTATGGTGGAAAGAAGTATTTTAATTATTTTTTGATGATCATTCATGAAAGATGTGGGTTTTCTTCCTTCAATTGAAGTCAAAGGTATTTTTGTACTTTCGACAATTCAAGAAGCTTGTTGAGGATTCAGGATGTTTTATCAAAACCCTTCTTTCAGATCGAGGGGGGTAATATACTTCCAAGGAATTTTCATCATTTCTAAAATAACATGGTATTAAGAGACAACTGACTACAACCTATACTCTACATCAAAATGGAGTTGCAAAGAGGAGAAATCGTTCCATTGTGTAAGTGATTCTATGTATGCTAAAGGGAGCACATCTTGAGAATGAGTATTTAGCAGAAGCAATAAACACAACATCATACCTCCTAAATAAAGCACCCATAAGAGCTCTACAATGTAAAACTCCACAAGAAGCATGGAGTGTTAAGAAACCCTCCATTTATCATCTAAGGGTTTTTGGACGTAAGGCATTCATGCACATACCAAAATAGAAAAGGAAGAAGTTAGATGAGAAGACCCTGTAATGTATCTTTCTTGGTTATGATGAGCATTCATAGGGATATCGATTGATATATCCTATGACCAAGAAGACACATATAAGTAGAGATGTGGTATTTTATGAAGCTTTCACATCAAATAACACTTCTACACAACATTTTGCTTAATGGTGAATCTTCGCAATTTGGGCGAAGATTAGCATTTTTGAAAATGAAAATTTACGATTTTGGTGGACCCTCGACGTCGGCCCTTCGCCCGAATTTTTTGGATCAATTTTTTTTAGAAGTATCTATTCATCGTGCGTTGATAATAGTATTACGTATTATTTTTTAAATTCGCCGACACTCCCACCTAAGTCGTGGGCCATTTTCGCAAAAAAAAATAAAAATTTTAAAATTATCCTGCCAAATTCGCTAACTATACCACTATATAAGTAACAAGCCAGAGATAGTTTTCATTTATAACATTCAAAAAGTAAAACTCTAATGCGAAAAGTGCAATCGGATTCAGTCTTTAGAGTAGTTCTGTAATCGGATCGACACGACATAATTCTCCACCCGACCCGACGACAGGAACTTCTATCTCCTGGACAGTCAGTTCCAACCGGGCCATCTGCAGTACTGAATATCCACCCAGACTGAATAACGGACTAAAAACTCCACCTGAACCATCAGTCACATTGAATCTCCACCTGGACTGATTACTGGACTGAAAACTCCACCCGGACCGTTTGCAACACTGAATCTCCACCCGGACCGATTTTCGGACTGACAACTCCAACCGGACTGGCAGCCGGACTGACAACTTCACCCGGATCGACTATGGGTAAATATTTCTGCCCGGACCGCAAGAAGTTTAGACCGTTCACCCGGACCGACCGTCCGCTGGACCTTTTTTCCACCCGGACTGACTATCGATCCTCTAGGTCTCTTTTCCTACAATAGGTACTCTATTTCTCTTTAGACATTTGAATCTGTGATCCTGTTTTTTTGTCATCTAATATCTGGTTTTTATTTTGCTATTTTTTACCATTTACTGAAAATAAGTCAATTTTCTGTTCATTTTTCCCCATATTTTCTATGTTAAAACTCTTTGATTCTCTATTTCCATTAATATCCCTTTTTCTATTAGAAAAATACTTTGGTTCTCTATGTACATTGTGATGCTCTACTTCTTGTCCATTTTGTACAAGAATTTTATATTTTTCAACATTTGTATCTCTGATTAAATTTCGCATAAACAAAAAAAATTCTTATAATTTTTTCAAATTTTATATTGATTGGTTTTTTGCACTTATTAGTTACATTACTATCTCTAGAAAATAGAGTATCTGAATACTCTAAAAATATCACAATAAAGAATGACTGGAAACAAGTATCTATTTTCTACCAACCATCTATACGTTCATTCTAAATACAATATTGTGTTCAACATTTTATTATTTTTCTAAATTGAATTTTTTTTCTTTACAAGTAAAATGTCACCTACTGGCGATGCAAAGAAGGGGGCCAAATCTGAAAAGGGTATCCTGAATTATTTTAGCCATATGTTGAAATCGAGTGAGCCATCGACATCTGTGCAAATTCAAGGTACACATGATTCTTGAATACTTAATAGTTAGGTGTACCGTGTATTTGTTACTTTAAATAATGCCTTCTTCCTCAAATGGTTAGTGTGCCTCTATCCATATTGCATGATGATATAAATTATATTTCTGTTTGTTAGTTTATTTTGTTAAATTAAAAAATAATTAAGAATATTATTGTATGCTACTATGCAGAAAACCATGTGGACCCTGATATGCCTTCGCTTGAAGATATTCATCCCCAAGAGATGACTTCTATTGAAAATTCTCTTAACAATGACATCCAACAAACACTTGAAGATAATCCTCAAAATAACATAGTTGAAAATGAGAGCGATAAATCAAATACATTACCATCTTCTTTTGAATCTACAAGCGAAAAAAATAAAAAGCGAAAGGCATCTTACTAGGCTATTGGAAGGGCATTTAAGAATGAATGGGCAGAAAAATTTCCATGGATAGAGCCCATCCTAACTAATGACAACCAAATCGATGATAAAGTATGTAGATGCAAAATTTGTAGTTGGAAACTAGGCAAGGAGCATAGGTTGCAAAATAAGATAGATACAATAGAAAAACATGTTGGCAAAGTTTATGTAAAAGTTAAAGGAAGTGATGGAGAAATTATTAGAACAGATTAGGTGGAAGGATGCATCAGAATGTATGCATGTCAGATATGCAATAGAATATGAAAATCACTTTAAGGAACAACAATCTCTTGTTGAGAAAGGTGCAACAATTGAAGCCCATTTTCAAAAAATGGAAAAGATCACCTTAGGGACAAAAGGATTACAGTTTGTTGTTGTACTTAGTATTCTCAAGAAGGGTAGACCCATGTCCGATTTTATTGATTATAAGCACCTGTTTCAGCTGGATGGTTTGCAAAAAATTTCGAGTTGCCATTGGTCTGATCGAAGTGGTTGGGAAATGGTAAAATGTCTATCATTAGTAGAGAAGGAGGACCTGAGGGAGAAAGTAAAAACTTCCAAATTCATTTCACTATCTATTGATGAGGTGACGGTTGTGGACAACACATCCTGGATTTGTATGCATGTGTATACTTTCCAAAACAATGTCAGGTAGTCTAGTTTTCTAGGATTACATAAGATGGTTGAAAATTCAAATGCAGAAAATATTTATAATGTTGTTGTGACTAGTTTAAAAGATATTGCGGGAATGAATGACATGGACATAGCCACAAAGTTAATATGCGTTGGAGCTGATGGAGCTGCTATTATGCAAGGGCATAGGAGTGGTCTTTGTGTTCGACTGCAAACCACAATCGCACCATATATGATACCCATTCATTGCATGGCTCATAGAATCAATCTTGCATATAAAATCATGAGCACTTTTGAAAATGTTGCGAGAGTGGAAGACCTCATTCATGAAATACATTCTTATTTTTCTTGCAGTCCAAAAAGGTTTTCAGAGTTTCAACAATTTGCACTAGGAGTTATAGAAGGAAATAAAATGTTAAAAGATGTAGATACAAGGTGGATTTCATTGTATAAACCTGCACATAGATATTTTACAGAATATCAATCATTAACAGGGTTTATGCACACAAGTAGTCAACGAGTTGATAAGGCAAAATATTTGTTGTTTCGTTTGACTAACTTTGAAACCCTGTTGACGTTATGTGGTATTCTTCCAATGTTACAAGAAATGAATAGATTGATTAAATTTGCACAAGAGAGATCCATCTATATCGTTGATTTCATAAGGATGAGAAAACAAATTTGTCTTGTTATTGAAAATTTATGTGTTCAAAGCATATTTTAAAGATCCCTTGTTTCATAGTTGGAATACATTGACAAACGTGAACGATCCAGGAAGCTATTTGAAGTTTGACATCAATGATCATCTTTGTATTAACAATCATAGAAATTTGATACCTCTTTATTGTTTTGAAAGGAAATCAAGTATAGGTATGGATGGTATTGAACAAGTTCCTGTAACACACAATAGATTTCATGTTGTATTATAGAAAATTAGAACAAATTTGTCCAATATAGCAAAATATTTGACAAGTGAGATAAGAGATCGGTTTTAGAGAGATGAGTTGCTTGAGGCGATGGGTGTGGTTAACCCCATGTTTTGGGCTACTAATAGTGACTTCAATTCTACAAATGAGTTGTTTGTTAAATATATGATGATACTTATTCAACATTTCAGTAAAATTGTGGAAATCAATGGTGTTACAATCAATGGTATACTAAACAAAAATATTTTGAAAGAACAATCAACACATTTTGGAAGAACAATGGTTGGGCAAACAACATTTTTGAATGACATCCATGAGACTGGTTCCATTGCACGTTTGTGGCAAAAATTGTATCCAAGTACTATCCTACAAGATACTATAAGTGAATACTTATGTTTATATGAATTATGTCAAACAATGATTCTGGGATCAGTGGAAGATGAGAGGGTTTTCAGTGCACTATATTTTGTGAAATCAAAGCTTCGCAATAGGCTGGACAAAAATTTGGAAAATTGTTTGAGAATTTATGTATCATCTTATCAGTTGGAAACTTTTCCCTATGACAGGGCAATTGTATTATGGAATTCCCTTGCAGATAGAAGGAGCGTGTTGAATATGACCGATATGGAAGATAATGATGCTCGCAGTGATCAGAATGCGGAGACACAGCTATCCAGTATGCCATATATTGATGTTGAACAAGCAAAAAAATGTTTGTTCAAGCTACCTTATTTGTGATTTTTTTCATAAGTTGAATTCATTTGACAATAGATTTGACAAGTTGAGCATTGTATGTTTCAGCTACCTGATTTGGGTTTTTACCGATTTTGTGATTTTTCCAGTATTTCACAATAAACCGGATTTGATTTGATATCAAATTTTACAATATTGTATCAGATTTGTTAGATTTCACAAAATTTGATTATGAAGAAGTTTTCATGTTCTGTCCTTTTGTTGTTTTTGCAATGGTTTCAATTGCCTGATATATTAGTATTTGTTTGTTTCAATTACATGAATTGTAAGTTTTTTACAAGTATTTACAACATTGATCAATATGGATTTGTTAGTTATCATATTCGTTTTGAATATGAATTTCTGGTTATTTTTCATCACAAGAGTGTTTTATCTATATGAATTGTAACTATGATTTATTACACAATATTGTCTTTCAAATTATATGTTTTATGATTTTTAACATAGCATTGTATTTCATAACCGATTATAAATGTATGAGTTTTGTTGTTTTTGAATTGATTTGAACAACATTCATATTCATATTGAGATTATAAACAGTTAAAATCATTTCAAAAACAATAAGTGCATTCATATTGACACAAGAAGAGCATTCATATTGATTTTATATAAAACAATAAGAGCATTCATATTGACACAAGCACAACATTCATATTTATCATTTTGGACAAGAATAGCATTCATACTAATTTTAACTGCATTCATATTGATTCTAACTGCATTCATATTCATATTGAGGTTATAAACAGTTAAAATCATTTCAAATACAAAAAGTGCATTCATATTGACACAAGAAAAGCATTCATATTGATTTTATCTGAAACAAGGAGAGCATTCATATTGACACAAGCACAACATTCATATTTATCATTTTGGACAAGAATAGCATTCATACTGATTTGAACTGCATTCATATTCATATTGAGATTATAAACAGTTAAAATCATTTCAAAAACAAGAAGTGCATTCATATTGACACAAGCACAACATTCATATTTATCATTTTGGACAAGAATAGCATTCATACTGATTTTAACTGCATTCATATTGATTCTAACTGCATTCATATTCATATTGATGTTATAATCAGTTAAAATCATTTCAATCATATTCATATGCATATTGCCATAGACGAAAAACGCATCAAAAAATTATAAATAGGAAGAACAACAAAATTAAAATATATAGATTTAAAATATATAAAGATGTCTTTAAAGTTTAACTGTGTTGAAAAACAACACAAACTTCCTCCCAACACTGAAATTTTTGAGACTATGTTTGAATTTCTGGTTGTTCTACCGATGTGTGTTCTGTAGTGGTTTCTCCTGGAGCTGCCTGTTCTATTACTTTTACTACTTCTTCTACACCAGGCGTTGGCAGTGCTCCGGATCTGACTAAACTTTCTTGTCCTTTCTTGAAATTTTCCAACAGCCCAACATCTTCTTTGGCAGGATCCTGAAGCTCTTTCAAACTAGGATTTTTCTCCAGTCCTTCCCTTATCAACAGTTTCGGATCCACTTTCAGTTTTTCCCGTAAATATTTTTTTAGAATGTTATTATCTCTTACTTTATGTTGGGTTGTTCTCTTCATTATAATGGACGTTTCCAGAATTTTTTTTGCAGCCTCTATGTTGACTTGCATGCTCTGAACCTGTAATTTCAAATTTTCAAAGTTTGACTGCAAAAAAAAAACCATAAATTAGTACAGTTATATGATATAATTTAAGCAACTTCAACAGTTTTAAGACATGAGTTAGTAGAGTTAGCAAAAGAAAAAATGCAACTAAATTCTCACCTCAACCACATCTCTTGCGGCTAAAGCAACATCAACAGTTTTCTTGTTGAAAGCCCATTGGTTATAGTATGCTTGGGCTTCAACATTGATGTTCTCAATTCTATTCAACATAATATTTAAAACTTCATCATCGGATGAAGTCCTGCACTTCACTAATCCTGATGTTGCCTGTTGTAGCAGACCAGTAAGCTTCTCTGGTTCATTCTCATATCGAGAAAAAATATTTTCCCTTTTATTAAAGTTTTTGTAATGGGCATTTATTTGCTTGATAAGCACTTTAGCTCGAACTTCCCACTGTTTCATATTTTGTAAATCTTTAAGCACCCTCTCTTGGAGGGTTGCTTCAATACCATCACACATAGAAGATTGAATATCAAATTTAACTTTGTCATCCTCGGATTGAGGATGACAGTGGGCTTCCATCGTAGGAGCGGATATTGTTTGCTCAGTTGTTGGGGGTGTTGTTTCTTCTACCTCTGCATGTGCATCTTCAAGCACCTCTGTCGCCTAAAAGCCCTCAATGTTTCCTTGCAAAAAAAATTCATCATCAAGCTGAATATTATCTAAACCAACATTTGCATTGGACACTTTCGGTACTTGACTTGTGTTAAAAGAAAAAGTGGGGAAAACACCCTGCGATCTTGGCTGCAAAAGTATTTTTCCCCTTCCATGGGCCATATTGATTTGCCCTCTCATTTGTTGCACCTGTGGTTGCTATTGTCCTAGCGGTTGTTGTCATGTTGGCGGTGGCCTCATCTGTTGCCTTTCTTGGCTTCTCACGATTTGATCTTGAGAGCCACCTGACCAGTGACATTCAAATAAGAAATTGCAAAAATTATTTTCCAAAAACAAAAAAAAACTTTAATTTCAAGTAAATAGAATGATTTACCTGACGACGATTCGATCTCTTGTACAATGTTGCGGACGGGGGTTGTGCACATTTCTGAAAACATGAAAATTAAAAAAAACTTAATTTTATGTAACACACTAAGAAAGTATAATGATAAAATATTGAAATTGAAACTTACGTGTAGGATGGTTGATCTGACTAGATTCAATTTCAGGGCGATGAGGAGTAATTGTGACCTACCGTGTACGTTTTGCTGGCCTCAACAATGGTGATGATTCTGATTCATTTTCTTCAGAATCACCACAAGCCTCATGCATGTGACCCCTTACACCAGCATCATGTTTTCTAATTTTTGTCACAGCCTTTCTCTGCAATCAGGTGTAAAAAAATTAAAACTAAAAATAGAGCTAAAATATATTAAAAAAATGAATGAAACATGGACTTACCCTCAACTCCTCTGAACTCATACCCAAATTCAGCAGTGTGGGGTGCAGAACTATTGGTTTTTTAGTATTTGTTAAATCATAAAAACTTTCATAAAAAAGAGCTAAAATAAAGTTCACGGTCAAAACCATTTTGACATCCTCTGTCCCGATGTCGTGCAACTCTATTCTGATGCGTTCTGAAATGTACGAGCACCAGTCAAACTGCGCGCCTTGAACAGTGTGAACGATATAGGTCAATGCCCATATTGGAAGTTTTGTTCTTCCAAACAAAAATAGTCTTGCTTGGAAGAACTCAATAATGGCTTTCAGATCTTTATTTCCAACGGAGGAGTTTGTTAAGCCTCTCTTGGACTTAGCCATGGAAGCTGCATAAAAAAAATAGATGAAAAATAAAAAATGTAAAATTCAGAACAATAACAAAAATAATTGACGGGAATATTACCTTCAAAAACTTTCCAGGAAAGGTCGTACTCATCCTCCAAGTATTGTTTTTCATGCTTACCCATTGAGAACTTCATAGACACGACAGGGAAACTCTTGTGTGGAAGATCTGTTAACCTCTGTATGTCAGAAGGTGTGATGTTGAATGACACTTGTTTATTCCAAAATAGGACATTCACTGTTGCATGGTCATGGTCATAACCATCAATGATACTCTACAAAAGGTGCTTGTCCGTCTTGAACTACGACATTCTAAGAAAGTGCTGCAAACCTGATGCAGATAGCCACGTATTGTCATAATCAGGGGTGGCTAACAAATCTATCATCGCAGTGCAAGTAGGGTTCTTGAAAACCAAATTTCCTATTGCAGTGTGTGTAGCAGTAGAGGTGGCCATTGTTGATTAAGTAAAATGAGAAACTGGATTGCAAAGAGTGTGGGGTGACGGTGTATCAGGAAGTGGAAGAGCAATCACAGAAATGTAACCAAAAAAATGACTTCCCAATGTCTATTTATAGATAGAAATGATAGGATTTGGACACGTGGCAGAATGTCATTCGGCATGCACTATTGCTGAAGGATCACCTAACACGTGGTAGAGTAAACACCCGTTCAAGCCTCGTAAATGATTTCCACCCGATCCCAGAAATGGTTTCCACCCGGATCCTTATCCGGTCTATGATTTACACCCGATCGGTATCCGGACATAAATTCCACCCGGTCCGTCGATCGGATGATGATTACCACCCGGTATGCCTATCGGCTTATGGTTTCCATCCGGGTCATTGGCCGGTCTATGAATTCCACCCGACCCACCAGCCGGACACAGTTTTCACCCGGACGGTAATAGTTTTACACCCAGACCATTAGTCGGTCATAGTTTTTCACCCGGACCATTAACCACATATAAATTTCACCCAGACGGTCATAGTTTTACACCCGGGCCATTAGCCGGTCAATGTTTTTCACCCGGACCATTAACCGCATATAAATTTCACCCGAACCATTACCCGGTCGTCGATTTCCACCCTGGCCATTACCCGGTCCTCGATTATCGCCATTTTTTTTTTTTCAAAAATTAAGATAATTCGCCATGTCCTCCTACAAGAGGTTGACTTGGATTCGCCAGGGATTCGTAGTGGATTCACAAATTTTTTACAAGGACATTTTGGGTCCGACCCCTTATGCATAACCCTACTTCTACAGTTGTATACCTTGAGGAATATGAGCCTAAGAAAGAGACTTCACCTCCTTAGGATAAGATTCCAAAATGGTATACCAGTACATTGAGAGATTCTAAGTTGGCATCACTTTTAGATATAACTCTAGATTGACCTTGTACTTGCAGTATGACTCAGCAGAAGAGAGCAGAGGCATCAACTTCAGAAGTTTATGAGCTTTGTCAATAGTTTGATGAACTCTATGTGGATGTAGAGGAAGATAGGGAAACAGATATGGAGGATGAGAGGGTTTATATGACAACATTGTATACAAATGAACCCACAACAATTCAAGATGCACTTAGTGAGCCTCAGTAGAAAGCTGATATAGAAGCAGAACATACATCTCTCATGAAAACTCATACATGGAAGTTAATAAATCTACCTTCAGAAAAGAAGCCCATTGGTTGAAAATGGGTATTCAAAGTGAAGTATAATGCAGATGGTACTATTGATAAGCATAAAGCATGTCTTGTTGCAAAGGGCTATGCTCAAAAAGAAGGCATAGATTATGAAGAGACTTTTGCCCCTACTACAAAAATGACTACCATACGAGTACTTTGTGCCATGGCAGCTTAGTTTGGGTGGAAGTTACATCAGATGGATGTAAAAAGTGCTTTCTTGAATGGTGACCTACAAGAAGAAGTGTACATGATCCAACCAGAAGTATTTGTTGTTGAAGGGTGAGAACATAAATTTTTTAAGTTGATCAAATCCTTGTATGGGCTGAAATAAGCTGCTCGAGCTTGGTACATCAAAATTGATAGTCACCTAATGCAACATGATTTCCAAAGAAGTAAGTCAGATGTAAATCTCTATATAAAGAACAATGGTTTTGACATAGTGATTTTGGTGCTATATGTAGATGATCTGATCATAACAGGCAGTTCAGAGAGTATGATTGATACAATAAAAAATGATCTAAAAACATCCTTTGAAATGATAGATCTAGGACTTCTTCACTATTGTCTTGGTTTAGAAGTGACTCAAAAGAAACATCATATCAAAGTTACACAAAAGAAATATGCCAAGACATTGATTGATAAATATTGCATGACTGACTGTAAGTCTAAAGCTACTCCAATGGAGGCTGGACTTAAGCTATCTCGATATGATCAATCCCCATAGGTAGATGGCACTCTCTATCATCAATTGATTGGGAGTCTCATATATCTAACCAATACCAAGCCAGATCTCAGTTTTGTTGTGGGTTATCTTTCACGGTTCATGCAAGACCCAAAGGTGAGTCATTGGAAAGCAGTAAAAAGAGTTCTTCATTATGTTTGTGGTACAATAGATTTTGGCTTGGAATACAAAATGAATAACAAGTTCTATCTACAAGGATACACGGACTCCAACTATGCTAGATCCATTGATGATCAAAATTCAACTTCTGGATACATTTTCCATATTGGATCTGGTCCTGTCTCTTGGCATAGTAAGAAGCAGCAGGTGGTTGCTATCTCTTCTACAGAGGTAGAATATAACGTAGCCAATGGAGTAGTCTATGAGATAATATGGTTAAGTCGAATTCTTACAAACATGGGCCTTCCAAAGAACCTTCCACTTCATTTGTTTTGTGATAATCAAGGTGTTTTGAATCTTGTCAAGAATCCAATTTTTCATGATCGCACCAAACACATCGACACTCGATGTCATTTTATTCGTGATGAAGTTCCAAAGCACCACATACAGCTCTAATACATTCCTACTGATCAGTAAGTTGCATATATTTTCACTAAGGCACTTGCACGTGTCAAATTTGAATTATTTCGTAATACTCTCTATACTTTCCAATAATGTAATAAGGGGGGATGTTAGAGATATTTCATTATTGGGGATATTAATAGGTTTTATTAAAATAGTGCTTGGTTAGCGCTCTCCAATTTGGTGGTTTCTTCAACCACCCAAGTGGTTCGTGAACCACCTCAACCACTTTGGAATGTATTTAAACCTATCTCCAATATTAATGAAATTATTGCACAATTTTCTACAAGAACTTATAAATTTGGAGATAATAATCTTCACTATGATTTGTCAAACTAGTGGCTTGAATGCTGAGTCCTAGTCTTCATGAGGTTTTTTGCAACTATGTGGAAAGAATCTAGCCAAATATAATCTTTAGTTTTCAGCAACTAAGATTTATTTCAATCCTCACTTTTCTAATCTTGTTGACTATTGTGGCTTTTCCTATCAATTAATCCTAATGACAACTTTTACATGTAGCGACACTCTGGTAGATCCAATTTGTAAAGATACAGGTCAAAAATAGTAATGGTGACTCTCCCTATTCCTCTTGACCTACTGGACTTCTCTTATGATGGATGTAGGTCCTATTCCTATCTTTATTCATCATGGCTCTGATACCACTATTAGCTTTTGAGGATATATGCAGAGGGAGAGATCTAGCACAAGTCCTGATAAGATGAAATAAAGTGAGTCTACAATATGAATGAAATATACTATAAATAGAAAGTGGTAAAAATACAATGCAGTATGGAGGATAAGGTCACTCATTAATATAAGTTATAGAACTACATTGTGCTCCATATAGGAGCTCTACCACAAACTATTTTTTTGTTTTCAATCCTCTCCTACCTTGGTTGTGTCAACAAGGGATTTTCACAACCAAGTTTTTTTTGGTAAGACTAGCACATTGGAAGCTAGTTTTCATGTTGGCCTTGGTCCAATAGGGCCTCAAACACTATTGAGCTTTTTTTTTCTTTTTTTTCGTGAAAGGACTCAATGGATTCTCCATGGAAAGGGAAAACCCTTTCAAAATGTGTAAGCCAATTGTGACTTCAAATATGTTGTACACTCCTCATAAGTTGGTTTGCTACCAGTGATGCTTGACACCTATGACAAAAAATTCATCCCTTTCAAAATGTGTAAGCCAATTGTGACTTCAAATATGTTGTACACTCCTCATAAGTTGGTTTGCTACTAGTGATGGTTGACACCTATAACAAAAATTCATTTTATTTCATATGGTTGTAGCCATTTGGTACACAACTCTCTCTCTCTCTCTCTCTCTCTCTCTCTCTCTCTCTCTCTCTCTCTCTCTCTCTCTCTCTCTCTCTCTCTCGTTTTATTTTTTACTTTTTTTCTCTTTTTTCATTTCTTTTCTCCTTTTTTATAATAAAAAAACATGCAATGATGCTAGGCTCACTAAAAAAAGGATTTAGAGATGAAAATATTTTGGTTCAATATGCACCAAAAGGTTTCGATTCTAAATATCAAGGTATAAAAGCTACTTTTGATGTTGTGCTGGTGTCAAAAGGTACCACGTAGATGTCTTTTAATGCTATATAGTCTTCATAACAAAGAGCATCAAAGAGTTTTGGTGTTAACCAGTCTTCATAAAGAAGAGCACCAAAAGGTTTTGGTGCTACTCAGTCACTTGCAAAGACTTATTCTTTCATGGATACCTACATAAATTAAAGTCAAATCTACAAAATAATATATCATGTAATTCATTTAAGGACAAACTTTATAGAATAGATCGAGTGATTTTCTTGAGCACGTTGAAATATTATCATTGTTAATCGCATTGAGTTTGTTTGTTTTGATGGCGTAGATATGTAGTGTTTGTATCTTTTTATTTGGATTAGCTAGGGGTGATACAAGAAGCAAAGGCTATGTGACTTATCATGGATGACTTTGTTATAAGATAAACCTCATTGAATTGATGCCTATTTTCTATGGTTCATGAGGGGTTTTGACTAATGAATCTTTCTTTGGTTATCATAGGTTCAAGTTTAACAAACCCTTGATTTCAAAACTATATATGAAATTCCTAAATTCTAATTCTTCCAATACCTAGTGCATCTCAATACCAGTATCCCTTATTAGGTTTTAACCAATTATTCTCTCATTGGATTGGAATAAAAATAGGATCACTTAGTGTCATAGGTCAATAGTCTTATGACCACTTCATAATGATTGATATTCATAGTCTATCAATTTCACTTTTAAATTAAGAAGAACAATAGAGGTAACAACAAATCAACTAAAATTGATTTGAGCTAAGAATAATGGAAATATGATTTATTAATTTAAATTTCAAGACCTTTAATCATGCAATCATAATTTTAGGATCATAATTTGTTTATGACTACATGGATCGACTATAGGACAAGAAATTCAACTGGGAAGATGTGTACTAGCACAAGTCTACATGAATAATTGATTGAAAATCTAGCAAAAGAGATGATAATAGTGGATGTTTCAATAATTTCTTAGAAATGTCATCATCCCTGGAAATAATGCCAAAAAATGATGAATTTTAGTGTCACTTTAATTTTATCAAATTTAGAGTAGCGTCGAAAGGCTATATGTGCTAGGAACAATTTATATAGGTTTTGCTAGTGGGGTTCCTAAATCACTCTTGCGAGAAAAATAAATCACACTATAAAAAATAAAGCTTGTAAAAAAATAAAATCATGATTGCATAAAAGTAAATCACACTTGTTGAAAAGTAAATTAACATGCTTGTAAGAAATAATTAACTTACATGCAAAAATGAAATCTAGCAACTACATGAAACTATCTCGAGAAACTAAAATAAATAATTAAATCAATATACAAATATAAATAATATAAAATATTTATTAAAATAAATAAGATAACAATTCATTAGTTATTCCATAGACACATCAATAATGATAACACTCTAAAACAATTAAAATAATATGCATATCTACAAAGGTTATACTTTCCATTATGTTGATGGGGCATACCCTTATTCCTTATCTCAATGGAAATTAAATCTTACTTCAAAACAAAATCAGAAACACATAAATAAGAAAAAGAACATAATCATTATTTATTAAGGAAAATGATTTTTACAAAAAAACTTCAATGCATCTCATTCTCTCATTTTCATTTCTTATCCTTTTTTTATCTTTATCTCCCATTCTATTGTAACCCTTATAATGCATCATTCCCTCTCTTTTATAGAGAAATACTCCATAATAATCCAATAACAACCTATTAATATAAAATATTCCCAATCTAAATTAGTTGGAAACAAATCCAACCAACTCTATCTAGAGAGCATAACAACCATATTAGTTGGAAATAAATCAAACCAATTTTATCTAGAGAATAACAATTAAATTAATTGAAAATAGATCTAACCAATCCCATCTAGAGAATATAACAATAAAATTAGTTGGAAATAAATACAACTAATTCTATCTAGAGAAAATAAGAACCAAATTAGTTGGAAACAAATCTAATTAATTTTATTTAGAGAATGCAACCAAATTAAGTTGTTATCAAATTAGTTAGAAACTAATCTCAACAAATCTAACTAAGTTAGTTGGAAACTAATCTTAATATATCTAATTTCCATCTATATTTTCCATGTGGAAATAGCAACATCACCAGGTTTAGTGCTAACATCACCATATCTGGTGTTGATGTCATCATGTTCGATTTATCTTAAGTTGCTCTCTATTATTATCTAGTGATGTTTCGTACTATTCTCCAATGTTGTTTTATGTTGTTCAATGATGTTTTGTATCATTCTTCAGTGTTGTTTTGTGTCGTTATCTAGCATTATCTTGTATTATTTTCCAGTGATATTCTATGTTGTTTGACATTGTTCTATGTTATATTTTATTGATTGAAGGAAGGGGTTTTAAAAAGGTACCCAAACCTTTTACACAAATATAAAAATAAAGAGCAAATAAAAGAAATATGAGACAGTATTTGCAAGACAAAAAGAGAGGACCTCGCTAAGAGGTCACGAGAGAGATTATATCCAGAGAAAGAGCCTGGGGAAACAACAATAGAGTGGGTATCTAGAGAAAGGGAGACCATAAACCAACTAATAAGAGGATCTCCATAGCTCAGAGAACCCACCAACCAAATAAATAAAGGAATAACATTGGCAAAAAACAAAAGGAGAAGAGGAAGGAGGCTCCTCATTCACCATCACAAAGAGTAAGGTAAATCGCATGGTTTTCCAGATTATCCCCATCAAACTGGTTGTTGTACTCATCTAGGATTACTATGGCCTTCTATAGTAGAGAGGTAGTAATTTTTGCTACTCTAGCCAAGGCTCTCATTAGGTCACCAAGCTTTTGGATGTAGCTTTTCCTAGTTATGAATGGAACACAAGCTCTCTATTGAGTGTGGCTAGATGGCTTGGAGGAGACACTTTGGGGAGATCCCTTCTAGATAGAAGAACACATAGAAAAATATTCCTGCTTGATATTTTTGTGAGGTGGGGGAAGTCCTCCAAAATCTTAGGATCATGCTTGAGGATGATGGGAGACTTCCTTTTCCTAGTCTAAGACTTGGTACGAGAGGACTGGCAATGAGCCTCTCACTTAATAGTAGGAGTTGCATCTTTAGTCTTGGTTCAAATTTAAGCATCCAATTGGTCTTAGGAGAGGGAGACCTCTAGGTATACTCATTTATTACTTTAGATTAGGGGTTACCATGAAGGCTATATTCAATGAGTTGGTGTAAGTCAAAGGGCTTTCCACACACGATAAGATAGTCCTTTGGAACTCCTTCTAGAGCATGTTTGTAAAGGATGATATGGAGGTATTGATGCATAGGGAAGGATGAATATCCTTTTTTAACATTTAGGATGTACCTCTCAAAAGACCTAAATAGGTATTCCAAGATATTAACGGTCTTCTTTATGCAAAGGTGATTTCGAGAGGTGAGATGAAAGCTTTTGAGAATGGTATTGGATCCATCCACTATGAAATATTATATAACATGCACCATTACCTTATCCCAAGGCTTGGGAAGGACTCTTGCATGATGTTGCCTTTATCCCTATCAAGCTTGTCCTCTTTGTCTTTGAAGTGATTCAGTTTACCAACCAGGGAATCCTTTTCTCTTTGGATGATCTCACCATGATGTAGAGCATCCTACCGATCTAGCACGATAAAAGTTGAACCGTCATGAAGATGGAAGGCCAACTGTTGGGCCATTATGTGACTACTCTAAAAATTATAAATTAATGTTTTATCTAAGGAAGGGAGGGTTGGTTGATAGAGAGAGGAAGAGAGATTTCCAATTAAATTTACAATTTCAAAAAATAAATAAAAGCTTCTTCATCAATTTTATCTTTGTGATATTTTTTGTTGTAAAATTGTATTTTTGGAATTACGTGTATTTTGTTGTTCTTATTGTGTAGGTTCATGAGGATCCTTTGGTATGTTGCAGCTTGATAGGGAAGAACTGGGTATTGACATTAGAATTGGTGAAGCTTTGTGAACAAGAGGAGGAAGGAGCACATTGAGGATAGACGTCAACCATAAAGGATAGCAGATCCATTGAGACTGCATCATGGGCAAGAACATAATTTGAGACACCAGTGTGATTATGGAATTGTGAACTTGCTTATAAATAGTAGTGCATGAAATTTTACCACGCAAGGAGGAGTTGTTGCACATTTAAGAGCTAGACTGGAAAGAAGGAGATCATGTGCATTAGGGTATGCAGTTGACATACTAAGTTTCTATTCCATTGTGACATTACAAGTGGAAGTCAACTATTCTTTTTTATGGAGGAGAACACCCTGCTAGGGTTTGAAATTGAAGTGTACAGTTGTGCTACCTCAATCAAAGAATCCATATACAATTGAATGATTCGACTCTTAGGTTGAATAGTTGCTCAAATCATATGATTTGCATAAGATTGAACAAAGGTTATTTGGATTGAACAGTTGCCCAAGGTGTATGATTTACCCAAGATTGAATGATTGCTATTTGGATTGAATGGTTGCCTAGTGTGTACGATTTGCCTGGATCATATGATTTGCTACTAGATTGCACAATTTGTTACGAAATTATACATTTTTCTAGGATTGTACAATTTTTGTTGGGTTGTATGATTGATTGGATTGTACAATTTACTGTTGGATTGTATGATTTGCTTGAAGTGAACAGTTACCTGGTTGTATGATGTTGTATGTATTGTACGATTGTTGTATTGAATGATTTTCCAGATCGAAGAATTGCCTACTAGATTGTACGATTGTGATTTACTCGATCAAAATGAATAGTAATTAGTTGTCATTAGAGTCTTCTTGAAAGCTATCATGTTGGTTACTGCATCATATGGTATCATATGTAGAATATATTTGAGGAGCAAGGAGTGATACGTACCTAATGAGAGATGGCACAATGAAGAAGAGGGAACGGACCAAGCAGGAGTTCGTAATGAAGAAGAAGGAGACCCAAGGTAAAGGTTAATTTGAACAATTACTAACATGGGTAGAAAGCCAAATTTAGAAACCCCATAATATGATGGAAATTAAAACCTTGAATAACTCATCGATTGGATTGTAGAGATGGAAAAATATTTTGATTTTGAGTCAAAGGTAGACCCCAAGAGAGTGAAATTTGCTTGTACAAAGTTGAAAGGGCACGCGTCCTTGTGGTGGGACCATGTTCAAAATGAAAGGAAAAGAAAATGAAAAGAGAAGATAAGGACATGAGAGAAAATGGTCGCCAGGTTGAAGTCCAAATTCCTCCCGTTAGATTACCAATTGGGTCTTTTTAGGAAGTTGCAAAATTTGAGATAAAAGGAAATGACTGTGAAAGATTACACACAAGAACTCTATAAGCTCACCATTTGGGTTGACCATGTGGAAGGTAATGAGGAGAAGATTTCAAAGTATATCAATGGACTATGGTTGTCCATACAAGATGAAGTCGATATGATAAAGATAATGACAATAGAGGAAGCCTACCAATATGCCTTAAAGGCTGAAGAGAAGTTGTTATGAAGACAATAAAATAATGCAAGAGGAAGAGGACCATCCTCGCAAGGAGAGAACAATCAAGCAACGGTAGAAGGAAGCATTTGCAAGAAGAAGAAGTCAGTACTTCTCAAAGTGATTCCAATCAAAGAATCTACGAAAAAGATGAATCATTAAGAGGACGAGGTGGATTTGGTAGAGGAAGAGGACATAGTTTTGTTGGAAAGTGCTATAGATGTTTTGAAGAAGGACATAGGGCATTTGAATGTCCTCAAGCACAACAAATTAGTAGGTATGGAAGGGAAGCTCGTAACCAAGTTGTACAAGTATATAAAGATATTATTGCTTCACCGAAGCACATGGAAGAACCTAAACAAGGAAAAATCCTTATGATAGATAGGGTGTTATTGAAACCATAAAAAGAGGTGCATGAACCTAAGAAAAGAAGGAACCTATTCAGGATGATTTGTAAAGCAGGGATAAAATGTTGCAATGTGATTGTGGATAGTGGAAGCACAAATAATTTGGTGTCAATAGATATGGTGTAGAAACTTGGGTTGAAGAGAATGGAACATCCAAATATATATAAGGTGTTATGGTTGCAAAAGAGACATCAAATTTTAGTAATAGAACAATGTATGGTAGATCTCCAAATTAGCTCTTATAAGGATGTGGTTCTATGTGACATCATGTCGATGGATGCATGTCATGTCTTGTTGGGTAGAATGTGGCAATTTGATAAAAAAGAAATTCATGGTGGTAGGAAGAACACCTACACCATTGAGAAGGATGGCAAGATGTACATATTAAGTCCATTGAAGGACAAGGAGAAATAAGTGAATAGCAGACCTACAATGTGCCAGGGTACAAAAATAAATCCTTGAAGGGAAAGAAGAAGATGGATAGCAGACCTACAAAAAGCAATGTGACAAGGAGAAATAAGTGGATAGCAGACCTACAATGTGTCAGGGTACAAAAATAAATCCTTGAAGGGAAAGAAGAAGATGGAAGCTTGTTTTGATTTCATTGCTAAAACCATAGAAAAGGGGATAATGAGAAAGACGAATGGAATCCCACATGGTATGAAGGATTTATTGGGATGATATGCAAAGATTATTTTAAAATATATGTTACCATAAATGAGAAGTATTGGTCATCACCTAGATTCCAACCTCATATTGGGCATAAATGATAAACAGACAACAATGAAGAATGAGGAGGAAAGGGTAGAGGTAAGCAAAACAAACAGAACAGGTAAGACAGATAACCCAAGTCACTAGTAGTAAGGGTTATGAAACCAAGTTGAAGTAAGAAGATTCAATTTTGAAAGAGGTTGTGAAAAAAGTGGAGAAAAAGGTGGACACTTGTAAGAGGTAAAGCATGGAAAATAGGTCAATAATACAGGTCACCAATAGTAATGACCACAAAGAAGATAGTGTAGCGACTCTTACAATAGATAAGGGGAAAGAGAAAGAGAAAAGAAGTGATCAAGAGATGATGGAGGAAGATGAACCTCATCAAGTCATTTTTGGCCATGACAAAGGCCATGTTGTCAGAATTAAGAGTGACAATGGTACTTCAAAGTGTGGTGAAGGACATTATGTTGATGATCGAGGTTAGAGTAGCAATGAAGATTTTGGGTGCTTTTAAAGGCACACTACAGGCATTGGATCTAACTTGATGAGAAGAATGGGATACAATGGAAAATTATTGGGGAGATATGGGCAAGGTGTGAAAATACCCATAATACTAAAGATAAGGCCAAAGAATGAAGGCCTTGGGTATGTAGGTCTGATAGGAAGTAGTGGGACTAAATTTGTGAAAGGAGAGAGTAGTACAAGGAATGAAGGTTTGAGAATGGATTGTTGTAGTTAGTGTGGAAGATCTGGATATGTAGCAACTAGGTGTTGGAACCTACATCCTTGTGGGAGTTGTGGAGGATGAAATCACTCCACGCACAAGTGTTGGCATCGAGAAGATGTCACCAAAAAAGTGCATGTTGATTGTGGTTGGATGGATGTGCCACAATGGGACAAGGTGAAATAAATGCTAAGTGCATTTTATAAGAAGTAGTTTGAGCCTCAAAGAAATACCAATATAATACAATGAAGTTGGCCTTGTATAGATAGCTAAGATAGGGTAATAATAGTTTGGAAGCACACTTCATGATCTGGAGTACATGAAATATTTTTGTTACCCGATGAGTATGATGTGAAGCATCCTACCAACCTAGCACGATAGAAATTGAACCGTCACAAATATGGAATGCCAACTACTGGGCCATTATATGATTGCTCTAAAAATTATAAATTAATGTTTTTCTGAGGAAGGGGGGTCTGGTTAGTAGAGAGAGGAAGAGATAGATTTCCAATTAACTTTGTAATTCTGAAAAATAAATAAAAGCTTCTTCATCCATTTTGCCTTTGTAATATTTGCTGCTATAAAATTATGTTTTTGGAATTGTGTGTGTTTTGATGTTCTCATTGTGCAGGTTCCTGAGGATCCTTTGGTACGTTGCAGCCTGATAAGGAAGAATTGGGTATTGACATTAGAATTGGTGAATATTTACAAACAATAGGAGGAAGGAGCACATTGAGGACAAACACCAACCATAAAGTATAGTGGAGCCATAGAGACTACAGTCTCATGGTTAAGAACATCATTTGAGACACCAGTGTGATTAAGGAATTGTGAAATTGATTCTAAATGATAGTGCATGAAATTTTACCATGCAAGGAAGAGTTGTTGCACATTTAGGAGCTATATTGGAAAGAGGGAGATCATGTGCATTAGGGTACGCAGTTGACATACTAAGGTTCTATTCCATTTTGATATTGCAAGTGGAAGCCAACTATTCAGTTTTACGAAGGAGAACACCCTACTAGGGTTCATGTTGGAAGTGTATAGTTATGCTACCTCAACCAAGGAATCGTCGTACAATTGAATGATTTGACTTTTAGGTTGAACGGTTGCTCGAATCGTACAATTTGCCCAAGATTGAACAAAGGCTATTCGGATAGAACGATTTCCCAAGGTGTACTATTTGCCTAATGTTGAATGATTTCTATTTGGATTGAACGGTTGCCTAGTGTGTACGATTTGCCTGAATCATACGATTTACTACTATATTGTACGATTTGTTGTGGTATTGTACGATTTTTTGTTGGGTTGTATGATTTGTTGTTGGGTTAACAGTTACTTGGTTGTACGATGTTGTATGTATTGTATGATTGTTGTATTGAATGATTTGTTGGATCGAAGGATTGCCTACTAGATTGTATGATTGTGATTTTCTCGACCAAAATGAATATTAATTAGTTTCCATTGGAGTCTTATTGGAAGCTATCATATTGGTTTTTACATCACACCGTCGTGAAGGAGACCAATCACTTCATCAAGCAGACCAATACTGATGGTGAACCTGAATCCTCTAATCAAGACTCTGCCTTCATCCCAAGAAAGGGCCAACTTTTGAGAAAGTTCCATGTCATTGTCGCTAACCTTCTAGAGGAAATGAAGAATCCCATGATCATTGAAGATCTCCTCAACTAACTTGTCCAACTGGAGGATCTCGGGCTCAAACCTGTAGTCATGATCACCATGCGCAGTTTTGGATGGCCAAGAGGTGAAGGGAATAAGGTGAGGGCTAGGCGAGGGTTGATGGAGGGGGGAGGATGAGGGGCGACTAGAGCCCAAGCCAAGAACACAACTAACCAAGAGCTGGTAAAAAAGAGGATGGCTAGAGGTAGAAAACCTGACATTGTTCTATGTTATTGTCTCACATTGTTCTTTACTATTTTCCAACATTGTTTTGTGTTGTTATCCAATTTTGTTCTGTATTGTTTTCTAGCACTTTTCTATGATGTTGCTCAATGTTTTGTATTGTTTTCTAGTGTTGTTAAATATTGTTTTTTGGTGCTATTCTATACTATTTTCCAAGCATTCTCTGTGTTGTTTTGTGCTATTATCCAATATTATTCTATTCTATTTTCTAGTGTTATTTTGTGTTGCTATCTATTGTTATTAACATTCTAGTGCTACCCGATAGGGTTTTCAAATATTGTTTCAAGACCTACAAAGTGTGAATTCTTCTTTCCATACCATGATATCCATTAATTAAATGTTAAACATTGTATTTTTGTTAGAATTACTATTGTTATTCTATATTCTTACTCTATTTAGGTTGCTAGGGTAGATATTTAACTACCTAGATAAGTTACGTCTATCTTGTTAGACCTAACATTAGCCTATCTTATTCTCAGTCCTAAGTTGTTTAAGATCCGATGCTTACGGACTAAATTGAGACCTATTGTATCTATTTAATTGATTCATGATTAATACAATTTAGTTAGTCTTCGAACATGGTATCAGAGCTATCCAATCTTGGCTCGATGGTAGTCTGAGATTAGTTCTAATACACTGAATTGGAGCGTGAACACGGTGTTGAAAACTCTGACGGACAAAGCCAGTCAGACGGGTTTTGTTACTACCGTTTCCAAGACGGTTTTTGGCCTGTTCCAGTGTAGAGGGGACGTGTCTTCCGCCGAATGTGGCAACTGTTCTCGACAGGCGGTCGATAAGTTGGTAGGAGATTTCCCCTGTTGTAGAGGCGGCCGTGTTCAGCTGGAGTATTGTTTTCTTTCCCATTTGGACACCACTGTGTGGTATACCCTCACGAACGATGACCCTGACGACGATGTTGATTTCAATGCAATCAGAGCACTGGACAACGAGCATGTTTTAGAAGAATGCAGTCACCTTGAGATCTCTGTGTCTCTATGAGATCATGATAGTTACCGTGAAAAGAACTTAGGAGGACATCGTTGATCATTACCAGTGCAAAGGAAGCGTAGATCATAGATCATAGCTAAATGAGCCCCTCCATTCATGCAGCAGTAGAGGCGACAGAGACCTTTTGATTTCTCCACGTCCACCCGCTTCCTATCGCTCCGAGTTCGAGCACCGCAGGGAGCATCGTCACCCTGAGCGGCGTCACCAAGGCGACGTCGCTTCGAAGGAAGCGACTGGTGGGGACGGCTCAAATAAAGGCTAATGCACCTTTATTTCCAGCCGACGAGCCAGCTCGATTGGTTTTCGGCCGAGCCCTAGAAGCCTGAGGTCGCGGGGTCAAAACTCGTCGACCCCCCAACATAGGTATTAATTTTTTTTTTTATTCGCAATTTTTTTTTATTTTGTTTCAAATTTATTTAATAATTTCATTTTATTTGTTTTTTAAAATCAATTTTTTAACTTATATTGATTTTTTTTTTTAAAACAAAATTATGTTATTATTAATTAAACCTTTGATTCAAAATTTATTTTTTGCAATAAAAAATAAATAAAATTAAAACCAAAGGGGGGGAATGAGTAATTTTTTTTGTAAAGGCATTTTTTTTTGGCATTATTTGTAAAGGTGCATTTTTTGCAGTGCTCGACACCTAGTGGTTTATTTTCTGTGGGCACTTTTATGTTGTATGTTGCATTTTTTCTTTCTTTGCACTACATCATTAAAAGTTAAAATCAAATTCACTCCCTAAGTCCCCAAAATAATTAAAACCCATCCGTGCAATTTATTGCACTGTAGTGTTCGGTATTTGTGATACCTCTAGCCAACACTTACAGGTAAAGTTGTCGTGATTGCGCTACTATATCCGCCACCTAATATAGCTGCTAAAATGACGTCTGAGCTTGTTCTCTATAAATCATCGGGGAGAGATAAGTTTGCCATTTTGAATTTTTTTACTCCATCCATTACCCTAATAGTTCTTGTGTTTAGGCGTAAATCCTGATGAAAGTTCTGAAATCCAAAGTGTTTAGGGGAAGTTACGCCCCACGCATGAGGATTGCAGACTTTCTATGGTAGGTGCCATCAACAAGACTATTCCCTTTCAGTACTGCTTAAGTACCACGTATCGTATGATCTCTAAAAATTACCTAAAGTCTCCCTCACGTAAGGGCGGGTGATTTTTTTTATCTTTCTAAATACCTATAGTCTCCCTCATGTAAGGGCGGGTATTTTATATGGTATAATGGCCTAGCATAAGGTATATCGAAAGGGGGACCAATTGGTGTTATAAGGAACCTTCACCATGTCTGCAAAATTAATGACTGATTCTCATTAGTTGTTGAAAGGTCCTAATTACACACCATGGAAAAACAAGATGAAGGCAATCCTAGCAATGGATGACTTATGGGATGTTGTATCTAGAACAACAACAAGACCTTCATCTATTGCTGGAGCTACAGCTCCATCTATCGTTCAAAAAGACTTTGATAAGAAAGACAACAAAGCAAAAGTGCTCATTTTGCTTGTTGTGTATGATGAAGTTCAACCCCATATTGTTGATTGTGAACATAGTAAAGAGGCATGGGATGCCCTTAATACTATATATGAGGGAAAGAATGATTCCACTATTCTATTTCTTCAATCTCAATTACACAGTCTAAGCATGAAGCAGGGGGAGACAGTTGAATTTTTTCTTTGCAGAGTGTCTGAATTGAAAGCAAAGTTGAATTCTTTGGGAGAACCAGTTGATGACAAGCTCCTTACCTCAATTGTATTGAGAGCTTTACCTAATTCTTATAGGGTGTTGATCACTTCCCTTCAGGTGTCACAACAAAAAGTTACTTTTGTAGAGTTGGTTAATATGCTTCAAGAAGAGGAGGCACGCCAACTACAACGAGATGATTCTTCTAACACTGCCCTCTACATCAACAGGAAAGGGCAGAACTAGAAGAAGGGTAATTTTTAGAAGGGAGGGAATTCACAAAAGGATTCAAAAGGGAAACAAACTCAACAACCTCAACAGAAAAAGAGATATTGCAAGATCTGTGACAAAGAAGGTCATGATACAAATAGATGTTGGCATAAGAATAAACAATCAAAACAGAAAGGCCGAAACAAACCACAAAAGAACAAACAACAAGTGAATGTTGTTGTTGAAGAATCTGACATGGATTCTGAGAGAGCCCACAAAGTTCTCATGACTACCACAGTGTCCAAGCAGATGGATCCTATATGGTATGTTGATTCTAGAGCCAGTAAGCACATGACTGGTGACAAATCATGGTTTGAGTCTTTTGAGGCCAAAGAGGGAAAACCGGTCACTATTGTCGATGATAAAACCTACAAGGTTCAGGGAGAAGGAACGGTCTCTGTCACTCTTCCTGATGGCAAGTGCCAAATTGAGAAAGTCCTCTATGTTCCAGGACTAGCAAACAACTTATTGTCAATGACACAAATTTTGGACAAAAATATGGTTGTAAATTTCAGTGTTGAGGGGGCAAGAAGTGTTGTTCTATCACCAGGAGAGGTAAGAACATTGCAACCGCTTCATATAAGCACGACTTATTTTCCCTAGATACTATCTCTTCTCCAGATGTAGCCATGATTGCTTCTACAAAGGAGGCAACTTCCCTATGGCACAAGAGATATGGACATTTGAGTTCTGGTTACTTACTTGAGTTAAGTAAGTATGAAATGGTAAAGGGTCTTCCTTCCCTTTCTACCACTTTACCAGTTTGCTCTGACTGCTTGGCAGGAAAGCAACATAGAGTGCCTTTTGAAAGGAGCTCTACAAGAGCAAAGAAACCTCTGGAGTTGATTCACACCGATATGTGTGGTCCCTTAACTCCCAACAGTTGTGGGGGTAAGAGGTATTTTTAGTTATTCATGGATGATTACTCACGAAAGATGTGGGTATTCTTTCTTCAACTAAAATCTGAAGCATTTGGCTTCTTTCAGCAATTCAAGAAATCTGTTGAAAAGGAGTCAAGGACTTCTATAAAGACCCTCCGCTCAGATCGAGGGGGGGAGTTCACCTCTAAATAATTCTCTGAGTTCTTGAAATAAAATGGGATCACACGATAGTTAACTACTACTTATACTCCTCAGCAAAATGGAGTTGCTGAAAGGAGGAATCGTTCCATCATGGAAATGGTTCGTTGCATGCTCACAGGAGCTAGTCTTGAGCAACTATATTGGGCAAAATCTGTCACCACAGCAGTATATCTATTGAATAGGGCACCCACAAAGGCCCTACAAGGAATGACTCCACAGGAAGCATGGAGTGGTAGGAAACCCTCCATTTCTCATCTACGCATTTTTGGATGTAAAGCTTTCATGCACATACCAAAAGAGAAAAGGAAGAAGCTAGATGAGAAGACATTGAAGTGTATTCTTCTTGGCTATGATGAGCACTCTAAGGGTTATCATTTGATTGATCCCTTGACCAAGAAGATACACATTAGTAGAGATGTAGTTTTTGATGAGGCTTTCACATCAAAAAACACATCAGATGTATACCTAGACCTTGTGGAAACTAAGGTTGATAAATCTCCTTCATCAAAGGTTGGAGGTCCTTCTTCATCTTCTTCAACACCTCATAAGAAGAATCCAAAGTGGTATACAAATACAATCAAAGACTCTAAGCTATCCACTCCACCATATTTGACATTGGATAGGCCTCGTACTCGTAGCATGGCTCGACAGGAGAAAGCTACAACAGAGAATACTAGGGTTGATGATCTGTGTCAATATTTTGAGGAACTTTCTATAGATCCAGAGAGAGATACAAAAGATATGGATATTGATAATGATAGGGTGTTTATGTCTTCAATAGATGATCTTGAACCCGCATCAGTGCAAGATGCTCTTGGTGAGCCTCAGTGGAAGGCCGCTATGGATGCAAAGTATAAGTCTTTGATGAAAAACAAAACTTGGAAGCTTGTCGATCTGCCATACGAAAAGAAGCCCATAGGCTGCAAATGGGTGTATAAAGTTAATTATAAGGCATATGGGACAATAGATAAGCATAAGGCCCAACTTGTTGCAAAGGGCTATGCTCAAAGAGAAGGCATTGACTACGAGGAAACTTTTGCACCTACTACTCGGATGACAACCATTCGAGTTCTTTGTGCTATGGCAGCACAGTATGGGTGGAAAGTACACCAAATGGATGTCAAGAGTGCTTTTCTAAATGGTGATCTCCAAGAAGAAGTCTACATGACTCAATCGAAAGGATTTGAAGTGGAAGGCCAATAGCAAAAAGTTTGCAAATTGGTAAAATCCTTATATGGTTTGAAACAGGCCCCTCGGGCTTGGTATATAAAAATGGATAATCACCTCCTACAGCATGGATTTAAGAGATTTCCGTCAGATGCAAACCTCTATTTTAAGAAATAAGGTTCTGAAATAGTGTTGCTTGTACTCTATGTTGATGATCTACTCATTACAGGGAGTTCAAAAACTATGATCTCTACTGTCAAAAGAGACTTGTGTCAATATTTTGAGATGTCAGATCTTGGACTTCTCCATTATTGTCTTGGTCTGGAAGTCAGCCAGAAGGAGCACTACATCAAAGTGTCTCAGAAAAAATATGCCAAGACCCTATTGGAAAAATATCGCATGACTGATTGCAAGCCAATGTCAACTCCGATGGAAACAAGAATTTAGTTATCATGATATGATGATTCACCTCAGGTAGATGGTACTCTCTATCGACAGTTGATTGGGAGTCTCATATATCTGACCAACACTAGGCCAGATATCGTATTTGTTGTCAACTATCTTTCGAGGTTCATGCAGGAGCCTAAGACTACACACTGGAAAGTAGCAAAGTGAGTTCTTCACTATGTCCGTGGCACAATGGAATATGGCCTAGAATACAAGAGGAACAACAAATTCTTCTTACAAGGATACACGGACTCTGACTATGTCGGATCATATGATGATCATAAATCAACTTCAGGATATTTGTTTCATCTTGGATCTGGTCCTGTCTCTTGGCACAACAAGAAGCAACAGGTGGTTGCTATTTCATCAACAAAGGCAGAATATCGTGTCGCACGTGAAGCTGTGTGCGAAGTGATATGGTTGCATCGCATCTTGACAAGTATGGGTCTTCCATAAAAATCTCCAATACACTTGTTCTACGACAACATGGGTGTTTTGAATCTTGTCAAGAATCCAATACATCATGAAAGAACCAAGCACATTGACACACAATGTCACTTCATTCGAGACGAAGTTCCAAGGCACCGAATTCAGCTTTAGTACATTCCCACAAATGCTCAAGTTGCAGACATTTTCACTAAGGCACTTGCACGTGTCAAATTTGAATTGTTTCACAACTCTCTTTGTATTTCCAAATGATGTAATGGTGGGATGTTAGTATAGCTAGTAGTTATTCAATTACCTAAATAATGTAATAAGGGGGGATGTTAGAATTACTATTGTTATTCTATATTCTTCTCTATTTAGGTTGTTAGGGTAGATATTTAACTACCTAGATAAGTTGCATCTATCTTGTTAGACCTAACATTAGCCTATCTTATTCTCAGTCCTAAGTTGTTTAAGATCCGATGCTTACGGACTAAATTGAGACCTATTGTATCTATTTAATTGATTCATGATTAATACAATTTAGTTAGTCTTCAAACAATTTTATCCTAAAAGACACTTAAATGAATTTTATTCAATTTAGTAGTGTAGTCCTTTTTACTATGTTTATTTGTAATATATATGTATATATACAATACATATATATATATATAGTCTATTCCATAGTTAAGTTGCACAAAAGAAGAGTTAAATATTACAATAAATGATTATGTTTAGAGCCTCATCAATTCCCCTAGCCTATTATTAATTTTCTCCAGATTTTTACTGATATAAAATACTCCTTCAAGGTACTTTCAAAATTTTGGCCTTGAGTGTTATACCACTCTTTTTTGTCTTTCCTTTATTTATTTATTTATTTATTTTATTTTCGTGGCATAAGAGATGGTTTTAATACTACACCAAATGAGGTTTGTCAACTCCCTCTACCTATCTTAATTCATGTCCTCATGCATTTTTATTTTTAATTTTATTTTTTTACTTTTCTACGACAAAATATTTCTCGTTCTTAAATCATAGTCATAGAATCTCATTGTTGGCCACCAAAGAGTTATAGTGCTTACTACTTAGTACTTAGTATGCTTCAATGCTACATAAATTTCTCTGATGTTGCATGACTCTTTAGATGTAAGAGGAGAGGCACTTGAGGGCTCCAATGTTATACAATTCTTACAAAAAATACACTGGATTATAAAAATAGCTTCCATTGATTATATAGAAATCCATATTCAGATTAAGCCATAGTAGGAAAAATAAAAACACATATCTTATTGAAATAGATGATGTATGATGCTTTAAAAGAGATAGAAACTTGAAAGGACATCAAGGTAGGAAAATCATAATTGTACTAAGATTGAAATTTGTTGAAGTTGTTATTTTTTTAACATAAGGGACCATCATTTTTTATTTTCAATACTCTCCTACCTTGATTGTGTCCACAAGAGATTTTCACAACCAAGTTCTTTTTTCTTTTTTTAGCAAGACTAGCAATTGAAAATCGGTTTTCATGTTGGCCTTGGTCCAATAGCACCTGAAAAGAGGTTTTCACTATTGAACTTATTGTCTTTCTTTTTTTTCCTAAAATAACTCAATGGATTCTCCATGCAAAGGGGGAAACCCCTTTCAAAATGTGCAAGTTAACTATGACTTCAAATGTATTGTGCACTCCTTCTTGATGGTTGGTTTGTTGCAAGGGATGTTTGTTGATGTCTGGAACCAGTAAAGTTACACGTGTGACAAAGACTCATTCTACCTCATATGGTTATAGCCATTTGGTTTACAATTCTCTCTTTTTTTTCACTTCTTTTCTCTTTTTTTTCAACTTCTTCTTTTCTCCATCTCTTTTTGTTTTACTTCTTCTTTTCTCCTTTTTTATAAAAATTAATGCAATGATGCCAAGCTCAATAAAAAAATATTCAGAATTGAAAAAATTTTGGTGTTATATGCTTCAAAGCTAAAAGGCACCACCATAAGATGACAATGTCAGTCACCAAAATGTTTTGATGCTAAATGTCAAGTTATAAAAGCTCTTTCTGATGTTGTGCTAGTGCTATAAGGTACCATGTACCAAATAGATGTCTTCTGGTGCTATATAGCCTTTATAGCAAAGAGCATCAGAGAGTTTTGGTGTTAACAAGTCTTCATAAAGAATACCACTGAAAGGTTTTGATGCTACCTAGTCACCTACAAAGACTTGTTATTTCATATATACCTACATAAAATAAAGTTGAATCCATAAAAGAATATATTATTTAATTCATTTAAAGGATGAACTTTTTAGAATGGATCGAGTGATTTTCTTGAGCACATTTAAATATTGTTATAGTCAATTGCATTAAATTTATTTATTTTAATGGTATATACAAGTATAGCTTGTCTCCATTTATTTGGATCGGTCATAGGTGATATAGGAAGCAAAGGCTATGTGACTTATCATGGTTGATTTTTTTATGAGACAAGCCTCACGGAATTAAGGCTTATTTTCTATGGTTCATGAGGGGTTTTGACTAATGAATCTTTCTCTTTGGTTCTTATAGATTTAAGTTTAACAAACCCCTAGTTTTAAAATTAAATGTGAAAGTCCTAAATTCAAATTCCTCCAATACCTATTGCCTTGCAATACCACTATCTCTTGCCAAAAAGTGGTAATTTTTAAGAACACCACTTTAGTTTTATCAATTTCAGGGTGGTGTCTGAAGGTTGCCTGTGCTAGGAATAATTTTTGTAGGTTTCGGTAGTGGGGTTCCTAAATCACTCTTATAGGAAAAATAAATCACACTTTGTAGAAAATAGAGCTTGCAAAAAAATAAAGTCATGCTTGCAAAAAAAGTAAATTACACGTGTTGAAAAGTAAATTAACATGCTTGTAGGAAATAAATAACCCACATACAAAAATGAAATCTAGAAAATGTATGAAACTATCCCGTGAAACTAAAATAAATAGTTAAAGTAATATACAAATCTAAATAATATAAAAATTTATATTGAAACAAATAAAATAGCATTTCATTAATAATTCCATAGACACATCCATAATGATAACACTCTAAAACAATTAAAATAATATATATCTACAAATATTATACTTTTCTTTGTGTTGATGGAGTGGGCCTTTATTCGTCAACCTAATTGAAAGTAAATATTACTTCAAAGCAAAATTAGAAACATGCACAAATAGGAAAAAGAACATAATTATTATTTATTGAGGAAAATTATCTCTTACAAAATGCCTCTTGTTCTCTCTCATTTTCATTTGTATCTTCTTCTTCACTTTCATCTTCCATCATATTCTAACCCCTATAATGTTTCATTCCATCTCTTTTATAGATAAATCCTCCATAGTAATCCAATAACAATCCACTAATATAAAATATTCTCAATCTAAATTAGTTGGAAACAAATCCAACCAACTCTATCTAGACAACATAACAACCAAATTAGTTGGAAACAAATCCAGTCAATTCTATCTAGAGAATAACAACCAAATTAGTTGAAAAATCCAACCAATTTTATCTAGAGAACATAACAACCAAATTAGTTGGAAATAAATCCAACCAATTCTATCTAGAGAAAATAACAACCAAATTAGTTAGAAACAAATCCAACAAAATTTATTTAGAGAATATAAAAACCAAATTAAGTTGTTAAGAAATCTAACTAATTTGAATCTATCCAAATTAGCTAGAAACTAATCTCAACAAATCCAACTAAGGTAGTTGGAAACCAATCTTAATATATTTGATTTCCATTTTTATTTGCCACATAAAAATAACATCACCATGTCTGATGTTGACATCATCATATCTAGTGCTGATGTCATCATGTCCAACGTTGTCTTGTGTTGTTCTTTGTTGTTATCCGACGTTGTTTTGTATTGTTCTCCAACATTGTTCTATGTTGTTATCTAGCAATGTTATGTATTTTTCTCCATTATTGTTCTATGTTGTTATCCGACGTTGTTTTGTACTATTTTCCAATGTTGTTCTGTGTTGTTGTTTGACATTGTTCCATATTATTTTCTAGCATTATTTTGTGCTATTTTTGGAATCATTTTGTACTATTTTCCAATGTTGTTCTATGTTGTTTTCTAGTGTTATTCTATATTTGGGTCTCGCAAACGTAATTCAAATCTTTCATTTCATTTCATTTCATATACTATTTTCTAGTGTTATTTTGTGTTGTTGTTCAGTGTTGTTTTATATTGTTTTCCAGCATTGTTCTATATTATTGTCTGGTGATGTTTTGTATTGTTTCCCAACATTATTCTATGTTGTTTTGTGTTGTTATCCAACACTATTATGTACTATTTTCCAGTGTTGTTTTGTATTTCTATCCGGTGTTATTTTGTACTGTTATCTAATGTTGTTTTGTATTTTTCTCCAACATTGTGATGTTGTCTTGTAGGGATCCAAAATAATTGTTTCAAGACCTGTAAAGTGCCAATATCCCTTTCCATGCCATGATATCCATAAATTAAATGTTAAAGATTATATTTTTGTCCAAAAAAAACACATAAATGCATTTTATTCAATCTAGTATTATATTCCTCCTTTTACTAGACTTAATTTAATATATACAAATTACAATTTAGTCCATATTTAAGTGGCACAAAATAATAGTTAAATATTTCATTAAATGAGACTTTTTAGATCCTCATCAATAAGCATGCAGTTGAATTAGATCAGTCATAATTAGGGATCAAAACCACATCATCTGAATTAAATGTATTCTAAACAAATCCATAATACTAGACAACCCATTATGCTTGATAAAATATTGGTGCTTCATCCCTTATTTATCCTTATGGTTGCTTGCACACCATTTTGGAAGACAAATAATACAAATTAAAGAGGAGAATTTTAAAATTTGAAAGAATTCCCTTCAATTTCTCTAGAAAACTTGATTTTGGTATTAATGGAGTAAAACATTCATTCTTTGCTCCTTATGCTTAAAATAACTTATTAAGCTCTAAAACTTAATTTACTCTTATGATTGGAATAAGGAATCGAGTCTCCAAGAGAGTTCTCTATGTGATTAAGTGATGATGTTTTATACCTGCTATGATACCATACATGATTTCTCAATACTTTGCAAAATCAACTCATTCACTTAAATGATATATAAAGAGAAATTAGAGAGCAAAAGAAAAGAGAGTCAATGTATTAAATATGAAGGTAGCCATAGTAAAATAATAAAGGTAAATGTCACACCAATATGATGGATTAGGAGGATGAGGTGTGTAAATACCTCAATAGTTATTTATAAACTATATAACCTCTTCACTAACAAAACATTAGGGTAAGGGTAGAGTATGGATAACCATCATAGGCTAAATACATATTCCTCATTAAACACTATATAATACTTTCTCCTAGGCTTCCACTTAATTATATTAATACAACAACAACCTTGGTCAAATAAGGTCACATTACACATTTCTAATAGTAGTTCTACTTGTAGAATGAATATGGTATCTATATAATATAAGTGTACTGAAAGGCCCTTTGAAATAAATTAAAATAACAATAAATGTAATGTGATACTCATGTCTAAAGTGAGGAATCAAAAGCTTATCTCAAATTGTTAGATGATAACTTTGTTTAATATCTCATTAATGATTGTTATGGATCTTATTCTTAACTATACTACCTCAACCTTCCTATTATTCAATCCAAATTAATAGCAAAATCTATTGTATATTTAATAATAACATAATTATTTTTTAAGATATAGAATGGGCTTAGACTTGTGGGAAGAAGAATCTGTTTATTAAATGTAACCTTAAAATATTTATGATAAATTTGTATGGACCTTCACCAAACAAGTACTTGGATTTAGTTCTTGATTTGTATGTGTTATTCAAACCCTTTTATGAATGCTTCAATGCATCTCACCATTAAAAGTGTTTATTTTGTAAAATTGGACTCTTTTGAGCAAATATGAAAGCTTACTCACTACCCCCTTCACTCTATGTACTTGCTCATGAGGTATTTGGATCTTATTTATAAGTTAAAGTAATTCAAACTCCTGTAAATAAGGTTAAATAATCTAACTCAATAAACCATCTTATAAATAAGGATTACATATTAGTCCTTTTAACGCTTTTGTTGCCTTGATATTTTTTATAAAGCTTTGAACCTTAATATCCAATTAGAAAAACTCATGGTTATAAACAAGACCCTAGTTGTTTCTTATTCAATATTATGTATTTTAAAAATACAAATATTTTATTGAACTATGAACTAAGAAGAGGTAATCTATCCATTTCATTTAGTGATTAGATATATATTTTTATTAATCTTTAGTTTTCTTATTATTGCTATTTTAATTATAAAGAAAAATTAAACAATATACTATCAAATATATGTAAATTAACAAATTGACTATTGATCAAATAACATTAGCTCGAGCCAGGAGCAAGTAGGAACCATGAGCAGGAAGCAAGATGTAGAAATCAAAGTGCGATCAAGGGGCAAGTACCACATCTTGTTCTAGATCTTACGATAAAATTAAAAACTAAAGGATTAATGTGAAGAAAATCTGGATAACATGGAAAGAAAGTCATTTTCAAAAGTCCTCACTAAAAGTAAGGATGTCCTAATTAGAATTTTGGATGCCTTAGTTGGAAGTATGGATACCTTAGTTAGCAATAAGAGGAATATTGAATCTATGGTAAACCCTATCCAAGTAGAAAATACTACACCAAAAGTGATTATCAAGGATGAGATGATCGAACATGATATAATGGTTCTTAAAACCAAAGTGTTAATATGTAAGTTCCATGGATACTTGTCTAGTTTTTATGAGATTCAAAATTGGATCAAGTGGAAATGAGGATTGAATTCAAATTACTCCATGAATTTTCTTCTGAAAGGATTTTTCCTCATTATCTTCTCCAATTTAGAAATAAGGGATAAAATAATGAATGGAAGCCCTTGGTTTAGGGGTAAAGATACATTATATTTAAGACCATGGAATGATTTTTTTTGTGTGGTGAAAAAGACTATTAAAAGGATTCTAGTGTGGATTGGTCTTTTTGTATTCCTTTTTAATTCATCAATAAAGAGGTTTCAAAAAATATTGGTAATACTCTCGGTGAATTCATCCAGGAGAGACCAACTACTAAGGAGAGAAGACATGTTATATACAGTCATTTCCAGTGATATTTCAAAACCTTTTCCACAATTCAGTAGGATTAAATCTGAATCAAGAGAATGATATCAACAAGTGGATTATTAAAACATTGCATTTTAATGTCATAAATATCATGAAACTAGACACGTGGAAAGAGACTGCAAAGTGAAAATGATGGAGAAAGAGATAAAAATTTTGGGCATGACGGTAGCAACAAGGAGATCACATCATAAGAGAAGCTAGGTAAAATCATAGATTTTCCACTCCTAAGAAAGTGACAATAAATACCCCTTTGTATCATGATATGGCAAAGGCCATTACAATTCACTCAAGTCAACCATTAGAAGAAAAAATGACATAAAGGTTGAGGAAGTACAATGTGCAAGTTCAAATGTAGGAGTTAAAGATGCAAAGGAATATGTGAAGACAAATTTTAAAGCAAATAAATATGGTAAAGCAAATTTTAAAAGTGACTAATGTGAAGAAGGTCAAGATTAATCCAGGTAAATCATCTTCTTTTTCCTCAAGTAGCATAAAATATTCCCTTACAATACAAATGAAAGTAGTATAGACTGTATTCGCTACACTGTATGATTTCAAGAGTAGTATAATAAAGAAAACCATATGGAGGATATCTAAGGAAATTTAGGGTTTCTAAGCCAACATAAGAAAGTAAGGACTATGAAGTATCATCTATGCACTTTAGGATTTTTAGTGCAACATAAAGAAGAAATTTTTAATGAGGTCATTCCTTGCATTTTAGATTTTTTAGGGAAACATAAATCTTTAGAAGATAAATCTCATTATGAACAATATGAAAAAATAGAAGAGATTGATGAATATGAGAGTGTTGATGGGAATGGAAAAAGGAGAGGAAGTCCATCAAAGCATGAACAAAGAGGAAAATATTTTCAAAGAGATTGATTTGGGAAGCCAAATAAAAATATCATAGGTGGCAACAAAAAGTAGGACTAAGCCCACTAATAAAAGTAAAAAGTGATGATGATGAAAATGATATCATGGAATATTAGGGGTATGAATAAGACCCCTAAAAAAAGAGTTATTAAGGAATTAATAGTTTGTTATAGTCCTAAGTTTATTTTAATACAAGAAAACAAATTAAGTAGCAAGGAATGTAAAGATGCTTATAAGAAGATTAGAAATATGGATGATTTTCTAGTAGTTTTTTCTATGGGAGCTTTAGGTGGTATTCCAATAATATGGGGTAATGCAAATCGGATGGGCAATTATTGGAAGAAAAAAGTAATTGGGTTAGAATATTTTATAGAAAAGAGAAAAACATCAAAGTTGGGGTTATAAATGTATATGCTCCAACTATAGTTACTCATAGTGAAATATGTTGTAAGGGACTTAGCATATTTTTGTGAAATACAATGGTGATTCATTGTGATCTATGGATTCTTGGGGTTGATTTCAAAACTATTATGTCTACATTGGAAAAGAAGGGTGTTATTCAAAGTGGTTCTAAATCAATGCAAGATTTTACTTCATTTGTCAATTCAAACGATCTTTGGGATGTTAGTCCTTCAAGTTTTCAATATACGTGGGGTAATAAACACATTGGGCAAACTCATATAGTGTAAATATTGGATAAATTCTTATTCATAATAAAGGAAATCCCTGGGCTGCCCAAGCCTTGTACAGTGTCCTTGGAGAAGAAGAGGTTGGAGTTTCTGTCCAAATGAAGGCCCACGAGGAAAAATGTAAATACTGAGGACATCGAAGGCCCCACTAGATCGTTGTAGCAACTGAAAAACAAGTAAATCCATGGTAGCTAAAAAATCCTTGAGGTGGAGTCCGAGGATGAGGATCCTGATCCCACCAATCTGGTCCTCAAGAGTTATGTCATTATGATTACTGTGAACATGATCTAGAAAATGAAGGGACTCCTAGATGTGTTGAATGTTGTGTTCTTCAATGAAGGGTACCAGGGTCGAGGTGAGGCCAAGAATGTGAAGGCCAATTTTGAGGCAGATGTGAAGGAGGAGGACAAGGATGACGAGAAGGACGAGGACAAAGATGAAGGCCTCGATGAGGCCTAAGCTATTTTGTTTAGCTTATTACTTCTAGCTACCCTACGTGGAGCCATTTTTGTAGAATGGATATTAGTTTTGGTCGTCTTTTTGGTTGTCCCGTTGAAATTAGGGGTGTCTTTTTATTACCTTGTTGGCTTACACTGGTTTTCAGGTGGTTGGATGTATTGTTTTGTCGTGGTTATGGTAATATAGTTAGATGCCCTATTGCATGGGTGTTTCTCTATGAATGATAGTAGTATTAGAGGACTGAGGATCCTTAGGTCCATAAGGATGTTCTACATCAGCTGTAAGTTGTCTTTTGTACAAAGTTTTTGGGTCAACCTGTAAAAACCCGTGCTTAATGAAATCCTTAAATTAACAAAAAATAAATAAATAGTTGCAAAAAAAGTATACAATCTCTTCAAACATTTTATTGCAAGTAGGATTAGATCACAAATCCATTCTTTTGACTTGTTATTTACCCAATAATGACCATCCAAAGCCATTTTGCTTCCATTTTATGTAGCTCCAAGACCCTAATGTTTTCTAGATGGTTATATTATGGTGGGATGAATCAAAATTTGAAGGATCATGTATGTATAGGCTTGTTTAATAGATGATATATTTAAAGGAGCAAATGAAGATTTGGAATGCCAAATCTTTTGGTAACTTTTTTAAAGAAAAGAAAGAAATTGAATCCAAGCTCAAAATTTTACAAGAGATACTACAAACTAATGGAAGGGATCGGGATTCTTATATGAAAGAAATTACTTTATGATTATCATAATGCATTGAAAAAAGAGGAGTCATAGTGGTTCCAAATTCTAGGGAGAAATGTCGCAAGGAAGGAGATAGAAATACAAAAAAATTCATGCTATAGCAAAATACAAAAATTATTTTCATCACATCAAAAATATTTTAAGTCCAAATGGAGGAAATATTGTGAACAAAGAAGATATAAGGAAGGAAGCAATTAATTACTTTAAAAATATTTTATCAGATACTAGGCAAGATAAGGAGGTATAAGATAAGCTTTTGCAAAATATTCCATCAATTATCACACAAGGATAAAATTAAAGCTTGATAAAGAAGATATCTATGGAGGAGATACATTAAATAGTTTTCTCTTTGCATCCTAACAAGGCACTTGGTCCCAATGGTTTTCGTATAATTTTCTTTAAAAAAATTTAGGATTTATTGAAGAGTGATATGTTAGCTACGATTGAAGAGACCTGAAAAAGATTGTTTCAATAAGTGAGATCAATGTCACTTTTATTGCTTTAATTCCCAAGAAAGGTGAGACCAAATATTTTGATAATTTTCATCCAATAAGCCTTTGCAATATGATTTATAAGATCATTTTTTAAATTATGACAAATAGGTTGATAGGCATTCTAGGTTGTGTTATTCAGGGGAACAAGGTGGTTTTATTTGTGGTAAAAATTTCTTGATGGTATAATCATTGAACAGGAGGCCATACATTCTCTTAATTCCATGAAAAAACTAGGTTTTCTTATGAAATTAAATAAGAATAATGTATATGATAGGATTTCCTAGAATTTTCTACATGATATTCTCAAAAAAATTGGTTTTTATTATAGTTGATATGGATGGATTAAATGTTGTTATAGCACTGGAAAAGATTCTATTTTGATCAAAGATTATATTTTGATCAATGGTTCCCTTGTTGGTTACTTCAAGTTATCTTGTGGAATTCATCAAGGTGATACACTATCTTCTTATCTATTCATTATTCTTACAAAAGCATTAGGGAGAGTTTTCTCAAAGGAAAAAATGGAAGGAAAAATCAAAGATATTCAAGTTGCAAAAAATGGTCCTTTCGATTTTCATCTCCAATTTTTTGATGATACTTTTCTTTTGGTTCATCCCTTAGTCAATGAGGCCATGGAGTTTAAATCAATATTATCATGCTATGAGAAGGTGTTAGGAACCTACTATTAAAATTAAGAAAACTCACACAAAATACTGAAATTAAGCAGAAACTCATGCAATATCACAATGCGGAAAGTAAATGCAGAATTAAACACTCTCACAATAAACACTGAATCGCAGGCCTCTTCGAGGGGGCAACCTCCTTCAATATTTCATTCACTTGCAAAAAGATACATTCGTACATGGCTTCATAGCTTTTAAAGAAAGACTTCATGCAACCCTAACCCTAAGCTCAAGAGTTGGCTTACATGCAAAATGCCACTCGAGCTAGAATCTTCTACCAAACGTCGGTTACAATCTTGATAACGGTTACATAAAATGGCCCCACTTGGCTAGGAGCCTAACTTGCCACATACATTACAAAATATTGCAAAATAACATTATAGATGGGATCCCCCACGTTGGAAGTGGGTCATTACATAAGCAATGAGAATTACAAAATAACGTTAGGATGGGATCCTAACATGTCCTTCCCCTTCAAAAAGCTTTGTCCTCAAAGTTGAAGATGAGGAAATTGGTGCTGGAGCTGATGGAGAGACTCCCATGTAGCATCTTCTAGCTGGAGTCCACGCCACTGAACAAGGACCTCAGTAATGGTGCGGTTGCGGAGAGTGCGAGTCCGATGATCCAACAACTGTTCGGGCTCGAGCAAGATAGAACCTTCTTCATCTAACTTTGGGAGTGCAGATTGAACTTGTACCTGAGTGCCCACCACCTTTTTGAGAGAGGAAACATGAAAAATAGGATGGAGCTTGGATGTAGGTGGAAGGGCCAATTTGTAGGTTGTGGCACCAATCCATTGTAAAACCTGGTAGGGCCCATAGTATTTCGTAGCAAGTTTTTGGCACCTACGAAGTTGTAGGGACAACTGTTTGTATGACTGCAAGCGAAGGAAAACCATATCACCCACATCAAAGTTGCGCTCAAAATGGTGTTGGTCAGCCTGTTGGCGCATCCGGTTCTGGGCCGCATCCAAATTCATCTTCAGTTGATGGAGGACATCGACATGCTGACTGAGAGTAGTGTCGACTGCATGGACCCTGGAGCTACCTAGAATGTAGGAGGAAGGCGTGAGTGGAGGGCACCCATAAACTGCCTCGAAAGGGGTAACCTTGGTTGTTGTGTGATAGGAAGTGTTGTACCACCACTCGACCAAAGGAAGCCACTTCACCCATTGCGTAGGATGATCAGAGGTAAAGCAACGAAGGTAGGTCTCCAAACATTTGTTGACAATCTCCGTCTGGCCATCCGTTTGTGGATGATAAGCTGAACTCATTTTGAGCTGAGTTCCCTGCAACTTAAACAATTCTTGCCAGAAGTGACTAGTAAAGGTTGGGTCACGATCGGACACGATGGAGGTGGGCATACCATGAAGGCGAAAGATAGAATCGAGGAAAATTTGGGCAATGGTGGAAGTTGTGTAAGGATGGGAGAGGGAACAAAAGTGAGCATACTTCGAAAGATGATCCACTACCACAAAAATAATGGATTTACCTCCAGACTTAGGTAACCCTTCAATAAAATCCATGGAAATATCAGTCCAAACCTGGTCAGGAATGGGCAATGGTTGGAGAGTGCCTGGAGAATGCACCATTTCGCCTTTCATCCATTGATAGGTATCACAAGCTGCCACAAAATTTTGAATGTCCTTTTTCATGCCCTTCCAGAAAAAAGTGTGCTTAAGTCGTTCATATGTTTTGAGGAATCTTGAATGGCCGGACAGATGGGGCGGCATGCAGTTCCCTCATGAGAAGTTCCCGAAGGGATGATGTGTGGGGAACAACAAGGCGTTGGTGGTAACGCAAATCATGGCCATCCCAAGCGTAGCCAGGACATGAAGTAGAGTCAGTGTGTAGAGAGGCAATCAAAGTCTGCAAGCTTGAATCTTGAAGTACCTCCTATCGTAAGGAATCGATCCATTGTGGAATGGGCGATGAAATGGCGCATAGCATACTGTGATCCTCAAATTGGCGAGAGAGAGCATCAACCACAATGTTCTCCTTGCCCTTCTTATAAGTGATATCATAATCATAGCCCATGAGCTTAGAAACCCATTTTTGTTGTTCGGGGGTGGCAACCCGTTGCTCCAAAAAGTATTTGAGACTTTGATGGTCAGTTTTAATGGAGAAATGATGCCCAATGAGATATGGTCGCCAATGGGTTACCGCATGCAAAATTGCTAGCATTTCCTTAGCATAAGTGGATTTTCCCAGATTACGACTAGAGAGTGCTTTACTAGTGAAAGCCAAGGGTCTCCCTTCTTGCATCAACACTGCACCAATACCACGACCAGAAGCATCGCTTTCAATGACAAAGGGTTTGGAGAAATCCAGCATGGCTAAAACTAGCGTAGTGGTCATAGCATGCTTCAATTCTAGGAAAGCTTGTTCAGTGGGTCCCATCCAAGTAAAAGAGTCCTTTAACATGGAAGTGAGGGGAGCTGCAATTTTACCATAGTTACGAATAAATTTATGGTAATAACCTGTAAGCCCTAAAAATCCCCGAAGACCCTTGAGAGTGCGAGGTTTCGGCCATTCCTGAACCGCCTGGATCTTCTTGGGGTCAACTTTGATGCCATCCTTGGTGACAATGTGTCCCAAATACTCCACTTCTGTCAACCCAAAAGAACACTTGGACCGCTTAGCATAGAGTTGATGTTGTGCCAACAGCTGTAGAGTCTGATCCACATGAACAAGATGCTCTTCCCATGAGCGGCTATACACCAGAATGTCATCAAAGAAAACTAGGATGAATTTTCGAAGGAATGGGCGAAAAATGTTGTTCATGAGGCTTTGAAAAGTGGAAGGAGCATTAGTCAAGCCAAATGGCATCACCAAAAACTCATAGTGACCTTCATGAGTACGAAAAGCAGTCTTGGGAATATCCTCATCCTTGAGCCTGATTTGATGGTACCCAGAGCGAAGGTCTAATTTGGAAAAGTACATAGTCCCATGTAGTTCATCCAGTAATTCATCCACCACCGGAATAGGAAACTTATCCTTGATGGTGAGTTTATTGAGCTCACGGTAATCGATACACAACCACCAGGACCCATCTTTCTTGCGCACTAGTAAAACTGGAGAAGAGTAAGGACTATTGCTTGGCCGAATGATGTCGGCTTTTAACAATTCTTGTACTAACTTCTCGATTTTTGACTTAAGAGCATGAGGATACCGGTACGGTCTAATGTTGGGTGGTGCATTGCCAGGTAACAAAGGAATAGCATGGTCATGAGAGCGACGAGGCGGTAATTCTGATGGTTCAGCAAAAACAAAATTGTGCTTGGCCAAAATAAGTTGCAAATCTGCAGGAACGGAATCCTCCTCGAAAGGGTGAGGTTGGATCGCAAATATCTGAGCTATGACACCTCGAGATGATTTTTTTAACAACTTCTCCATCCGGCTTGAACTGATAATCTGTGAAGGCCCTGCTTTTGAGCCATGGAGAGTGTGGGATTGTCCATTCTGTGAAAATTGCATCCAGAGCTCGACAAAGTTCCATGAGATGGTTCCCAATGTGCCCAACCATTGAGCTCCCAACACGATATCACATCCCCCTAGTTGAAGCGCAAACATATCTTGTTTGAGCTCATAGTCCCCAATTTTTACCTTAACATTACGACATTTACCTTTGCAAGGTAAGGTCCCACCATTGGCTACCATAACCTCAAAGGAATTACATGTATGTACGTAACAATTTGCCTGCTTGGCAATGCGGGGATCAATAAAGTTGTGTGTACTGCTAGAATCAATCAGGATGGTAAGACGTAGGCCTTTGAAATAACCCACAACTTTCATGGTTTGGGGAGTAGTAATGCCAGCAAGAGCATGAACAAAAATTTCAGCCTGTGGTTCTTCTTGGCTTTCTTCCTCCGGTTGGGGTGGTTCCTCTACTGGTTCCGTGTCATCATCACTTTGGTCGCTGGTGTCAGGCTCATCAGCATCTATGAGGAACAACTTCTTTTGGGTGCACCTATGCCCACGAGTAAACTTTTCATCACAATTGTAGCACAACCCTTGGGCGCGTCATGCATCCATTTCTGTGGTAGTCAGACGTTTGGGTGCAACAGTTTTTTGTTCATTCTGATTTTGGAATCTAGGAGGGAAGGAGGGTCTAGCCTGTGGAAATTTAGATATCCACCTCTGAGCTAAAAATTTGGATTCGGCCAAACGAGCCAACTTGATAGCCTGCATCATGGATTGTGGTTTAAACATCGTGACCTCAGCTTGGAGATCTTCCCTCAAACCGCTAACGAAACAACTCATAAAGAACCCTTCATTCAATCCCTTAGTTTTGTTGGCCAATTTCTCAAATTGTATTTGGTAATCTCGAACTGTCGAAGTTTGTTTCAACTTTGTCAATGCTCCTAGTAAAATCATCATACTCACTAGGGCCAAAGCGAGTGAGTAATTGAGACTCAAAGTCTTCCCAAGAAGGATCAGGGGTAGTGTTCTGCAACCATTGGTACCACTGTAAAGCTTCAGATTCCAAGTTGAAGGAAGCCATTTGAACTCGGTAATATATAGGGACATCGTGGAGTTTAAAAAATTGAGCAACACGACATAACCACCCATCCACATCCTTCCCATTGAACTTAGGAAAGTCTAATTTAGGCATCTTAAAGGTAGGATCACGATCATAGTGAGGGTGAGAGTCATCTGTTGCCCTTCCTTTACCTCGATCAAAATGTGATTGTTCAGTACGGTACTCAGACTTGCTTGGACCACCTTGCAATTTGGACTCAACATCTGCAAGTTGTTCTTCTAGGCGGGTTCTGGAGGTATCGTAATCATCTCTAAAATTTCGAAGCTCTGCCATCATGGCTTGATTTGTTATTTGCATGCTATCAATGGTGCTTTTTAGGGATTCCAACAATGAGGTGGTTTGATCTATCTCTTTTTGATGTCCATGAGTGCCAACAACCATTTTGGATAGTCTTGAACCTCTTTTACTGAATTACTAAAAATAGAAGTGTGGTTTTAGGAGTTACTATTTTTAGTAAGGAGTCCAAAAAAGTGCTTGGGTGTTATATATCAAAATGATCAGCTCGAAAAGATGGTCACAATGAGCTATATCCCACAACACAGATTTTGGGCACCCTAGACTCTGACACTATCCTATCTTTATCCTTATCACCTGTACTATAGTTACTGACATTGTTCATGTCATTGACCCTAGGATCCTCTATACTGTATAGTTACTAACATTGATGGTTATGTTTCTAACTCTAGCCACCTATAATTTATGTCTATTATAGATGACTATTACTGTCATTATCAACCTGAATGTTGCTGCCACTGACCCCACTATTACTATCACATTTCCAGATGGTACTGGAATATTTCAGACTGTGATAGACACTTGCAGACTCTGTCTTGATTGTTTGGTGCATGTAAGTTTGTTCTTCTGTGATAGGGAAGTCCTTCGTATGCTCACTTTTGGGGGTCGTGAATGCAGGTTCAGCAGAACAAGGAGATGTTTTTTTGTAGGTTGAAGTTTTTGATAGAACCAGGGTATGCTAGGTAGAGGAGTATGTAATACCCATAGGCCCTCTGTTATACCGTAGTGACGAACAATAGTGCTCGGACCAATATTTCAGGCCACTACCCAAGGAGGATTCCACACATACCCTTGAGCACACTATCTGCCTCTCTAACAATACGAGAGGGTAATCGTCCGGGATGTTGTGTCCCGTGGACTATGGATGATACAAGGCCGAAAAGCTTCCTATTGGATAAAATTTTGTTTAAGCCTAAAATGGTCTCCCGATACACCCGAAGATGCGTGGGAGCTCAATTCTATGTGCGAGTGTTGTCTGAGGCCTAGGTATTGGAGCCTGATCACCCCTCACTTCACTAGACACTTTATGGGCTATCTAGCTTAGCCAATAACGACAACTCCTTCACGATATTTTAAAACCCCCAACACAAGGTTTCTAACCTACTCAACTACTAAAAAAAAAATGTATTTTTTTTTTTTGTTTTTGTGATTTTTTTTTTTAAATAAAGGAAAACAGAATGAAAAAACAAGAAAATTATACCTAATAGGCAAAAATGGCTGAGCAAGAATTATCGCAATCACAGTAGAACTCGACCCTAGAAAGCGCTCTGATACCACTTGTTAGGAACCTACTATTAAAATTAAGAAAACTCACACAAAATACTGAAATTAAGCAGAAACTCATGCAATATCACAATGCGGAAAGTAAATGCAGAATTAAACACTCTCACAATAAACACTGAATCGCAGGCCTCTTCGAGGGGGCAACCTCCTTCAATATTTCATTCACTTGCAAAAAGATACATTCGTACATGGCTTCATAGCTTTTAAAGAAAGACTTCATGCAACCCTAACCCTAAGCTCAAGAGTTGGCTTACATGCAAAATGCCACTCGAGCTAGAATCTTCTACCAAACGTCGGTTACAATCTTGATAACGGTTACATAAAATGGCCCCACTTGGCTAGGAGCCTAACTTGCCACATACATTACAAAATATTGCAAAATAACATTATAGATGGGATCCCCCACGTTGGAAGTGGGTCATTACATAAGCAATGAGAATTACAAAATAACGTTAGGATGGGATCCTAACATAAGGCTACTGGATAGTTGGTTAATATTACAAAATCCAGGATTTTTTATTAACACTACCCTAGATTTACAACAAATTATTTTGAATATTTTAAGGCTTAAAATTAAAAAATTTCCATCAACCTACTTAGGTATTTGTTTGTCTCATAAAGGAAATAAAAATGAACGTTGGGTCTATTTTTTGAATAGAATTAAATCTTGTTTGGCAGGTTGGAAAGGTAAGTTCTTAACCATGGCATGAAGGCTACAAATCATAAAGACTATATTGCAATCCATCCCTATTTATATGACATCACTTTCAAGATTGCCAACAAGTATAACATCAGAAATTGATAGAATTCAAAGAGACTTTCTTTGGAAAGGTTGTGACAAAAAATTTAGGTTTCCTCTTTGTAAGTGGGATAGGGTTTGCAAAGGAAAGAATAGTGGAGGACCAAGCTTACGATATTGCAAACTTATGAGTTTAGCATTAGGGGTAAATCTTGGGTGGAGATTATTCAAAGATCAAGGAAAGAATTGGGAAAAAATATTACTTCAAAAATATATATGTTCTCTTGATGCAATGAAATTATTTAGGAAAAGAACCCTATCCAAAGGATTGTCAACATGGAACTTCATATCATATAGTTTACAATTGATAAAAAATAATATTAGATGGTCAGTCAATGAGGGGAATTATGCAATTTTTTGGTCTAATGCTTGGTTGAAGCCTTATCTTCTTATCTTTGACTCAAAATGCCAACCACTGGCTCAAGCATTCCTAGTTTGTAAAGGTCCAAAGGTCAAAGACTATATTAATATGAGCAACAACTCTAGATTATGGAGTTCTTTTAGTAACCTAGTTGAAGGAGAGGAACTCAAACAAATTGTATATGAAATTCAAAATATGCTTCAAGAATTGTATTTATCAATTTTTACATGAAAGGGTGAATTGGTTTGGAATGTATCAAGGGTTGGTGGATACTCAATCAATTTGGATATGAGAATTTAGAGCAATCAAAAATTTCTACTTCCAAAAATAAATATTTTTCTTGCAAGAATGTTTGGTCATTAGAGGCTCCCCATAAGGCCTCAACATTCCTTTGGTTAGTAGTTCAAAGTAAGATTCTTATAGGAGAGATTCTACAACGAATAGGATATCATGGACCTTTTAGATGTGCCTAATGTGAGAAGGATTTAGAGACATTAGACCATATACTTCTGCATTGTCCCCTTGCTCACACCATTTGGGGTTATTTTTTTAAATATGAAAATGTTTTGGGTAGCTCCATCAACGTTGAAAGAGTTGATGAAATGTTGGATTAACTATTTCAAAGCTAAAGCATTATGTATTATGTGGAGAATTGGCCTTGCCATAATTTGTTGGAATTTATGGCTTGAAAGAAATAACACAATTTTTAAAAATAAATTATAAAATCATGTCCAAGTTTGAAATTGTATTATTGCCTCTCTTGCATAATGTCTACAAATATGGTGTTCATCATGGGAAGTCTCAAGTGTAGAAAAATATGTGGTAACAACTTGGTTACATGATTTGAACATACATGGAAGAGTCATCTGCGATAATGACATTAAAACAAAGGATCTACTTTGATCTAGGGTAAAATGAAAATGTTCAGAAATTGGATTTATCAAAATTAATTTTGATAGTTCTTCTAAAGAAAATATGGGAAAAACTGGTGGAGATAGTGTTTTTAGAAATAATGAAGGTAAAATTCTCCTCACTTACTTAGAATCGTATGGAACTTCAACTAATAATTATATAGAAGCTAGGGCACTTCTTACAAGGGTTAAAATTGTAATAGAAAAAAGATGTAAATATAAGGGGATTCACAAATTATCATCAATGCTATCAACACAAATGGATATGGAGATTCGATAAAGAATAATATTTTTTTTAAGCGAAAAACCCCTTGTAGGGTCGCCTTGGTCTGAGAGACCACGACCAGAGGGTTCTACACCATCAAAGTCACCTGGGAGTCGCACCCGACCCTGCCCGCACCAACATTATAAATTGTATTTTGGGTACCCAATTCAACTTTTTGGTAGGGTGGAGTTTTGAACCTGGGACCTCCGACCTCCCTTGGAGGATTGTCGTCTCCTCTCCAACTCGCCTATAACACTTGGGTTCGATAAAGAATAATATTATTGTTGATGTTTATCACTTATTATTGGAGGTAATCTCTTGGAAATATGAGCATAATTATAAAGAAGAAAATAAAGTAGCAAATAATTTAGCCAAACAAGGTGTTGATCTTTATCTTAGTGAATTTCAAATTTTAGAAGACAATTGACCAATTGACATTTTATCTCTTAATCAAAATGATGTCAATGAGTTGATTGTGTTATGACTTAGCACTTCAAGTTAGTTGAATAATATATTTAATAGAAAAAGAAATAAAAAAGATTTATGATATAAAAAAAAAACATGTTAAATATGGTTTAATTGACCTAAGAACAAATGCAATATTTTAGTATTTTGATGAAAGTGACCCCAATAGAAGCCATATATAACTTATTTTTGAAAAAATAACATTAGCTCAATTGATTAAATTTCTCAGTTTTCAAGGTGAAGACCTAGATTTCAAATTTTCTCAAATGATACGTGAATAATTAACAAGTTATGACGTGAATAATTGACAAGTTATGACCGCGTGGTCAATCCCATATAACTAATTAAAAAAATATTATGATAAAAAATTAATAATAAACATTTATAACCATAAATATTATAATTGTTAAGTTCACACTTGTACAACTTTATAAAATGTTGCCGCCAAGATAATACTAGATGCTAGTATGATATTAACAAGAGATACGAACGAAAATTGGAATAATCCATAGTAATATCTATTCTAACTTGTTTTCAATAACATCAAATGGTATATCTTTATTAATTAAATTCCTCAACTTTCAAGAAGTAGATCTATTTTTATTTTAACAGAAGTTTCATATTTATTTTAACTTGTTTTAATAACATCAAATGGTATAGCTCAATCAATTAAATTCCTCAATTTTTTAGAAGGAAAACCATATTTATTTTTAACTCATTTTTAATAACATTAAATGACATAACTCCATTAAAAAAATTCCTCAACTTTTCAGAAAAACCCATATACAAATATAAACATCATCTTAATTTCATACAATAAATTAAAAAACATTTTTTCAATAATTATTATTATATTAAATAGTATTAACTCAAACAACTTGTCAAAATATATATGACAAAACTATATAGCACAACAAATAAGTATAAATCTTTATATATTCGAGTTGAAGTAGATCCTTAGACCTTTTCAAGGGTATATACCTCTATTATAACGCGAAAGTGAACCTTCTCATGTATTCCAACCAAACACTTAAGAATTTAAGTTGGAACACTATAAACAAGTGTTCATTACCTAATTAATTTTTTTTTTTTTTTTGGTTTGGGGTGGGTTGGGGAGGGGCTATTTTTTTAATAAATATTTTTATTTATTATATTGAAGGGTTATTTTTTAATAGATATTTTTATTTATTATATTATTAATTTATTTAAAATTATTATTTTAAAGTAATTTAACATAAAATTAATAGTTTATTATTAAAATTTTAAAAATAATTAAATGAAAAGTAATTTTTATATAACTTTTAAATAAATTAAAACTTAAAAAATATTATGTGAATTTTTTCTTATGAAATTAGATTAAATATTTATTCTATTTATTTAAAAAGCAATGAGAACAATTAGAAAATACATATTTAATATATATAAAAGAAATATATATATATATATATATATATATATATATATATATATATATATATATATATATATATTATTAATTGAAATATTATAATAGTATGGTACTAACACTGTCCATCAACTAAAAAATAAAATGAGGTGGATGAGGAGTAAAACATCCATAACTAAATATACATAAGAAAAATAAAATGAGGTGGATAAGGAGTAAAGCATCCATAACTAAATATACATAAGAATAGAAACTAATAGCAACAAAAAGACTATAGTTATATCTTGCTACAATACACCAAATATCAACACTCATCCGTGGGAGAGCCTGTTATATGGGAAAATTTTGAACGTGTCTTCCATGATATCTTCAGAAGTCTTCAAAGAAGAAATAGAAGTAATCAAATCTTGAACTTGCTCATCATTGCTAACTACCTTCTTTTTAGTTTTTTGTTGAACGATGTTTGCCAATAACATCTCATGGTGTGCTAGAATTTCCATAGACTTGAGAATGAATGTGTCTCACATGTAGCAAAAGATCAAAGGTCAAATCTGCTAAAACTATATCCCATGGAGAAGCAGAACCAGTAAACACCTTTTTGCATCTACACTTCCAAATGTGCTTGAGAATGATGAGTCTACAAACATCCCAAAGTTTAAGGTATTGATCCAGCTGAGTAAAACCAAGCAGAGAAAGCTTCCAAGATCTAATGAAAGAGGAAAAAAGAAAAATGTAGAAGATATCCCAAAACTGTTTAACCATGTCACAAAATCAAAACAAGTGAATTAGAGTTTCTAAAGCATTACAAAAATTGCATTGAGGGGAAATGTGTAAAATCGAATCCATACTTTCAGAAGTTCGAAGTTTTGATGTAAAACTACTATCCTTTTTTATTTTTGGATTCAACAAAAACTTTCAAATTTGAGTAGCAAGAGAGTGTCATTGGGTATTGGTAAAATTCACTTACCACTTGACATTGAGCTTAGAGTCTAAAGAAGGAAGACACAAAAAAAGTCATCTTCATAATATATGGAATGACTGGAGATGGCTTAAAATATTTATTTTATCCTCGAAATAGTGCAACGATACGGGCTTTGGCTCTTCTTCGGGAGGTCAAGGTTCAAATCATGATGTGGGTGTTTGTTTGGCCCCTATTGATAAGCTCAACTCTCACCCTCACCCTTATCGAGGTCATGGTTGGGATGGGTATGCCCAACCCTAAGCATCGGTCATAGGGGTTTCTTACACTAACCTCAATAAAAATATATATATTTATTTTATAATTAATAAATTAAGTAATATGTGAACTTTATTGCATTATTATGATAGAAAAGAGTTTATGATATTGAGGTGAGATTTTTTTCGTTCATTTCAAAGAAGATGGCTTGAAACACGATGGATTGAGAAAAATAAAATAGTTACACAAATTAATATAAGTAAACCCAACCTAAAATTTACAACTCAAAGATTTTTTTAAATCTATTATTTTTATTTAAATCATGGTTTTAAAAATATTTGATTTCAAATGATTGTAACTTTTGATCTTCTTTTTGTATTGAATCACGTTTATAAAGTTAAGTTTTATTTATAAGGTAAAGGTAACCTTAAAGTAGCTTTTAATGTCTATGACACCATAGACCATATAAGATGATCCTTGTAGAAGATGTTATTTATCTAATATATATTTATCTAACTAAACTCAAGTTATCATAGTATGGTGTACAATTATTTTCGTACTAGATTCGAATCTTGAACCTCTTAGTGGAGTTTCAAAGTCTTACCATTAGATCCACTCAAGTTAGAGTTCATAAGAATAGATTCAAATCCTTATAAAATGTATTGAAAAGTTATAATTCTTATTGTTATTGTTCTTTAAAAGTTTTCTTATTTCTATAAACTAAGATGAAATTCGTTCCACTTTAATACCTACTTTTCATGTAAATATTTGATGATATAATATTGATTCATGGATGAATTATTTTTTGTGAAAGCGTTTATTGAAGATATATATTTATTATTAAATTTTTCTATGTATGTAGACCTCTATTAGGTCTTACTATACATTATATCGAACCAATAAGAATTATGTAAAGTAGAATTATATAAATTTAAATGAAGCATGTCTCATATAGGAGACATAAGCCAATTGAATATTATGTGCATTTCCTTTTAATGGACTGAACATTATAAGACATTGTATGTATTATTTTTAATGTGTGATGGTGTTTATATCTTCAACAATATTTTTTACATAGTACATGTGATTTCAAGTTTATATTCACCAACTCAACAACTTGAAAGTCTTTAGAGTCACCTTAGCTTTTCGATGTCACAAATATGAATACAAATATATCAAATCAACTTAAACAATTTATATATAGTTTAATAATATTTGCAATCATTAAGGTTTACAAAGTAAATGATTACATGTGCAATGTCCACCAAGGATGGATAAAATGTAGTTAAAAAAAATTATTTTTAAAGATGAATGTTCGACTATTCCTCTTCACTAGAGAGAGTAACTCATACATAGCTTTTAAGTAAATATCCTTTTGAGGACTTATAATATATTAAGAGGTCAACATTCTTACATTAAAATGATACTTCAATAATCCACATAGTGATGCCTCAACATTATTGTCAGAAATTACAATTTTTAAGCATGGCAAGATTTAAACCTAGCACCTATCTAAAGTTCACATTTTATCATAGTATATTATGGAGTTAATTGCTATGATAAACCTTCTATGATTCTCTTATATAATATACTTCTCTTGTACATAGGAAGAACTAAACTAATTATGCATCTCATATATATATATATATATATATATATATATATATATATATATATATATAGGGGAGATTTTTTGATGAAGGTCCCTTATGAAAATATTCACTCAATCGAAGTTAAATTTTCTTTGTGGAAAGGGTTTTTTAGTGGAGCGAAAATTTTCCTTCTATAAAGATGAGGGCAAATTTTCCTTATGGAAAGGTTCATTTGATTATTATTTGAGCTTAATGTTTTTTTTCTTGATAATTATTATGAGATATAATGGGTTTATAAAATATTGGAAAAAATTATTAGGTTCAAAATCTTTAAGTTGGTATGTTAGCAATTTTTCAATATTAACATTGTTTAAAATATTTTTAACAAAATAACATAAATTTTTACCTGAAGATAGAAGTGATGTGTACCAATGATAAATTTTGATACACATGAATTAATTTCTGGAAAGAACTATATGATGGTCACATGCTATCTTAATTTTAAGTTTTGAGGTGTACATATAAAAAGTTATACAAAATTTAATTTCTACATAAAATGCACAATTACAAAGAGGATGCATCAATAAATTATTTAATCATATCTTATGTATATTTATATATTATATATTTTAAAAAAGAGAGTTTTTTTTTCCTATCTCATATAGATTTTGATATTATTTTTATTAAGTTAAATACTAATCATATTTTACAATATATTTTAAATTATTAAATAAGATTTTAGTATTAATTTCTTCCAAGATATAAATCAATGGACTATTCCAATTCTATAATAATTATGAGATATATGGGTCTATAAAGTATAAAAACCATATACTTAGGTGAAATTATTTGGATTGATGTGTTAGCATCTTCCTTCTCTTTAATATTAGTATTTTTTTAAACATTTTCAATGAAATGACATAAATTTTAACCTTAACAATAAAAGTCATGTGATAATATTTTTAGGAAGGATAACTAGAAGCATGGAATGGAAGAAGGAGAGCTAGGGTTTCAGAAGTTTGGAGGTGCTTCAGAGGAGATCTGAGGAATCAAACTGGGGTTTCAGAAGCTGAGGTAGAGGGCTGTCAATAGTAAGGATCACGGCCAAGAATGGGGGACATAGGTACTTCGGTACCAAATCCTCCAAACGAAGGAATTTCATTTCGGGATAAGCTATGTGGAACCCAAGATAGTTTCAACGACTGTCAAACACAAGCAAAGAAAATCATAAACACCATGGGGAAGCGAAAAAAGGAGGATTCTCTGCCTGGGAGGGTGAACGGATGTCTACCACAAGCAAAAGAAATACCGATGTTGGAAATAGCTGAGGATTGGGTAGCTGAGGATATTGTTTATAAGTCAAAACACAACTTTGATAGGTAAATTTGTGGGTTTCAAACCATCTGTGCACTTCCTCCACACATGGATAAGGAAACAATGGCATATGGAAGGAGAATACGAAATTCTAACTCTCGCAAATGGGTATTTTTTTGTGGAGTTCACATCGGTGGCAGATCGACAAAAAGTATTTGAGGGAGGACCATATCATCATGGACCAGCGGGACTATTCTTGCAGCCATGGAAGATGGGATTTGACCCGAGGGTGGAACCGACAGCAGTACCAATATGGGTAAGATTATTTGCCCTTCCCCTTGAATTTTGGAAAGAGGAGATACTTGAGGCAATAGGCAACTTATTAGGGCATTATCAAGGTAGATCAAGAGAAACAGTTTTAGGAGGATCGGCAATGTTTGCTAGGGTTTGTGTAGAAATGGACCTCAGCAAACCTCTTCCAACGAGAGATAGACCTAAAAATAGGGGATTTTGTACGGCGCCAACAAGCTGGATTATGAGGCTATTCCATTCGGATGTCGGGTGTGCCACGCTCCTGGACATCTAGCTAGAATGTGCCCAACGAGTTAAGGATCATCAATCCGAACAAGAGGGGACAAAAGAAAATTTTAACATGGCGAGGTCAATCTCTTGACAAAAGGGAAATCAAAAGGAAGGGAAAGGCCCAATAGATTACGAGGGTTTTCAAAAAGTAATGAGAAGGCCAAACAAAAAAAATCAGCACGAGTAACCGAGAGACAAGGAGAAAGAGTTGTAAGAACAACCAATAGATATGAGATATTCAAACAAGCTGGGAAACTTGGAAACCGAAGGAGATTTTCAAATGGAAGGGTTAGAGGAGGATACTCGGCCAAGTCACAACGAGTTGATCGGGAACAATATTCCAATCTAGTGTTAGGGAACAAGCAAGGAGCAAGACCGGACACAACCTCTCTCATGGAAGAGGAGATTCAACCCACAAGAGAGACCATAGGAGGGGAAATAGAGCAGAGGATGTTTTTGACACGGGAAATAGAGATGAAAGAAGGAAATAAGAACAAAGAAAGCCCTACTCTAGGAATTCATCAAGTGGAGAAGAAACAAAAACCAAACCCATCTGCAGGGAGGAAGTCAAACAAGGAAAAGATGGAGGAGCGGGGGAAGAGATTTGAGCCGGAACGGAAAGGTAAAATCGATGGCTGATTTTTTCTCTCATAATTCTCAATGATATTAATCACTTGGAATGTGAGAGGTTTAGGTAATCACCCCAGACAAAAGACAGTTAAAAATATTATCATAGATATGAGTCCAGGACATAATTTTGTTACGGGAAACCAAAATGCAAGGAGAAGACTTACAAAAAATAAATAGGAGGATATGGCAAAAAGGAGAGATCCTTACTCAATCGTCACAAGGGAAATCGAGGTGGGTGGCCACTATGTGGAATCACCAAGCTGTTCCTAGAGATAGGGGGGCCTCTACGAGAGGGGTGTTGATGGTCCGGTTACAAAATAGGGAAAGCTGGAAAAATTTGGACTATAGTGAATTTTTATGGAGCACAAACGAGTTAGATTACGAGAGGGATCAATGGGTAGCCATCCAGGACTTTCGAGAGAAAACTACCGGAGGACCAATGGATTATGGGAGGAGAATTCAATGCAAATCTTAAAGTAGAGGAACAACAAGGAGGCGAGCCATGCTTGAGGAAAAGGACGAGGTTTTTTCAGCAATAACATGTCAAATGAATCTAATAGATATCCCAAGCTGTGGATAGCTCCATGACTTGGACTAAGAGAAGAAAGGAAGGTGAGATGGTCAAATCTTGCTTGGATCGTTTCTTCATGGGGGAGGAATTATATTTGCATACCAAGCATCAAGCAAGGGTCATGGATAGGTTTTCTTGAGATCATTTTCCTAGTAAGTTTAACCATAGAAGAAGATAATCATAAAGTTGTGGGAACTTTTAAATTTGAGCTATGGTGGCTGAAAGATGAGGAGCTAGGGGACCGTATAAAGGAATGGTGGAAATCAGGGAAACCAAGATTTGGGACAGCCCAATTCAAACTCCACAAACAACTAAAATATGTAAGGACCCAACTAAAGGAGTGGAGTAAACGAGAAGAAGGAAATAACTAGAATCCAAAAGAATGAAATCAAGGATCAAAAGGAGAAGATTGCTCAAGAGATAAGACAAGGAACTATCACGGAAGAAGCTGTTACAACGTGAGGCAGAAATTATTAGAAAAGAGGAAGCTTTGGAGGAACAAGAAGAAATCTGTTGGAGGCAAAGAGCGAGAATCACATGGTTAAAGGAGGGGGACCAAAATACGACTTTCTTCCATAAGACGACAACGACCGGGAGACAACAAAATAGAATTATGGGTCTTACGAGATATGATGGGTCGGGTAAAAACCGGTGGAAGTGAAATTAAAATTATAGCAAATCGGTACTTCCATACACTTTTTAGCGATAATGAAAATTTGAATGCAATATGGCGAGGAGAAGATACTAGAGGCAATTCCACAATTAGTTAAACTCGAACACAATAAATTATTAATGGAGGAAATTTCTTTGGAAGAAACCTCGCGAGATCATACAAAAAATGCAAACGGGAAAGACTCCGGGACCGAGACGGATTCCCCATTGAATTTTATCAAAATTTTTGGGAAATTGTGGGCCAAGCGGTGGTGGAGGCCTTGGAGGAAATCGAGACGAGTAAGCAAATGTTAAAAGCCTTGAATCATACTTTTATCACTTTGGTTCCTAAGGGCCCATCTAGTGAGATAATTGATAATTATAGGCCTATTTCACTATGTAATGTAGTATACAAGATATTAACAAAGCTTATGGCAGAAAGGTTGAAACAGTTTTTACCAAATCTGATTTCAAGTGAGCAAGGTGGTTTTGTTGAAGGCGGACAAATTCTAGATGGAATAGTAGTGGCCCGGGAGGTGATACACACAATGTCAAAACAAAAGGACCCAGGTATGTTTATTAAATTAGATCTTTCTAAAGCCTATGACGAGTAGGCTGGTCCTTTATGCAAAATATTTTAGAAAAAATGGGCTTTGCGAGAGGGGTGGAGAGATTGGGTAAGAGCACAGTACACAAACTACATCATTCTCGGTTACGGTAAATGGCGGTCCCTCTCCCATGTTCCACGGCGGGGAAGGGGGCTGAGGCAAGGGGACCCTCTCTCCCCTTACCTTTTTATCCTTTATGCGAGAGGGTCTCGGGAGGCTGTTAAAAAAGGGAGACAAGAGGGGAGGTTAAAGGGCTTGAAAATAAGTTCTCAAATTGAGATAAATCACCTCCGGTTTGTGGATGATCTTGCTCTTATTAGTCAAGCCAATCTCATAGTAGCAAGAAACATAAAAGAAGTTTTAGATGGGTATACTCAAGCTATTGGGCAAACTTTTAATGAAAAAAAATCTCAAATTGTTTTTTTTAATACAACGAAGAGGGTGAGAGCTCAAATTATAAAATTGTTGAAATTCATGGAAACTCCTTTACCCATACGGTATTTAGGAGTACCTTTATACGCAAAGAAAACAAAAAGTAAAGAGTGGAAAGGGTTGATGGATAGACTTCAAGCTAAGGTGAGCAAGTTGGACTCATAAATGGCTAAGCTTAGGAGGAAGGCTGACAATGATTAAAGTTGTGCTACAAGCTCTTCCGGTTTATAAATTTTATGTACTTCGGGCTCCAAAGAGAATTCTAAAAGATATTGACAAACACACAAGAAAGTTTTTGTGGTCGGGTGCAAGGGAAGAACAAAAAATAGCACTAGTGGGTTGGGAGAAGATATGCCAACCAAAAAAACAAGGAGGATTGGGGATAAGATCAGCATTCCGGAGCGGCAAGGTACTAGGCTGGGAAGCTATATTGGAGATGGATTACGGCTCGCGGGGTTTATGGAGTAGACTCTTACAAGCTAAATATTACCCGGGAGTGGATGAGAAAAAAATTCCAAGATACAAAGTGGAAGGAGAGGGATCTACCATATGGAGGACAATGTTAGTAGGCCAAGAGTTAATAAAGCCATACCTATATTGGTGGTTAGGGGATGGAAAGGATGCTTTATTTTGGGAGGATTCATGGAATCAATCACAACCAATTATTCGAGACATTCCCGAGAGATGGAGAGCTGGAAATCGAGCTCCAAAAAGCGGGGTGGTGGAAAGCCTCTTACTATATGAAATCATGGAATCAACATGTGCAGTTTATTACGGTGGAAACATCCCCAAGAATGGCCGGTGAGGGGTACGGAGGAACTAATGGAAAAAGCTGTGGAGATATCTTCAAAGACACCCAATTCGGGATGGTTCTAAGAGGGATATACTTGGATGGGGAGGAAGTAAGTTGGGAATTTATAAGGCAAAGGAGGGATACAAGGTAGTTTGTGGATACGAGATTACCCCATCACCCTTTCCATGGACATTTGTCTGGAAAAAGGAAGGATGGCCAAAAATTAACATTTTCTCATGGTTGATTAACCACAAAAAGTGCTTGACTTTTGATAATTTGATAAAAAGAGGTTTCTTTGGGCCCTCTAAATGTGTTTTGTGTGGAAAGGCGGAGGAGACCTTGAATCACCTCTTTTTTGGGTGTTCTTTTGCTAAAGACATATGGATCAATTGGTGGAGACAAATGAGACAACATTGGGAAGTTTTTGAGAGCCAGGAAAGCTTTTATGAGAAATGGAAACAGTGCGGCTTTAAGACTAAAACAATGAAAATTGCATGGAAACTAGGACCTAGCTTCATATGGTGGCGGTTATGGCTAGAACGAAATGCACGCATATTTAGATCGGAGCACGAGAACAAGGGAGCAAGTATGGGAGAGTATTATGAGCAAGGTAACGAAACACTATTTATCGGATTACGGGGAGGAAACAAATATAAAAATGGAGGAAGTGATTATTCTACGGAGCCTTGGAATAAGCTGTAACGAGAGAAACAACTTAAGGATGGGTACACGGGTGTGATCCCCTTGAATAACATAGAGTGGAGGCCACCTCCTAAAGAGTGGGTGAAGGCAAACACGAGATGGGGCTTCTACTAAAAATCCTGGGAAAGTCTGGTTTTGGTATTATCATGCGAAATTGGAAAGGAGAACGAGGTGTATTGGAGAAGCGAGAAGGCATGGGGGAGGCAACTAATAATGAAGCGGAAGGACGGGCGATCTTGTCAACATCGGTGATAGCTGCAAATCTACGATTACATAAGTTGTGGATAGAGACAGACTCTCGGGTATGGGCTGGAATATTAGATCCGATAAGGCCCTTTCGGGTGCTAGGAATTGGAGAGAGAAGGAAGGTGGAAGCGAGTCCGAGAAGATACGGCAAGTTTTTCAAGATGTTTTTATTACACATATAAAGCGAGAGGGAAATAGGGTGGCGAGACTATTTAGCAAAATGGGGAAAAGATCCGGAGAAAGGGCAATATGTGGACTCTCGGATGGAAAATCGGATAAGCTTGTGCCAAAGAATCCAAGGGATGCGGGGAGGTGATACAAGCGAGATAGTAGAACAAGAAGAGTAGACGGTGAGTCTAATGAATCTATCACGGTTAGGCCACGAGCAACACAACATGAAGATAAATGGATAGTTTACAGAATTCGGATAAATTGGATAAGGCTGGAATTCAGCTATGGTAGTCTCTGAGGGTATGGATATCTGCATTATGTAAGGTAATGTTTTATGGGTAATTTTTGAGCTAGGAGGGATTGGAGGAGGATTTTCTGTCTCCCTTGATGCCTGTCCAGTTCATTTTACCTTGTAATACGACTTCTATAAATATAACATATTTTTCATTTTTTTCAAAAAAAAATAAAAGTCATGTGCATCAAGTAATATATGCGGTGTTTAATATTTGTATTGTTTAAAATATTTTTAATGAAATGACATAAATTTTAACCTTAACAATAGAATTCATGTGCATCAAGTAATATATGTGGTGTGTGTAATTGATCCACTTTAACAGACCACTCTTATACAACCAAACATCATATTAATCTAGAGGACACCAAGAAGCTTTGGAAATTGTCAAGTATCCTAATATCTTTGAAATTTGTCAAATATCCTACCAATCTCATTGGAGACGGAAGAATCAAAGGTAAGTCAAATATGGTGGCCATTTCCAAAGCATTAATAAAAATATATAGGATGTTTGCAATTGGTAATATGATTGTTAGATAGCCTTATCCATAGGGATGAGAATACTTTAATTTAGTTAATTTTATGGTTTTGTATGTTCATCTAACATTTAAAATTTAAAAAATTTTATCGATAAATATTTTGATAAGTTATTTTCAGTGGTTTTTTTTGGGTTTATGTGCTATGATTTTAAGCTCTCAATGGAGAGACATACATGTACGAGGTGCTAGGGTATGCATATTGTACTCTACCGATGTATTAAATACACCAATAAGTCAAAGTAATACATTTTAACAATGCATAAATACTCTCGGGCCTCGTCCGGCTGAACGCTTGTCCTTTTCTTGGTGCTTTCAGCGGCGTAAAAGGTTTAAGATGATTGTGTCATGGCAGTTATAGGGGTGGACTACGCAAAGATCTGTATGGCGGCTTTCGGTGCGGATAATGCAGAATACTGTGATAGCCATAAAAGCTAGACAGCCTGCCCAGATTCATGGCGGCTACCGATTCCACCATGTTTACAAAAAATGAAAATTTTTTAACATGTAATCTATATACCTTATATCCTCTCACCCTTACACCGTGCATACACCTACACCCTTGCACCTATGTATCTTAAATTTAGAGGTTTACATTGAGTGTCCAGAATTGACACCTTGTATAACCATGCACTCATACAACCTCGACTATTTTTATAATAAACCTATTTTATAACTTTCATGTGAAAAAATCTTGATAGCATAATTGAATGAAATTCTACCATTAATTACTTGAGATACTTGTATCTTTTATGAGTCCCTAATAATTATTATGAAGTAATCAGATTTAAGAAAGTTATAGAAGTCAATCACCACTCACTAAAATTTGTTTATCAATTTATACGATGGTAAGTTCAAGTGGTTTGGAACAAGGGAGTTTGACACTTTAGTCTAAGGTTCTAATCCTTTGGATGAACCTTAATATTTTGTTTATGGGGCTTTGTGCAAATGGTGGGAAATGAAGAGTTTCATACAAATCAAGGTTCAAATTTCATGGGTAAACTTTAACCTTTGAACTCATAGGATTTAAGGCAATTGGTTGAGAGTGAAAAGTTTTTTCCATCATAAAGTAAGGTTTAAATCTCATGGATAAACCTTATCATTTGTTAAATGATATAAATTTTATTGGTTACAAAATAATGTTTTGATTTTTCAAATAATGCTAAGTAATATTTATAAAAATATACTAACCAAATCTAATATATATAGTAAGATAGTCATAAGGTAATATAAAGAATTCATATCAATCCTTTATAATCCATTAAATTTTTTAAATAATATAATATTTTGATATTTTTATGAAAGTAGTCCTTGTGTAAAGCACATATAACCTATTAAAAAAGGGTGTACGATTGTAAAAGAATAAGATGAGAAAGTGATCTTGATTAAGACAATTCAAAAGAAGATGGAATGCACCTACATCATATATGGTGGACATTTCCAAATTATTAATCAAAATCTATAGAAAGTTTATAATTGATAATATGAATGTTAGAAATTCTTCTCAATAAGGATGGGAATAATTTAATTTAGTTTTTTTTTATGAGTTTTAATAATGTCACTTTGGAAATGAATAGCGGTAACTGATCTCAAGGTGAGGAATGTGCAGATGGAGGAGAATAGGTGGTACATGGAGGAACTTGGCCTCTTAAATAAGCAAGTGGGCCAACAATCATAGGTGGTGAAGAAACACATATTGCTTGAAATAAATGCATACCTCCCGAATTTGAACGTAGGACCTACCAAGCGATCTTCCAGTCTTCGCAAAAGGGGTGTAAATCCTAGGTGCAATCAAGCGATGAAACAAAGCAAAAAAATTGGCTACATTCTTCGAGAAAGGGATGCAAACCCTAGGTGCAATAAAGCATTGAAGGAAGAGGGTTATTCACAGACCATCTCTTCAGTCTATGAGAAAGCCTCTTTGATCTGAAGAAATATCTCTCAAGGATCTTTGGGTTCACGAGTGGATGAACCTCTACCCTCTATTAGGATTTCAAAGGAGGAATTTGGGTTGGATCTGATTGATCATGAAACTCGAACAATTATCTACAAACTCCAGGGCAAAATACCAAGCCTCGAGGAGCTCAAAGGATACATTAAATATTGGTGGACTAGTATAGAATTCCAACTCTTCTACCCAAAAATTTATTTTTTGTTTTCTTTTCTAATTTAGCAGATAGAGATGAGTTAATGGATTATAAATATAATTGGTTTTTCGAACAAATGGGTGTCTATATAAGACCTTAGACTCCTAGTTTCAACCCCTTTACAGAAGAAGTTAATGGCTTCCAAATCTGGGTGAATATTTATGCTCTCCATGTGAAGTTTTGGGGAGAGAAGATATTCACCAAAATTGGTAATGTCATTGGTGCATTCCAATATATGGATGCCCAAATAGAGAAAAATTTATCCAATAAAATTAATATGAGTAAAGCAATATTGGTTGTTTGGATGGATGTTTTAGTTCTTGGGCCTCAATACATTACTATCTCCTCAAGCAAAGGGGAATGATTCCAAAATATTGAATTTGAAAACTTCTCCCTAAGATGTTATTGATGTCAGCAATATGGCCACCTAATGAAGAGATGCTCGGTCATTCAATCATGCTATTATTCCTCCTTGATGGAGGAGAAGGTCCTACATGTGAATTATTCAAAACCTTCAAATGTCCTAGTTTAAAAGAAAGAAACTCATCCTCCAGATGCATTAATTGTCCAGCAGAAATCATTCAAGCAACAAAAGACTCAACCTCATAAGGAAAATTTGAATCAGATCATTGATAAAATCCAAATGGTTACTAAAGACCATCTAGATGGTTCCATGGAAAATATTAGCACCTCACATGGTATTCTTGAAGCTAATTATGAAATAATTGGTGACAGATAGTTTTTTAAAAATGAAGATCCTACAAAATGTGTTACAACTAGATATTACCTCAAGAGCTTGAAGTACAAAAATACATTCTCAAATCTTACGACTCTAATGGAGGATAAAATGCTATAGAAGAAAAATAATCGAACCGATTTCCTCCTTGATGGATGACTGTTATGTTTGTTTTCCTTCTATCTGTTGGAGATATGTGTCATGTAAGGGTTGTTATTGTTGTTAGTTCATTAGAAAAAAATAGTTGATTATGGAAACTTATCAATTTGAGGAAGATGGAGAATATCTTTGATAGAAAGGCAAATATGGGTATGATTTAATTAACTTGTTAGAAATGTAATGAGAACAACGTAATATTTTGTTTTTGTAATGGGAGTGGCCTCCAATAGAATCCACACATAGCTTAAAAATTAAAATTAAAAAATAATACCACTTTAATTTTGTCAAATTCAGGGTGGCGTATGAAGGCTATATACGTTAATAGTTTATGTAGGTTTAAGTAGTGGGATTCCTAAATCACTCTTATAGGAAAAATAAATCACACTTTGCAAAAAAAAAAACTTGTGAAAAAAAAATCATACTTACAAAAAATGAAATCTCACTTGTTGAAAGTAAATTAACATATTTGCAAGAAATAAATAACACATGCAAAAATAAAATAAAATCTATCAGTTGCATGAAAATATCCTGAGAAAATAAGATTAATAATTAAAGTAATATACAAATCTAAATAATATACAAAAATATTGAAACAAATAAAATAATATTTCATTAATTATTCCATAAACGCATCCACAATGATAACACTCTAAATGATTAAAATAATATACATATCTATAAAGGTTATACTTTCCATTGTGTTTATAGAGCGGACCCTTACTTCGCAGCCCAATGAAAAACAAATATTACTTCAAAACAAAATTAGAAACACACACAAATAAGAAAAAAAAACATAATCATTATTTATTAAGGAGGAAAATTATCTCTTATAAAGAACATCAATGTATCTCATTCTCTCTCAATTTCATTTCCTATCATTTTCTTCATATTCATTTTCTATCCTACTCTAACCCCTATAATGCATTATTCCTTCCCTTTTATAGAGAAATCTTCCCTAATAATCTAATAACAACCCTGTAATATAAAATATTCTCAATTTGAATTAGTTGAAAACAAATCCAACCAACTCTATCTAAATAGTAGAACAACCAAATTAATTGGAAACAAAACCAACCAATTCTATTTAGAGAATAAAAACTAAATTATTTGGAAATAAATCCAACCAATTCTATCTAGAGAACATAACAACCAAATTAGTTGAAAACAAATCCAACTAATTTATCTAAAGAAAATTACAATAATTAGTTGGAAATAAATCCAACCAACTTTATTTAGAGAATATAACAACAAATTTAAGTTGTTAAGAATTCTATTTAATTTGGATCTATCCAAATTAGTTAGAACCAATCTCAACAAATCTAATTAATTTAGATTCAATCAAGATAGTTGGAAACTAATCTAACTAATTTGGATTCAATCCAAAAACTTTATTTTCAACAGCCATGTCACCATGTCTTTTGCTAATATCATCATGTTTGGTGGTGATGTCATCATTTCTAGTGTTGACGTCATCATGTCCAATGGTGTTATCCAATGTTGTCTAGTGTTGTTCTGTGTTATTATCTGACATTGTCCAATGATGTTCTATACTATTAAATGTTATTATACAATGTTGTCTAATGTTATTTTGTGATGTTATCTAGTGCTATTCAATGTTGTTCTATACTATTCTATGTTGTTATCTGATGTTGTCTAGTGATGTTATATATTGTTCTATGTTGTTATCTAGCATTGTCCAGTGTTGTTGTCAGATGCTATTTTGTACTATTTTATAGTGTTGTTTTGTGTTGTTGTTCGATGTTGTTCTGTACTATTTTATATCATTGTTCTATGTTGTTTTCTAGTATTGTTTTGTACTATTTTTTAATGTTGTTTTGTGCTATTGTTATTTTTTTGTGTTATTTTTCAGCATAGTTTTGTGCTATTATCTAATGTTGTTCTATAATGTTTTCTAGAACTGTTCTATAATGTTTTCTACAACTGTTCTATATTGTTATATGGTGTTCTATATTGTTTTACAACGTTGTTATGTGTTATTGTCCAATGTTGTTCAGTACTATTTTTCAATGTTGTTTTGTGTTATTATCCAATGTTATTCCATATTATTTTTTAGTGTTGTTTTGTGTTGCTTTACAAGGTTCTGAAATGTTGTTTCTAGACTTGCAAAGTGCCAATATTCCTTTCCATGCCATGATATCTATCAATTAAATTTTAAACATTGTATTTTTACCTTCAAAAGTACATAATGCATTATATTCTATTTAGTATTGTATTCCTCATTTTTACTATGCTTAATCGTAATATATATGCAAATTACAATCTAATCCATAGTTAAGTGACACAAAATATGTGTTAAAGACTACACTAAATGAGAATTTTTAAAGCCTCGCCACTTCTCCCAGCCTATCATAATGCATGTCCCCATGTATTAATTTTCTCCGAATTATATTGATATAAAATTCTCCTTCAAGGTTCTTTTAAAATTTTGTTGTCCATAGCCTTCAGTGTTAAACCACTCTTTTTTTTTTCTCCTTTTTTGTTCGTGGCATAAAAGGTGGCTTGAAGACTACACTAAATGAAGCTTGCTAGCTTCCCCCAACCTATGGTAATGCATGTCCTCATGCATTCTTTTCTTTTTTCTCTTATTTTGCTTTTCCAAGACCAAATCTTGCTCATTCTTGGGTTATAGCCATAGAATATCATTATTGGGCGCCAAAGAGTTATAGTGCTTAGTACAAAATATGCTTTAGTACTACATAACTTTCTTTGATGTTGCATGAATCTCTTTAGATGTGAGAAGAGAGGCACTAAAGGTATCCAATGCTATATAATTATTAAGAAGAATGCATTAGATTATGAAAATAACTTACACCCATGATACAAGAATCCCATTTTGTGTATTATAGTAAATTCATATACAATTTAACCTTCATACGCCACCTATAAATTAATTTGAATGACTATGACAATATAGCCTTCATACGCCACCCCGAATTTGACAAAATTAAAGTGGCATTATTTTTTAATTTTAATTTTTAAGCTATGTGTGGCTTCTATTGGGGGCCACTCCCATTACAAAAATAAAACATTACATTGCTCTCATTACATTTCTAACAAGTTAGTTAAAGCATATCCCTCTTTACATTTCTATCAAAGATATTCTCCATATTTCTCAAATTGATAAGTTTCCATAATCAACTCTTTTTTTTTTAAGGAACTAATAACAAGAACAACCCTTACATGACACATAACTCCAACATATAGAAGAAAAATAAACATAACAATCATCCATCACAGAGGAAATTAGTTCGATTATTTTTCTTCTATAGCAGGGGTTCCTCCTCCATTAGAGTGGCAATATTTGAGAATGTATTTTTGTACTTCAAGCTCTTGAGGTATTTATCATTCAATTCATTTAAAAAATAAAATTTATGGAATGGATTGAGTTTTTTTTCTATGCAAATTCAAATATTATCATAGTCAATTGCATTGGGTTTGTTTGTTTCGATGGCATAGACAAGTAGTGCTTGTCTCTATATATTTGGATTAACTATGGGTGATATAGGATGCAAAGTCTATGTGATTTATCATGGCTAATTTTTATATGAGGTAAGCCTTGTGAAATTGATGTCTATTTTATGTGGTTTGAGTGTTTGACTAATGAATCTCATAGATTCGAAATGAACCCTTGCTTTCAAAACTAAAAGTGAAAGTCCTAAAATCTAATTCTTCTAATACCTACTACCTCTCAATGCCACTCTCTTGTTAGGTTTCAATGAGTTATTCTCCTATTAAATTGGAAAAAAAATGGGATCACTTAGTGTCATAGATCAATAGATCAGTTGTAACCTAATCTTATAACCACCTCACAATGACAATTATTTATAGTCTATCGATTCCACTTCTCAATGTAAAAATGGAAATGGAGGTAAGAACAAAGCAACTAAAATTGATTTGGGCTAAGAATGATGGAAATATAATTTAGTGCCTTAAGTTGTAACTTTCAAGATATTTAATCATGTAATCATAATTTTAGGATCACAATGTGTTTATGATTACATGGATAAACTATAGGACAAGATAACCAATTAGAGATATGTGGTCTAACACAAGTCTATATGAATAATTGATTTAAAATATAGCAAAAGATGATGATATTGGATGCTATTATCCTAACAATGTCATCATCCCCAACAACGATACCAAAAAGTGATGAGTTTTAATAATGTCACTTTAATTTTGTCAAATCTAGGGTGGCATCCAAAGGCTATATGTGCTAGGAACAATTTATGTAGGTTTCAATAGTGGGGTTCCTAAATCACTCTTGTAGGAAAAATAAATCACACTTTGTAAAAAATAAAGCTTGCAAAAAATAAAATCATGTTTGCTGAAAATGAAATTACACTTGTTGAAAAGTAAATTAACACATTTGTAGAAAATAAATAACACACATGCAAAAATAAAATATAATCTAGCAATTACATGAAACTATCCTAAAAAACTAAAATAAATAATTAAAGTAATATACGAATCTAAGTAATATATAAAAAATATTGAAACAAATAAAATAACATTTAATTAATTATTCCATAGACACATCCACAGTGATAACACTCTAAACAATTAAAATAATATACATATCTACAAAGGTTATACTTTCCATTGTGCTGATAGAATGAGCCCTTACTCATTAGCCCAATGGATACTTCAAAACAAAATTAGAAACACACATAAATAAGAAAAATAACATAATCGTTATTTATTGAGGAGGAAAATTATCTCACACAAAAAATCTTCTTTTTTTAAGCGAAAAAACCCTTGCGGGGCCACCTTGGTCTGAGAGACCACGACTAGGGGGTTCTACACTATCAAAGTCACCCGGGAGTCGCGGCCGACCCTGCCGCACCAACATTATCAATTGGATTTTGGATACCCAATTCAACTTTTTGGTAGGGTGGAGATTCGAACCTGGGACCTCCCTTGGAGGATTGCCCTCTCCTCTCCAACTCACCTACAACACTTGGGTTCCACACAAAAATCTTCAATGCATCTCATTCTATCTCATTTTTATTTTTTATCCTCTTCTTCATCTTCATCTTCTATCACGTTCTAACCCCTATAATGCATTATTCCTTCTCTTTTATAGAGAAATATTCCCTAATAATCCAATAACAAACCCATTAATATAAAATATTTTCAATTTGAATTCGTTGAAAACAAATCCAACCAACTTTATCAAGAGAACATAACATATAGTTGGAAACAAATCCAACCAATTCTATCTAGAGAATAACAACTAAATTAGTTGGAAACAAATCCAATTAACTTTATCTAAAGAAAATAACAACCAAATTAGTTGGAAACAAATCCAACCAATTTTATTTAGAGAATATAACAACCTAATTAAGTTGTTAAGAATTCTAACTTGTTTAAATTTATCCAAATTAGTTAGAAATTAATCTCAACAAATTCAACTGATTTAGATCCAATCAAGATAATTGGAAATCAATCTAACTAATTTAGATTCAACCCAAAAACTCTATTTTCTATTGTCATGTCACTATGTTTGATGTCGATATCATCATGTCTGGTGCTGACATCATCATGTTTGTCATCATCTCCATTATTATTTGCACTGTTTTGTGCTATTATCCAATATTGTCCAATGTTGTTTTGTGTTGTTAATCGACGTTGTCTAGTATTGTTATGTGTTATTATCCAATGTTATCTAGTGATGTTTTGTGTTGTTATCTAGCATTGTCAAATGTTATTTTGTACTATTTTGTGTTGTTATTTGGTATTGTCTAGTGTTGTTCTATGTTTTTGTCCAATGTTGTTCTATACTATTTTCCAATGTTGTTTCGTATTATTTTGTACTATTTTCCAACATTGTTCTACGTTGTTGTCCAATGTTGTTTTGTAATATTTTCTAGCACTGTTCTATGCTATTATCCGATGTTGTTATGAACTATTTTTTGGCATGTTCTCTATTATTTTGTGTTATCATCCAATGTTGTTTTGTACTATTTTTCAGCATTGTTTTATGTTGTTGTCTGGTGTTTTTTGTACTATTTTTCAACACTATTCTGTGTTATTATCCAACGTTGTTTTCTACTATTTTTTAGTGTTGTTCTGTGTTGTTTTATGTTATCATGAGGTATTGTTTGGTATTATTTTCCTATGTTGTTCTATGTTGCCTTGTAAGGTTCTTATATGTTGTTTCCAAACCTACAAAGTGTCAATCTTTTTTTCAATGCCTTAACATCATCAACTAAATGTTAAACATTGTATTTTTATCCTAAAAAATACATAAATGCATTCTATTCAATTTAATATTGTATTCCTCCTTTTTACTATATTTAATTACAATATATATACAAATTATAATCTAATCCATAATTGAGTGACAAAAGAAGAGTTAAAGACTACACTAAATGAAACTTTTTAGAGCCTCATCCTTTTTGTGTAAAAGGTTTGCATTAAATAATTTGAGTTTTGAAATCTTTATTAATCAAATTTTATTATATTTATTTTCAATGTTGTTTGGGTGTACATACCCATGTTTTTTTTTTTTTTAAGCGAAAAACCCTTTGCGGGGCCGCCTTGGTCTAAAAGACCACGAACAGGGGGTTCTACACCGTCAAAGTCACCCGGGGGTCGCACCCAGCCCTGCCCGCACCAACATTATCAATTGGATTTTTGGTACCCAATTTAACTTTTTGGTAAGGTGGAGATTCGAACCTGGGACCTCCCTTGGAGGATTGCCCTCTCCTCTCGAACTCACCTACAACACCTGAGTGTACATACCCATGATTTTAAACTCATATTAGAAAGGTATATTTGTAGCAAGTGTTTGGAATATGCATACTACACCTAAATTATATGTCAAATACACTATTATATTTTGATAATATATAAATATTTTTTTTATGCATTTCACTTACCTATATTCTTACACTCTTATATTGTATATCCCAAATTTAGAGATCCACATCAAGTACCCTATACACACCTCGTATAACCCCACACCCATGCAACCTTTATTATTTTTGTATTATTCCTATTTTGCAACCTTAACGTGAAGAAATCTTAACTATATGAGAATTGCTTAAGATACTTTTACAAGTCCATAAAAATTAGAATTATTACATAGTAAAATATTTAAGAAAACTATAAAAGTCAACTACCACTAATTAAAAAAATATTACATAGTAAAATATTTAAGAAAACTGTAAAAGTCAACTACCACTAATTAAAAAATTGTTTTTCAATTTATTTAACTTATATGATGGTAAGCTCAGACAGTCTCAAACAAATTAGTTTTTTTTTTAAGATTTGGTTAGTGTGATAAACCCCTATGACTAACGCACAGAATGGGTTGAGCAGTCTCTTCCCAACTATGATCCCTAGTAAAATCGAAAGCTATGCTTATCAATAAGAAATTTAACACACAACCACCACACACCTACCCCCTCACACACTCGTTCATGTCGTAGTTTGAACCTTGGACCTCATGAAGAAGAGTCAAAGCCCGAACCATTGCTCGGTTTGAAACAAACTAGTTTAACTCCTTAGACTAAGATTTTAATTCCATGGTAGTGAACCTTGATAATTTGTCCATGGGGCTTGAAACAAATGGTTGGGAGTGAATATTTTTACATTACTTAAGGTTTAATTTTTATGGGTAAACCATAACCTTTGAATCTATAGGATTTAAGTTGATTGCTTAGGAGTGAAGAGTTTCACGTCTTAAACCAAGGCTTAAATTTTATAGGTGAACTTTAACATTTATTAAATATTATAACTTTGTTTATTAAAATATTTTGATGTGAAAGCATAAATTTAAATTTTATTAAATACTATTGAAAAATGTTATATATATATATGAATGATAACTTGATCATGATTTACTACGAAAAATATTTGTTTCAATTTCATATAATTTATTTAAAATATATATATAATATCTCATAGAAATAAAAAAAAACACAAAACTGATTAAAAAACTTAATCAAAGAAGATGACCTAAAATAAAATGCATTGACATTTAAAAGATGTCAGAATCTAGCTAAGTCATAAATGATGAGAAAAAAAGATATATTGGGTTTGTAATAGATAATATTAATGTTAAAAATATTTCTCAATCTCATAGATAGGGGATCGACCGATTTTTGATGAGTGTTTGTCAACATAAGGTCAGTGGTTACAATCCCGAACCCCTCGAGGTACAATACCATGTACCTTGATTGTTACAGGAAACCCATTTTATAACCGTAATGTAAAGAAATCTTGATTATATGACCAAACAAAATTCTATCCTTGAAATTATTACTTATATATATTGTTTAAAATACTTGAGTCATACAAATTATAGTTATTCAATTTGTATTAACTTATAAGATAGCAAGCTTAAAGGGTTTAAAATAAGTAAATTTTATCTCTCATATCAAGGTTCTAATTTTATGGGTAAACATTAACAATTGTCTATGAGACTTAGAGTATATAGTAGGAAGCTAAGAATTTCACATAAATCAAGGTTCAAAATTTCATGGGTGAACCTTAACCTTTGGACCCAAGAGATCTAGAAAAATTGGTTAAAGTGAGAGTTTGACATCTTATGAGGTAAGTTTCAACATTTATAAATTGTATACATTTTATTGGTTAACATTTTTTGGCTAATGGGGCTATGGTTTAATGGTTGAGACATATAGGTGATATAGTTTATGGTAAGGTTGAAAATCCGGTTGTACCAAATAAGCTATATAGCTGGATGTGAATAAGTTGATATAAAAGGAAAATAAGAACCTTTCAAAACCTTAATTTTAGGTATATAAAAAAAACTGATCCGAAAACTTAGATTTAAGTCTAAAAATATTTATGAAAATTAGTATACTTAATGAGTGCCTACGGTGTAATATGGAGACTTATTTTAGTCCCCTATAACATTTTTTAAAAGAAGCGAAGAGTATATGGTATGAAGCTAAGATTTTCACATAAATCAAGGTTCTAATTTCATGGGTAAACATTAACAATTGTCTATGGGACTTAAGAGTATATGGTAAGAAGCCAAGAGTTTCACATAAATCAAGGTTCTAATTTCATGGGTAAACATTAACAATTGTTTATGGGACTTAGAGTATATGGTAGGAAGCGAAGAGTTTCATATAAATCAAGGTTCAAAATTTCATGAATGAACCTTAACCTTTGGACCCATGAGATCTAGGACAATTGGTTAAAAGTGACAATTTGACATCTCAACAACATCTAATTTCTATGGGATAAGTCTCAACATATAAATTGTATACATTTCATTGGTTAACATTTTTTTTTGGTAATGAGACAATGGTTCAATGATTAAGATATATAGGTGATATAGCTCATAACAAGGTTGAAAATCCGATTGTACCAAATAAGCTATATAGCTTGATGTGAATAAGTTGATATAAAAGAAAATAAGCTATATAGCTTGATGTGGATAAGTTGATATAAAAGGAAAAGAAGAACATTTCAAAACCCTACTTTTAATTAAAAAAAAAAATGAATTTTTGATTCGGAAACTTAGATCCAAATCTAAAAATATTTATGAAAATTAGTATACTTGGTGAGTGCCCATGGTATAATATGGGGACTTATTTTAGTTCCATATAACATTTTTTTAAAGGTTTTCGATATTTTGATGGAATAGTTCCCATAAAAAACATATATAAGTTTTTGGAAAAAACAAGTAAAGTGATAAAAGAAAATGTTCTTGATTAAAAGATATTTGCATTTAAAAAATAATTAAAAAAATTTATGTGATAATAAAAAAGTAAAATAAGAAAATAACTCAAATTAAAAAACATTAACAAAACATTATATTGTCAATTGATACATTTATAATAGTCAATATTATCAAATTATATATGCATAAGGTTGTTATGATATTATAAGAATAGTCTTTTTAATTTCTTATAGCCAATTAAAAATAAAAATCTAATGTTTAAACCTTAGGAAAAATAAAATTATGAATTTGTGTGTTTTTTATAATTAAAATATATAATTTATTTATTTATTTTTTAAATTGGTTATATGAAATTGGAACCACTTTACATGTATTACGTAGTAGATATTATATCAGTTCAACAATTATAAGTGTAACCCACGTGTTGTAGGTGAGTTGGAGAGGGCAGGGCAATCCTCCAAGGGAGGTCCTTGGTTTGAATTTTCACCTTACCAAACGCACATTGGGTACCCAAAATCTAGTTGATTGATGATTTTGACGGTGTAGAACCCTTGATTGTGGTTTCTCATACCAAGGACAGGAAGCGACTCTCGGGTGATTTTGATGGTGTAGAACCCCTGGTTGTGGTTTCTCGTACCAAAGACCAAGGATCGATTCTTGGGTGATTTTGACGGTGTAGAACCCCTTATCGTGGTTTCTCAATGCCCGAGTGATTTTGATGGTGTAGAACCCCTTATCATGGTTTCTCATACCAAGGTGACGGGTGATTTTGACGGTGTAGAACCCCTTATCGTGGTTTCTCATACCAAGGCGACCCGCAAAGGATTTGTTTTGGTAAATTAAAAAAAAACAATTATAAGTGTATCATATTTGAATTTTTATCTCTATAATATTCAATAACATAAGCACTGGGGTGCAGTAAGCTTGGGCTTTGGCTCTTCTTCGAGAGGTCCAAGGTTCAAACCGCGGCGTGGGTGAGTGTGTGGTGGCTTTGTGTTAAATTCTCTATTGATAAGTATAGCTCTCGACTTTACGAGGGGTCATGGTTGGGAGGAAACTGCTCAACCCTCTACGTCGGTCATAGAGGTTTCTCACAATAACCAAACGTACATTGTATCAAATAAGCTCATGGCAAGGTTGAAAATCTCATTGTATCAAATAAGCTATATAGGTGGATGTGAACAAGTTGATATAAAAAGGAAAAAAAGAACCTTTCAAAACCTTACTTTTAATTAAAAAAATAATATATGGAAGCTTAGATCCAAATCTAAAAATATTTATGAAAATTAATATACTTGATGAGTGCCCATGGTATAATATGGAGACTTATTTTAGTTCCCTATAACATTTTTTTTAAAGGAAGCGAAGAGTATATGGTAGGAAGCTAAGAGTTTCACATATATCAAGGTTCTAATTTCATGGGTAAACATTAACAATTGTCTATGGGACTTAGAGTATATGGTAGGAAGCCAAGACTTTCACATAAATCAAAGTTCTAATTTCATGGGTAAACATTAACAATTGTCTATGGGACTTAGAGTATATGGTAGGAAGCCAAGAGTTTCACATAAATCAAAGTTCTAATTTCATGGGTAAACATTAACAATTGTCTATGGGACTTAAAGTATATGATAGGAAGATAAGAGTTTCACATAAATCAAGGTTCAAAATTTCATGGGTGAACCTTAACCTTTGGACCCATGAGATCTAGGATAACTGGTTAAAAGTGAGAGTTTGACATCTCACCAACGAAATTCTATGGGACAAGTCTCAACATTTATAAATTGTATACATTTCATTGGTTAACATTTTTTGGCTAATGAAACCATGGTTCAATGGTTGAGACATATAGGTGATATAGCTCATGACAATGTTGAAAACCCGGTTGTACCAAATAAGCTATATAGCTTGATGTGAATAAGTTGATATAAAAGGAAATAAGCTATATAGCTTGATGTGAATAAGTTGATATAAAAGGAAATAAGCTATATAGCTTGATGTGAATAAGTTGATATAAAAAGAAATAAGCTATATAGTGAATAAGTTGATATAAAAGGAAAAAAATAACCTTTCAAAACCTTACTTTTAATTAAAAAAAAAAATGAATTTTTGATCCGGAAACTTAGATCCAAATCTAAAAATATTTATGAAAATTAGTATACTTGGTGAGTGCCCATGGTATAAAATGGGGACTTATATTAGTCCCATATAATTTTTTTTTAAAGGTTTTTGATATTTTGATGGAATAGTTCCAATAAAAAAACATATATAAGTTATTGGAAAAAACAAGTAAAGTGATGAAAGAAAATGTTCTTAATTAAAAGATATTTGCATTTAGAAAATTAATTAAAAAAAATTATGTGATAGTAAAAAAGTAAAATAAGAAAATAACTCAAATTAAAAAACATTAATGTTTACATTTATAATAGTCAATCTTATCGCATAATTGTTAATTTATTATGATATAATAAAAGTAGTATTTTTAATTTCTTATAACCGATTAAAAATGAAAATCTAATATATAAACATTGGAAAAAATAAAATTATGATTTTGTGTGTTTTTTATAATATATATATATATATTATTTTCTTTTTTTAATTGATTATATGAAATTGGAACCACTTTACATGTATTACATAGTAGATATTATATCAGTTCAACAATTATAAGTGTAATCGACGTGTTGTAGGTGAGTTGGAGAGGGTGGGGCAATCTTCAAGGGAGGTCCTTATTCAAATCTTCACCTTACCAAACGTACATTGGATACCAAAAATCCAGTTGATTATATTGATGTGATTGTACATTGGATACCAAAAATCCAGTTAATTATATTGATGTGATCAGGGCCGGACGTAAATTTAAAGGGGTTCTGTGTTTTTTTTTAACAGAGAAACTTAAACTAAATAAGAGGAATATTTTGAAGTTTTTTTTTTTTAAACAGAGAAACTTATACTAAATAAGAGGAATATTTTGAATTTTTTTTTTTAACAGAGACTAAAACTAAATAAGAGGAATATTTTGAAGTATCAAGAGATCTCATCAATCTACCTCTGATCTCATCAATCTACCTCGATCTCCCGAATTAAAACAATTTTATTTTACAATAAACTTTGCTAATCAGTCTTTCCCAATGACATATTCCTAATCTTCTACGGCTGACCAGGCTCGGTCCTGAATTTCTTTATTCAAATCAAAGATTCAACGCACTGAACACCACCAATGTCAACTCCCCACCGGATCCAGATTCAATCAGGCTGTCAATAAGATCTTAAACACAGTTTTCCCGAAGAAGACCGGTGATTCCATTCAAATCAACAGAACTCCTCGCACATTTTCAATTCTCACGCGCTTCACGACCATAATCATGGTTTCTCCTCTGTCAAACGTGATAAAATCCCCACATGAGAAATCACTGTGACGTGTACACACCACAGCCAAGTCATGCATCGTGTAACTGCACGACACAAGACGGATTTCCACGTCACATCCGCCCTCTCGCTGTTAACTCAAGCTCCGACCTTCCACGTCATCTTCCTCATCCTTCGCCTATATTTTTTGTCAACCGAGGGAAAGGACGGCCAACGTACTCCTCCTCCGTCAGTCGTCGGTGTCCGGGGCCGAGCCCCCAAATCGAATAAATCGGAGGTGACATGGCGGTTGAAACTCCACTTCGTGTCACCGCGTTTATGGCACGGAAGGAGAATCGGCTCACCGCGCTAAACCGCTAGTGGGTTGGATATAATCTGCCATGTGGCCCCCCGCCGATCTCGGTCTGCCCTCTTGGCGGTGTTCTCTCCACCGGTCCTTGAGGCCCTATCTTAATCCTTATCCACATTACTCACATGGGTTTGAAATCTCCGCATAAATCTGCTGTACCCATTTCGTGGTTCCGCACAATGGTGTAAACCACAGACCTTTCCATAGATTGCCCCTGTATATATATTAGGTATATATACACTGAATTCATACTGATATAAGATAGGTTTTAGGTACATGTGATACTTTTCCTTTTGTTCTGGTGTGCCAGGTTCATTCTTCTTGATAAAAAGGAGGGAAAGCAAGGTGGGGATTTGTGTGCCAGGTTCATTCTTGTCGATAACAAAGAGGAGGAAAATCAAGTTGGGGATTGGTTATTAAATAGCCCTTGAGTGAAGTTTTGGAGCATAGAGTTGAATTTGGGATTGGGGATGGACCTTGTTAATCGTAGCGAGAATGAGATGTATGAGCATCTTAACAGGCAGGCAGTGGTGGATACCCTGTTGGATGTGGTGATGTGTTTGGTTCCTGTGTGGGTGGCTGTCATGATAGGGCTGGTGGTGGGATGGGCCTGGAAGCCCAAGTGGGCGAGTCTTGTTTTTGTGGGGCTGAGGAGCTTGAGGCCTCAGCTGTTATTGAGCGCCCCTCATGGTTTTGGTGCTGCTCTGACTGCCATGATGGGCTTTCCATTGCTGGGAAAGTTGTGGGCCTACTTCAGGGCTTGGTCGTCAGAAGAGGAAGAGATGTCACAAGCATTCCATCAGCAGCAGACGTCTGAAGAATGGTAAGGGTCATGCAAACCTCTTTTTTATTTTATTAAATTTCATTTTTTTGAATGGTTTACTTATTTCATTGGACTGGTTAACGCTTTTGGGGTTCATCATTTTTTTCAGTGGCTTATATGGGACTGAAACGGGATCCTTACCAGTATATACATAGTCGTATTACAACAACTTTGTAATTATGCATAAATCTCAGCAGTATATCACATGGTCATACTACAACAACTTTGTATATCACATAATCATACTATATACATAGTCGTATTACAACAACTTTGTAATTATGCATAAATCTTAGCAGTATATCACATGGTCATACTACAACAACTTTGTATATCACATAATCATACTACAACAACTTCGTAATTATGCATATATCTATTGGCAAGTTTCGAACTTAGATTTCTTTCTTGAAAGTTGAAAAATGATTGGGCTAATACCATTCGATATGGGGTTCATTGTTGCTTAGGGGAGTTGGTAGTGTTTTTAATTTCATAGATAAACTATGATAATTGAAGATGGCTTTTGGACAAAATTGGAACTGGCCTTTATGCAAAGATTGAACATGGTTATTGAATAAAATTGGAATTGGCCTCAACAGCTTTTGAGTAGCACTTGAGATTATAGAAAAAATTTGCAATGTTTTTGTGGTATATAAGAAGCATCTTCATAACTGAAAGTGGGTGTTGGTTAAGACAATAATTCTGTCTTGATTACTGGATTTTATGGTGCCGAAGAAAATTATGTACAAGACATATTCCCTATAGTGAACCTAGCTTATGGCTAAGATGGCAGTCTTAACCGTTTCAGGTCAGCTTTGCGGTGCACAAGACATTTACACTACAGTATGATTAAGAGCACTTAAACCACTCCTCAATAATTAGGACACTCGGCTGTGGAGAATCTTTCCAGCAGAACGGGTACATGCAGGTCACCTGAGGGTAGGCGATTCTGTACCCTGAGGATTAATCACTTGTCCACTAGATGCACCTGGCTATTAGTTGAGATGGCATCTTGTCTTAATCCCCTTGTAATCATAGACAATACGATTCATTGCTTTTGCTTGATATGCCCCCATGAAATGAGAACATTGACAAAGCTGTTTGTTGATATTTGCCAATGTAATTAACCACCAAATATGTTTTGCACATAAACTGGAGGCTTAATTTTCTTTCTTCCTTTAAACCTCGAAAACCCTGAGCAGGTCTTTGGGGGTTATTTTATTATTTTTGTTGATTTTGTTTTTAAGTTCGCGTGACACATATTGACAGGTTTTCTCACAAGATGCAATGTGAACCTAATTTAAGATCTCAATACAATTCAATTATAATGTGATGAGTCGTCATCCATGATACTTTTCCATAATTTGAGAATACTTTTCCATATTACCTCTATATTTTAGCTACAGTTGTCCTTAGCCCTCATTAATGCAAAAGCATTCTTCAGCAAGCACTTGGTCTTAACTTCATAATTCTTAGATGAGATGATGAGAGTGATTAGCTGTGCTCTCTCTCTTTATAGCTTGCTTTTTAAGCTTATCTCTTTACAGTAATTGATTGTGATTTCATTTGGCTTGAATTCTGCATCTTCAGGTTGCATGTATGGGGTCTTATAAGAACAAGTTATGAAGAACAATTTGTCTGAGTTCTTGACGTTTTTGACAATTTGTTTTCTTCCATTCCGTGTGCTGTGAGCTTTGTGTGATATTTTCAAACGTTCAGTTTCTTCTTCTGTTAATAATGTTGGTTTCTAAAAGCTTGGAGTGTTTTGAAATTTTTGACAATATTTTGTCCAGACTTGTTCATTTCCTCCCCTTGGTTTGCAATGCTTTCTTGGTCTTTTCCATAGTTTCATTGCTGGTACTGTACATTTCCTATTTGTATGATGTTTTGTTTGTTATTTTTACCTCAAAGCCGTGACTGTTTCTGGTAAATTTTATCTATCTTTACATATTGCTGCTTGGTTGTCTCCATTCATCTGCATACTGAATTCAAAAGAACCTCTTATTAAAGTATTGGATGATTTATTTATTTGATCCTTTTTTCATTGAGGATAAATTACTTCTAGTTTTTGTTTAACTCTTTCTCATATTTTCTTGTGATCCAAATGTGAACAGTTTCATTCTTTTAGAATTTTAATTTCATGGGTTTTACTTGTGTTAATAATTGGTCATTGAGAAAATGACTAATTATTATTACAAGTAAATCCCATAAAATTTAATTTTTAAATTAATTCCACTTGCGTGAAAGATCTAATACTAAATTACATTCTTTTTTCCTCACTGTCATAGCTTGTGGCTTGACTATTCTCTAAAAGAATAGACCTTTTCATTTTTGAAATGTTGCTGTTTTGAATAAACATTTTAATTCAGGTTGACTATTTTGAGTTCGTTGACTATTCTTTAAAAGAATAGACCTTTTCATTTTTGAAATGTTACTTTGTTGAATAAGTATTTCGATTCAGGTTGACTATTTTGAGAAACCTCCTTTTGACTTTATGCACGGTGTGCTTGTTATGCTTTGCTGAATATTTTTGTTTTTGTGATCCAGTAGTCATGGTCTTGTCTTTGCCCTCATTTCTGTACTTCTACATGGTACAAAAACCTGTGTGGAATGTTAATCAAGCTATTAAAAGAAGTTGGGGGAGGTTCAAGTAAATACTATGTCCCCTCAATAGGGTAGAAGGGCAAATTACTTGGCCTGCTAATTACAAAAGAATTTAATCAAGTTAATCATGGCTAACTCACAAAGAGTAAAGAGTGGAGAAAGAGGACACTTTTCTTTTTACTTGAAAACTACTTGGACAAGGATTTTTAGGAAGAATTTACATTTTTCAGTTTTGTGTCATTCCCAATACAAAACTGGAGAATTGAGGGATATGATCTAATGTAGGTTCATAAGGATTGTCTTAATTACTAACTCTGGGCTGTATTTCAATTTTCACATGCACAAGAATCAAACTTTAAGAATCAGTTACTTATTATGGAATCCTCCTTTGTGTCTATCCCATGTTTTTTTAATTTCAACTTTGCATATGCATTAAGGGATTAGGAATATATGACATATGATAATGTTTGTGCAGTTCTGATGCATCTGATGGAGGACAGAAAGAGCCAGTTGTGCCATATGAAGACTTACAGCATTTGTGTTGTCTTTTGGAAGAAAAAGATGGAGGTCCTGTGTGGAATCAGGTCATGGATCGTTCAACCCCAACCATGAGCTACCAAGCCTGGAGACGGGACCCAAGGGTAGGCTTCCTCTCTTATGATTCTTTGAGAACCCATGTCAAGATACTGAAGCTGTAGCAGCTTACCATTTTCTTAGGAACATATGATTTGCGTTCTAACCTGTTTTAATAATCAAATTGTAAGTTAACCCTTGACATTTTCTTTATTATTATCCTATTGTTTATTGTAGGGTGGTCCCCCACAATATCGAAGCAGAACAGTTTATGAGGATGTAACGCCTGAACACATGAGAGATTTTTTCTGGGATGATGAGTTTCGCCTTAAGTGGGATGACATGCTACTTTACGCTAAGACTTTAGAAGAGTGCCCACTGACAGGAACTATGATTGTCCATTGGGTTAGGAAGGTATGCCATGGAGGATTGACATAAATTTCTCTTTATGATTTTTTTGCCCCCTCAAAGTTTAGTCTAATTTCTTATGACTCTGTTAAATACTGCAGTTTCCATTCTTCTGTAGTGATCGGGAATATATTATTGGTCGTCGAATTTGGGAATCTGGAAGGACATACTTCTGTGTTACAAAGGTATGGCTCTGGAGACTTCATAATTAATTCCGGCTGGTGGGCTTTTAGCTTTTCTTGTCCTTGACCTTTGACATTAATAAGGTGCTTCCTTGCGAGGAGCACTAGGTGGTTATTATCGTATTCATGTTTGGACAAAAGGATAAGGTCCATGATGTGAAGAAGGTATATTAAATATGCAACTTCAGGGAAGAAGGTTTGAAAGAGACATGAGGTTTGACATACCTTGTTAGTGGTAGGGAGATTATGTGTTGTCCAAGTCAGACATTGGTGTCAATGAAGATTATATTGTTTATCGAATTGCTAGTTTTGCTTATGTCGGGAGTAGTGTCTCAGAAAGAATTGAAAATGTTTCTTCTCCTTCCAGTTCTTCATTCTAAACATGCTATCAATAGAAATTACTTATAAAAATTCTCCTTCGTCTCTATTGCATTTAGAATTGGAACGGCTTTCAGTTGATTATGATGGCTGTTCTCCAGACTACAAGTTCTGCCTTTTTAATCAATTTGAAGGATCAAGGATAATAGTACCAAACTTAACACAAAACTGCATTTCCTGTATTTAGTGGAGAATGCTTTCTAGTTTTGCATCTAGATATTGTTATAAGTAACGATTGAATAGTCACTTTGACAACAAACTGTGAAGTGTTCACTCCATAGCAAGAGAACGATGAAAGTGTGGGATATTTTAATGACTCGATATGATATAATGTATACTTTTCAAAAGAATTTGTGAGATAATGAACCTTTTGCTTTACTAACCTGCTTCTCGCTAGTATGAATCCATTATACTAGAAAATCGAGTAAAATTCAAATGCAGAATTTCAGCTCTAAATGATTGATTCCAACTATTGTCTCTTTAGACATAGACATATATATATTAAGACCTATATTAAAGTTGTATGTGAAGGTGTCCAAAGTTTGAGAATGGAAAGAATAAGTGGAACTGGTAGGGCAAACGGAAAACTTCTTGGTCAAGTCTGTTACATGAGAAAAGGAAGCATCTGCTACATGACATTAGTTGTAGAGTGATTTTTAGTGGTTGGAGCTGATTAATAGTATCTTGTGAAATGTTAATAGGATCTTTTATTTTTTAATATTTTATTCAGTTTATGGTAATTTTGAATTGGACACTTAAAACTTGTCTATTTTCCAGGGTGTTCCATATCCCTCACTTCCAAGAAACAATAAACCAAGGCGTGTAGACCTGTACTATTCCAGTTGGTTGATTCGAGCAGGTATTTTCTGTAGCATTGTGATGGGATTATTTTGCAACCAATTTTTGTTTCTACTATATAAATTGGCAGATTCTTTTGCTTGGTGCATATTCTGAACATTTTACCCCCTTTGTTAACAACAGTGGAATCAAGGAAAGGAGATGGACAATTATCTGCCTGTGAGGTGATGCTATTTCACCACGAAGATATGGGAATCCCATGGGAAATTGCTAAGCTTGGAGTCCGCCAAGGAATGTGGGGAGCTGTCAAGACTATAGAACGTGGCGTGTGTACTTATAAAATGGAGAGAAGATCAGTAACTCCACTATCAAGAAGTGCATTCATGGCAAGAATTAACTCAAAGGTGCCTGAAGATTTCTTCAAAACATTAGGGTTTTCTTCAACAGAAACAGAGGATGCACACTATATATCAAATGTAGACACAGAGCATGCACATGATATATCTAAAATAGAAACAGAAGATGCAAACAATATATCAAAGACACGACAGGGAAATGGATGGAAATTCCTTGTTATCGGAGGAGCAATGGCTCTTGCATGTGGACTTGATAGGGGAATCGTGACTAAAGCATTAATCTTTGGAGTAGCAAGAAAGTTGGGGAAATTTGGGAAACGGTTATAATGACCAAGAGTGGGAAGAATTATTTGTGGTTAAAACACTCAAATTTATTCAAATAGATATTGATTACATTTTTTGTAGTTTAGCATCATGACCAATGACATCACTTGCAACTTTTTAATGGATGATTGAGGAGCCAAGGAGATGTTCATCACAGAGTTCATGATAGTCTGTGGGGGATGGAGGAAGTTAAAAGTTGCATTTTGTCATTTCCGATACAGCTTCTGGATTTTGATATCATTATTCATGGTCTTGGGAGTCTGCATCATAATTTAATTTTTCACAGTTGCACGAGAATGACATAATGTCAACTACCTAGCATTTTGTAACTTCCATGAGTTAGTAAGTTTGTCAAGATGGGAGGTCCATCTTTTACTTTGTTATTATGTTGCTTACAAGTTGGTTTAATGATGTCCTATATTTCTATGGTAATTTGAACCCAACTACCCCATACTGTTAACAACTATACAGTATTCCGCCAATTGTGCTTTCTGCCATTTCTTTTGAACTAGAAATAAGTAATTAGAAAGAACACAGACCTTCTTGCTGCCTAACCGAAATTAAGTGGCCATTCTTACTGATATTGTACACAAAGCAATTAAGTGAACTAAATATCAGGGAAAAAATAATCATAAACGATTCAGATGTTTGGAATGTCTCCTCGTGGTTTCCAAGCTCTGGTTGGACATTGGTGGAGTATTTAACAAATTAATCAATTTATCTCGTCTTGCCACTTGGGCGCACAATGCAAAACAAGAAGAACAAGGGTTCAATTGCACATTCCTCGTCATGATCATAAGAAGACTCCTTTGGTATCTAATTTCCATTGGCATATTATATCCATAACCATTTTGCCACTGGGGAATGTCACCAAACCTCTTGGAATCAATCTTGCTAGCATTACTCTTTATTTTTCATGTGGTTCTCTTCACGGACTCCTTCATAAATCGTTTATTTAGATGGAATGTATTAGCAAAGTTCCATTGGTAATAGGAAACTGTATTTTTACAAGATTTTAAAGTTAATTCAAGATTTCTTCAAATAATATAAGCTACAACATTTTAATACTTAACAACCAAATGGATGACAAAGTCGGGGCATAACACTTGCAAACGAGAACAGACTATGATCGGTTCAATTGCACATTTGCTTGTATGACAACACCATATAAGCAATGAACAAAACACAGCAAGGACATATGAGGAATCAACTCATCAGCTCATTTGAAGGAGCTTATCTAGAGGGATTGATGTTGACCAGAGATTCATGGATCTATTTAGTTCATAGGTATGCCTATGCAGTTACATGGTTGGACTGTATGGTATGGTCATGATTTATTCTAAATGCATGAGACTAAATTATGATTGTGTCATATGGTCAAACTTTGTGCATTTATAGCTCTGCAGGTTTTAGTGTATATGTTATGTTTCCGCATACTTTCTCTTCTTCAAACCAGCTTTATGACATTTATTGTAGGTTTTAGGTTATATATGTTACTGCATAATCTCTTCAAATCAACTTTGTGTCTTTGACTGCAGGTTTAAGTTTATATGGTCTGATATTGCTTACTTTTTTTTCTTTATATTCACCTCATGTCTTTTGAGCCAATTCTTTTATCCCTGCAACCTAAAAATAAAAACTGCCCTTAAAATTTAAAACGGTAAACCTTTGAATGAAAGGGTTTATTAATAGTGAAAGGACTTCTCAATTCTCTAGAACCGTTTTTGGTAGAATTTTTCAGACATAATTCCGCCACGCTTGATTGTGCTCTTGCTGCAACTCTATGAAAAAGAGGAAAGAAACAAACTGATGTTGCATTACGAAATCTTCCATTTTTAAAACAAACAATTATGATTCTAAGAAACAAACTGCTATTTAATTTCAAAACAAACTGCTATTTAATCTCGTTGACTACGCTTTTAAATAAAAATTTATAATCCTAACCATTTGTTAACTAAAATGGATACATAACATATTAATCAGGTTTGGTGTTGGACTGTTATTTAAACTACCCAAGTTCAACTCATGGAAAAAAAGATCCCCTTATATCCTCAAAGAATATTTGTACCACCTTTATACTTAAACCCTTCAACTAAAAAAATTCTCCCAACAAAATAAATCTTACCTATACATCCATTGCACTTCACCTTTAAAAAAAACATGTTAGGTATTCTAATGTTTGCTTCATCTGATAATAGTTTCCACAGTTTGCTTCCACTAATGTAGTTTTTCTTTTTTTTAATCTTTTCAATATGTTAAGAAAGGATCTAACCTTTATAGCTTTTTTTTTTTGGCTGTTGCAAAAGTTAAGGTTAAAGATAAGAGTCGCATATTCAAATATTTTTTAAAATTATTATTATTACTACTTTTGAACTTAAGTAGATTAAAATATATATGTAAAGAATTGATTTTATATGTATATTTTTAAAAAGAAGTGTATAATATTGTTTATTGGTTTTTACATACAAATTGTATAGCATTAGAAAAATATAAATATATTTTATTTATTTATTTTTAATTTTTTCCAATGTATTATATTATATGGGTCCATCTTACATCAAAACCACATAGTGGTATTACAACTTGGCAATTATGCATATGTTGTTTGTCAATGTTTGAACCTTGGTCTCTTCTTTAAACCTGAGGAATCTAATTGGTTAAACTAATATCATTTGATACCAGTTTTTTTTTTTTTTTCATTCTAATATATTAAATAGTTATATAAAGTTGAATATGCAACTTATGGCATCTTTTTTGTTTGCATAAACTTATAGATTTGCTATTTAGAAGACTAAATGCTTGGGTGGGAAGTCCTCACCTTTTTTTATGTTTTTGGTAGATAAGATATATAGCATTAATACTGGGTTTTACAAGTTGACCCAAAACCTTTTACAAAAATCAGCCCAGGGTTGTTGATGAACATGTCCTTACTAAGGATTTTATATATGTAAAATCTACATGCCGCCAAAGCCATTACATCCGGTAAGGCACATAGCCTGTTATCAAAAAGAAATTTCTCATACAACATTTTGGGTATACCCCGAGAAAACACACTTGCATCATAATTACAAAAAAATAAACAGACACGGATCCCTTCCTTGAAACAGTGGAGAAACAAAAAGCTGCAGACACACATAGCAGAGTACTGAAAAAAACTCCCACAAGCTCTGTATTGATAGTTACTCTTAATAATTCTTTGGTAATTGCTTTCTTCCGTATATGACATGCTTTGGGACCACATCCCGTCTTGGCCAATCAGCCTTGGAGAAGTGAACCTGCTGGTTAGATTTATGGCGGTGGCTATCTGGTGGTTTACGTGGCTCTGGTTTGAAGTCTTATATTGCCATTTCTTTCCTGCCCTGTGATTATCAACCAACCTCAAATTACTAAGACGACTAGGAGCCATGTTATCTGACATGTGATTGTCCTCATTAGTCTTTGTGGTATTTCCAAGCGACATCCACCAAGACTGACAACTCGGATAATTTTTATTGTGAGTCCATTTCAAAAAAGAGACGGGAATACTCATAGCCTTCAAACTTACAGTGCCTTCCCTGTTGGTAAATTTGACTATCATTCTTGATATTCTTGTTGAATAAGATCCTCTACTTCGCTCGGGACACCATGTTCTCATTTGAAAAGTCTGTCACCATCGACACCCAAATTGACCAGCTTATCAGCAACTTTTTTAGCTTCCCGAAAGACATGTTGGGCTTTTCTGTCCTGTCTTCCCTGGAAAAGGATCTTAGCCTCTTCAACAATTGTTTTAATCCTCCAAGGAGGTGTTTTCCAATTATTGAGGAGATTTATAACATGCATAGAGTCTCCGTCTACGATCAAATTGCCTTCTAAGTCTTGAGTCATTTGAAGGCCTCTCCACATAGCTCTAGCTTCAACTTCGTTGTTCGTCATGTTCTCAAATATTCAAAAAACACAAGCATCATATTCCCATTATGATCTTGCACAATGCCGCCAACACCTGCTTTGCCAAGATTGTCCTTAGCCGCTCCATCAAAATTAAGCTTAAACCAACCCGTAGGAGGTGGGGACCACTTAACATTGGCTCTAGGGTTGACTACCCTAGGCACAGACCCATCTAACAAGGTTAAGCTAAAGATTGAGCAATCGTAGTCTCTTGCTGAATAGGGTTTACGACTATCAAAAGGGATAAGGTTCACATTCTCGTTGGCAAAGGATAGGATCCTGGCAATGATAGTTTGATGATCATTGATAGACTCATTAAAGACTCTATGGTTCCTTTCTAACCACACCTGCCAAAGATAGTGATTGAGACAAATTTTCCACATGTATCTAAGTCTTTGGCTTGAAAAGGGGCAAGGCCACTGGACGAACAAATCAAGTATGGTGGTTGGTTTAACCCAAGAAATATTGAAGGCCTGAAAAACCCCACTTAGGACAGTCAAGGAAAAAGGGCACTCAAGGAAAATGTGATAAATGGTCTCCCAATTAGCCCTACACAGATAACAACGATTAGTGATACAAATACCTTTACGCATCATATTATCAATGGTTAGAATTCTTCCTTGGATAACCAACCATGAAAAGACTGCAATTTTTGGAATTAATTTTTTTATCCAAACTAAGTCCTTTTGGAGGACAAAATCCTCATCATCAAGCAAAAGCTTGTAAGTTGATTTAACAGTGAACTGCTCGTTTTTCGTAGGAGCCCAGGTCACTTGATCTTCCTTAGGTCTCATGGGGATAAACTGTTGCCCAAGAATGTTACAAAGATCATTTGATTCCGCTTGAAATCCCTGAATCCTTATTTGTTTCCACTTCATTCTGCCTCTGTCCTCAACCATATAATCAGAGACTTTTCTGCCAATGAGTTCTTCCGTGATATCTCTGTTTCGGGCTAAGTTAGGATATTGTGTCAGTGGTTTGTCCTTAGCCCACCTGCCATTCCAGCAATTTATCCTCTCACCATTGCCTAAAACCCATCTTAAACATTTTTTGATGATTTCCTTACAATTGAGAATTGCTTTCCAAAAAGCAGAACCTCTGATTGGAACTGAGTCACTTAGAAATTCCATATTTTGAAGATACTTTTGTTTGATGATAGCTGTCCATTCATTTTCTTCACCAAAAATGAGGCGCCACGCCTGCTTAGCTAGTAAAGCTAAATTCATATGAGCAATTCTCCTCAGATATAAGCCCCCATTTTCCCTGGGTCTGCACACTTTGGTCCATCCTACAAGGTGTATCATTTTTTTCTCCTCTGATCCAGTCCATAAAAATTCTTTTTGGAGTTTCTCAATTTTCTGGAAAACCTTCATAGGGGCTTTGAAAACGGAGAGGAAATAGACTGGAATGCTCTGAAGAGAGGCCTTAGTGAGGGTCAGCTTTCTTGCTTGAGATAGAAGATGACCTTTCCATCCAATAAGTTTTTTTTGAATTCTTTCAATAACCTTGTACCACATTGACTCTCTCGGAGAACCAATGAAAAGAGAGAGACCAAGATAGGAAGTTGGGAGGTTTGCTATATCACACCCTAAAATTTATGCAATCCTTCCTTACCTCTGAATGAAGGTGTTTAAGAAATATAACTTGCTTTTATTGAAATTAACTTTTTGACTAGCAACGTCCTCGTAGAGTTGTAGGATGTATTTAATTCTTTTGGCCTCAACCACCGACACCTTAGTCAATAGAAGGGTATCATTGATGAATTGTTGATGAGAAACAACCCTAGTGAGAGATGTTGCCTTGATTTTTGATATTAGCCTTGAACTGCAAGCATTTTTGATGGTTCTACCTAAAGCTTCTGCCACAATGATGAATAACATGGGGTTGATAGGGTCTTCCTACCGAATTCCTCTGCGACTTTGAAAGTAACCAGCAGTTGTTCCATTAACCATAATCAAGTACCATACTTTAGAAATGCATTCTTTGATCAAATTAACCCATTGGTGGTGAAAACCAAACTTAAGGAGGACAACAATCAGAAAGTCCCAATTTAGCCTATCAAATGCTTTGTTCATATCAAGAAATAAACAATGAAGTGAGATGTTCATATTAGTCTTGATGTAGTATCTATATTCATGAAAATATCAATTTGAAATCTACATTCTTTAATTTTCAAGAGGAGATTTATGAGCAAATGAAAGGAATTGCAATGGGTTCACCCTAACACCAATAGTAGCCAAACTATTATGAAACATTTTGAAAAAAAAAACCATATATTCATATATGGAAAAACCTAAGTGAAGCAACCTGTAAATAGATGATAACAATTTTGGTTGACTCGCTTGAATGTGCAAGAAGCAAAGAATAAGGGTCCCTCCAACTTTCATTAATAGGGGTTTGATCAAAGCTTGTCCCAAAGAATAACAATGATGATATTATCAGCGATTGACATCCAATCACATCGTTACAAGATCATCGCTAAAGTGTTAGCTAGTTGGATCAACTTGATAGTTGGGCCCAATGTTCATACTCAATAAACATGGTTCCTTTGAGGATTATTTTTCTCAAATAATTTAGTTTTGGCTTGGGAGACCTTCGAGTGGGCAAGTTCCTCAACTAGGATTTAGTTTTTGTAAATTGGATTTCAATAAGGCCTACAATAGGATCAACAGATCCTCTATTTTAAAGATGTTAGGTTGGTTAAGCTTTGGTTCGGATGTGTTGAACACATTGGAACATTCTTCAATGATGCTTCTACCTTAGTCAATGTTAATAGGAGAATCTCTTAAAACTTCCCTCTTTAATGTTCAATTTGCTATAGGAGCTTGCTTAACGCCCTTTCTTTATGTTAGTGTTGTTGATGCATTGGGTTTCTTGTTTAAAAGAGCCACCCAAAGGGAAGGGTTCCATGGCATCACCTTCTTAGAAGGGTGGAAAGTCATAAAATCACATTTCACAAATGATTTTACCCCTTCTTCATAACTCCCAAGAGTAATTTGAGAACGTGTCTCAAATTTTGAACCTCTTATGCATTGCTTAAGTTGTCAAGCTCTCTTTGAGCAGCATAGAATTTAGTATAGATGGTCCTAGACCCCACTAGATTCTAGAGCTTTGGCACCAAATTTTCCATGGTAAATTTGTAAGATATTTGGGGCTTTTGTTCAAAGCCTTCCCTAAGGAGATGTGGCAAAGGTTTCCTGTGAGTTCTCAAAAAAGTAGAGCATCTAGACTATGAAGTTTTTGTTCTTTTTGGCAAGTTCCATGCCATAAGTAGAGTGTTCACTGCGATGCATATATATTACAACTCTTATTGGCTTCCTTCTCAAGCAAATTACATGACCTTTTGTTAGCATGGCTAATGTTTATCTTTGAAAAGTCCACGTTGCTCCCAAGACAGTGGCACAATTCCTAGGTTAGGCCTTCCTTAGATAATGCCATAAAATGAACCTATATAATTTTTAGGTACATTTGCTATCTAATTTTGACACCTTACATAGTGAATACTTTGATACATTTTCTTCTTTTTGAAAGACTCGTCTGATAGAGAGTATAAATAGGGAATGTTGGATTCCATGCTATCTCTCCACTTCGTTGAAGACAATGTAATTACACTCCATATATATATATATATAAGGTGCCACTCTGTTGAGTTGTACACTTTATTTAACTATTTGTCTCCTTACAAAGATTCTTGCTTTTTGTCCATTATGGTATCAAACCATTTTAGTGGAAAAGTGTTTCTTCATAATAGTTTCATTAGATAGATCATAATGACATAACAACAATTCAAAAGTGGAATAGTGCCACATGAACAATTTAGAAGTAATATTTTGCAGAAGTATCCGTAAGTTTGTAATTGGTTTAGAAAAATTAGAAGCATCCATAAGTTTGATATTGGTTTAGAAAAGTGGAAGCCTTGTAAGTGTGGTATTGTGAATTAAATTTGATTCTTTGAATTGGTGTGTTGTTGAGGTGATAATCATTTGTATATTAGGAAGCAACTTGCCATTTGGACATATTATGTTTTATCTGGTTATTTGTTCTTTTACAATAGTGTGGTTAGTTTTTCCTTTGAAAAGAAGAATTATTTGATTGAAATGGAGTCTAGTGAAATTTTGCTTCTTGATGTCAAATTAAATAACAAAAATTAGTATGATTGGATGCCAAAAATTGAGATGTTTTTGGTAATTGGTGGTGAACAATAACCTGTAGTTCTAGGCAAATATCATGACTATTGCAAAAGAAGGGATAAAATGATATCAACATCGATAAAGTTGACTCTTTCAAATGAATATTTTTTAGAAGTTTGAAATGAACGAAGTGAAGTTAAAGTGTGAAGTACATTGAAAAACATGTATGCAAATTTAGGTGATGTTTGAATTCTCTAACTCACCATTGAATTAAATATAAGACTTGTAGGTTTACAAGACATAGTTGCTCATCTAACAAATATGAAAGAAAAGAAAAATGAGCCAGTTTCATTAGGAAAAGCACTTGGTGATATAGATTTTGTTCATATAAATTTTCAACGTCTTTCAAGTTCTTATCAACTATTTATAACAGGTCTTGATACAATTGAAAAACTAAAAGATATTAAATCTAATGATCTTTATGCAAATCTAATACATGGAGAAAAATAATTGGCTAAGGAGAAGAAAATTCTTGTTGAAGATGGTCGTTTAACAGTCAACCTAGGCAACATAAGCAGTGGAAGAATGACTTTAGACATAACCTTTCATTCAAAATTCATGCAATTTATAGATATAAAAGCCCATATTTAATGGACATTGTGCTAATTGTGGTCAGTCTATACATAAATCAAAAGATTGCCATAAAAGGTCTAAGAATATAGAATGAATATTTAAAATTTCTTTGCATAATGATTCAAAGGAAAATGCTCTTTGTGTTGCTTTAAAAGAAAATAGTTTTTCAAAAGATGAATGGGTTGGACTTTGGAGCCACACCAAATATGATGCATAAAAAAAGCATTTTGAGTTATTAATAGAAGATAAATGTTAACAAAAAATATTCTTGGATGGCAATAGTGTTTTAGAAGTAAAGGGAACATTGAATGTCAAAGTGGAGAATGTATTTAAAAATATCATGTTAGTTCCAGAATTAAAGACTAATTTGTTGTCTCTTTTTCAAATTGCTACTCAAGGACATAAGGTTGAATTTTATGATGATAAGTGTTTGATAAAAAATGCAAATTGGGATCATAAGTTGTAGCTACTTGAAAGGTTGAAAATAAATTTGGATAAATTTGATGACTTCACTTAAGATGCCAATGATTTTGAAAAGTATTGAGGTTTGTGAAGTTGTGATATAGGAAAGCAACATGTGGTAATTTTTGTGCATGGAAAATCATAGACAACTAGAGTTCTCTTGCATTTGATACATAGTGATTTGGTGGGACCAATGCAAACACCATCACTATCAAGTTCTAGCTATGTGTTTAATTTTATTGATGTTTATTAGAAATATTACATTATTTGGTAAATATTAAGGTACCACCATGGTACATTGTACATTTGTAAATATTATAGTAGAGTGTGATTTGTATTTCTCTAATGTATGTGTCAATGTGCAAGAAGAGTCCAAGTGTAATGTAATAAAGTGTGCAAGTGTGAAAAGTGTCATATAAGTAAGTCAAGAGTCATAGAGTTAGGTTTAAAATATACAAGTAAAGAGACATGATATATGGCAAGATGTAAAGTGAAGAGTCATGAGAATAGGAAAGAATGCACCTCCTAAAATGTGAGGAGAGCAATAGTCAAGTATTGAAGAGTCATATTTTAAGGCTGTATCATGGAGACAAAGCTCTGTGCATTGTATCATGAAGAATCTAAGAGATCGTATATCTGATTTATGAATAATATTGTGATTAATATTTGATTCTTGATAAAAGAACCTGTGAGATAATTTGGGGAAATAACCATTAATGGTATCAAAGCTGCACTTTGGCCAGTTGATATTATGGAGGAAGAAGTGAGAAAGATGGGTTGATTACACCCTAAGGAATATTTAGAGAAGAGAATATTAAAATATTGAAGGAATGATTGATATTGCACCATGAAGGAAGAGTTGACGAATATTTGTTACTATGGGTTGATTTCGCCTTGATATTGCAAGCTGATTTGAAAGACATTCGAATATTGCTACAAATCACAGAAGATTGCAAAAAGGAATAGATATATAGTGAAGAATAAAGGAGACATTTGTGGACTATAACCTGCGAATATAGGATACTGAAGAAGCAAAAGTTGTATGAATAAATTAAGGGGAATATATGTAGGCTTCCTATGATCAAAGATATTAGAAGATAAGAATGAGGACGAAAGCTAATGTGGAAGAAATAAGTGAAAAAGTATTTGTGAGGAATCAAAGTTGAAGCGCTTATGAGGAATCAATGTCAAAGCACTTGAGAAGAATCAGTGAAGGAGACAAAGGTGAAAGAAGAATAACATTTATGAGTAGAACCAATCCAAGGTTGATAGCACCTATGAGCTAAGCTAAGCTGAGGTTGATAACACCCATGAGTTGAGAAGGACAAGATTCAAATAACGTTACCCTGAATTACTGCTAGTTACCACATGGAAGAAAATAAAAGACTAAGCATGCAATAATTTATTCAAACCCTAGCACAAATTTGAATTTGAATTTGATTAATGGGAGTTATAAGGTTGAATAATTAAATTTGATTTTTGATAATTCTAAAGTGAATAATTGGAGAGATAAGGGAGAATAAATCAATTTTTGATTAAAGAATTTGATAAATTATTAATAAATGAATCAAATTCATCAGAGACATAAGGAAATAAAGCATTTGATTTTTATACAGAAGATTGATTTGAAAGGTGAGAAAATTAAATTGCAATTTGAAGGAGATTTTATTGAAGAAAAGAATCAAATTAGAGATATAAGAATTATTGATTGAATGAATGACTGATATTGATTGAAGAAATTTTTTTATTGAAATTTGATGAAATTGAAATTAATTTGGGAGTTATAAGAAGATGATAAATTGAAATTGATTGCTTGATTGAAGAAAATTGTTTAGTTAAAATTTGGAGAAATAATGATTTCTACATCAAAGGAATTGATTTGAGAAAAATTGTTTAGTGAAATTCATCATGGGAGGAATTACTAAAAGTGTATCCGTAGAGGATAGTGAAGAAATGCTGAAAATTTTAAAATATTGCATGCAAAGTATGATAGAGAATGTTGAAAACCAAAAAGATGCAAAATTGAAAAAGGTATTACAAACAATTTTCAAAGAAGCCAAAAATGAATAATTTGGTACTCTTAAAAATTATTTCAGTGCAATATTGATAGAAGCAAGTGAAAACTCCAAAAATATCATCACAATACCTATTGATATAATGATAATAGCATATATGGCATTACTTGCTTTAGAAGTTTGACTTCATAAAAATGAAAAGAAATTGTCAAATATTAGGGATTTGAATATTGAAGAAAACTATGACATGAAGTTATCAAATGATAAAAATCATGGTACACAATCAATTAATAATGAATACAAAAATGATGAATCTTTATATCCTACATCAGATAACAAATTAAATAGTAGTGAACCAATATTGAAGAAGGATATGAATCATATTATTGTGATGATTTGTTGAGAAGTGTAACAGGAATAGGAAAGAACTCAGAGAAACAAAAGAAAAAGACCAAGGAAAAAAATAAGAACAAAGCAAAGAGCCAAAGAAAGAAAAATAGAAGATGAAAAATAAAGCAGAAAATGAATATTGAAGACTAAAAGTCTTCAAACCAAATAATGTAATACATAAGGGTGTTGGAGATATTACATTATTTTGTAAATATTAAAGTAATCCCATGGTACATTGTACATTTGTAAATATTATATTAGGGAGTGTGATTTATATTTCTCTAATGTATGTGTCAATGTGTGAGAAGAGTCCAAGTGTTATGTAATAAAGTGTGCAAGTGTGCAAAGTGTCATATAAGTAAGTCAAGAGTTATAGAGTTAGGTGTCAAATATACAAGTGAAGATTCATGAGAAATGAAAGGATGCATCTCCTGGATATGTGAGGAGAACAATAGCCAAGTATTGAAGAGTCATCTTCTAAGGCTATATTATGGAGACAAAGCTCCATGCATTGTATCATGAAGAATCCAAGAGATTGTATATTTGATTTATGAATAATATTGTGAGTTCTATTATTGAGAAATATTGTTATTATTCTATAAATATAATTTATTCATATTGGTCAAATAGTTGTATGCTTTAATATTGTGATTAATATTTGATCCTTGATAAAAGAACCTACGCGATATTCTGGCGAAATAGCCATCAATATTGATGACAAAAAAAATTGGGTGTATTTTTTCAAAAGAAATAATGGAGTTTTTGAAAATTTTAAAAATTTTAAGGTGTTCTTGAAAAACAAAGTGGAAAGTCTTTTCAAATAATTAGAATAGATACAGGTACATAACACATAAGGATTTCATGATTTTTTGTAAGGAAAATGGGATTAAAAAGAAATTCATTGTTGCTTATACACCACAACAAAATGGAATAGTAAAAAGAAAAAATCTAAATCTGATGTAAATGGCTAAGTCTATGTTGCATGTTAAAAAAATGGATATTGTAACCAAAGAACTGAACACATATATTTTAATAAAAACAGAGAGAGAAGTAGATTTTCCAAAATGCCCTTTTATATTGATATTGATACAAATTTTTACAAAAGGTTTTTGAATTGCCCCAAGTGTGTTGGGAGCAATGTTACAATGCTTCTTGTCTATCTGAAATACAATGCTTTGATGGAGGGGAAATCTTCCGACTCTTCTACAGGATGTGGTGTTCTTTGCTCTTTCGTCACAGCTTCAAGGGGTGAGTGGGCTTTGGTATCCAACAAGGGACCACTTCAGCTTCAATAGCTTATTCCAAAATACCTGTCACCTGCACACATTCCAACCGGCAAAGGGATTAGTAGCACCTGTATATTTGAGCAATAAGAATAATGCATGCATAAACCCTAAGCAGATAATAATGTGAAACAAATGACAGAACAAATCAACAAATAAAAGCCTTGCTAATCAAGTGAATTTTGTTACAGATCTCTGATGTGCGTGCGATTTCGTGCTCGGGACTGTGGAACCACGAAAGCACGGTTGTGGACTGGAAATCGTGGACCTGCGTTTTTGACTGTGAAACCGCGGGTGGGCGATTTCGGCTGAAATGATAGGTCACCTCGGGATGCGTGCCAATGATCAAAATCGAGCTCGCGCTCTCAGTTTCTCATCGGGTCTGGATATATTTCGGTAGCCTATCGGTATGCAAATTCAGCTCCCTTTGTTTTGTGGACTAATGATGCTTTTATAGGCTTCCTAGGGCTTTGGAGGGGAATGAGAGGTGGTAAGCCTGACATGCCAAGTGGTAAATCTGAACTGCCAAGTGGAAGGGGCAGTTATAGTGAGTCATTCAGTGTGGCTCACTTAACTGGGGTGATGTGGCTTCAAGTGGAGTGGGATGTGGGATGTTGTTTTATGTGAAGGGACAAGGAGACAACAACAAATGAGTTGTGGCATGGGTGTTGGGAATCTGTCTCATGTGCAAGGACAAGGGGGACAAGAGTGGGTAAGATGTGGCAGGGGTGTTGGGTGAAGTGTCCAAGACACATGTCCAATGGGTAGACAAGGTATCCTAGGGTGATTTTCCTAATTAAATAAATTAGGAAAATAGGATGATGTGTAGGATTTTATATCCCTAAGTTTAGACTTAGGCACATAATTTTATTATGCAGGATTTGATGGTGGGGTGGTGAATGTGACTTAGAGGGTGTCGGATTTTGGTGTCTACAGTTGCCCCTTTTTGTACTGCGTTGTGTACAACACAATGCGGTGCAAAAACTAATGACATCTAACTTTATTGGATGAATGGACTCATTTCTTCTCGACACACAGAATGAATGATTTTCTTAAAGTTTTTTTTTATTTGTTTGCTTACCCCCTCAATTGACTAATGGGTAAAGGATGAAACCCACAAGCCAATTGATCAAATGTGGATGTGAGAGGAGGTGGTTGATTGAATGATATGGATTTGATGCAAATGAATGTTATTTTGACCAACTTGATGCCCCAAGTTAGGGATTATTTGTGTTCTTGCAATTTTACCTTTGGTTTCATTGATGTGCAAAAGACATGGTAATATTCTGACCATCTTTTTGAGTTCTTTTTCCACTATGACTTTAGCAATTCCTTCCAAATGATGGGTTTAAGGAACCAGTATTTCATGAATTTGATACTCGAGTGGTTTTTATTTATTACCAAATTTTTTTGTTTTGTTTTCTGCATTTTGACCCAACGGAAGGTTTGAGGGATAACCTTGTGCAAATCTATTTTGAACACATCTAAGCTTAAATACTTAGGGACCTAGCTGATTTAATATCAGAGTGATTTGATGTTTAATGTTTTAATGAGCTTCCTTATGGTGGGCTACCCATCCTATTGGATTGCATGGATTGCTAGTCGCTGCAACCGCCAGGTGTATAGGGTAATCCACTAAATACGAGGTTTGCAAAATGATTTGATGTTGATGATGATGTAAGATAATGATTTGGAGGTTTTTTTTTTGTAAACGCAGATTCGCGGTTTATTTGGAGATAACCGCGGTTGCACGTTTTATTTTTAGAAACCGCATTTTCGTTTTTTTTGCCTTAAAACATAGGTTTGCATTTTTACGCGCCACGAAAAATGTGAGCGCGTGTTTTTCGCCACTAAAAGCAGCTATATAAAGACTTGATGTCGCTTTCAGAGTCATTCTGCTAGTTGTCATTGTGTGATTAGTTGGAGTGATGAGTGAGATGGAGCTTGGCGAGGGTAGTGGTGGTAGTGGCTCGGCTGGAGCGGAAGTCGGCGCCCAATTTGCTGAAGTAGGTGGTCCCTCCTTTTTATGTTTTTGTTTGTTTGTTTGTTTTTGATAATTAAGTGGGGTTGGTAATGAATTATATATATTTTTGTTTTTGTTTACTTAGGAGTAGGTAAATTTTTTTTTATTTTTTATTTATTTACCTAGGAGTAGGTAAATTTTTTTTGTTTTGTTTTTTATTACCTAGGAATAGGTAATTTTTTTTTGTTTACCTAGGAGTAGGTAAAATTTTTTATTTTGTTTTTGTATTACCATGAGTAGGTAAAATTTTTTTATTTTGTTTTTATTACCTATGAGTAGGTAAATTTTTTTGTTTTGTTTTTATTACCTATGAGTAGGTAAAAATTTTATTTTGTTTTTATTACCATGAGTAGGTAAATTTTTTTTTTTGTTTTTATTACCATGAGTAGGTAATTTTTTGTTTTGTTTTTGATTACCATGAGTAGGTAAAATTTTTCGTTTTTTTTTTTATTACCTATGAGTAGGTAAAATTTTTTGTTTTTGTTTTTTATTACCTATGAGTAGGTATTATTATTTTTATTTCTGCTTATTTCTTAGTATGTTTTTCTAATTTTAATTTGTTTGCTTTTTAGGTTAAGCTTCTTGATGCTCGGCATAGGTGGCCGAGGACTATTCGAAAAGTGCGAAAAGCACTTTCTGATGACGACTGGACTCTGCTGTAGACCATTGGTCTAGACGGTTACGGGTGGTTAGGCACCGTCCGAGCTGATGAGGATCTTCTTTCGATGCTTGTTGAGCGCTGGGATCCAGATAGAGGTACGTTTCAGCTCCCGATAGGGGAGCTGACTATCACCCTCGAGGATATCTACCGTATATTCCACGTTCCTGTCGAGGGTCCTACTGTTCGGGTTGGCCTCGACAAGAAGGAGGCTCTATTCCCTTTGTTTGGTGAGATGTGGGACGTAGATTGCAGCAGGGGCGACATTGTCTATTTGGATATTTACACAGCTGGTAGCTTGGGTGCATTACCGATTTTCATGATGTACATATTGAGCAACATGTTGTTGCCCAATTCCATGGGATCGAGGATCCCGTGGAACCAGGTGCCTATTGTTCTCGATCTGATAGTTGATCCTCGTCGGTTGGCCTAGGCTCCCGCTCTTCTCTGCGAGGTTTACAGTGAGCTATATGAGGTGAAGAGGCGGGGCGTAAGGGCCTGGGTTGCAGTTTGTTGCTCCAGATTTGGTGTTGGGAGCATATTATCATTGGTTGCCCTATTGGTTTACCTTGTGGTGTGGATGCCACTTCTCCCCGTGCATACAGATGGGTACTCAGTGAGGAGGTTAGTCGATCAACAGTGAGCACTTCAGATTACAGAGATATCCTGAGTTCTCTAACTAGAGACTTGATGAGTTGGCATCCTTGGAGAGGTCTGGATTGGGCGACGGATGCAGCAGAGCTTCATCGTATCAGGTGGGGACGATGGGTTGTTGGCGCTCATCTTAGGGATATGGAGTTCATTCAGTTCTTGCAAGTGCAGCGTCAGTTTGGGTTTGTTCAGGATGTTCCTGATGCACCTGTTACCTATAGGCGATGGGGTGACGAGCTAGGGCTACCTGTTGCTCCTGATTTTTGGTGAGTCGATGATCCTTCTGATGACCCTGACTTGGAGGTGCTTGACTTGGATGATGTGGGTACTACCGCTGAGTATGATGCATGGTTTGCGAGTCAACCTCTTTGGACTCCTAGTGTCATCGTAGACGACGATGGGAGTGGTGATGATGCAGATGTTGGAGGTTGGGTTCCTTGGTCGATGAAGCACCGATGAGGTAGCTCTTCGAGAGCTGATATGGGTACCAATTTTTCGCAGCCTGAGGAGGTTGGTGGTGATGGTGGTGATGGAGGTGATGGGGGTGTTGGTGACGAGGATGCTCCTCCTCAGTGGACTAAGGAGGATTGGGACATGTTACAGGTTGAGCATGATAGCCTGGGTTTAGAGGTTACTCGTCTGAAGGGCGAGTTGGCATGGTACTAGGGCGAGGTGACTCACCTTCAGGGTGAGGTGGATAGGATGCATGATGGGCCTAGCAGCGATGCTCTCGCTGCAAAGGACTTAGAGATTTCTAGGCTCGAAGGTGAGGTCACTCGGCTAGAGGGCGAGCTGACTCGGCTACAGGCAGGGTCCGATGGAGGTGACACTATGGCTACTATTTTTGCTTTGCGAGCAGAGATTTCTCAATGGGTTGCTCGTGAGGGTGCTGACTTGAGGAGCCTGTGCAAGCAGGCTATTTATATAGAGATGTTGGAGAACATTCTGCACCAGCGTCAGATTCCTTTGCCTGTTCCTCCTTCTTCATCAGCCACTACTGCTACTCGAGGGATTGATAGGAGTCGCAGGACTCATCGTTCATCGAGTTCTCATGGTGCTTCTACAGCTCAGGGTCCTCAGAGGGATCCTGTTGGTACTAGCTAGTGCGACTTGTCGCTTCTCTTTTTGTATTTTGCTTTTTATTTTTTTTTTGCTATGAGCCTTAGTGCTTCGATGTATACAGCCTATGGGTATTTTGTACCTTTGGGACTTTCATATTTATACATATATATACATGGCTTTGTATTTTGGTTATCTCATGTGTTAATGTTTATTATTATGCTTTTTATATATGCTTTGCTTGTGCATATGTGTGCAATGTTCACATTTTATATTTGTGCTATGATAAATGAATGTAACTAACATGTAATATGTAGATTATGTTTTTCATTTAACTATATGATGATATGCATGATGTTTTTGTAATATTTTATAGCTCAGAGTAGTTGACCATTACTTGTTCATTTTTGCAATTGGGGGTATCCAACTTGATGACTCTTCGCGTTTGGTGTATGGTGGGTGTATGTATGTGATAATGTAGAACATGTGATAATGATATGATATTTGGTATGGTTTTTGATATATAACATTGGAGGATTTTCAAAGACTCAAACAGTCTAGTGATTTTAACCATTTTCTCAATGTTCGTCTAACCTTCTTTAGGACCAAGGTGTGTGCAAGTGGAGTTCGTTTTCTGAATCTTTGGTTTGGGAATGACCCTAAGCAATCAAGAATCAGTGCATGTGTATGTGAAGTTCATTAACTCATGATGAGTAAAATTGGATGGTACCTGTTTGGGTTTACCAATTAGCTAGCTTATCCGTATGTGCGGTCAGAGGTCTTTTCTCTTTGGAGAAAGACGTGTCGCCCTGCATGAGTTTACTCCACTACCAGTCAAGCGTCTATAGCTCCGATGGAGGTTCGCTCCATAGTCCAATGATTCGATCTTCGAGCTTTGGGGATGACTACATAACTTTCTAAGGGGAATGTAGTACGATCCTTCTTGCTTTTGTGATCTGTGGTGTGTGTATAGTATTTATCATGATAGAGTTTGGGGAATCGGATTCTCAACCAAAGTGTGATGAGAATGTGATCCTATCCTTACTGTCTACCTTTTTTAATTTAATTATTTGGATTGTTGTGATGGTGGTGAAAACCACCTTTTTGATTTGGACTATGTTGTGTAATGGGACAAGCGGGGAATATTTCCTTTTCGCTTCAAGGTTGTACCCAAGTTGGCATTATCTTTTCTTACTCAAAATGTTTTTAAATTTGTAAAGTGTTTTTGGTTCAAGATTGCTTCGGGGTCAATCTACCATACTCAAGACTTTCTTAATGTGTCATAAGTGCTTTGGTCCTAAAGAAAATTGGACATATTATGATTTGTGGTTTTTCACTAGACATTTTTGAGTGACTAAAAATTTGATTTATGATATAGTAAAACATGGGTGAGTATGAACTTTGTTGACTTGCGAAGAGTCTTAGTTGGGTATCCCCAATTCTTTGGAACTTTTTTTTTTTTTGGTCGTATCATCACCACTATGAAAGATCACTGAACATGGGATGGGATGGATGCAATTATGTGTTTATTCTAATGCTGCTATATGCATGTGATATGCCTATTTAATGCACTAGATTTTTTTTTTGTAATATGCAAATGCAACATGCTAAGTGCTAGATAGACATTTATATTTACAATGTAAAGAAACTCTGGAAATAAAAATTCTTTTTTTTTTTTGTTTTAAGCCATGTACATATATACATATATTGCAAGTCGTTTCATGCATAAAATGCCTTTAGGTGCATTATGTTTAGTGGTTCTGGCTCCAATTCTCCTTCCAAGTTGGCAAGTCTATATGTTCTTGGTCCCAATTTATGCTTTACAATGTACGGGCCTAACCAATTAGCCATAAATTTATCTCTTAAGTGTGGCAATGCATTGGTATTTTGTTGATTTTCTTTGAGCACTAGGTCCCCCACTTGAAATTCGCGAGGATGGACTTTTGCGTTATAAGCACGTTTAATTCTGTCTTGATATACTCGTAAGTGATCTAAGGCATTGATACATTTTTCATCAATAAGTGTCAATTGGTCAAGACGTGCTTGTCTAGTTGTTTCATCATCCATGAATTCCTGTAATGCTATTCGCAAGGAAGGTATCTCGAGCTCTAAAGGTAATATAGCTTCAACATCGTAAACTAGTGAAAATGGTGTCGCTCCCGTTGGCATTCTATGCTTGTTCTGTAAGCCCATAATGCCAAAGGAAGTTGAGTATGCCAATATCGATGATTCTCTTTGACCATTTTCTTGAGAATAGATACCATTGTTTTGTTGGTTGCTTCAGCTTGCCCATTTGCTTGTGGGTAATAAGGTGTGGAGAAAGCTGTGTTGAATTTTGAATTTGTTGCACAATGCTCTAACATCCTTATTCTTAAATGACTTCCCATTATCAAAAATTATTTTTGAGGGTATTCCAAAATGACAGATAATATGCTGAAGTATAAACTCCGCTATTCGAGGTCCAATCGTAGTGGTCATTGGAATTGCTTCTACCCATTTTGTGAAATATTTTGTCGTAGTTATGATGAACTTATGTTGTCCTGATGAAGCAGGTGATATTTTACCAATCAAATCGAGACCCCATTGTGAAAAGGGCCAAAGACTTTGAATGGGTTGTAATGCGTGCGATGGTACATGAGTCAAATTTGCATGATATTGGCACTTTTGACACCTTTTGACATATTTGCAACAGTCATTTTCCATGGTCGGCCAATAGTATCCCATGCGTAGTATTCTCTTTGCAATGGCCATTCCACTGAAGTGGCCATCGCAAGTACCATCGTGGGCTTCTATTATTGCTCGTTCTGCTTCGATCGGATCTAAACATCGTAATAATATTCCATCATACCCACATTTGTATAATACATCCCCTAGTAGAGTAAAACGAATTGCTTTTTGTTTGAATGTTCTTTTTGCAGTTCGTGTCATTTCTACTGGGAGTATTCCAGACTTGAGAAAGTCTCTTATCTCATCAAGGTAAGAATTGTAAGGTTCAACATGTACCAAGCAAACATTCTTCTCACCTGTAGGTTCTGCCTTTTGAATTGATGATTTTGACATTGTTGTTATGATTAGTGGTTGTACTTCTCCATGTTCATTCTTAGGGATGAGAGATCCTAAAGAAGCCATTGCATCCACAAATCTATTTGTCGATCGTGGTAAATTACTAATTTCGTACTAGTCAAACTTTTCTAGCAACCTTATTGCTACTTCATGGTATTTCTTTAAGACTGGTTCTTTACATTGGTATTCTCCTTTTACTTGGTATACAACTAGTTGAGAATCCCAAAAGATGCTTAGCCTTTTTATGCCCATCGCTATAGCTGATTGAAGACCTAAGATTAAGGCTTCATACTCTGCATTATTATTGGTGCATGTGAAGTCGAGTTTGAATGATAAAGGAATTGGTATTCCTTCAGGTGTATAAAACATGACTCCCGCACCTTGTCCTTTGTCGCATTTAGACCCATCGAAGAACATGGTCATGTCTGCTTCTTCCTCAGGAGAAACTACTTCTTCTTGTTCTGTGATAGAAAATACTGAATCATCTGGAAGCTCAATTATTAATGGTTTATCATTATGTAGTGGAGCTTTCGCTAATTGATCAGCTATCACTTGACCTTTTATGGATTTTTGACTTACGAATTTGAGATCGAATTTGGTTAAAAGCATTATCCATTTAGCAGTTCGGGTGTTGTTGTATGTACGAGTCATCATGTATCGTAGAGGATTTTCTCTAGCTATGACATAGGTAGTATTGCTTAGCATGTAATGTCTAAGTTTCTTAGTGGCGAAAACCACTGCTAAGCATAACTTTTTGACATAAGCATATCTTGTTTCGTAACTTACCAGTGTTTGGCTAATATAGTAAATTGCTTGCTCCTTATGTTTTTTGTTCTTTTGTGCAAGCATGGTACCTAGTGCAAAATCTATTGCAGAAATGTATAGGTGAAAAGGGATTCCTGATCTAGGTGGTGTAAGAACTGGTGGTGATGCCAGATACTTCTTTATGTCATCAAATGCTTCTTGACATTTAGTTGTCCATGAAAATGTCACTCCCTTTTGTAACATGCGGTTGAAAGGCCTACATTTATCTGAGAGTTGTGCGATGAATCATCGGATAGATTGGATCTTTCCTTGTAAACTATGCAACTCTTTCAATGTTTTGGGAGGTGGCATTTCTAATATTGCTTTTACCTTACTTGGATCCACTTCAATGCCTCGCTTGGAGACAATGAATCCTAGAAGTTTTCCTGATGTGACTCCGAATACACACTTCTTAGGATTTAGCCTTACTTTGTGTTCTATCAATCGATCGAACGCTTTTTCCAGTACATCGATGTGCTCAAGACGTGTCTTTGATTTAGCAATCAAATCATCTACGTAATCCTCGATGATCTTATGCATATAATCATGAAATATGTATGTCATAGCTCGTTGATATGTTGCTCCTACATTCTTAAGTCCAAAAGGCATCACTCTATAACAGAATGTCCCCCAGGGTGTTGTAAATGCCATCTTGTGTTGGTCTTTGGGATTAATTTGAATTTGGTTGTATCTCGAGAAACCATCCATTAAGGAAAGCATTTCATGACCAGTGTAGGAATCTACTAGTTGATCGATATTAGGCAAAGGAAAATCATCTTTAGGACACGCTTTGTTTAAGTCTCAAAAATCAGTGCATACGCGTATCCCTCCGTTCGGTTTGCAAACGGGCACCATATTTGAAAGCCATTATGGGTAATCAATTGGTACTATGAAGTGCACATCCAACAACTTTTGTAGCTCTTCTTTCATAATTAATGTGACTGTTGGATGAACTTTCCTAAGCTTTTGTTTGAAAGGCTTTGCATCATGTGCCAATGTAATGTTGTGGACTACCAGGTCCGGATCTAAACCAGGCATGTCTTTGTATGACCATGCGAACACTTCTTTCTTTTCATTAGCATGTTTATTATGCATTCTTTTTCTTCTATGGATAAATCTTTTGCAATTTTGATAATTTGGGGATTGTTCGCATCTTGACTAAGGTTCACATCTATAGATTCTTCAATTAGCATGTGAGAACCTTCTTCTAACTGATGTGGAGTTGGGATGAGGTGGATATCATCCGCCACATTTTCAAATGTTTTTGGGGTTTCCCCCTCTATCTCAGTTTGAAAAACTAAATTGTTTGATGATGAAGGTTGCTGTGGAATATATGCATTTGAAGCACGCAACAACTCTTCGAACATGATAAACTCGACAGTGGATGGCGGGGATGAAATCCTATCCATGGCTATGAGACTAGTGTCGATATGGATCGGGTGTGTCTCATCATATGGATTACGGAGTGGGGTGAGCAAATCAACAGAAATCATGTTGACTTGATGGAAATGAGGTGGTTGCGATTTGAGAATTGATGACTCATCTTCTCTAGGTTGCAACTGACCTAATGTGTGTGATTGGTTGTGCTGTATGCGATGCCAATGTGATGGAGGAGGTTCTGGTTCAGGACCCTCACGCTCTTTGTTTAGTCAAAAAAGAGTGCGGTCTATTGGGAATTTCTTTTGATACTAGTCATATTTTTGTATAGTTTCTCCATATATTATCTCTTCTTAAGGCTTTTATTCTTCTTTATTAAGCCATTCAGGATGTGCCTCTACTTGTATAATTCTTCTAGCTTGCATTTCACGTATATGATTCATGAATATCATTTCAGTTTCGTCCTCTTCGTCATCGTCACTTATCCAAAAACCATTAGCATTTGTGTTTCTGTAACCAAAGAACTAAACACAAATATTTTAATAAAAACTGAGAGAGAAGTAGATTTGCCAAAATGCCCTTTTATATTGATATTGATACAAATTTTTACAAAAGGTTTTTGAATTGCCCCAAGTGTGTTGGGAGAAATGTTACAATGCTTCTTGTCTATTTGAAATACAATGCTTTGATGGAGGAAGGTAAATCTTCTGACTCTTCCACAGGATGTGGTGTTCTTTGCTCTTTCGTCACAGCTTAAAGGGGTAAGTGGTCTTTGGTATCCAGTAAGGGACCACTTCAGCTTTAGTAGCTTATTCCAAAATACCTGTCACCTGCACACATTCCAACCGATAAAGGAATTAGTAGCACCTATATACTTGAGCAATAAGAATAATGTATGCATAAACCCTAAGCATATAATAATATGAAACAAATGACAGAACAAATCAACAAATAAAAGCCTTGCTAATCAAGTGAATTTTGTTACTGATCTCTGATGTGCGTGTGATTTCATGCTCGGGACTGTGGAACCGTGAAAGTGAGATTGTGGATGAGAATCCATAGACTTGCAGTTGTGAAACCATGGACCTACATTTTTGATTATGAAATCACGGGTGGGTGGTTTCAGCTGAAATTACAGGTCACCTCGGGATGCATGCCAACGATCAAAATCGAGCTCACGCTCTTAGTTTCTCATCAAGTTTGGATATATTTCGATAGGATGTTGGTATACAAATTCAGCTCCCTCTATTTGGTGGATTAATGGTGCTTTTATAGGATTCCTGGGGATTTTGAAGGGAATGTGAGGTGGCAAGCCTGACTTGCCAAGTGGAAAATCTAAATTGCCAAGTGGAAGGGGCAGTTACAGTGAGTCATTCAGTGTGGCTCACTTAACTAGGGTGATGTGGATTCAAGTGGAGTGGGATGTGGGATGCTATTTTATGTGAAGGGACAAGGAGAAAACAACAAATGAGTTATGGCATGGGTGTTGGGAATCTGTCTCATGTGCAAGGACAAGGGGGATAGGAGTGGGTAAGATGTGGTAGGGTTGTTGGGTGAAGTGTCCAGGATACATGTCCAATGGGTAGACAGGGTATCCTAGGGTGATTTTCCTAATTAAATAAATTAGAAAAATAAGATTATGTGTAGGATTTTACATCCCTAAGTTTAGACTTATGCACATAATTTTACTATACAGGATTTGATGGTGGGGCGATGAATGTGACTTAGAGGGTGTCGGATTTTGGTGTCTACAGATATAAAAAATTGGTCTGAAGCAATAAATTTAACAACATATAAAACTCTAAGTCAGTAAAAAATATAACTCCAAAATAATATTGGAGTGGTAGAAATCCTAGTGTCTCCTATTTTTGAATTTATGGTTGTGATGATTATGCTCATATTTCTAATCAAAAAAATAAAAATTGGACAAAAAGAGTGAAGTATATTATGACTGGTTATAGTGAGAAACATAAGGCCTATAGATTATATTATCCTCAATTTGGAGAAATTGCTATTAAAAGAGGTGTATTTTTTGATGAGAACTTAATTGCTAATAATGGTGATGCTACTTGTAGGAAGTTTGCTCCTTCCATGGGTCCTATTGATGCATATGAAATTATTTTAGATACACTAGAGTTATCTTCTACACGTGGAGCAAAATCTCCTAGAAATGCATGAGATGAATATGATAGAACTCCTATTATAAAAACAAGGAGTATTAATAGAATTTATTAGTAGTCCTATACAACATGTTTCTGGTTATGTTCTTATGACTAGGGATATAATATGGAAGATCTACAATCATACCAAGAAGTGAATAATGATTTAGAGTTGTAAGCAAAAATGAAAAAGAAGTATGATTCTATAAAAATAATGACACTTAGGGTCTAATGACACTCCCTCAAGGTAAACATTTCGTTGCATGTAAATAGGTGCGTTAAACAAAGTTTGCTTCTAATGGGAATCTAGAGGTGAAAGCATAATTGATTGCTAGAGGATTTTCAAAAAAGAAAAATATTGATTATACTAAAACCTTTGATCCTATTGTAAATATTACTTCCATTCATCTTGTTATTGCTTTAGCAACAAAATTTGGCTAGCACATTAATCAAATGGATGTTAAAAGTGTTTTTTTAATGGTGAAAAATGTATATACAATATCCACTTGGATTTATGAGACTTGGAAGAGAACATTCGGTTTGTATAATGAAACAACTTCTAAAATAAAATAATAGAAGTAATAATTCAATAATGCGCAAAAATAAACATCCACCAAGAACAACAATTCAAATTGAATGCTAGGAAATAAAAAATGCAAGTAAGATATTCTAGGTTCCAAATCAATAGAAATCCTAGCCACTTAGAAAGGGAAAATTCTCTTAGCCATTTAGAGAGGGTGGAGTCTCATATGCGCAACATTAACCCTAAACGTAATGCTCAAGGTCTAAATACCTTAACCTAGGCCTAATATAATAATAATAAAGATAGCCGACACAATTATGTTAGATCCATTACATGGATTCCCCCCAGAAAGCTTTATTCTCAAAGCTAGAAAATATTGGAAAAGGCTCTCAGGATCCCATGTTGTATCTCTTATGGAATATCCTATTAATTGATGAGGAACTCTTGAATCTAGTGAGACCATAAAACATAACTCTGGATTGTAATACTACTTTTGGATAGAGAGTGATTTTACCTTCTTCATTGAGTATTGAATGCTCTATCTAGGACTACGCCTTTTGTCCAATAACCTATTTGAGATAAGAAACATGAAATATAAGATGGATGTGGGAAGATAATGTAAGCTCCAATTGATATATGACATTACCAATGCAATGAACCACCTTGTAAAGGTAGTAAAATCAAGGGATAAACTTTTAACTAGAATCGGTATTTAACAACAATTCCTTATGAGGATGGAGGCATAAAAGACCATAGCTCCCATAACAAATTTCTATTTAGAAAAATGTAAATCCTACTACTAATTCATGTAGTTTTGGTCCTAGATCAAATTATTATTAAGAATTTATAGTACAAGTCATTGTTGTTGCAATAAATAATCCATTTGAGCAACCTTGGTGTATCTTGGAACATATTCTTCTACTGAGGGAGAATTCTAACCATACAACGCCTCAAATGGTGACGTCTTAAGGGAATAATGGTAAGAAGTATTATACCACCATTAGACTAAAGGGAGCCAATGAACCTAGTGATACTACTTATCTTGGGTAAAAAAATGTAGTATCCAAATATTTCTTTATAATCCTTGTCTAGCCATTTGACTAAGGGTGATAAGAAAAGGACATATTTAACTAATTACCACTAAGACAAAACAATTCCTTCCAAATATATCTATGAAGATAGGGTCAAGATCATTGACGATGGATTTGGGTATACCATGCAATTTGAAAATAAAATCGAAGAATACCTTGGCAACCTTGTTGGATGAGTAGGGATGCTACGATGCAAAAAAAAAAAGTGTACTTAGAAAGGTGATCCACTACCACAAAGATAATAAATTTTCCCTCATATTTAGGAATGCCCTTAATGAAATCCATGAAAATGTACTTTCATTGGTAGTTAGGAATAGACAAGGGTTGAAATAAACTAAATATTTAACAATTTCTCCTTGTTGCACTGACATATCTTGTATTTGTCCATAAAGGTATTGACATCTACTTTTAGACCTTTACAAGAAAAATATTACTTCACCCAATGGTATATTTTTAAATCTAAAATATCCAACCAAAGGAGATGAATGTAATTCTTAGAGGACCCTAGTCTTCATATCCAAGCATGGAGGAAGATAATTGTAATCCTTCATACAAATAACCCCACCAATATATGACAAAAATTAAGGTAGTGAGGAGATAGACTCCACTTCCTAAATTATTCGAGTAGTCTCTAGGTAAAAAAGCTAGTCCTCTTGAACCTATGAAAGCCATTGTGAAAGAGAACTAGATATGGTGTTGACAATAACAATATCTTCTTGTTTGCAAGATAGAGAATCGACCACCACATTCTCCTTTCCCTTACCATACTTAATGATAAAATCATACCCCAAGAGCTTTTTCAACCATTTATTCTATTTAGCGAATGATAGGTATTGTTCTAGAAAATTCTTAAGGTGGTTTGTCTTGATGATGAGGCAATGCTCTAACAAATAAGCTCATTATTTCTGTAAGACATGTAGAACAACCAAAATTTTATTATCATAAGTGAATTATCCTAAATTATTTTTAGAGAGGTGCTTATTTTCAAAGGCCAATGGATGTCCATCCTACATCAAAATAACTCCAATACATACGCTTGAAGCATCACAAAAAAATAAAGAGTTTTCTAAAATCAAGAGTGGACGAAATTTCCAATTACTGACTGTTGCCCATCTATTCGGTCAAAGCTTGTTCTCCAGCACCGACAGATGAATATATGCTTGTCGGAACCCTTATCGATCGAAGGGCTGCAACCAAAATAGGGGTGGTATGCATGGCCTCATTTACGGTATGAAAGGCTTGAGAAACTCCTTTAGAACAAACAAAAACATCCTTTTTATTTAGAGCAATGAGAGGAGTAGTAACCTTACCATAGTTGTGAATAAATTTTCTGTAGTAGCCTATGAGACCTATAAATCCATGAAGTTTCTAAGGATTTGGATAAGGGCCAGTCTTGCATGTATTTGATCTTGTTAGTATCCACCTTGCATCCATCTTGAGATATAATATATCCCATGTATTCTACCTTATGAACCCCAAAGAAACATTTGGACCTTTTGAAAAAAGAGTTTTTCCTTTTGTAAGAGGTGAAGAACTTAGTCTACATGAACTAGATGAGCTTCCTAGGACTTGCTATAAATTAAGACATCATCATAGAAGACTACAATAAAATTATAAAGAAAATAATAAAATACAAATTCATGAGGCTTTGGAAAGTGGAAGGAGCATTCATGAAACCAAAAAGCATGACTAGGAACTCATAATGACCCTCATTTGTGCAAAAAGTAGTTTTAGGGATGTCCTCTTCTCTAACCTTGATTTTATGGAAGCTATAATATAAGTCCATTTTTGTAAAGTATTTAGCACCATGCAATTCATCCAATAAATCATCTATAATAGGGATAGAAAACTTATCTTTGATGGTGATCTTGTTGATAGGTTGGAAATCAGGACACATGCATCAATAATTTTCCTTGTGTTCTATCATAATCATCATAGAGGAACAATAATTTATGCTTGGATGAATGATTCCTTGGTCCAACATTTCCTGGTCCAACTTCTCAATTTTAGATTTTTGTTACTAGGGATGGTAGTAAGGACACACATCAGGAGCTGAATTACTAAAACTAGGTGGATGGCATGATCATATTGCACTTAGAGGGAAGACCCATAGGATAACCAAAGATATTTGCATAATCATACCTAATGTACTACAAGTCTAAAATAAGACCTTAAAGAAATAACTTTGAATATTGAAATTCCATTCAATTGACCTAGGCAAATAATCCATGATTGAATTTCTTCAATAAATATTTCATGTTTTGGAAACTAACCACCTTGGAGGGAGAAGGTTGGATACCTTGGAAACAAATAACATTTTAATTATCCATCCATATTACACATAGTTGTTGTAAATTAATAATAAAATAACCAAACTGGTATAGTCATTGTGCTCCTAAGATGACATTTACACTATCTAAATTCATGGCAAAGAAATTTTTAGACCAACTATAATCATCCATATGGATGTTAACCTTAGTCGTTTGACCCACACACTAAGTTGTACCTCATTTGCAATCAATATTTCACATTTATCTTGATTTAAGGAATTGATATACAATCCCAAGGACATTTGTGTCTTGCTATCAATAAAGTTATGTGTGCTGCCTAAATCAATCAACACATTGTTGTACTATCATTCAATAAATCCTTACACTTTGATGGTATGGTGATCTTGGATCCCTATAAGGGAAAAAGTAGAAAGAGCCGCAATATCATCCTCATGCTGAACATCAACTACTTTAACTAGGTTCTCTTACTACAATGAATCTTCATATTTTGACACTGTTACTTCTACTCCTTCCACTTAAAAGTTAGAATATTTTTCATAGGCTTGATATTAGTGTAGAAACGAGCACATCATCAAACTTCAAGTTTGTAAATCTCTTCATCAATCAATAAATCAATCAACCAAATTGAATTAATAATCCTTATGCCCAAACTTGGATCATTTATTACTCTAGATGCAAAAGCATTGGGACATGAATAAAAGTGTTTTCAGTGCTTTCACAACCTAAGCAACACTTTTTACAGTTTTAATTTGTTGACCTCCAAGAGTCATGTCAATAAAAACACCATTTCAAAAGTGCTGCTAGTGCTTTTGACTATCATGTACAAAAACCAATAAATTTTATTGCTTGTAATTTCCAAGCTGCACACTATTAATGTATCTGATGTCCAATATTTAATTCATATCTCCAAATAGAAATCCCAAATCCAAGATTTGCATTTTTCAATATTCCTCCATTAATGGCATCTTGATCCCATTTCAAATTCTATCTCCATTCCTATCATCTTCAATGTAATCATTCACCCTAAGGATCTATTACTTCTTATAAAGCTAGCACTTGGGAAGCTCAATCCATATGGTCTTTTTAAAGAAACAAAATTTTACCAAAATATTCAAGCATGACAAGGTTATGTCAAAATATTATCATAATTTAGTGAAGACATCCTTCAAGCATCAAACATTCAATCTCTATTTCAATATCTCACTCTTGCAAGCATCTTTAAGCACTCAAGCATTCAAGTATCTAAGCACTCAAACCCTCCAAGATCAAGCTCTCAAGTGTCCATAAGAAAAAAAACAAACCTCAATCAAGCTTCCTCAAATAAGGAGAAACAACCTTAGCTTCTTGGGTTGTGCTCTTTCCTATTACTTGCTTTTGACACTTTTCTAGCATGCAAATCTTATCTCTAAACATATTGTATGCTTATTTGTCTTGCATGTTGCATTTACATTTAACTTAATATTTCCTTGAATTGAAATATTTAGGGGACCAACTAAATATTTAAGCTTTAGCATTAAATTGAAATTGCATGTAACTACATTTAGGATTTGTTCACTGCATTCTTCTCACACCTTTTCTTCAAAATAAAAAAATGTTATTTACGTTATCATCAAAATCAAAATCATTTTAGTTTTAGGTCTTGTTGCATTAGGGCTATATAAAGGTTAGACTTAGTCAAAGAAGTATATTAGAGGAAACTTAATTATTCTTCAATCAATCCATTAAACACTAAGCTCTAAGCTTGTAAATTGACCTTGTCCTTGAAGTGAGGAGGAGAGAAAAAAGTATCATGAAGAGGTCCTTCAAATTGCCTTCCCTGTTTCCCCTTCTAAATTTTTGCTAAATCCAATGTAAACACCATTGTGGGTCCCAATATCTTCTTTAACCAAGCTAAACCTTAATCAAAAAAAAAATGATCAAACTTAAATGAAGACAACTTAATAATTTTTGTTTAGATTAAATCACATTAAATCTAGATATAAATAACATAATCAATTTCTAGTCCTACTAAGGGCCTTCATGATCCTTTGAGTAACTACCCTACGAGCCACTAGGCTATATTGATTATATAACAAGCCCATACCACTAGCTTCCCACATAGGATCTCATGCATACTTATGTCTAGTAAGGAGTATATTATAGTGGGCTAGTGGGATTCATAAGGAGGCATGCTATTACCTCTCATGTACCATCTTGGCCATGTATCCAAGCAATCACTTCCATGTATCATTAGAAACCCACATACTCAATTTCTATTAACCCACATACCCAATTTCTCTTACATACTGATGGGTATATAAAGAGGAGTTAGGTATATTAGGAAATTTACTATATAGATAGACCCTTGAGGTATATAGGTTGGATTCAATATATCAAGAGAAGAGGATATAAGGCTGCTAAAACATCTTCTCTTTCTTCTTTAATCAATCCTATAAAATTTAAAACTTAGTTAATCTAATCCTTTCCTTCAAAACCCATGGCCAAGAGACTCCTTATCCTATAGTGTTGCTCACTAGTTGGCCATTAATCCTAACCCCTACGTAGAATATCATGATGTTCAACCCACATTTAAGAACCCTACCTTCAAGTAAGAAGAGAAGGTTTCTACACCTTTGGGTTCTCTAAGCCCTATTTGTGATGAGCAAGAAAAAGTGGTTTCTAATCTACAATCACATGGATTACTTTATATAAAAGCATAGGGTTTTTGTGGAATCCTTTATTATAGAAGGTCATGACACCCTAGGTGTATTTATAGGGGAGGGTTCACTCATGGACCATCCTCAATAACCTAGATAAAATCCTTTGTCTCCAAATTAACTTGATCCGCCCTTTAGTTCTATAAATACAAAACTTAATGTATCAACTTATAACTTTATTGATTCAAATCCTTCTATCATAACTACTTCCATAGAGTCCATGAGGCAAATACTCCTACCATCCATGGAACATAACTTATATTTACATGTTCTTGAAAAATTATTACAAGGTAATGCAAGTTGTCTTATATCTCAACAAGTGAGCACAAGCTATGTTTCTAATCAAGATGTATCATAAACTATCATAATTTCTAATCCTCATGAAAACTTTAATTCTAATATCACAAGTACGAGTATGGGTTTCACACAAAACCTTAATCCTACCATCTCTCATCCTTCATATTCTAATCCTTTCATCTCAAATATTTTAGGAATAAATCATATAGTGCCAACTTCAACATCGTACACCCAAGTGTATCAACCTACTTATTATATCAAATTTTTAATTCCTAATCTATCTCAACATATACCTTTTTTTCATAAAATCTTGTTTCTTCCAAACTTTAAATTTTTTCTCAACTAGAGCTACTAAAACAATAAATGGTTGTCGCACAAGGGTCTTATTATAGTCATACTTAATATTATGATGACTTGTGCAACCAACCCTTAGATCCTTTATAACTAGTCACCATTTTCCTCCTAATTTTGAAACTCCTAAGTTTCAAATGTATAAGGAGAATGAAGATCCTATCAACCAACTTAGGTTGTTTAGAACTGCTTGTGATAAATCTTATGATGAAACATTGCTACTTAAGATATTCCCTAAGAGACTTAGTGGCCCTACCTTGGAAAGGTACTACCAAATACCAAGGAAATCCTTGAAAATTTATAAATATATTTTTGATATGTTTGTCAAGCAATTCTTTGTCTACATTGAGGAAAATATCACAATTAGTGACCTATACCAACTAAAGTAGTCTAAAGATGATAATTTTACCAATTATTTAGTGATATGTAGAGCCCTAGTGGGGATACTCCAATACATACCTCCACCTAGAGACCTGTTGGATGTCTTTATATGTAATATTAATGAGCAATTGTCCTTCTACTTAAAGATAGACAATGTGTCTTATTTTGAAGACACAATTGATATGGATAAGAGAGTAGAGATAACTCTTATCAAAAGAGGAAAATTGAAACCAAATCCTATAAGGATGAAGAGAAGTCTTCCTTTTACGCAAAGGGGTGGTGTAAAAACAAATATGTTTTAGGTGATGAAGTCACAGACTCACACTACCAATAATGTTAGTTCTACAACAAAACTTCTAAATCTTATCTTAGGGAAAAAACAACAACAAAAACCTAAAAGTAAGCACTCATGACTGGATGAACCTCTTTCATCCATCATATATTAACTCTTGAAATCCAAAATGGTAGAGCTTCCACTTGTCAATCCTATTGAACCTTTATGGGAAAATAATATTCTATTTCATCCCAATGAGCAATGTACCTTCCGTTGCATTAATGGTCATGCAACCAATAAGTTTATGAACCTTAGAAATGTGATCCAATACCTAGTTGAAAAAGGTCAAGTTGTTTTAAATTTATTTTATTCCCATTATTCTTCTAATAAAGTTCTTAGAATTTCTAAAATGTGTTGCCTAATTAGAACATAAATAAAATGCAATAACTAGCATTCACTACAAGACATACCACCTAAAAATCAAATGATGGTTAGAATTCCCCATTCTTCTAATCACATCTCTCACATTTGTGTTGTAACCAAACACAAACAAAGAATTCATCACCTAATCAACCTTCAAGACCTCCTTTGGTCCTTTGTGTAGAAATAAATTCTCCTAAATGAACTCCATAAATCATCCAATCAGGAGCTAACTACAAGGGAAATTTTGATTTGCTTCACCAACTTGAGAGTTCCATAGACAATATCTATTTTATTGAGCTTCTTAGGACCTCTTTGTCCCATAGAGACATCTTACTCAAACTTTTGAGTGAACAAGTTGACACTCAACACCTCAAATCGAATGATCTTGCTTTTGTAATGGTATCCTAAGGATGATATATATCAATCCTTTATGGCCAAATATATTTTACTATACATAATAGGCTATATAACAATAAAGTCATCAAATAAATTTTAGTCAACAATGGTTCTGGTCTCGATGTATATAGCCTTAGATTCATTAGTCATTTTAATATAACCAAGCAATATTTGGAGAAATCTAATCTTGTTATTAGGGCTTTCAATAACAAGGAATGTGAGGCTAATGGCACTATAGTTTTAACCCTTAGAGTTAAACCCCACACTCTCAACACTCTTCTATGTCATGCCTTATAATTTAACCTACAACATTCTTATTGGGAGGACATAGAGATACAAGATGCAAGCCATTCCATAAAATATTCATCAATACCTTAAATATGAATATAGAAACAAGAATTATCATATTCTATCCAACCTAAAACTCTTTTTATACTTCTAGGTGATCAAGGTAAAGATCATAAAGTGTGTATTTTTCCTTCTATCAATTCATCTCTTGAATCACCTTCTTCTTCTTGTTAGATTCAAATATTTGATTCTTTAAAGTCTCTCACCTTGAATAATTAACCTAACAATAAACCTAACGATCAAAACCTAATCTAATCAATGTTAATTAAGATAATAATCAACTTATCTTGGACATAGCCAAGCTTCCCCCCTCTCCTTGAACCTTGGTCTTGCCTTCTAGAAATAATAGTAAAACAATAAAAATATAGACTTTCTCCTTTATTTATGCTGGTACCGCCAATGATGAAAATATCCATGGGAGTAACCCTTTCCTAGCTAAATGACAATATGCTTCATACTTATTGTCAAAATCATATTCCATTCTTAAGCAAATGCTTTTCAATGTGGGATATCAAGGTAAAGAATTAGGTTTGCATGAGTAGGGCATCAAAGAGCCCCTACAAACCAAATCTTGTCCAAGATACTATGGGCTAGGTTATAGCTATTGTTACCCTTTTTCCTCTTCTTCTTTTGATAGCTAAGATAAATCCAATCTTCTTGATAGGGCATCCTATGATAACAAGAGGATGAAAATGGGTCATAACTCACTATATATTCTAACCTCTTATAGTTTATAAAATCTATCAGTGTAAACATCCTACCTATTGTTTGCTTATTAAAAAAGGTGTAAATTTCACATTTTGATTCATGATTTAGAACTAGGCTCCTCTTTAGAAATGGGAAATATTGTAAGTAAGAAATATTGTAAGTAAGTAAGAAATATTGGAACATAATAAATTTATAATCAACTCACTTCCCAAATGTTTATTTGATAAAGCAATTATTTATTCACTTCTTTATAGTCAAAAAATCACATGTTTCTAAAGCCATGATTCTCTGACTATACAGGTATTTGATGAATATGAAGAACTGCAAGGTGATCATGATGGAGACCATGAAGAAAAGGAAAAAGTGACAAATGCTCATCAAATATTGGTAAATGCTAATAATGATGTGTTGAGTATAGATGACGAGGTAAAATCTTCACCTTTCTCATTGGTTACAAAATTTTCAGGTAATGGGATGCATGATAAGTTTTTGGATGCTAAGGCTATCAATGATGAGATGTTAAATGTTGTTAACAAAAAGTGGGAGATAACTTTTGAAATTTTTGCCATAAATGAAATGAAGGAAAATATGTTGGAGATGCTTAATCAAATTCATGAGAAATCAACTAGTGACTCTAGGGTGCAAATTTCTTATGATCTTCTTATATCAAATGTCCTAGATGCTTGTAAATTATTGAATGATTGTGATTGCTTTAAAAAATTTGAAAGTGACTTGAATTTGAAATTTTTAGAAATAGGTTCTTACTTACAAGATTTACCATTTCTAAAGAGGAGCCTAGTTCTAAATTATGAATCAGAATGTGAAATTTACACATTTTTTGAATAAGCAAAGGATAATCGAAGATCATATATTTACCCGTAAGGTTAATAAATCAAAACTTAAACATAAAATTTATTATAAGTTTGAATCAAATCAATAGGGTGTGAAAGGCAAAAACGAATGTTGCATGGTTTGATTTAATCTTGATTTTGTTGGATTTATGTGAAGCTTGGAATGCAAATCATGAGATATGTCTTTTAAGGTGTGTCTATCATGTATGGGATCCAGGAAAATAATGGTATACATTTTGTAGTGTCTTGTATATTATATACATTTTTGTAAATAGTTTTTGGATTGTGTGTTTGTTGTGTTGTTTTGTCATGTGATGTGTTAGTATTGTGTGTTGTTGTCATATCTCGTATGTTGTTGTTGAGCTTAAGGACATATTGAATTTACCAAAACTTTCTAGAGTTTCATGACATTGATGTGATTCAATTGATCAATTTTTAAGGTGGATGTGTCAAAAGTAAGGTATTTGTGGTTGAGTCCCTGGTCATTTGTTTGCGATGTTTGGTATTTGATCATGGATTGAATAGGATGAAGCTACCTAGTTTGAAAACCTGTGAAACCTGGAAAAAAGAAAAGTAAGATATTGGTTTAGGTCCTCATGAATGTGAACTAAGATAAGGCGGATATGAAAAATTGGAATTGTATTGCAAAAGCTCCACAAATACCATGAATACACTTACATACACCTGCATTTCATTTCACATTTCATAACATTGTGTACATCCCCCTCGTGTTCCACATTTCATATTCCATAGAAAGATCATTTACAAAATTCAAAGATCCTAATTGGGTCGTCAAAAGTCAGGTTGCTTTAATCAGGGACACTTTCACAAAGGCATTTTGTAAAATACTATAAAAGACAAAGTTTCATATTTACACACCATTGTTTCATAATTCCTAAAATATCTTCGGTCACTCAGCCATTTCTAGTGTGGTAGGCAACCACCAAAAAACATGTCATATTCTCTTAGGATCATTACAAAATATACACTATAAGGATCTTGATATCGGGGACTGATGTTGAAATTGTCTGGAGCCAAAAACAGTTACACATTAAAAACATTTTGGGTAAAATGGTCAAAACCATAATTGGAAGAAAATATAGGGTGAAAAGGGGCATCCTTGTCAGTCCTATCATTCAAAATAGTCCATAAAACTCATTATTACCACAAATATTTAAAAGCTCTAAACAAAATTAGAGTAGTAAGGATAGGGTTAAATTCTCATCATACTTCAGTTGAGAATCCAATTCCTCAAAGATCTGAGTCTATTTACATCACATACCATTGACTATTGGGTCATAAGGATTCATACTACTCGTCCATCAGAAGGAAGGGTAGTCATCCCCAAGGTTCAAGAAATAAAAAGCCAAACACATCATTCACTATTGGATTGTAAGTATTTGTACTACTTGTCCCTCAGACGAATGGGTAGTCATCCCCAAGATTCAAGTAATCTAAAGCCAAAATCATGGACTATGGGGTTAATCTCCATCGGGGCTATAAACGCTTGACTGGAAGTGGAGTACGCTCATGCATGGCGATATGTATCATTGAAAAGTGAGACCTATATTCGTTTCAAATGGGTAGGATAGCCTTGTATTTCTTTCATAACAAGTTTAACCATTTTGGTCAAAATGAGGTAATGAACTCACTTGCGCACACATTGGTTCTGGATGATAGTAAGGTCATAACTGAGCTCTTGATTTGGTAAAGGAATTCATGGTACACACATTGGTACTAAGAGGGTTAGACCGGGTTTAGTGTGTTTGTTTATTGTACTAGAATGTTTGAGTCTCTATAATACAGACGATTCATTTCAATACATTCTTTTAAATCATATCATATTATTTTCCATATCATCTTATCGATCATGAAAGGTCATTTTTAGGGCCCCTGATTAAAGTACGATGAAAAGCATAGCCAAAGCAAATATTTATATTGAAAATGATCATTAATACATATCACATGATTCCAACCAATAATACATCACATTCTGCATAAATCATCTATGATTCCGGTAATTCATATTTGTATTGGTCTATTCTCATTCTCTGGATGCTTATAAATGCTTGTGATTCTAATATTCATGTTTTGTGTTTTCAGAGTTTGGTTTTTAGTCAAAAATGTCTAGGGACATTTACCAGCAGAGTCACCAATGTTCAAAATTTGGGACCTACCTTAAATTTTGTGATTTCAAGAAATTTTTGTTTATCTGATTTTGCTCACATCAAGGCCTTGGAAAATTTGCTTTCACTTTGGAATTGCTGACATATTTGCATTTTTAAGGTTTGAATGTAGTTGCAATGCTTCAAAGCTGAATATTTTGATTATTTGCATATTAATTGCATTATTTCAAATCAAATAATTTTATTAAAATAATTTTCAAAGGTTTAAATGAAATAATTTGATTGAAATCATTTTCAAAGGTTTAAATGATTAATTTTCATTTAAGTAATTAGATTTCATTTAAATAATTAAATTTTATTTTAGGGTTAACCCTAAAATTAGTGCAAAATTGAAATGGGCATATCTTGAGGCATAGAACTCCGTTTGATCTCATTCAAAACTTGGTAAAAAGATATGGATTTTATCTTTCTAATGATACCAAACTTGTTAGATTCCAGATGTCAATTTCATGTCAATTTCACCAAAAAAAATTGCGGGTTAATTTAGCAATATGAGAACGTTGAAATACTTTTGAAAAAAGGAAAGTTACGGGAAAGTAAAGTTTGGTTTTTTTTTTATATTATGATTATTGTTTCATTATGCAGGTAATACAAGGGCAAGGGTTTGAAGAAGATCTTTATAAAATCCATTCCCGGTGATGAAACAGAATAACTAAACTTTTCAAATTATAAATAAATCATTGAGATTCATGGAAAGGGCCGAACATTTTATACAGAGAAGGAGAGGAACGATTGGGAGGAGCAAAGCTACACATTCATTGGAGGAAAATGGACAAAGTCATTTGCAGAACAATGAAAATTAATTGTAAGATTTTATAAATTGTTTTAAGCATTTTGGATCCAGATTTGTGCACAGACTGTATTTGGAATTAATAAAATGTTTATTACAATTTTTTTAATAGTTTGTATACCTTAGAAGATTGCACCAATTCATTTTATTTCATTGTGTACACACTGGTGAAATTTGAATTGGTTTTATAATTTTGTAGATGAAAATATGATTTGTGTATTTTGTCCGAGACATTAAGTAATTTCTAAAATCTTTTATTATCTTTTTTATTATTTCATTATGAAAACTATATATTATAACCTAGCATAATTTCATAAAGTAAAACTATATGGTTAGGTTATAAACTAAATTTATTATTCAAATATTACATCAATTAATATTTGAATTAATAAATTTAAGAAGGGATAAATGAATATTATTTTCCTCACCTTAATTTCATAAGGTTGAGGAACAAGGATTGATATATCTAAAATTCAATTTGGATTTAATTTGTTAATATAGTTCTATTTATTTCATCAAATCAGAGATCATATTTATTCTTTTGAATATTTAATTTCATAAATATTTCAAAAGATAAATATTAAAAGCAAACCTAATTTATAAAATTTATTTTATCATCAAATTCAAAGTTTATACATTAGTTTCATATTAAGACCTAAGATAATATCATAGACAAGGTATTGGAACCTTATAAATTGGGCAAGATATTATTTCATTTATTCACTTCTTTTGGATTTGATTTATAATTTCATAAGGGAGTTTGAATAAATGATTACTTTATCAAATAAAAATTTGGGAAATGAGTTGATTATAAATTTATTATGTTCCAAAGGTTTATCAAGTTTATAAAATTTCATTTACTTTGATTTTTATTAAAGTTAAATTGAAATTTAATACAAAATGCTAGATTCTTTTTATGCTAATTTCATTTAAAGCATTTTGAGACATTAAATTGAAGAGAGGAAATAAAATCTGGTATACTTTAACATAAGATCATAAAACAAATTTTATTTTGTTGAATTGATATCAAAGCATGTTATACATGATAAACTTGAAATCATTTACCTAATTCTAGGCCCCTTGTAAACAATAGTTCACAAATCCAAGAGTTATTCAAGTACTCATTGATGTATATATATGAAATGTTAGATATAACATAAGAACCTTGGAGATATATAATATTATTTTCAAGAGAGAATCATAATTCTGAGTTTGTCGGGTGGTTTTGTGACTGGAAAAAATCACACCTCAACACCACCCTTGTCTATCCTAAGTTGGTTGTTGATGAAGACAACTGTGAGATGGAGGACATCCAAAATGATCCTCCTTAAGATGGTCCCTCAAACTATTTGAGCCAAAATGACTTCTAGTTTGGTGGATATTTTTCCCAAATGATGAAAGTTTCCATATCATAGCCAATAGATAATAGTCAATCAAGTTTAGATCCTACAGATCTTGCGATCCTAGGAGTGTTGCTAGCTCCCTCCCAATTGGAAAATGAATCTCATATCATGATTGAGAAAACTATGGAAATTTATACTAGGACTCCTAAAGACTCTAAAATACTCAAATTAGGTAGTCTTGAACCTAACCAAGTGTTAGGAATACACTAAGATTTTGATAAAATTTAGAGACATCTTCACTTGGACCTATGCTAAAATATCAGGTCTTGACCCATCCTTTGTTTTCCACCACCTAGTCATCAATCCTGGTGCAAATATTTACTCTACACACTTGCACACATTGTTACATGACACTTGTGTACATCCTACATAGACACATACATAAGAGAAAATATAAATCACACTTCTAAACTATTGACTCAAACTCTATTCTAATATTTACATATTTAGAATTGTACCATAAGGTACCACGGGGTGTATTAACATGTACCAAATAATGTTATATTATCCAATACACTAAGAGCAATATTTCAAATTAAATGCCAAGAAATAAAAATGTAAGTAATAGATTCTAAATTTCAAATCAAAATAAGTCCTAGCTATTTAGAGAGTGAATATCTTAGCCACTTGGAGGAGGTGAAGTCTCATATGCACAACAAATGTGGCTAAGATTTAAAATGAAATATGATTCCAACTACAATATAACTCTTCCTATTTATAGACTAAATCAACATTAATCCTAACTCTAATGCTCAAGGGTTAACTACCTTAACCTAGGGCCTAAGCTAATAATAATAAAGATAGTTGATGTGTCTATATTGGATCTTCTATAGTTTAAAGGATGAAAATATTACTATATGGCCTTAACAAACTCCAAGTGCTTGATATTAAAAAATTAACAACTATTTTTAGTGTGCAAGTTTTGAAAGAAGTAAATTTGATACTAACTTGTATATCAAAAATTATGGTGGTTATATAACTATTGATATAATATATGTTGATGATTTAATTATCACAAGCAAATACCTGTCGTATATCATTGATACAAAAGTATAATTGAAGAAAGTGTTTGATATAACAAATTTAGGATTGATGTATTTTTACATATACATTTTTTATTAGGGTAAAATATAGGTTTTTGAAAGGACCTTAACCCTTTTGCATTCCTAGACTATTTTATCCACTCTTACCAACCAAAAAATCCCATATTTGAAGGCTACATGATATTCAAAAAATTAAACTACCTTGTTTCAAAACTATATAGATTTACATTTATTTCTAGTCTATTTACATTCTTATATTTGAATAGTCTCTAGAAAATTGGACGTAATAATGTGTGCAAGTGTGTAGAGTGAGAATGTGCATAAGTATCATGTAACAATGTGTGTAAGTGTGTGCAAAGTGTCATAGAGTAAAGCATGCAAGTAAATAGAGAGTCAAGAGTTATGTATACAAGTGGCAAGATGTGAAGCCAAGGGGTATGAGAGGTTTATCTTATGTGTGGAATATGAAAGATTACATCTCCCAAATGTGTGAGGAGAGAAATAGTCAAAATATTTAAATTGTCACCTTTCTAAGGTTATATTATGGAGATAAAGCTCCATGTATTGTATCGAAGAACGTAAGAAGAATCATCTGAATATTGAAGCTTGTATATAATATTTTGAGCAATTATGCATATTGTTATTGATATTGGTCATATTTATCTTATATTATTATTATTTTCATGAATGCTATGTTCATTAATTTTGGTTATTTATGTTTATTGATCTAATTTTTGGGTCTACACAAGATCCTACATATGATTGAATCTAGCTAAAAGGCCAACAACGGTTTCAGAGCTACATTGTGTGGACTCTATAAGAGCTATTTCAAGTAGTCTCTATTACTAGCATAAAAAAACTCTAGTGTGAATATCTAAAGGATTTGGAGAGATAAGAGTCAGAGCTAACACCAAACTTGATTTTGGTGTGGATATTTTGGATAGATAAGTTCCAGGTTAAGATCTAGCATCATAAAAGAACTCTAGTGTGATTATTAAAAATATTTAGAAAAAGAGCTAAAATGTAGGCCAAGATAGATTTTAGATCATTTATGACCCTAATTTTTTTTACAAATATTGATATTTATAGGTAGAATTATGAATCCATTGAAAAAAATATGGGATAAAAAAAAAGAGTTAGCTTTGAGGATATTATATTAGGTTTGCTGGTAAAAATAATAGAAATAAAAAGGAAGTGTCTTAGAGCCAATGTATAGGTTATATCTTTGAGATAGAAGAACCTAAGTAAGAAAGTTGAAGCAAAGCATTGGTCATGAATTAGTGAAAGGAGACAAAGATAAAAAGATAAGATTTTACTATGAAAAGAAAAAGGAGTTGTCTAAGTTGGAGAATCTCCAACCATATCTTACCTAGAGCAGAAGGGAACAACAAGATACATTCCAAGAGAATGTAGAGATATAAAGTGCCATCAGAAGCATAAAATAAGAGGTCATTAAAAATTATTAAGCACCGGCTAAAGAACATTCAAGTCTATGAAGCCATAGCAGTGCCATAGCTCAGGAGAAACCTTTCAACCTGAGAGAAGGACTGTCGTAGCAAAGCACCTAGTAAAAGTAGAGATAACAACACTTGGTAAAAGTAGAGATAACAACATCTATGAAATATAGAGTCAGATTGGAAGAAGAAGTGTCTCTGTTGTTGAAGATATAGTTGAGAAAATGTCTTTGAGGACTACAAATATCTATGGTTTGTCACAACAAAAATTGAAGCACTTGAATTAGAGTGTGAGAATGACTACAAAATTATAATGTTTGTGCCAAAGTAACATCCATTGCATGGGATAAAGTGTAGTTCAAATGGTCAAAGGGGATGCATGCAAAAGGCCACATGTGGAATCACATAAGAAAATGTATTAATATTTTCTATTTAAATTCATTGAGCACACATACACACACACACATATTGGACATTGAGTTTTAAGTTAGATATTTAGAAAAGGACAATTAAAGAAGGGGAAAAAATGAAAATTGTAATTGATTTCAATTTTTTTTTTTTTAAATTGAAAGTTATTTAATTGATTCAAAATGAATTCTACTTTAAAGTAATTTATTTATTTCAAAAATTTGATTTTTGAGAAAATTAAAATATAAAGTTTGGAGAGATAAGGTCGTCTACTTAAAAAAAAATAAACTTAAATTTTCTTGTAAGATTTATAAATTAAAATTGAAATTTAAAGTTTGGAGAGATAATGTTGATTAAGTTTGTAAATTAAAATTGTTTATTTGAAATTTGGAAGCCATAAGGTTTCCTAATCCAAAGGAATTGATTTTGTGAAATTTGAAGAATTGTTTTTTGGGTTAAAGAATTTTAAAATTTTGAATTTAAGACTTTGGAAAATTTGATTTGCAAATTTAAAGAAATTAGGATTTAATTATGGCAGAAATTAATACATCCTTGTAGGATAGTGAAGAAATATTGGAACATCTAAAACATTCTACACAAAGAATGATCAAGAATACTAAACAACTAAAGGATGCAAAACTCAAGAAAAAATTGCAAACAATTTTTAGAGAAGTTGAGAAAGAAATATTTGTAGCATTTGAATATTATCTAGACAATAAGTTATCTGAAGCAAGTGAAGAATCTAGAATTATAATTACAATACTTGTTGATATAGGGATAATAACATATATGTCACTACTCTATTTAGCAATTCAATATTAAAGAAGAAGAAAAGAGATCAAATTTTGAAAGCTCTACAATAAGAAAAAAATGTAAAATTAATATACTCATATTCTACATTAGACAAGAGTCAAATTAGTTTTGATGAAGGATATGAGTCATATGATTATTATCTATTGAGGAATTTTTATGAACCATGAAATAACACTGAGAATATGATCAAGACCGACATAAAAAAATAAATCAAAGAAGCAAAAGAAGATAAAAAAGAAACAAAGAAAAATAGACAAATAAAGTCTAATAAATACTGAAGGAACTAGGTCAATAGACCACCGTCAAAGTTGAGAAGTGCTAGAGTTAGAGTAGAAGAACAAGTGCAAGAATCAGGAGACTGAATACTAAAGTCTTCAATAACCAAATAATAAAATATAGGGGGTGTTGGAGAATATTACATTATTTGGTACATGCTAATGTACCCCCATGGTACCTTATGGTACAATTGTAAATATGTAAATATTAGAATAGGGTTTGATTCAATAGTTTAGGAGTGTGATTTATATTTTCCCTTATGTATGTGTCTATGTGTAGGATGTACACAAGTGTCATGTAACAATGTGTGCAAGTGTATAGAGTGAATATGTGCACGAGTTTCATGTAATAATATGTGTAAGTGTGTACAGTGAGAATGTGCACCCGTGTCATGTGATAATGTGTGTAAGAATGTACGAAGTATCACAGATTAAAGTGTGCAAGTAAATAGAGAGTGAAGAGTCATGTATACAAGTGTCAAGATATGAGGCAAGAGGCATGAGAGGTTTGTCTTATGTGTGGAATAGGAAAGGTTGCATATTTCGGAAGTGTGAGGAGAGCAATAGTCAAAGGAGTTTAAGAGTCACATTTCTAAGGTTAAATTATGGAGATAAAACTCCATATATTGTATCAAAAAATGTAAGAAGAATCATTTGAATATTGAAGCTTGTATACAATATTTTGAGCAATTATACTGTAAATTTGCTTATGCATATTGTTATTTATGTTGTCCATATTTATTCTATATTATTTTTATTTTCATGAATATTATGTTCATTGATTTTGGCCATTTATGTTAATTGCTCTAATATTTGAGTCTACACAAGATCTTGAATATTGGAACTCATGATTGAATTTGGCTAAAAAACCAACATAGTGAATATTTATATTGCTATACATTATTGAATTACTACTGTTATTACTATGTTTTTGGAGGTTTTTCATTATAAATTGGATCAAAGCATCAATCTTGGCTTCTTGTAGTAGTGCAAAATTGCAACATAAGGGCATGTGACCTATTCTACAACCTTTGACAAATAGTTCTACTTCTTGTTGCTTAGTATTTATTTTCATTTTTTTGGGATCAATCTTCTTGCTCATTATTCTTCTATAATATTGTAATTTCATTATTACTTCTTTTTTTGAACCTAATTAGAAAAATAAGGGTATCATGTGTGACTGAACCCTTGTCATAGACCTATCCCATTATGATCATCTCTCCCAACTAGTAAAAAAAAAAAGATATATATAGAAATATTTTTTTGGGATTCAGGTGCATTAAGACCCTTTTGGGAGACCTATGTCATTGTGATAATCTCTTCAAGCTAATCAAAGTAAAGGGTATTTCTCACAATATTTTTCTCAAAGTGCTCCAAAGTAATTTTTTTTAGTTTTGCATTTACCCATAGTTTATGAATGAACCTATTGCTCTTAATAGTTGATCCAATTGCAATGAATTGGTTATTTAGAGGATGTTTGCATGAGTAGAAAGAAGCACCAATCTAGAAAACCTAGTAAGCATCACAAAACCCCTCCAAATATTAATAGTTTTGATGAGTCTATTCTTTCCTATTCAAACACCATGGATTCAACTCCTCCCAACAATCCTCCTCGTATGACTCCCCTAGTTGCCCCTCCAATTTTCAATGCTCTTATTTATGCAAATGAATTTGGTCTATGTTCCTATTTTGAGAAATAAGAAATAGTAGTTAACTCCACATCAAAATATCAAATGAATTACAGAATGCCTTAGTAATCATCCAAAGTTATCTCAATGTTCCTATACTACACATTCCCTTGACCAAGAATTTAAAAAATCCATAAGGTAGTAGCCACCATGCATGCAATGGGTACCAAACCTAAAAAACATAATTTTCCATCAATGGTCATTGTCTAGTCATAAACCTCTAGTTTCCTATAGAAGTTAAACAACTTCCTATGATACTAGGGGTACTTTATAGGTATGGATGACTATAGATCAAGATTTACTTCTAATATTCATCCCACTATAGGAGGTGCTTCTAATTTCATCTACTAGACTCATGATGTTCATATTCCATGCATCAACATCCCAACTATTGAGTATGTCAATCCACATGAGTGAGTAGCCAAGATGGATAGCATCATCCACCTACATCATGTTCCTAAATAAGGTTGAGTTACATTAGTTGCTACTAAGTTGGTAATCAATTCTTATCAGTGGTTGTTATGAGAGCTTCAATAAAAGAGGAACTTTCCTCTATGGCCTAAGGTCAAAGCATGATTATATTATAAGTTTAACAAAATATCTTCCATATCATATGTTATTTGTTTGATGCAGCAAACAATATTGATTGAGAAGTATTATATATAGTTCATAAGTATTCTCACCTAGACCTACCAATTCGATATAGCAATGGTGGTCTCAAAATTTGACCATGGTATTAGGGATGAAATTAAATGGGAGGCCAACATGCTCAATCCCTACACCCTTGAGGATGTTGAACGTGTAGCTTTGGTGGTAAAACAAAAGCTTCAAGTGCCCCATACAAAACCTTGACATGAATTCAACCCTTTGTGGCCTTACTTCAATAACCATAATAATAAATTCCCTAGGAATTATTATTTTTCAAATATCATTTACACCATCCCTAAGTGTGAGAAGGGTAAATAGGGAAGGTATCACAAAGGACCTCTCTGTGATGTGTTCTAATATCATCCTCACTTCAAGGATACATGTAATTTGTAATATTTGAGCTTAGTATTTCATGGATCGATTAAAGAACACCTATGTTTCTCCTAAGATATTTCTTGTACTAATCATAACCTTAATCTAGCCCTAATGCAATAACAAGGCTTGAAACTAAAATCATTTTGCTTTTGATGATAAAGTAAATAACAATTTTTCTTTTGAAGGCAAGGGTCCAAGAAGAATGCAACAAACACATCCTAAATAAAACTATATGCAAATTTAGTTCAATGGCAAAGATTGAATATTTGGTTGATCCCCTAAATGATTAGATTGCTAAAACTAGTTTCTTCTTTTTCATTTTGCTTATTTTACCAAATAAACATAAACTATTATAAAACACAACAAACAAAACTAAGTTATAAATGCTAAAATGAAAATAGGTCTAAATAGAAAAACCAAATTTCTACCACATAGATAGAAGTGTTGTCAATATCATAGAAGAACTATTGGTGATTTTACTTGTTGATGGTACTTTTACGTATTGATGGTGCTTTCATGTTGTTGCAAAATAGATAAAAAAAATTGGATTAGTAGCAAAGGAGCTTGCTTAATCTCAAGTATAATATCAAAATCCTTTGGGAAACATCACACATCTATTTAGACATGGATTAAAAAATAGTTGAAATAAAAAATGCACGGATTAAGCAACTGGTGGAAAAAGCACCACTAGGATGGTCATCGCATTATCAGTGCTTTTACCTAATTGATAGTGCTTTTATTGTCTATATCTATGTAAAAATAGAGAGTGATAGTGCCACTTGACCTACAATTTGGTAGCACTTTTGCTTTAGAGAGTAGCAAAATAATATTAATTATAAAGTTAGATGACCTAATGACTAAGATGATGAAGGCATTTGACTTAGGAGTATAAAACCCTACTAAATGATATAAAAATAGATATTTTAAATGCTTGAAATGTAAACTAATGATGATGAAATATGAAATGCTAAGCTAAGTACAAATACAACATGTAAATAAAATAAACATGCAATATAAATAAAGATAATAATTGGAAGGAAGGAAAGTGTCAAAAGCTAGTAAGGTAAAAGAACACAATCTAGGATGCTAAGGTTTCTTCCCCTTTGTTTGTTGAAGTTTGATTGAAGATTGCTTTTTTGCTTATGGACACTTGAGATATTGATCCTAGAAAATTTAAGTGCTTGGAAAATTTAATGTTTGAATCTTGAGGATGATTTCAAGAATGAGATATTGAAATATAGATTGAATTCTTAATGTTTGAAGGATGAATTCACAAAATTATAGCAAAATTTTGGCATAACCTTGCCATGCATGAAGATGAAATCCTATAAATCTTAATAGTTTTTGAAAAAAATTATTGTTTTCAAAATACCATATAAATTGAGCTTCCCATGTGTTGGTTTTAAAGAATCCATGGATCCTTGAGGGATGGATTACATTGGTTATGATAGTATTGTAGATGGTAAGAATTTGAAATAGTATCAAGAAACCATTAATAGAGGAAGATTGAAAATGATAAATCTTTAATTTTGAATTTTTGTTGGGAGATGTGAATTATATATTAGAGATCAAATCCATTAATTATGGGTAACTTAGAAGGTATCGGTAGTGAAATTTCATGGTTTTGATACATGATAGTCAAAAGCATTGACAACACTTTTGAGATGGTGCTTTTGCTGACATGAATGTTAGAGATCAAATTTGGGCAAGAAAAGTCAAAAAGTCAAAATTGGCAAAAGTGCTAGGTGGGTCACAAAAGCACTAGCAACGCTTTCACTCATATGCCCTAGTAATTTTACCTTTAAAGCCATAAATGATCTAAATCTAGGCATAAGTATGATTGTTTTAATTTGGCTAATTTATTAAGAGATTGGTAAACTTAAAGATTAATAATACACTCAAAATTAGGTGTCTACATTTTTTCCTTTTTTATGCATTTATTGTATAATAAATGCATAGAAAACTGATAGAGAAGACATAATTTTGAGATAGGAAGATTTATTTTTTCTTATGGTTAGTGATACAATATGACTAATGCTTTGAAGTAGCATTAAATGTTATCATGACGTAGTGTTTTCCTTCAAGTTTTTCAGGGAAAACCAAGTTGGACCAAGGAAACTTAACTTTATTATGATCCATATAGGTGCAATGATGATATATTGGGGTAGATGTTATTTATTAGAGCTTTAGTTGCTTAAGATATGTGGATGATAAACTGTGATCACTAGATTTAGAAAGGCAATTTTAGATTTTGAATGATATTATATAGATAGATATGAGATGCATGATTAATGTTGTGATTTTAATTGCTCTATGTTTAGTATTTTATGATTGATGTTGATGATGATGAATGATTATGATTAGTTTATGAGATAGATGAGATGATATGGTATGTTATTAATGATTTGATATGACTAAATTAATAATGAATTGTGATATGATGTAATTTTGTAAATGTGATTATGGTTAATTTTAACATTAATGATGAATGACTAATTAATCCTTATAATTCAAAAATGAAATATAAAAAATTAAATGTACTAACGATGAGATTATTGGATATGATAAATACATGATGTGCCCAAGAGGGCACTACTATAGTATAACTATATACAACTATGTATAGAATATGTTTTACCAAGAGGATTTTAGCTCAAAGTTTCCTGGGGAACTTTAGGTTAGAAATGAAAAGAAAACTATTTATATATATGTACAACTATATATGGATATGCTTAGATATTTTCCCAAGGGGACCTTAGTTATATTTGTTTGGAGGTCTTTTAGTTAGCTTTACAATTTTCCCAAGGGGACTTTGGTTAGCTTTGATATTTTCCCAGGGGGGACTTTAGTTAGCTTTGTCCAGAGCTCTTATGGTTAGCTTTGAGATTTTCCTAGGGAAAATTTAGTTAGCTTTGCTGTCCTCTATTTAGCTTTGGTATTTTCTTAGGGGGACTATAGTTAGGTTTATTTGGAGATATTTTGGTTAGATGTGAGATTTGCCCAAGGTAACTTTAGTTAGCTTGCTATGATACAAAGATATGTACAAACATAAAATAAAATATATACCTTTAAACAAATGTCTAAAGGAATTTTTATTGGCCTATAGGATTTTTGATTTAACTCTAAGAAAATGCTTAAAGGACTTCTACTTGGCTTGTAGGACTTTTTATTTACCTTTAAACAAATGCTTAAAGTAATTCTACTTGGACCATAGGACTTTTATTTTTCCTTTAAACAAATGCTTAAAGAACTTTTGCTTGTCCCATAGGACTTTTAATTTTAGCTTTTGATTTACCTTTAAAAAACTATGCAAAGGTATTCTACTTGGATTGATTTACCTCATAAATAAGTGTCATATAAGAAATTTTGATTCATTGGTGTGACATTGAATGATACCCCTAGTTGGGATGTTGATTTCATAATTGACCAATTGCCCCCATGCATAGTGGTACACAAGAGACAATAGATGATATCATTGATATTGCTATCAACACCTATGAACCTCATAATATTCGTCATGTAGCAAGTAATTAATAATATATTAGAAGTAATTTGATTGAATTTTCCATAAACACCTATGAACCTCATAATATTCATCATGTAGTAAGTGATTGGTGATTTGGAAGAAGTGATAGAGATAATGCTTGAAAAAAATTAGATTGAGATAGATAGAGATATATTAAGGTTGTGTGAATCTTAATTCAATTTACAAATATGGGACTAGGAGGATCCATGTAATGACCCTTATTGGTAGGACTTATTCTTGACACTTGATTATGTATTGATGTGTGGATATCAAATGCTTAATCTCCTTTTATGTTATCAAGATGTGTGGATAATAGCACTTTATTCTTTGATTATACTATTTTTAGAATATTTTACTACTGATGAAAACTGTGGTTGTAGGACCAGGTACTCTCACGGGTGGATTGGTATGGAAAAACCACTAGAGTTGAGAGAAAAAGAGAAATGGTGGATGAAATTCTCATTAACATCTCAAGGGTAAAAGAATACCCCTCATATAGATGCATTGCATATATGTATGTCTGATTAAAATTACATCACTGGCAAGGAGATTGCTTGGACCAAAAGAGCCATCCTCAGTAGGTGGGTGATAACATGGTGGTTATTGTAAGGCCTTATGCTTAAGTAAAAAGGTATTATGGTGCTTTTGGTTGATGGGAATTTATCATTGGTATGCATGTGTTTGATACATGGAAATTTTTTGGTAAATGATTATATCGAGTGGGTACTAATAATTATATAGGTATTATTAATAACTTAAAAATTATACTGGGTTCGAGGGCTTGGTTCAACAGTAAAAATTCTTCTGTAGGAGCGTGGAGATCAGGGTTCCAATCCCTCGGGCCTAGTAGTACCAATGGGTGTGTCACAAGAGCATATTTGGTTACATTACCCGATGCAACTGAAGGTTATAGTGGTGATAAGGAGTGAGATTCAAACCCATGAAGAGGCGTAGAAAATTGTAACGAGTTACCAATTCCTCTAGTATAATAATAATAATAAAAAACTTAAAAAAATATACTCAATATTGATGTTAATGGTTAATATTAACATTTGATACATATTAGATTAAGTAGGTGTGTAATTAATTTAATTATTATGTTTTCCTAATGTTATGATTTCACACTAACACTAGAGAAATAATAAGGTTGAATCAATAATTATTTATTTGTGAATGATAGGCTTATGAGTGATGGTAAAATTAATATAAGAATTTTTAATCTTGCAAAAAGGGGTCCCACTTATTAACTATGAATAAGTGCATATATTAATTTATTATTATTATTATGAGCTTAATGAAAAACATTGGCAAATTCATGCAACACGAGTCTTGAAAAAAGAAAGAAAAACCATTACCTTTCTATCATAATGACATACATGAGGAAACTCAACAAAAATCTTGATCTCCTTGGTTCATTTAAAAAAATAGGGACGTATATTTTGGGGGGATTGCCAAGTTCTAAAAAACTAGCAGAATAAGAAGATTGACAAGGAGAAGAAGCTCTGGAAATGAAGGAAAGAATTACGTGAAGAAACTACAACATAGGTATTTGGTTTCCATGGCTCAAGTAAATGATTGCTTCTTATGTTTGTGATAATAAAAGTAACTCATGATTTATTTTAAGGTTTCTCATAGCTTTGTGATTGGTTTATTTCCATGCTATTTTGCTTTAGTTTAATAGAAGTAATTCCTTATTTTCTTTAAGGTTTCTCGTATCTTTCTGATTGGTTTATTTCCCTACTGTTTTGATTTAGTTTTAGTGTAGTTGTTTTTAGTATTTCTATATTTTGGAAGCCTTAGATATGGCAAGCATATTTTTATTCAAGCCCATGGAATGTTCTGTATTGAATGCTTTTCATGCAAGAACACGATTTGGGGTTATTTTGTTCGTATTTTATTGTAGATGTTCTTGAGTTGGATTTTGCTTGTTGGTAAGTTTATTCTTGAGGATGTCTAAAACCTTAAAAATATGTAAAATGGGTCAAGTTATGTCACATTTTGTTAATCAAAAGCATTGCAGTAGTTTATAGTAGGTTTTGTGTGATGGTTGCCTTGTTATTGTCAATCTAGTCTATTATCCTTAACGACACTCTGTTATTTATGTTCTTTTATGGTGGTAAGGATTTTTTTAAGGAGTACAATGTTGCTCATACCCTATAATTGCTTTGCATTGTTGTTTTAAAGCTTATCCTTATTGTTTTGCTTCTTTGAGATGGGTTTAAGTTGGTCGCTACATATTGTGAGTGTGTTTTAGAATGATAGAATCCTATTGGGCATTCTTGTATGTGCTTGTACATAGAACCCTATCATTCTTCTGAATACAGACACCTAATGAAGTGTTCATATTCCAAAGGGTCCAAACACCCCTATAGGCTCCTATAGCTTCACTTTCTATACACTCTGCATTATTCCAAATAGTTTTCTTTATAGATTGCGTGTTTCCTTCAAAATTTTAGTTTCTTGAAACAATAAATTTTTTGGATGATTATTATGCCTAAGGTCCTTAATCACCCATTGCATGGAAAATGCAATAATCCCTAAAATTCCACAATATCAACTTCATTTTTTAGACCTATTGGGGGTTTTAACCCCATCAATATTTAGAGTTGCTTGGGTTTTATCTAACACCCCATTTTTGTCTCACTACAACAATTCATGGTTTGAGGGTCTACCCACTTTATTTTATTTTCCAACATTGGCTACCTTTTTATCTTGTTACATTAGTCTCATGCTTAGCTCTTTTCCTTTATTTTAAACCCAATATCCTAATCCCTAAGCTCCTACCCATTATCCATGGATTGGATCAAACAATTTTGGGAAACTTCAATTTTGAGGATTGGATCATTGGTGCTTCTCTCTTTCTTTTCCTTCTGAAGACAAACCCCTAAACTAGTTCATGGGGTTACTATTTCCATTTGGTTTAAATTCTCCCCCTATTGTAAAATAGAGTATTTTCCATATCCCAAAGGGAGCCTCATTTCCATATTAGCTCTTTGTTATGGAATTAATTCCTCTATGATATTCTAGAGCTCTTGATTGGTCACCTTAAAAACTATGCCACTCACCTATAGTATAGAACCCATCTCTTGATCTCATTTTTTCACCTCAAAACCTTCCCTTTGCAAGTCTTGTTATGAAGAAAAAACAATCATTATTGTATATTACCTTTTTGATATAATTTTTGTAGAAAAATAAAAGTTTAAATGTTGTTATTATTTTATGTAAGTTCTTGGATTATTTGGTCTTGAAAAAAATGGAAAGAATATGATTTATGATTATAAATATATGAATGTCGTGTTAATATTTTAGTGTAATGTTGAAAATTCTAAGTGCTAATATTTTTTTTGAAGTATTTAAATCTCTAGTCTTTAGCAATGCATTATAATGAATTGAATCTATGAACTATTATAGCACTTTATTTATTTTTGGAAGAGATGTAAATTTATTATAAATATTTAATTCTTGGGTTGTACAGGGTTTTTAGGTATGAAACTAGAGCCATATTAGGAGAACTTGAATCAATAAGTAACCCAAATAATGGTAGGAGTTGTGGTGATGCAATAACTAGGTATTGTGAATCTGGGAGGAGTTGCGATGATGTAATAACCAGGTTTTATGAATCTAGGAGGAGTTGCAGTTATCCAATAATTAGATAATTATGAATGATACACCTTGAAGATGAATCTTGAGTGTACCTAAAAAAGTGAGGTTTTTTAGGAATTCCTAAGTGATGAGATTTGGATGTATTCCTAACAGTGAGGTCTAGGAATCATTCATCAGATCATATAGTGATGGCACCTTGAACGGTGAGGATCAGGTGACCATGCTCATTGCCAAATTATTGGTAATGGCCTTAGTTAGCCCATGGAGGTGTGGTAATTAAGAACTAAGACATTATGCCAATATAATCCTACATAGATGGACTTATATAGGATTAGGGAAAGGGTATTTCAATTTAAGTGTTATGGATATTTAAGGATAATCCCTACTCCATGGTCAAGTTATCCTATACTGGTGAGGGTATACGAAAAGTAGGGGGACCACTATTGGTGTCTTTTCAAAATGATGAGGTTTAGAAAAGTGAACCACAAAAGTATGGGATGTTAGCCACTCCTATCCACTTGTTGTAGTGACAATGAAATAAAAATGTGGTTATGCCTTATGATGCTAAAAAATATTGGGACCTCTTTGTGACAAAAAAAAAACTCTCTCCCTTGGTTTGTTCTTGGTGGGTTGTTATAGCTGGTATTAGAGCCTAGGTTTTAGGACTAGAAGCTTTAATGGTGAGAACCTAGGTTGAGCTTTGAATTTATGTGCTAATTTAAAGAAGACTAGCACTTATAGGGAACTTAAGTTAATTTAGGACAAGACGGGTATTGCACACTGTCGTAACCAATCAGACCAAGGAGTAAAAATCCTAGAAGGTACAACTTCTTTGGGTTAAAAACATAACTAGATCCTTTTATGGCCAAGAACGTAGGAGGAAACTTAAGCTATACCCCAAAAAAATAAACTAGTTGGAAGATCAAGGAATTCCAATAAGAAGTTGAAAAATATTACAATTGTAGTTGAGTTGCTACAAGAACATATGGAGCAACAATAAAGATATTGGAAACACTTATTAACCAAGAATTCAATAATAGGAACTCAAAAGGAAGATAGGAAGAGAGTACTACTAGAGGAATCCATGAGGGTAAAGCTTGGATTGAAGTTGAGCTTGTCAAGGACCTTAATAATATTAATATATCTAAATTTAATGGAATATAAGGGGGTGATGCAATGGAGTCTTGACTAAATGAGTTGGAAACTTTCTTTTCCATGAATAATTACTCACCAAAAACCCAAACTGTTTGGGCAACCCTTCATCTTTAAGATGCAACCTTAGAATGGTGGAACACATTTAAGATAGGTAGAGGAATTCAAATTGTGGATCTCAATTGGGAATTTTGTTTTAAGGGCATTTAATAAGAGATTTCTATCAGATGATTTTTATGTAGATAAGTTTGAGTAATTCTCTACACTCCAATAGGGTACACTGACTATGAAGGTGTACTATTAAATATTCGTTGAACTCTTGAAATATATTCCTAAGTATAAAATCAATGAATAATAGAAGGTGCATAAGTTTATCTTGGATTAGATCCTAAGATTTGAATAGTTATTAATTTTATGAAGCCCAAAACCCTTCAAAAAACATTTGGTTTAGCTCAATAGGAAGAGACCAATATGTAAACCAAAAAGATCTTCTTCAACTATGAAGTGTTGAACGAAATAGAGAAATAGAAACTCAAAAAAAGGAAGAGTGTGAGGTTTAAAAAATGGGACAAGGTGAAAATAAGAAGAGTAAAGGGAACCCAAAGTTTGAAAATAGGAATATTGGGAACAAAGAAAATTATAAAAAAATTCTAGAAAAAAGGACAATTCAAAACCTTGACCTCAAAATTAGAATGATTTAGCTTAGAATGAGGACACAAAGGATAGAAGGTAGGAAAATAATCATCCATACATGATAGGATGTTTCATTTGTGGGGGTCCTCACTATGAAAATAAGTGCTCCCAATGGCCAAAGTCAAGTAGCAGAGTCAAGGAGAAACCACACTGAGTCTTTGTAGCCATAGGAAGTTAGAAATTGGATGGAAAATCAACTCTTATGTTACTGAATGGTAAATTGTTTCATAAGAATGTTAAAATTTTAATTGATAGTGGAGATATAGATAGTTTTATTTCCACTAGTATAATTGTGGATATGCCAAAAAGACTTGGATTTTTGGCAAAAGGGTGGAAATTTGAGTATGGGTTTCAACAGATTTACTCAGTGGATCAATGCTTACCTATGAATGATATCACCTTACCAAATGGATCTACTATTTTGTACTTATATATAGCATCACTACATGCTTTTGATATTATCCTAGGTATGGATTGGTTAAAGGCTCATGGAGCCCTAATAAAATTTCAAGAAGTATAGATGGAATATACTGATAAGCATACAAAGAGAGTAAGGTTTCAAAGTAGACAAGGGTATTTTAGACCATATTTTTTATCAACTATGCAGCTAAAGAAGGTAATCAAAAGATGTGGTATGTAGTATGTAGTAATATAAATGGTAAGAAGGGTGATAATGGAGATGCAAAAATATTTAAGAAATATCCATTTTTGTATGAATTTAGGGATGTATTTCTAGAGGATATCCTAGGCCTCCCACCTTAGTGTGAGTTTGAATTCACCATTGAATTAATACCTAAAGCTGAACCTATTGCTAGGAAACCTTATAAAATGAATCCTATCGAGTTACAAGAACTAAAGGTGCAACTCCAAGATTTGTTGGTGAAGGGTTTGATTAAACCTTGTGTATCATCCTGGGGTGATCTAGTTTTGTTTTAAAAAAAAATGATGGTTCCTTAAGATTATGCATTAACTACAAAATACTGAATAAAGTAACAATCAAGAATGAATATCCTTTACCAAATATTGATGATGTTTGTGATCAATTAAAGGATGCCATTATATTTTCAAAGGTTGATTTGAGATCAAGATATTATCAACTAAGGATTTATGAGGAGGATACTCACAAAAAAACCTTTAAGACTAGATATGGACACTATCAGTTCATAGTGTTTCTATTTGGGTTGACATAAACACCATCAACTTTTATGAATCTAATGAACAATCTGTTCAGGAAATAGCTGGATTATTTTGTACTAATAAATCTAGATGATATCTTGATATATTCTTGTACTAGAGAAGAAAATGACCAAAATTTGACGTTAGTATTATAGGTGAGAACAAAATTTATGGAAATATTCCAAAATATGAGTTCTATGCCTCCCAAGTTTAGTATTTGAGGCATATCATATTGGCAGAAGGGATTGTAGTGGACAATATTGAAGCCATTTTGCGTTGGCTTGCACCCACTAATGTGTCTGAAGTTAGAAGCATCATGGGAATAACTGGGTATTATAGACATTTGTGAAGGAATAATAAAAAATTACCTACTCTATTACCAACCTTCAAAGAAAAGCAAAAGAGTTCAAATGGATGGATAAGTTTGATACAACCTTTGAAACTATATAGAATAAGATAACTACGACACCAATTCTTAGGATATTGAATCCTCTTGAGAATTTTATTGTATGTAAATATGCTTCCTTAGAAGGTTTGGGAGGGATATTATCACAAAAAAATCCTATAGTAGCATATGAATCTAGGATTATCAATAAGCATGAGTTAAACTATTCTACATATGACCTAGAGTTAGCAACAATTATACATGCTCTTAAGGTCTGGAGGCACTATTTATTAGGGAAAAATTTCAAGCTAAGTATAGACCACCAAAGTCTAAGGTATATATTTACCTAAACTATGATGAATGTAAGGAAAAGAAGGTGGATAGATTTCCTAGCCAAATAAGACTTTGGTATTGAGTATATCAAAGGAATGGAAAACAAGGTTGCTAACACCTTAAGTAGGAGAAGGTATATGGTAGCATTAACCCAAAGTCATGTAGACTTGATGGAAAAAGTTAGACAAATGCAACTATATGATCCGTATTGCATTGATATCTGGACTAAAATGGAATAATACTAAGGAAAATAAGGAATTTAACATAAAATATGGACTTTTATGTTTCAAATATAGAGTTGTTATACCTAAAATTGGTGATTTAAGAAAAAATATTATGCAAGAGGTGCATAGTTATCCATATTCTACTCATCTGAGAGGTGCAAAGATGAGTGAAACAAATGAAAAACCATTGATATTTATAATGATAGAAGGTTAAGGCAAAACATCAACATCCAAAAAGAAAATTATACCCACATGATATACCTACTCAAAAGTGGTAGGTTATATCTATAAATTTTATTGTGGGTTTACCTAAGACTAGGTACCAACATGATGGAATACTTGTGGTGGTAGACAAGTTGACTAAAGTTGCACATTTTATACCAGGGAACATCAAGGATGATGCATCAATTGTCGAAAATAGGTTTTCCAAGGAAATATTCAAATTACATGGTTTTTTTGAGGTGTTCATATTAGATAGATATTATAGGTTTACATTACAATTTTAGCAATCTCTTCATCATGTAATGGACACTAAATTGAATATTAGTTTTGCAAACCATCCAAAAATAGATGGGAAAATGGTGAGGGTTAACCAAGTTCTGAAGGACATGCTTCACATGTATTTCATTATTCAAATTTCTAAATGGGAAAACAATTTACATCTGGTCAAATTTATATACAATAATGGATACCATACATCCTTGAGAATGGCTCTATTTGAGGCCTTGTATGGCAAAAGATTCAAAACACCTCTATCGTGGGAAATTTTAGAAGATTATGGTGATCGGACTGGACACTATCAGAGAGATGGAGGAAAAACTCAAAGTGATTTGGAAGAGGCTCAAGGAAGAAACCAATCATCAAAAGAGATATGTTGATCTGAAAAGATCACTAATATAATTTTCAATGGAAGACAAAGTTTTCTTAAAGTTAAGATCCATGAGAAGTGCCATCAACTCAACTAAGTTGGATCCTCATTTTATTGAGCCTTTTGAGATCATTGATAGGATTCATCCAGTAGCCTATAGGCTCACCTTGCTACCCAACCTGTCAAATATCCATGATACTTTCCACATATCCCTTCTTAGGAAGTATGTTTCTTATCTTTCTTATGTTTGGAATATTTTAAAATTACAGATGGCAGATCCCTTAGCCATTGAGGTACAACCGATAGGAATTCTAGGATTTTGTTCTAAGGTCCTAAGAAAATGAACCCTAGATCAATGTAGGATCCAGTGGGACCATTATTCTAAAAAATGTGCAACTTGGGAAGATGATTTGAAAATGAGGAAGCAATTTCTATATTTTTGAATGAATTATACACTTTTGTTTCAAGAAACACAAGGGACTGTGTTTAGTCCAAGGGGGGATTATTTAATGAACCTCTTTGGTAGGACTTATTCTTGATAATTGATTATGTATTGATGTGTGGATATCAAATGCTTAATATTATTTTATGTTATCAAGATGTATGGTTAACAACACTTTATGCTTTGATTATACTATTTTTGGAATATGGTACTGCTGATGAAATTTGTGGTTGCATGACCAGGTACTCTTATGGGTGGATTGGTATGGGACAACCACCAAAGTTGAGAGAAAAATGGAAATGATGGATGACATTCTCATCAATAGCTCAAGGATAAAAGAATACCCTCATATAGATGCATTGCATATATGTATGTTTGATTAAAATTGCATCACTAGCAAGGATATTGCGTGGAGCAAAAGAGCCATCCTTAGTAGGTGGGTGATAACATGTCAATTATCGTGAATCCTCCTGCTTAAGAAAAAAGGTATTATGGTGCTTTTGGTTGATGGGCATTTATCATTGGTATGCATGTGTTTGATGCATGGAAATTAATTTATAAATGATTTTATCGAGTATTAATAATTATATAGGTAGTATTAATATCTTAAAAAAACTCAATATTTATGCTAATGGTTAATATTAACATTCGATACAAATTAGATTAATTAGGTGAGTAATTAATTTAATTATTATGTTTTCCTAATGTTATGATTTCACACTAACATTAGAGAAATAATAATGTTGAATCAATAATGATTTATTTGTGAATGTTAGGCTTATGAGTGATGGTAAAATTAATATAAGCATTTTTAGTCTTGCAAAAAGGGTGGTTCGCTTATTAATTATGAATAAGTGCATATTTTAAAAAAATATTAATATAAATTTAGTGGAAAATATTGGCAAATTCATGCAACGCAAGTCTTGAAAAAAATAAAAAGAAATCGTTACCTTTCTATCGTAACGACATACATGGGGAAACTCAACAAAAAGCATGATCTCCTTGGTTCCTTTATAAAAGGGCATATATTTTGGGGGGGATCGCCAAGATCTGGAAAAGTAGAGAAAGAAGAATATTGGCAAGAAGAAGAAGCTCTAGAAATGAAGGAAAGAATTACCTAAAGAAACTACAACAATGATATTTGGTTTCCCTGGCTCATATCCAAGAAAATGATTGATTCTTATGTTTGTGATAATATAAGTAATTCATGATTTTTTTTAAAGTTTTTCATAGCTTTGTGATTGGTTTATTTCCCTATTTTTTTGCTTCAGTTTAATAGAAGTAATTCCTAATTTCTTTAAGGTTTCTCGTAGCTCTGTGATTGGTTTATTTCCTTACTATTTTTATTTGGTTTTGGTGTAGTTTTGTTTAGTGATTCTATCTTTTAGAATCCTTAGATATATCAAGCATATTTTTATTGAAGCTTGTGGAATGTTTTGGATTGAATGTTTTCCATACAAGAACCTGGTTTGGGGGTATTTTATTTATATTTTCTTGCAAAATTTCTTGATATGGATTTCACCTATTGGTAAATTTACTCCTGAGGATCTCTAAAACCTTAAACTAGGTTGAGTTATGTTGCATTTTATGAATCAAAAGTGCTACGATAGTTTATAGTGGGTTTTGTGTTTTAGTTGCCTCACTATCATCATTCTAGTTTGTTACCCTAGCGATGCTCTATTATTTTTTCTCTATGTTCTTCTACGACAATATAGGTTTAATTAAGGAGGAGTACATTGTTGCTCAGACCCTATCATTGCTTTACATTGTTGTTTTAATGTTTATCCTTATTATTTTTCTTCTCTGAGATGGGTTGAAGTTGGTCACTACATATTGCATGCGTGTTTTAGAATGATAGAATCTTGTTGGGAATTATTGTCTATGCTTGTACGTAAGCCTTAATGGTAATCCTTGGAGTAATTCATCTCTCCTAAATTCGTAACTATTGAAGATCCTATCCAATGTGAATTGATCTATGTTACTGCTTTGCTTTAATTTTTTGAATGTTATTGGAAGAGCCTTTTTTGTTGTGTGCCCTATGTGAAACATTAGTTTAAATTATTTAATTATATTTTGGCAATAATTTAAAATTTTAATAAATTTTAGTGTTAAAAACTAAAAGAATTTTTGAATTCTCTCAAAACTTGTCAATTAATCTATGGTTGTTATTGGAATATAAGCTTTACAAAAGAAAATACCTTTGCTTTAGTAATATTAGTTTAATAATGATCAGGTGACCCACATGGATATCGTCTAGTTTGGATCTTTCTGCCACTTGGGTTGGCTTGTTTTTGTAAATTTTTATCCCTAGCTAGATCTTCTGGTCTATTGATTGATTATCTGGTTGTTCCATTTGTTTCTCAGGGTGGTGTATCCTAGAGATTCCCTCCCTTAAGCTTGCAGCTGATCTTGTTTTATCCATTAGGGACTATATTTTTTGTTATCTGGTGATGTCAAAGGTTTAGGGACCCTTTCAATACCCCTTTTGATAATTAATAGGAAAGAATATTCATTTATTAATATGTATTTAATCATTATTATTCAAGTTGTAATGTTGAAAGCTATTGGATTTATTTTGGGAGTTTTTCCATGAGTTGTTTTAGCTAAATGTAAAGGATATAACTGGTTCAAGAAAAGTGAAGCTTATTGTCAAAATTTGCTTAGAATATATATAAAATAATAATTGGTTCCTAAGGCTTGGGTAGATAAAGGATCCCATTATTGAGAGAAGTATGGGATTCTCTCCTTGTTTGTATGGGATATATATATATATATATATAGTATGATTGTTTATTTCTTGCTTAGTGCTTGTTAAGTTTTGCACATGCATATCCAAGAGTTGTCCTGATCTCTAAACATGCTTCAAGTTCGTTAGTGAAGACTCAAAAAATGAAGACCTTGATAAAGATGAATGTTTACTTATATTTTGACTTTGAAATGTAATATTTTTGGGATGAGGATCTTTATGAGCTTCTTGTTATGAAGAAAGAACAATCATTATTGTATATAACCTTCTTGATATAATTCTTTAGAAAAATATAAGTTTAAGTGTTGCTATTATTTTATGTAAGAGATTATTTGGTGTTGAACTAAATGGAAAGAATATGGTTTATGATTATAAATCCATGAATTTTGTGTTAATATTTTAGTGTAATATTGGAAATGATAAATGCTATTATTTGTTTTGAAGTATTTAAATCTCTAGTCTTTAGGAATGTGTTATAACTAATTGAATCTATGAATTATTATAGCACTTTTTTTTTTTTGGAGAGATGTACATTTCTTATTAATGCTTAATTCTTGGGTTGTATGGGGTTTTCGGGCATGAACCTAGAGCCATATTAGGAGATCTTGAATCAAGAAGTAACCCAAATCCTAGAAGGATTTGTGGTGATGCAATAACTAGGTATTGTGAATCTAGGAGGAGTTGCAATTATGCAATAACCATATAATTGTGAATGATACACCTTCAATGATGAGGCTTGGACGTATTCCTAGTAGTGAGGTCTAGGAATCATTCACAAGATAGTATAGTGGTGGCACCTTGAACAAAGTATTGGGTGACCTTGCTCATTTCTAGGTGAGTGGTAATGGCCTTAGTTATCCCATGGAGGTGTAGTAAATAAGCACTAAGGTAATGTGCTAGAATAATCCTACATAGATGGACTTATTTAGGGTTAGGAAATGGAAATTCCCCTTTAAGTGTTATGGATATTAAAGGATAATCCCTATGCCATGGTAAATTTGTCCTATATAAATGAGGGTATAGGAAAAGTAGGGAGACCACTATTGACATCTTTTCTAAATGGTGAGGTTTAGAAAAGTGAACCCCAAAAGTATAAGATGTTGGCCACTCCTATCCACTTGAGTGTCATCTATAGTAACAATGAACTCAAGATGTGGTTATATCTTATGATGCTAAAATATATTGGGACTTCTTTGTGAGAAAAAACTTAAAAAAATCTCTCTCCCTTGGGTTGTTTTTGGTGGGCTATTACAATCCACTTGTATCAGTTACCTAGGAAATGAACATAAACTATCTTGACTAGGATCATCATTTGTGTGCCATCGTAGATCTTTGATTTAGGATACAACAAATAGTTGAAATAGAGATAGGCATGTGCATATAAGCATATATTATGTCAATAAATATGTAAGCAAACAATGATGAGTAGCTAAAAGTAAAAACATAGTCAATGTAGACTTATATATGATATCTTTTAAGATGAATTATGTTTATTGGTTCTTTAATATCTTTGCCATCAAGCATGGTAAGGTGATAAGCACTTGAACCATACTTAGTTGTTATGATGTAGGGACCTATATAGTTGGGATCAAATTTACTTTTAATCTAAGTTTTGGTATTGGTGTTCTTTTGATTCTTTTCAATGAGAAGATCACCAACTTCAAAGGAACAAGATTGTACCTTCTTGATAGAGGTATGTTAGCCTCTTCTAATAGACCCAAAGGTTTTCTAAGGCATGGGTTTACTTTTTGTCAAGTAATTCCAGCTGGGTAAGATGGTCAAGATGATATTCATCTCCAAAAAAGAAGTCCTACAAAAATATGTGCAAGACAACTTAATATCAAAAGGGAAGGTAATTTAGTTCCATAAACCAAAGGATAGGGCATTGCACCTGTGTGATTTCTAACACAAGGATGCCAATCTCTACCCATTTTACTAATGAGCTTCTTGAGGATCTTGATAAGAGTCTTGTTAGAAGCTTTAGCTTGATCATTACCTTAAGTATAGTAAGGTGTAGATCATTTGTGTATAATCTTGTATTTAACATATTTTTTTGGACATCCTTATTCTTGAAGGGTGTTCTATTGTCTAATATTAGCATAGAATACATGTCATAATAGCTAAGGATCTAGTTAAAAATAAACCAAAAGACTTGGAATCTAGTAGTTGAGGTTAAAGGCATGTATTTGACATATTTAGTGAAGTTCTTGATATCTATGATGATGAATTCATGTCCATCAAATGAAACTAGGTTGATATTTCTAATCATATCTAAGCCCCTAGTGGAAAAAAGGTAAGGGGAAGTTAAGGGTTGGAGGGCTTGGGATGGAGCGCGGATAAGGTTGTCATGCTTTGATACTTATCACACCTCTTGACATAGTTACAACCATACTTTTCCATGGAGGGATAATAATAACCCATCTATAAAAGTTTCTTGTTGATAGTGACACCACTAAAGTGGCCACTACATGATCCATCATAGGCCTATTTGATGACTGCTTGGGATTCAAATAAGGATAAGAATCTAAGCGAAATGATAACAAGGGTATATTGGTATAATATATTACAATGATCATATACCTATAGGATCATTGCTTGAGTTTCTTACTTATTTTTTATTAAACCATCAAGTAACATATTATCCTTAAGGAAAGTGAAGTTATCCTTGTGCCATGGACTAGGAGAAGGAGTTGATTTTACAAAAAAGACTCCTAAAGGAAGTTAGCTAGACTCTAATGTTGAAGGCTACCTAGTTTATTTAATGATTATCATAGCTTGTATGTCATCTAGCTCGAAGGGGATAAGGAATCCAACCAAGGCCATAACGTCGACATGGTTGCTACTAGACTTAGGGATTAATTTAATGATGATTATGCAAAACTATGAAAAAAACTATAAGTTTATTGATGATGTATTTGTATGAATTAAGATTTTTTTATATAATCTGCTAAAAAACCTTAAATTCATTGATTAAAAATTTAAATTATCCTAAGATGAAGAGAATTCTAACCTAAAGAGCTAACACTACATATAGCCCTAAGTTAAGGGTTTCAAATTTAGTGGTATTGCCAATATAGGAAAAGTTAATATTAAAGGATGAAGAGATCAACTACTATTGAGGAGTGATCAAAATGAATCTTGTCCCTATTCCTTTGATACATTATATGCCATCGAAGTATAGAGTCCAAGAGTTATGTTGATTATATTCTAGGCTAAATATTGATTCACTATAAAAATCTATAACTATGAAATGGTTAGCTTCTAAGGGTGCAACTACTAATTGGTCAACAATGACCTAATATTTTAGAAACTTTTGGTTGACAAACTCGAGGTCAAATTCACTAAGTGCAATGACCCACTTAGTGGTTCATACTAAAAGGTGAGGCTTGGACATGAGATAACAAAAGGAATTGACTCTCACGATGATAAATATTTAATGGTTAAGCATGTAGTGTTGAAGCTTTTGGGAAGTAAATACTACAACTATGAAAATCTTCTCTAAAGGGGTATAGTATACTTTATAATTAACCAAAGTCTTTCGAATATAGAAAATGAATCACCATCTATGTTGGAAGGCATACTATGCCTACATATTTCCTAAGGCATGGTCTATAGTTACTATGTATAACAACAAGTGTCTAGAGGGATTATGAGGGACAAGGATAGGGGATATAAGATGTAGGATTTGAAAGCATCGAATGTAGTGTTGAGTGATATATCTACCCAGTTGCAAACATACACCAATAGTCAAGACAAGATGTCCTCTCTTGAAAGGAAATATGAATTTCATCAAGGTTTTGGTAAGGTTGGTCTAACTTGGTTGATTTATTCTATCAAATTATTCAATAATTCAAAGGAAAGTAAGGAAAATATCTAGAATATTTAGGATCACACATAACTATTATAAGGGCGAGTGATTAATTCATGTTCTTATGGTTTAATTAAAGCTCAATCTATTGCAATTTTTAAATCAATTATCTTATTCTAGGCAAATTTCATAGTAAAATCATATGAGAGCAAGATTATAGGCTTGCTACCTTCTTATTATAATCTTGAAACACATTCAAAGAGATATTCTAAAATTTCAAACATTAAAATACACATAAATGAAAATAAAGCTTTAGAATATGAAACTAAACTATTAATCTACTTGATTGTCAAATAAAAATCAAAAGAAAATGTTAGTAAAAGAAAGAAAACAAGTTGTGTGATATTGAAGCCTTGCAAGGAATTTATTGTAGCAGCTAAATCTGAATAACCAGTATTATTACGATCAACTATCACACAATCTAAACTAAGCTAGTTCCATATTCAAAGAGAAAGAGAGCAAAACACTGGTATTGAATTAAATGCAACCACCATCATTATGTGTAGATTATACCAATAATTTTAGTACTTTGCATTAAATGAAGATATTTAGGAACTACACATTCTCAAAATTTCTTACTATATATGTTTGCCATTACAAATCTCCAAGTACAATAGCAAGGGTGCAAACATCCATTGATCTACAAAAGAAAATAAAATGCTAAGTGTCTAAAACTAATAGTGGAATCCGATGACCCTTGTAAATAAGATCTCAATGGCTATTTATAGCATTAAAATCTTGGAATTGCAATGTTTTACAATTGTAATAGTATAGCTGGCATTGGGTGATGTGGCATTCTATGCATCTTCTTGATTTTGATCTACAATTTCAGCCATATATCTCTGCAATTATTTGAGATGTTGAGTTATCAAGAACTAGGTGGTTGAAATTAGGTTTAGGTTCAATGTATGTCTACTTCCCTCAACTCTCATTCTTTGCAACTGGTTTCTACAATTTTCTTGGCTTTAATGGATTCTAATTAGCTGAGCTCCAATCTAAGCCATCCCTTGTTCTTGCAATAATTCACCATCAAATATTCTTAAACAAAATTTGTTCTCCAAAGGTTCTAGAAGTTTCCATATCTTTGACATTTCACCTTCTCGAACTGGTATTTCATATTCTCATTTGAGGCTTCGTCTTCCTTCATTTCTGGTTCAATTACCTGCAATATAGAAGAAAAATTCAAAAATTAATTCAAATTAAAACTTTGGTGGCAAAAAAATCATTTTAATGCTATTATTAATATTGATATTAATATTACCAGGGTTTACCCGAAGCAACTAGAGGTTATAGTGGCGGCAATGAGCGATATTCAAACCCACGAAGAGGTGTAGAAAATTGTAACGAGTTACCGATTCCTCTAGTATAATAAAAAACAAAAAAAAATATTGATATTAATATTGCTAAGTTTGATAATTATTGTATTTTATTGATTGATTTTCTAAGGTTTGACATTATATTTCATTTTTTTTTCTGGTAATAATTTTAATATATTAACAGTGGGTTTTTATAGAGGATCCCAAAACCTTATGTACAAAATTAGCCATATTTCTAATGATGCATCATACCTCTTGGCTGTAACAATAAGCCTAATCGCAAGTAAAGCCATCCTAATGCTAAAGACTTGGAAACTGTAAAAAGGGCTTTTAGGCCTGGAAACCCAACGAAAAAGAAACAGGACAAAACCAAAAGAACACCAAGTAGAGCCCGAAGAAATGAAACGAGGAAAGCAAAACAGACAAGACACCATGGACAGCTAAGTAGACAAAATTGCCACGCCACACCAAAACTCATCGGAGGGGGCTTTCCAAAAACTGTGCAAGGAAAGCGTCATGAATGGATGTCTGCTCTGGCCAACCTTTCCACCTCGAATGGGAAGTGAGACCGCCACACGATCGGACACGTGGTCGTGAGCCCTTTGTTGGCCATGTGGTCAGCCATGCGATTACCTTCTCTCAAAGTATGATTTGCTTTCCACCTACCATGATAGGAGAGAAGCGTTCTTGCCTCGAGGATGATGTTGTAGACTTTCCAAGATGGATTTTTGGTTCCAAGAAGGTAATTCATGATGTTGAGTGAGTCACCCTCAATAATAAGAGGCCGAGGATCCTCAGAGAGTATTCGAATACCTTTCAGAGCGCCTCGGGCTTCGGCATAGTGATTTTTCTAGTAGCCCAAATCTTCATAATAGGCCATCACAAGATTCCCATCATGATCTTTGACAACACCCCCAACACCAGCGGGCCCAGGATTCCCCTTAGTCGCTCCATCAAAGTTTAATTTAATCCACCCCATGGGGGGTTTTTTCCAAACAATATTCCTTCGATAGGGCCCTTTAACAACCTCCAAAAACGTCCAGAGATTCATCATTTTGAGAATTGCTTCTTCGCTCGAAAGGTAGGGACGAGGACTGGGAACAACAATAGAATTCTCGATGGTGTAGGACAACACACTTTGAGAAACAGAAGGGGGCCCTCTAGGAGCTCTACCAAAGATTTTGGCATTCCTCTCTAATCAAATTTGCCAAATTGAATGATGGAAGGAGGCCTCGAGCAGGAAGCGGAGTTTGGGATTCTTGAAAGGATTAGGCCATTGGTGGAAAGCATCTCTGAGGGAACGGGGAGAGCACCATAGGATTTGGAAGGAGGATAGGAAAATACTAAGAACAGAGTGGGAAAATGGGCAATGCAAGAATAAATGATCCCTCGTCTCACAATCTACAAGACACAAGTAACACCTGTTGGGGAAGGAAAAACCTCTCTTGTGAAGGTTGTCAATTGTTAAGGCTTTGTTGTGGAAAGAAATCCATGTAAAGAAGTTGATTTGAGGGACGAATCCTTTCCTCCACACAGTATTCAACCTGTAGTCCAGAGCAGTCTTGGTGGTAAGAAACTCATAAGCTGATTTAACAGAAAAAAGCCCTTCCTCCGTACCACTCCAGATGATTCTGTCATTCCTCCTGGTAGAAGGAATTAAAATCGACTGGAGGATATTTGCAAGAAAGGTAACCTCATTATTAAACCCCTCCATAATTGGAATCTTCCACCAAGGAAAATGGGTGCTCCGGTCTATGAACTCTGCCACCCTGAGTTGGGAGTTAGGGTCAGTCAAACCTCTCAGCCCAGTGAGATCCGCCCTCGACCCAAGGGCTTCTTCAGTCGCCCACCTATCCTTCCAAAAGAAAATGAGGTTGCCATCACCCAAAATCCAGCGGGCTCCCAGGCTGATCAAATGTCAGGTTTGGAGCACAAATTTCCAAAATGTTGACACCACGGAGGAGGTCTCAGCATCCAAGAAGGAAATGGGGCCAAGATACTTCTTTTTAACCAGCTTAACCCACTCCATCGGGTCACTAGATAGAATCCTCCAAGCGTGCTTCGCTATCAGAGCCAAATTCATAAGTCTTGATCTTCTCAACCCCAGACCACCTTGGTCTATCCTCGAACACACCTTGTCCCAGGCAACAAGGGGGAGTCTAGATTTCTCTTCGTTGACAGACCATATAAAGGTCCTCTGAATATTCTCAATTTTGGAGTGAACTGCAACCGAAAGCATGAACACCGACATGAAGTAGGTCGGGATCCCCTGAAGACAAGCTTTGGTAAGGGTGGCTTTTTCAGCTTGCGACAGGAGTTTGCCCTTCCAAGTTCTGAGTTTCTTGTGAAGGCGCTCTAGAATCATGTTCCACATATCCCCACTCGCCCGCCCGCTATAAGATAAAGGCAACCCCAAATAGGACGTAGGCAGGGAATCAATAGTGCATTCAAGAATTCTAGCAATCCGAAGTTTCCTGCATAAGGGAGTGTTAATAAAATAGATTTTGCTCTTGATGTAATTGACCTTTTGCCCTGCAGCTTGTTCATAACAGGACAGGATCCGCTTGAGTGATTTGGATTGGGCAACGGACGCCCTAGTGGAGATGAGGGTGTCGTCCACAAATTACTGATGAGTGACATGATCAACTCTAGAAGTCAGCAAAATGCCAAAAATCTTGTTATGACGAAGAGCCTCTTTCATGGACCAACTCAGAACCTCCACCAGAAGAATGAAAAGGATGGGGGATAAAGGATCGCCCTGTCTGAGGCCTCTGGTGCTTTGGAAATACCTAGTTGGGGACCCATTGACCAGGACAAAAAAAAAGGGAGTGGATATACAACTGTAGACAAGGTCAATCCAGTGGGGATGAAAGCCGAACTTGAGGAGGACTGCACACAAAAAATTTTGATCAACCCGGTCAAAGGCTTTGTTCATGTCGAGCTTAAGAAAAAGAGTAGCATTCTTGGAGTGGTAAGCGGAATGAAGGGTCTCATGGATAGTGATGACACCATCAAGAATGTTTCTACCTTTAACAGTGCTTCCTTGACAAGGATCAATCAGGATGGGGAGGATTGTTTTGAGTCTATTGGCTATAGACTTGGTAAGAATCTTGTAAAAAACATTGCACGGGCTAATGGGTCGATAGTCAAAGAAAATTTTGTAGGCAGGAGACTTAGGAATGAGGGCAATAAAGGTGGAATTGAGTTTCGTGTGGATGGATCTAGAATCTTGAATAACCCGAATAGCATCGCACACATCCGGACCCACGATCTCCCACATGACTTGGAAGAATCGAGGGGGGAAACCATCGGGGCTAGGGTTCTTATCTGGTTGCATGGAGAACAATGCTTCCTTAATCTCGGATGAAGAAAAAGGTTCTAGAATCTTAATGCTTACCTCATGGGGGAATTTAGTCAAAAAATTGGTGAGCAGAGATTTCTGGACTTGAAGGTTGCTGTCCGGAGGAGTGCCAAGCAAATCCTGAAAAAAGTCAACCGCTTCGCTCCTGATTTCCTCTATCTCCCTGGTAATGTGCCCATCCTTACAAGTCACTTCTCTGATCTTGTTGGCCCCTCTGTGCCTCATAGTAGATGCATGGAAAAACCTCGTGTTGGTGTCTCCATTATTCAACCAAAGGTCACGAGATTTCTGGCACCAGAACGTTTCCTCCCTAGCGAGAATAGAATGAAAGTCCACCAAAAGACTCTGCTCTTCCTCCCTGAGACCCTCAGTGTAACATTCGAGTTCCATCCTTTCCTCCAAAACCTTCAGGTTCTCAAAGATGGATTTTTTGGACTCAAAAATGTTGTCGAAAACCTCTTTATTCCAAACTTTCAGCTTTTCTTTGACCATTTTGAGCTTTAGAGCCACCCTCTTAGGAGCATTTCCTTCCACCTTCAATTGCCACCATGCTGAAACCAAACCTTTGAAGTCATTATGAGAGATCCACATGGATTCAAATCTAAAGGGGGTTTTAAAAATAGGCCCATCATCCGCCTCCAAGAAAATAGGGTTATGGTCAGACCCAATCGTTGGAAGAGCCGAAAGGATAGCCCCACCAAGGATATGAATGGCTTCTTGGGACATAAAAAATTTGTCGAGCTTGACTTGAATCAAACCGCTCCCAGTCATTCTGTTACTCCAAGTGAAGGAAGCCCCTTTGAGTTCGATGTCGAGCAAGCCATTAGTAGAGACAAAATCCCTGAAGTCCTCCAAGCTGTGGCTGAAGTGGTCGGATCCTCCTTTTTTTTTTGAAGGATGAAGGGGACAATTGAAGTCACCCCATAAAACCCAAGGAAAATTACTAAAATTCTCCCTCATCTGAGAGATAGCTTTCCACATTTCTGCTCTCTCTATGGCAGAATTTGAAGCATAAACGTTGGACAGAATCTAGGAAAAATTGGTGGTTTTGGACTAGAACATTACATTGATGATTCTGTTGGAAGTTGATAGCAGGCTGGCCTCAAACCTCGAAGGTTCCCACAGAACCATGAGTCCTCACGCTATTCCCACTACAGGGCTGGAAAGACAATTTGCCTTGGCCCAATGGCCTTCGTAACTTTATCAGAGGAGATAGCATCGACCTTGGTCTCTTGCAAAATAAGGATGGAAGGATTAGTCCTCCTACAGAGATTAGCCACTAACCTTCATTTGGATGCACTATTTAGTCCTATCACATTCCATGAGAGGACTTTCATCTGGATATTTTGAGGTTTTTCTTGCCTCCCCTTCCTTGTTGAGGGGGAGGTTTTGATGCATGCGCTTCGTCTGTCTGAGCGCCATAGTCATCCAGAACCAGCAAATGCTGGGTTCCATTTGCAACGTCATTTGCTGTCTCTTTGTCCTACCTGTCTTTGTTAGGAGGATGGCCCTGCTTCCTATCACTACCAAAATCCACACTTTTCTTTCGGCTCCTTGTGTTTCGGGGGCTAATGTGAGAAGATTTTTCACCCCTCCTTCCTAAGAGGTAATCTTCTAGCATCGTTTGCGACTGGCTGAAATCGGGATGACCCATATCTTGGGGCAGAGAAATAGTCTGAGTCACAATTTGGGATGGGGTCCGTTCCTTCTCTTCCTGCGATTCACTTTCCAAGTGGGAGTCTGCTCCTTGCTGATTGTTAGCCTCAAGTTGCTCGAGGTCCGATTGGAGAGTGGGATTCTCTTCAGTCTGAGAGAGTCCGACGTAGACTCTAGAGGGGCCTCGGAGATTCATGATCCTTCGCATCTAGAAGATTTGACTACTTCGCCTGACCTTCCCCATGCTCCAGGGGGTTGCCATTTTCATGCTTTTGCTTACCCAATTTTTGAAGAGGACACTGGGATTGGAGGTGCCCTTGGGACCGACACTGGGGCAGAAAGCTGGTCTATTTTCATAGACAATAGCTTGTTTATGAAGAAAGGTACCTCCAGACCGAAGAGTGATGAAATTTGGGAGTTTCACCTCCAAATCTTCCAGAACGCAAAAAAGGGCTTGGACAAACCTTGTTCGAGCTCGGGTGGGTGGGTCAATGGTGACCAACTCCCCAATGGAGCGCACAATACCCCTTATGAAATTTTCATGCCAGCCAAAGAGGGGAAGATTCGGGAGCCTAACCCATATTGGGGCAATGTTGATGTTCTGGGTATCAGGACTGAAATCCATATCCCACTTCCTAAGGAATAAACTTCTACAGCCCAGAAACCATGGCCTGCTAGCTAGAATTTTACAGTAATATTATTGTCCAGTCTAATGGCAAAAAAACCCTGGGATAGGACCGTTAGCTCCATATGACCAGAAGTCCTCCATTTGCTTGCTGCCCACTTTCGGATAGTTTCCATGTTGGGACGACCACCAATGAATTTTCCTATGAGGGTAAATTTCTCAAACTCCATGAAGCTTGAAAGGACTTCCATCGGGATGTCCAGCTCATCCCCAATCGGAAACAACTCTTTGGTAAAAAACCCGTTTAGGGTTTCTAAGGCTGCTGCCTGGGCATAAGACTTTTGAGCCCCACCCCATTTGTCTGGTGGGTCCTTACCCCGACTGACACCGTCAATAGCCCGATCTTCTTCAATGGGTCCGGATGCTTTCGCACCTTTGGATCCTTGGTGCCCTTCGATTGCTCCGCTGTGCCCAAGACACGAACTGTAGCCGCTCTCGAGATTCCCTGTAGATGACTTCCTACCCATTGACATCTCCTCCCTACCTACACTTGGAGACTGCTACTCCACTCTTCGGCTGTTTGCGGTTGCTGGTTTCACCCTTCTGCTACTTTGCTGGTCGAAACCCTAGCTCTGCAGCTCAAAAATTGGGTAGTTTAGAAGCCCCAAGAACCTAGCTCTATGGCCAATCGTAGTTGTCCCATTCGGGTATACCACATGGCATCAATCACAAGGGGGTTGAATTATTAATAAATCCACAAAGTTGGGCATAGAGAAAATGGAGCCTTGTCGGCCTCTACCAGCACACAGGACATTTTCCAACTATGCCTACACATCCAGCAGGGTGGAGGTAGTGGGAATGGAACCTGGGTCGGCCAAAACTAGCACCCAGGGCATTTGCCAACTGCTCTACGCATGCGGATCGACATTATATTTCATTTTAATTTTATATTATTTGCCAAGTTTTTTTTTGTTTTTTTAATTTTAGGGCAAAATATTATATTTAATATTAATTTCCCAAAAAATATTTGAAATGTCAATTAGGGTTTTGCTTTATATTCAACATGCTCCAGGCCAGGGTGAATTTCACTTATTTTCTTCAAGTGCTCTTGGTCAGGGTGATATTTTACTTGTTGGAAGAGTTAACTCTTTTAAATCATGGCATAGAGATGACTTTAAGATATGGTGAAATTCAAGATTTTATTAAATTGAATAAAATTTGCAATTGAAATATGAAATTACTAAGTTTAACCAATTTGTGATCACGATACAAAGATGGCTCTAGGCCGGGATGAAAATTAAAAAATCCTTTAGTTGACTAATTTTGACCATGGTATAGAGTCAGCTCTAGGCTAGGATTAATACCGTATATGAAATATCTTTAATGAAAACCTACGAGCCTTAGAGGAATTGAGTGATTATAGTGCAAAATGAAATCTTCACAGAAGTTCAAAACTTTAGCATTACAAAATCGAAAGATTATAGAGCAAAATTAATTTTCGCTAAAATCCGTAACCTTAGCATAAAGAAATCAAAATATTATAGGAAAAAAATATTTTTTTTGAAAATATGCAACCTTGGTGGAATCAAAATATTATAGAGAAAAATTTGGTAGTTTAGAAGCCCCAAGAACCTAGCTCTATGGACAACCGTAGTTGTCCCATCCGGGTATACCACATGGCATCAATCACAAGGGGGTTGAATTATTAATATATCCACAGGTTGGGCATAGAGAAAATGGAGCCTTGTCGGCCTCTACCAGCACACAGGACATTTTCCAACTATGCCTACATATCCAGCAGGGTGGAGGTAGTGGGAATGGAACCTGGGTCGGCCACAACCAGCACCCAGGGCATTTGCCAACTGCTCTATGCACGCGGATAAAAATTGGGTAGTTTAGAAGCCCCAAGAACCTAGCTCTATGGCCAACCGTAGTTGTCCCATCCGGGTATACCACATGGCATCAGTCACAAGGGGGTTGAATTATTAATATATCCACAGGTTGGGCATAGAGAAAATGGAGCCTTGTTGGCCTCTACCAGCACACAAGACATTTTCCAACTATGCCTACATATCCAGCAGGGTGGAGGCAGTGGGAATGGAACCTAGGTCGGCCACAACCAGCACCCAGGGCATTTGCCAACTGCTCTACGCACGCGGATCGACATTATATTTCATTTTAATTTTATATTATTTGCTAAGCTTTTTTTTTGTTTTTTTAATTTTAGGGAAAAATATTATATTTAATATTAATTTCCCAAAAAATATTTGAAATTTCAATTAAGGTTTTGCTTTATCTTCAAAATGCTCCAGGCCAGGGTGAATTTCACTTATTTTCTTCAAGTGCTCTTTGTCAGGGTGATATTTTACTTATTGGAAGAGTTAACTCTTTTAAATCATGGCATAGAGATGACTTTAGGATATGGTGAAATTCAAGATTTTATTAAATTGAATAAAATTTGCAATTGAAATATGAAATTACTAAGTTTAACCAATTTGTGATCACGATACAAAGATGGCTCTAGGCCAGGATGCAAATTCAAAAATCCTTTAGTTGACTAATTTTGACCATGGTATAGAGTCAGCTCTAGGCCAGGATTAATACCGTATATGAAATATCTTTAATGAAAACCTACGAGCCTTAAAGGAATTGAGTGATTATAGTGCAAAATGAAATCTTCATAGAAGTTCAAAACTTTAGCATTACAAAATCGAAATATTATAGAGAAAAATTAATTTTCGCTAAAATCCGTAACCTTAGCATAAAGAAATCAAAATATTATAGGAAAAAATTATTTTTTTTGAAAATATGCAACCTTGGTGGAATCAAAATATTATAGAGCAAAATTTTATATTTTTGAAAATCTGTATTCTTGGTCTTTGTTTTGAGCAGTTTTGATTTTTAGGCTCTAGGCTACAATTCATTCTCGCATTTTACCTTGTTTGACCACTTTGATCGTGGTGTAGAGCTTGGAAGGATGAAAACCATGATCGTGGACCAGAGTAAGCTTCTAGTGAGGAATTTCGTTCTAGGCCACAATTCATTCTCACATTTCACCTTATTTGACCACTTTGACTACGATGTAGAGCAAGGTTGGATGAAAACCATGATTGCATATCAAAGCAAGCTTTTGGCGAGGAATTTGGTTCTAGGTCACGATTAATTCTCGTATTTTGTCTTAGTTGACCATGTTGACCATGGTGTAGATCAAACTTGTGGTATGTAGTTGGATTTGGGTTGTGATCAAATTTCAAGATTATTGGTATTTTGACCACGTGACATAGAGATGGCTTTAGGACGAGATTTTGCTCTTTAATTCTCGTAGTGCAAAATATAGAAAAACATTCAAAGTGTTCAAAATTTTACAAACTTCTAAATAGACCAAATGGGTATCCAAAACAATCAATATAATTGAAAAATTGTTATATATCGAGATATACATCCATTTGAAGCTCGTGGACTTTCATGGAAAATTAATGCGGCTGAAATGATATTCTATCAAAATTTCCTAAAATATTATGGGATTTCATGCAAATTTTGTATCATTGTGAAGGTAATTTCAATATATTTCTACTAGGATTTGAATCACATAAAACAGAGCTTTGTAGAAAAAGTTATACTTTATAGGTTTATAGCTACCCAAAGTGGTAAAAAAAAATCCTAAAAACACATCAAAGAATGAAATCTTCCAAAAGAAATATGAAGAGCACTTGAGATTCAATATATGCTAAAATATTCAATATAATAAAATTAAAAGACTCATCTAATGCAAGCAAGCTTTAAATAAAAATTCATTCAAGGCAAGCAAATGTAAAACATGGGTGTAAGCAAATTTGAAATTTGGTGTAAAAAAAAATTTCAAGTGGGTCCACAATTGGGGTGAGTTGTACAATGGAAACAACAAATGGTGACTCTATTAAAAAATACTCTTGAGCATTTTGATAAATAAACCTATTTGAAATCAAGAAAACCAAAACTAGCAAAATATAAACCACTTAGTAACATCCAAGAAAGATGGGGTTAAACAATTTCAACTGAAAATAAATATTTCATTTGGTTTAGATTAGTGTATACTTTGTGCATTCATTCCTTATTATTGAATCAATCAGAATTCCATAATTTTTTTTGAAATTAGGCTATTAAGGATATCACTCATAAATATTTGCCTTTGCATTGCTCCAACGCTAGTCAAGCGTTTATAGCTCTAGTGGAGATGACATTGATCTCTTCTAGATATTGCTCTACTGCTAGTCAGGCGTCTATAGTCTCGGTGGAGGTTATCCAAGTCACCCAAGCAATTGATTGATTTACATTATTATTATTTTTCTTTTTGATTAAGAAGTATTTAGATAAATTTCAAACTTTATATGTGCCCTTTTGTGTTAGAGATCTATAAGGCTAGCGATGGAGTGTATATATGCTTACCTAATCATCAAACCAGAATGTTTCATTCTTTAAGATCCAAACAACATTTAAATGTGGTTGATAATTGTGAAGCTTTAGCAATATTTTTACATTATTTCAGGGTCCTCTATTTTAGCCCATAATCTAGAAATGGCTTACTATATGATTTAATTCACTAACTTTCAGTTTAACTTAATTTCAAACATGTCCTCAATATTCAACTGATAAGGAACCTTTCTTTTAGAGGTACCAAAAGTTGATTGCAGTTTGAATCCACTTGTCAAAATTTAAGGAAAAAAGTATGAAAATGAAAACTAAAACATAAACATAAAACAAACAAGAATTTTCACAAAGAAAATTACCTAATAAAATAAATAAAATTAAACAAACATATAAAATGCTAAACATGAAAATAATAAACTTAAAATCAAAGAAAACAAAACTAACTATGAACTTGAATAAGATTGAATCAAACAAAAAGAAAGAAAAGACAATAAACATGAAACTATGGTACAATGATTGGGTCATATTAAATTTTCCAGGATCTCATACTTGGTTATGATCATTTGGAATATGCATGTAATGACAAACATGTTGGCTTTCATGAGCCTTATCCCATAGTAATATCAGACCTAAAATTCCAAAGGCCTTCATTTTTCCTCTCTCACCCCACCAACTTAATTTAATTCCATCACCTCTGCCATACTTAGAATTTGATTCATCAGACTTAAAGGTCCATAATTGGTCTTCAATTACTTTGTCTACTTTGTGAGGTGTCTACTGAATAACTATCTTCAATTATAGTTTCCACAACTATAATGTAAACTCCCATTTTTGGACTATTATTATCATTCTTTTGGTCAATAACGAGTTCCTTCGATCTTGACCCTATTTTTAAAAACTTGATTGTCATATAACTATTCATTGATTTAGACCAATCATATCTGAGTAGTATTTTATAGGCATATATGATACCTACAATATCAAGATCATTGTAATTTTGTATCCCAGGTTTAGTAGTCAATTGTTTATAAATTTGATTCAGTAGCTCAATCACATCTACTTCTGTCTTATTCATTGTAATAATATTATTACCTGGGTGAATAGGAGTCAAATCTAATTCCTTGTTAAAAATATATGGTATTTCATTGCCAACAACCCTTGAATCCATGAGGTAGTTATGTAAAATTTTACCAAAAATTCTAGTAGTCAGAAGGAAAGGTGTGGATTCTACCTTTTTTGTGTTTACATCCACTAGAGCATGAGTAGCCCTTATAGTTTCTTATTTCTCAAGCCACACATTCGTATGATCAATAAACTAAACTATCTTAATCAAAGGACTATTTTTCTTGGCTTTATTAAGGTCTTCAATAAAATTATAGCCAAGATTATTTGATTCTAGTTTCTTCTCTATTTTTGACTGCATAAGAATTGCAAGATCTTTAGGTGGAGTAGAAATTTTAGTATCTTGCACCTCATGTGGGATAGAGGTTTCTCTAGGAGGTGTGAAAGAAATTAGTGATTCCTTTTCTTTATTCTAAAGAAAATAATAATTATCCTTTTGAAACAGTTGATGAGATTCCACCTCTTCTTCTATGTTATTTTTATATTCATCTTTAGATTCATATTCATATTCCTCTTTAGATTTATCTTCATATTCCTCTTTAGATTCATCTTCATCCACTCCTAATGGTTCATGTGTTTTTGTAACTAAAGTTGTCCTTCCATTTTGATCAAATTAATTCCTACAATCCTCATTAGAGGGTACTAACTCCAAAGTTCTAGTAATATTTGTATTGTCTTCATTATACATTATTTCTATATTTTCCATTTATTTTTGGACCATATCTAAGGTTGTTTTAGATTCAGGGTAATGATCTTCATTGTGTTGTGCAGCGGATGCACTTCACAATTATTCAATGCTAAATTTGAAATATTGACTACTATGTTGGACTGGTTTTGATTGGTAATAGGGTTATATACTCCTCCATTGTTTGGCTAAGTATCCCATTGGTTATTAGTTGCTTGGACATTGAAATTCATATTCTAAATGTTATTTATAGGTAGATTCAGAGGAACTTGTTTTTGTAACTGAATTATATCTCTACTAAGCTTTTGGACTAATCTCTACAGGTTATCTAATTGATAATTAGCATTATTTATTAGGGATATAGTCTAGTTTGTGTTATTGGAAAATGAAAAAGGATTCAATAAATCAGATATGGTTTGATTTGGAGTAGTATTCAAGAAATTTAGGGTATTCTGAGACTGATTATTATTTGGGAATGTTGGCATATTTTGATTCGAATTAGAATTTAGAAATGCTAGTGTAGTTTAAGAATTAGCATAAGTATTCCAATGAGTAGTAAACTAATTATATAACTATGTTGGAGTAATAGGGTGGATAGGGGTGGTAATGAGATTATATGGCTGATTAAAATTGGTATATGGTGAAGTATTTAGTAGAGGTAGTTGTTGTGACAAAGCATGGTTAATCATAGAGACTTGATTGAATGTACTTGGTTGTACTATAGAAGGTATTTATCCTATACCAAAGCCTTGAGGCATTAATTATTGTTCTATTATCAAGGCCTAATTATATGCCATTGCTAGAGTAGTGATCTAAGGAGTTATCCTTACAAACATGGATGTAAGAGGATCTAAAGCTCTAAAATACATTTGTATGGTTGCATCAGTGTTAAGTGTGGAGGGTGGAGTCAACCTATTATAAATCTTGTGAAATATGGTATTGAATAGCCTTAGAGGCTCATTAGGCTCCATTTTTACTGCTACAAATTGATGATATATAATAGAAAGGTCTATGGATAATCTGAATTGAATAATGAATGTTATTTCCAGCTCAATCTAGGAAGTGATAGAATTTGCAGGTAGAATAATATACCAATCATACAATAGTTCATCTAGAGTAAGGGGAAACATTCTATAGGCAATATCTTCATGTTAAACTTAGAAATGGATCAAATAATCCTTACAGGCTTGAATACGCTCTTTAGCTATCCTAGCTCTGTCATATCTATATATAGGAAAATACCTTTCAACATTATTAGGTATGGCATGGGCTGGTCCAAGTATATTCAGTGGATTACTACCACCTAACCATGGTGTAAATGCTACCATTAGTGTACCTAATAAAGTGACAAATGGATCAATATATAATGTGATGGGTTGGGATGAGGTATTAATGGGAGGAAGAGTACTTGATTGACCTTTACTTTTTTTAGGTCTTCTAGGAGGAGAAAGACTATGAAATTCAGTATCACTTTCGGAGGCCTTACACCTAGTGATAATAACTCTAGGTTCCAACTTTAATAGTCAAGTAGTATAATATATGAATTATATAATAAGAACTTAACAATTTTAGATATCAAAAAGTAAATTGTTATCTACAAGGAATTAAGACAGTAATAGTTTAACCGTAACAATAAAAGAAATATCTCATCATTTAAAATAGTTTAGAGCTATTGCAACAGATATCAAAGAATTTCAAATTTAAGAACAATTTGAATAATTTCAAACTTTAAAAATCAAATTAACTAGCTATTGCACTTTGAGGGCTTAGAGGATTTAGAAAATCAGAAATTCATAGCAAGTGACAATGAATCTAACAATTCAGATATTATAGTAATAATGAATCTAACAATGAATCGCGACACTTTTTCTCCTTTGGCAGCGACAATGCAACATGTCATGATATCGCGACACTTTTTATATTTTGGCCGCGACGATGCAACATGTCACGATATCGTGAAAATTTTTCTCCTTTGGCCACGACGATGCAACATGCCACGATATCACAACACTTTTTCTCCTTTGGCTGTGACAATGCAACATGTCACGATATCGCGACACTTTTTCTCCTTTGGCCGCGATGATGCAACATGTTGCGATATCGCAACACCTTTTCTTCCTTTGACCGTGACAATGCAACATGGCATGATTTTGCGATACTTATTCCTCCTTGCTTTCTCTCTTTGCTTTGGATCGTGAAAATGCAACATGTTGTGATATCGCGACACTTTCCTCCTTGTGGTGTTTTGCTTTTTCTTTGATCTTTAGCATATGGGCCTCTTCGGACTTCTTGGAAAACATGCAAAAAAGGTGGGTCTCCAATTTTGGGGTACGTTGTGGAGTAGCAACAACTCTTCCAAATGATGAATTTCTCTGTTTAAGTTTCACTTCCCCTTTTCTGATTAACCTCTGGTCATGTTTCCATTTAGTTAGTTCTTCTAGTTGGTTCCTCTGGGTGCCTTTACCTTATGTGACCCCTGCTATTTTCAGGTTGTCTCGTTCTACTGCCGCCATTCTCCCCCTTTGCCTCCATCTTCAGATGACCATGGCTATCTTGTACAAGGTTCAGGGACCTTTCAAAACCCTTTCAACCAATTAAAAAAAAAATTGGGTATTTCAGGCTCTAATTAAAAAATTTTAGCAATCAAATTAAATATTTTTATGCCCTCCTTCTAGCACCATTTCTTGTTGAGTGATATATCTACCCAGTTGCAAACATACACCAACGGTCAAGACAAGATGTCCTCTCTTGAAAGGAAATATGAATTTCCCCAAGGTTTTGGTAAGGTTGGTCTAACCTGGTTGATTTATTTTATCAAATTATTCAATAATTCAAAGGAAATTAAGGAAGATATCTAGAATATTTAGGATCACACATAACTATTACAAGGGCAAGTGATTAATTCATGTTCTTATGGTCTAATTCAAGCTCAATCTACTATAATTATTAAATCAATTATCTTATTCTAGGCAAATTTCATAGTAAAAGCATATGAGAGAAAGATTCTAGGCTTGCTACCTTCTTATTATAATCTTAAAACACATTCAAAGAGATATTCTAAAATTTCAAACATTAAAAGGCACATTAATGAAAATAAAGCTTTAGAATATGAAACTAAACTACTAATCTACTTGATTGTCAAATAAAAATCAAAAGAAAATGTTAGGGAAAGAAAGAAAACAAGCTGTGTGATATTGAAGCCTTTCAAGGAATTTATTGTAGCAGCTAACTTTGAATAACCAATCTTAGTTCGATCAGCTATCACACAATATGAAACTAAGCTAGTGCCATATTCAAAGAGAGCAAAATATTGGAATTGACTTAAATGCAACCACCATCATCATGTGCAGATTATATCAATAATATTAGTACATTACATTAAATGAAGATATTTAGGAACTACACATTCTAAAAATTGCTTACTATATATGTTTACCATTACAAATATCCAAGTACAATAGCAGGGGTGCAGACATCCACCGATCTACAAAAGAAAAGAAAATGCTAAGTGTCTAAAACTAATAGTGGAATCCGATGAACTTTGTAAATAAGGTCTCAATGGCTATTTATAGCCTTACAATCTTGAAATTTCAATGTTTTACAATTGTAATAGTATAGATGGTATTGGGTGATGTGGCATTTTGTGCATCTTCTTGAATTTAATATACAATTTCAACTATAGATATATGTAATTATTTGAGACATTGAGCTGTTAGGTACCAGGTGGTTGAATTAGGTCTAGGTTCAATGTATGTATAATTCGTTCGGCTCTCATTCTTTGCGATTGGTTTCTACAATTTGCTCAGCTTTAATGGATTCCAGTTGGTTGAGCTTCAATCTGAGCTATCCCTTGTTCTTGTGATAACTCATCGCCAAAGATTCTCTAATAGAATTTGTTCTCCAAAGGATATAGAAGTTTCCAGATCTTTGATGTTTCACCTTCTTGATCTGGCATTTCATATTCTTGTCTGATGCTTCGTATTCCTCCATTTATGGTTCAATTACCTACAACATAGAAGAAAATTTCAAAAATTAATTCAATTTAAAACTTTGGCAAGAAAAAGAATCATGTTATTGCTATTATTAATATTCATATTGCTAAGTTTGATAGTTATTGTATTTTATTGATTGATTTCTAAGGTTTGACATTATATTTGATTTAAATTTTATAATATTTGTAATTTTTTTTTTTTTTTAATTTTAGGGCAAAATATTATATTTAATATTAAGTTTCCAAAAAAATGTTTGAAATATCAATTAGAGTTTTGCTTTATCTTCAACATGCTCCGGGCTGAGGTTATATTTTACTTATTGGAAGAGTTATTCCTTTTAAATCACGATGTAGAGATGACTTTAGGCTATGGAGGAATTTCGTATATTATTAAATTGAATACAATTTGTATTTGAAATATGAAATTACTAAGTTTAACTAATTCGTGATCGCAACACGGAGATGGCTATAGATTAGGATGCAAATTCAAAAATCCTTAAGTTGACTAATTTTGACCACGACATAGAGTTGGCTCTGGACCGAGATCAATACCATTTTATGAAAATATCTTTAATAAAAACTTGCAGGCCTTAGAGATATTAAGTGATTTTAGTGTGAAATGAAATCTTCACAGAAGTCCAAAACGTTAGCATTGTGAAATCGAAATATTATAGAGAAAAAATATTTTTTGCGAAAATCCGCAACCTTAGCGTAAAGAAATCAAAAGATTATAGGAAAAAATTTAATTTTTAAGAAAATCTACAACCTTAGTGGAATCAAAAGATTATACATCAAAATTAAATATTCCTAAAAATCCACAACCTTGGTCTTGGTTTTGAGCAATTTGTATTTTTAGGCTCTAGGTCGTGATTCATTTTCGTATTTTACGTTGTTTGACCACTTTGATTGTGACGTAGAGCATGGAAGGATGAAAATCGTGATCGCAAACAAACTAGAGCAATATTTTTGTGAGGAATTTGGTTCTAAGACATAATTCATTCTTGCATTTTACCTTGTTTGACCACTTTGATTGTGGTGTAGGGAAAGGTTGGATGAAAACTGTAATCACCAATCGGAGTAAGCTTTTGGCGAGGAAGTTTGATGAGGGCATAAAATAAGCGACTAAGGTTTAGGTTGAATAAAATCTTAGTTAGGCTAAGTATTAGGGCTTGGTATTATTTTTAATTTTAATGTGAGACTTGGTGCTCACATAGTTTTAGCTAATCACCTTCTAGATTAGGTTAGTTGGATTGATATTAGTCAATCCTTAAATAACTCCTTCGGATGAGAGCTGACTTTCTCCATTTGGAAATTCGTTGCTCCTTCGCAGGGGAATTTGTTATGTTTTTGGGCTTATATATACCTTTGGTGTTAATGGATAATAAAGTTGGTTTTAACCACAACAGTGGTATCATCACAAGAATAATTGTGAGGTTTTGGGTCATTTTTGACCTCATAATTGGTTTTGGGTTTCTCCGATCATTTATTTTGTTTGAAGCTCTTTAAATTTTTTGCAAAAGCCACTGAACATTTTTTTGCAAATTTCGTTGATGATTTTGCAAATCAAAATTTGCTTCACATATTGTTGCAATTTTTTGTCAACAAAATATTGAAGTAACAATTTTGCTCAAGTAAATTATTGTCCAATTTTTGTTGAGCAACATTTATCCTCTGCATCGATAGGGTATTGAATTCAAATATGAGTTAACATTGAGTGGTCAATCACTGCTAATGATGGAGGATGTCATCCTGACTACTGATGACCCGTTAGCTATTTTGGCTATTGTCTGCAGGTGTTAATGTTTCTTGCATCACCTGTGCTATCTGACTATCATATTTGAACCCTTTGTTGCACTTGATAATTATGACCATCTCTACCAATATTTGTGCACCTTCTACATCATCGGTGATCCCACCATCGTAAAGTATTGATAGAACAGTTCCTGGAAGGATATTTTGACAAAGTTTTGGAGTGTTTGAATTAATGCCATCCCTGCTACTCTATAATACCTATTGATGTAACTACCAAAAATACAAATCCTATGACTTTTGTTGAACTTCGCAGATCAGGCTTGGTTATCCCATCTTAGCCTGTAGCCTGTTAGATCTATTTTGACAGCATTGATCGGGCCATTTTTGCTTGCCTGTTCCCTACTGCCTGTCAGAACTAGTATGACAGCATATGATGACTGAACAAAGGCCAGTCCTCCTTACTAAACCAATTACTATCCCAAAAACTACACCATAGCACCTCTGCACCTTTTTTCTCGACGTCCTAGCACACAATCCAAATCCTCACACAAAAATTGAAACAACTCTCTTCCTAAAGGATTTTATGGTATGATTTTTGGGTCATCCACTTATGCTTCGAAACATGATGTTTAGTGCTCCACATTGGCAAATACTAATTGGTGTTTGACCTTGATTACTCATGAGTTAAGATTGAAAACTTCGACACGTTGTTCTCCAACTGGTAAGTGCAGCAAATCAAATCCATGTGGTTGTTTTATTCATGTGTGCTTACTGTTTAGCCTCATTTGGGATAGTAATTTAGTTTTGTGGGAATATCCCACATACTTTGTGCTCCTACACATATGAGAAATATCAAGGTGACATCGACATAAAAAAAACAACCAATGTTGGTTGGCCACACGCCACGCTGTGTCGACCCGATTGTTTGCTACATTTGTTAAAATTTGCTGATAGTTTGCCTGTGCTTCTCCATTGACCAACCTGGTCAAAAGGTCATCTAACAAATTAAAAAAAAAATATATTGAAATTAAATATCTGTAAGTAAGGGGAACAATATTTTTTTGTGCTTAGTTTCTAAAATTGCCCACTTTAATGTAAAATTGCATTAAAATATTATAGTTTTGTAATTAATTGGGCAAATAGCATTGTTTTTGTAACCCATTAGCATTTTTGTAAACCTATTTTATAATATTGTTGGCTTATACATGACAACAAATGGCTGCAATCATCGCAGTCATTAGTACCTTGGCCGATAAGGTCAATAATATTGCTTCCTCTAGTGGTCCCAGTCAAGCCCCTGACCTTCACGTGAAAGAAAAATGTGAGGTCAAAATTTATGATGGCTCCCATGATCCTAAGGTTCTAAACAGTTGGATCCTCAACATGGACACATGGTTTACCTATAGAAAAATCCTAAAATATGAACAAGTTTCATTTGCTCTCTTAAAACTTTTGAGCATAGCCAAAGTTTTGATCACAGACTGCCTAAGTAATCAGAATCCAATAGAAAATTGGGATGATTTGGTGCAGGCTTTGACGGGAACTTTTTATCCATCAAACTATGTAGAATATCTTGAGTTTTGATGGCTTCGATTGAGGTAGGGCTACAACATGAATATCCAAAACTGCATCGGTCTATTTAATAAATTAAGGATTTTGAATGGTATTCAGGACTAAACTGCTAAGATGATCACCAAATTCAAGAGTGGATTGTAGGAACCACTTTTTATGGAATTGAAATATACTCCTATCATAAATTTGAATGCCATGTACAATCAAGCATAGCTAGCAGAGGAGAAACTTGTTGCTCAATCAGGTGGATCTCACTTTTTTGACTCCACCAAAGCTTCTAAATAAAAGCAATCTCCACAATAATAGAAGAAGACTTCTCCCTCTTCTTCATCTTCTTCTTCTTCCCATTATTCTTCTAACACTTATTCTTCTTCTTCTACTCCTTTCGATCATAAGAAATTTTGTGATTATTGTAAGAAGATAGATCATACATAATCTGAGTGTTTTAGGTAGAAGAATAATCTTATTGTAGAATCTCAACTAGAGGAACCACAAGATGGTCCTATTGAGGCTACAAGAGAATGATGAAAATATCCTGAGCTTCAAGGGCTCAATAATCATACCTTGTTGACACACAACATGTTTGAAAGAGGCCGTGACCATTTGTTTGTCACATGTGCCCACTTAAAATATAATTACTTTGTAGATTGCATAATCAAAAATGGCTCCAAAACAAACTTGATTTCCAAAGCCGTCATTGATAAGTTGAAGCTTCTTGTACAACCCCATCCTCACCCATACCCACTTGCATGGAAGGATGTGGGCACCTCCTCCTTGATTACAGAAACATGCACTGTGTCCTTTGCATTTGGGCCATGCTATGTGGACAAAGTCACTTGTGATGTGACTCCAATTGATTGTTGTGATATCATTCTTGGAAAGCCCTATCAATTTGAAAAATGGGCTCAATATGATACTTATAAAAATACCTATACATTGCATCACAAGAATAAAAACTTTCTTATCTCTTCCACGAAGCCCCCATACAATTATGCAGGTCCATGCCATACAACATTGGTCTTCTGCAATTCAAAGGACACACCAACTACAGTTGCACACAAGGATTCTCCTCCTAATTTTTTAGTACCTCCTTCTGTTGCTCTAGTTGATATTCCTCTTGCTTCTACCGTGCACTGAGTTCCTAAAATGAAGCAGTATTTGCAGTCGATACCACAGGAGAATCACCCTCCATCTCATCCACAAGATTTAACTCGAGTTGGAACTCAAGTAGTGACTAGTTACTATCCACCAGTGTAGGAACCCCTTGGTATTATTGACATCATCAGTTCCCCTACTCATTTAGCACTTGATTTTCCACTTTCGCTCCCTCACCCTACACCCACTACTATTGTACAAGAATTGGAGTCCAATGCTTCCTTTGTGGGGAGGTATGATGAGGGCATCAAATAAGCGACTAAGGTTTAGGTTGAATAAAACCTTAGTTAGGCTAAGTCTTAGGGCTTGGTCTTATTTTTAATTTTAATGTAAGTGAGACTTGGTGCTCACGTAGTTTAGCTAGCCGCCTTCTAGATTAGGTTAGCTGGATTGATATTAGTCAATCCTTAAATAAATCCTTCAGATGAGAGCCAAATTTCTCCATTTGGAAATTTATTGCTCCTTCACAGGGGAATTTGTTTTGTTTCTGGACTTATATATGCCTTTTGTGTTAATGGAATAATCAAGTTGGTTTTAACCACAACAAAGTTGGTTCTAGGCCGTAATTCATTCTTGCATTTTGCCTTAGTTGACCATGTTGACTGTGGTGTAGAGCAAGGTTGTGGCATAGAGTTAGATCTAGGATTTTATCAACTTAGAGAATTATTGGTATTTTGGTCATGTGGCATAGAGATGGCTTTAGATAAGGATTTTGCTCTTTAATTCCCATAGTGAAAAAAATAGGTGAAAATTCAAAGTGTTCATAATTTAACAAAAGTTTACACACTTCTAAATAGGCCAAATGGGTATCCAAAAAAATCAATATACTTGAAAATTTCATTATAGATCAAGATATACATCCATTTGAAGCTCGTGGTCTATCACGGGAAATTAATGTGGCTAAGATGATATTTTATTCAAATTTTCTAAAATATTGGGACTATGCATATAAATTTTGTATCATTGTGAAGGTAATTTTAAGATATTTCTACCAAGATTTAAATCACATCAATCAATATTTGTAGCAAAAGTTATGTCCATTTTAGGTTTATAACTACCCAAAGTGGTGAAATTAAAAAAAGAACCCTAAAAACACATCAAAGAATGAAATATTCCAAAATATTCTGAAGCACTTGAGATTCAATCTATGCTAAAATATTCAATGTAAGAAAATTAAAAGACTCATACAATGCAAGTAAGCTTTAAAAAAACTCATTCAAAGAAAGCAAATGTAAAACATTGGTGTAAGCAAATTTGAAATTTGGTGTTAAAATAAAAAAAAATTCAAGTGGGTCCCCAATTAGGGTGATTTGTGTAATGGTAGCAACATGTAGCTTGACAAGTGATGTCCCCTTTAAAGACTGCATCCTTCCTTGAAAGCTTTATGAAGTATTGAAACTTATCAATTAGCTAGGAGATGAATTTTTGAATGGCTTGGATTTTACCCTAGAGACTCTTAAGTTAGGTTGGAGTTTGATGTTGTGGCATATCAATATTAGCCTATATAGTATTATGATAAATTTTGAAATCTCATTGGAATTTAATTAATCCCAAATGTTACCACAAATATGCACTTTTGAGGATTTGGGCACACCTTGTACTCCCACAAACACTTGAATATGTACTTTATGTCTCAAACACGATCTTTCTAGTTTAAAGATTAACCATGAATATCATAAACATAATCCTCCACGATGTTGTGCATCATATAATGAAAGATGTATCTTATAGATCTTTGGTAGGTAGCTCTTATGTTATTTAGTTCAAAGAGGATGAATTGATAATAGAAGGTTCCCATGGGGTGTTGAAAGTTGTTTTGGCTTGGTCTTTAGGGGTAATTATGATTTGATTATAGCCTAATAATATGTCCATCAAAGATAATATTTCACATCCTCTAGTGAAACTAATGATCATATTGATGTGGGACAAAGAGAAGCAATCATTACAACATGCTTTGTTAATTCCCAAAAATGGTGTAGACTCTAACATTACTTGTTTTCTTAGCAATAGGGATGATGTTAGAGTTCCAGTCAAAATAGTTGATGGATTTGATGAATCTAGTATCAAGGAGCTTTTGAATATCCTCTTTGACTAGAAAAAAGACTTTTGAATGCATTTTCTATAAATATTTTTGTGGCCATTTAATATACTCTTCTACTGTAGTCTTGACTATAAGAATATTCTATAAATACTTTCTACTATATTAGTTTCTTTAAGTGTATCTTAAATATTGATAATAAATATATAGGGATTGCTTGGAGATTACTCTTAAGAAATTATAACTTACCTACTTGACTCAAAAAATTCCCCTTCCATCTATCTAATTTACTATTGGTCTTATCAATTAGCACATTCCACATCTGATCCTTGCATTCCCCCATGAACATTGTTATTCCTAAGTAAATAAAAGGGAGAGTTAAAACACTACACCCAAGCTCTACTACTATTCTTCTTTGTTGATTTTCTATTGTATTTATAAAAAACACCTTACTCTTGTCTATATTTATTATTTGTTGGGATGCATTTTTATAGAGATTTATATCCTCCTAAATTCCTTTACAAAATTCATCCATAAATTGTTGGTGAGTAATACCTTTTAGGAAAATAGATGGTTTCAACCTACTTAATGTTCTTGTTTATTTTGTTGATCCAATGCACCTTCACAATGGTTTTTCCATTATTATGAAGAGATACAAGGACAATGGGTCCCATTTCCTTAAGTCCCTACTGCTTCTAAAGAGTCTATCTAAAGAATTATTCACTATAACCGAGAATTTAGGTCCTCTATAAAAACTATTCAACCACCTTCTCCAACATCTATTGAAGATAAACTTCTTTAGGACTTTATCCCTAGAACTCCATGAGACTCGATCATAGGCTTTGTTCATGGCAAGCTTAACACCATTACCTTCCTTTTACTAGTTTCAACTAAATATATGGTATCATGAAGTGTTATTACTCTATCCAAAATTTTCTACCCTTCATAAAGTCCCCTTATTACTCTTCAATAATCTTTGAGAGAACAAAATTTAGTCTTAACATAATAAATGTTGATATTATCTTGTAAATGATGTTACACAGACTAATTGGTTTTAAGTCTTTATATCCCTTCATCCTAGGATTCTTTGGAATGAGCACTAGAAAAGTATTATTGAATTATCTTAACACTGCTTGAGTGGTGCGACTCTATTACTGCTACTACTACAACCTTACTCACTATGTTATAGTAAGCTTGGAAGAAACCCTCTTGAAATCCATTAAGCCCTGGAGATTTATCTTTTCCTAATGAGAAAACCACTTCTATGACCTCCTCATCATTTACCTCTTTGATAAGTTTTGCATTTATGTCTATAGATAGAATCCTTGGTATATGTTGAATTATTTCATCCATATCTTCCTGATCATTCTCCTTATCCTTTGTTAGCAACAATATAAAGAAGTCCACTATCACTTGCTTGATTTGATCTTCCTCTTTTATTAATTCTCCATCATATTTTTGAATTTTAGGTATCCTTGCTACAATTTTATATCTTATAAAAGAGATAAAATAATATTGATGTTCTTATATCCTTCTATTAACCATTGGTTCGTTGAATTTAATCTCTAGTACATCTCCTCCCTTGCCATTATTGTATGTAATTTTAAATGGACAACTTTCTCTCTACTATAAAGGACCTGGTCCATCCTATTTTTACTAATTTCCCCTTCAAGTCAATTCAATTCTTTCCTTAACCACTCCTTTTAGAAGAAGATTATTGGAAATTTTGAGTAATAATGTTGTCATTGATGTCAAGTTTTTGGTTCAAGGTAAGCTCATTTTGGTACAAGCAAAGTGGTAAAAGAACTGGTTATAATATTTTATATTCTAAGCCAAAAGGGTTGGCTAACATGGTTGAAGACACAAGATTACGCCCATGGTTTTAAAGAGAAAAGGAGATATTATAATATTTTAAATATTATAATGATTAAGTCGGGAGGGCTTAATAAAAGGAATAAAAAGAATTGGTGAAAATCCCATGCAAAAATATTACTTAATACTAAATTAAATAATATAATACTTAACCTAAGGTTAAAATATTATATTAATATTATTTTGAATTTGACTAAGGTGCAAAAAATTCAAATTTAAAATTGGAGGTATATATTCTTCCGACGTTTTAGAAATTACCTTGTAGCATATAAAAGGAGGTAATAAAAATCAAAATGTAAGATATTTGAAGGCTCAAGAAATAAGCACATGTGAACGAATTCGAATTCTAAGCGTTGAAGTCCATGTGAACGAAGGAGAGAGGAGAAACGTGGATGTTTCTTATTTGTTGGATGAGCACAAATAATAAAGAGAGGGCAATAAATATTTTTGTGCACAAAGTACTGGTAGCCCAAGTGGTAGGCGAATCCTACGTTAAGTTATTGGAAGAAGAGAGGTATGGGGTTCTAATCCCCCTAGCACCGGTTTGAAGGTTTTGTTTTGAGGTTTTGTGGAGGTAGAAAGTATTTGGTGTAGGAGGTTAAAACTTAGCCTCAACTGCTTGGCTAGTGCAAGTGGTCAAGGCACTGCACTTGGTGGCTGAGTTCGGAGGGTCGATTCTTGTCCGCGATAAAGCAAAGGAAATATTTTTTAAAAGGTATGCACTTTGGTTTGGTTTACAAGGTATGCACTGCATTATTGATTGTTGGCTATAGTATATTTGGTGGATGTTAATTTGACCTATGGTTTGAAAACTTAGGAGATATAAGGTAAAATATTTTTACAATATTTTTAGGGTTTAATATTATTTATTTAAATCTGTTAAGCTTGGAGTGATAAGTTTGTGAAGGATTTATGAATGTAATGTATTTGTTTTTGGTATAAAAGTGGAGTGACTTTTTTTTTAAAGTGTGGAGATAAAAGGTGTAAAAGAGATTTTATTTGATTGTAAATTGTGCTCTATGAAAGGGAAATTATTGAGAGAATTTTGAGAGCTTTAATGTAGTGTCTTTGAGAACTAAGGAAGAAACCTAGAATATTATTTCAGAGATCATTGAAGAAAATTTATGAGGATATTTTGAAATAGAAATTTTCTATCTAAATTGTGAAGTGGCATATAAAAAAGTGGTTGATTGTGAAACATATTTTGAAGACATATCTCCATAAGAACAAGCAAAAAGGTATGGGCACATCATCTTTTTTTTGAATTGTTTGTTGGATTGAATGTTGTGAAACATAATGTGGAGTGAAAAGGATTGTTTGATAAGCATTGTTGAAAATATTTGAGTGAGTTCTATATGCTTCATTGTTGAATGTTCGGAGAAAATTTGAGATAGATATTATGAATTATTTGAGTTAGGTTTTGAGACCTATATTGTGCTTTTTTTGGAAGTAGTGTGAAACACTTGGTTAGGGTTTGTAAGCAAGTTGTGCTTTATTGGTTGAATGATTGAGTGAAATTATTGAGCATTGGTTTTGAGTGATATTGAAAGTGAATGTGCAAAAATTAGAAATCATATTTGTGAAAGCAACATACTTAATGATTGAGTAGAACATATTGAGTTTTTGATAGAGTACATCATTATCTATATGTTCCAGAGGTTAAACGAATTTTGAATAAAATATGTCTAAACTACTTCAAGTTAAAGGAATTAATTTGAAGATTAGACAAAGCATTTGATAGCATTGTGTGTAATATTTAAAAATTATTGAGCATTTTTTATGATTTGTTTTGAGTATGTGTTTAATCATATTTGAGCAAGTCTTTGTGAAGGCTTAAAAAAATATTTGAGCAAGTCTTGGTGAAGACTTGAAGATAAATTTGAGCAAGTCTTGGTGAAGACTTGAAGGTATATTTGAGAAATTCTTGGTGAAGACGTGAGACAACATTGAGAGTGGGTTTGATTTGTTCAAGCTTTGTGTTAAGGCTTGGGGCAGATCTAAGCCGATTTGATCAAGTCTTGTGTTAAGGATTGGGGATAGATTTGAGATAGAGATTTGTGAGCAAATTTGTGAGTAAAGTTAGAGCAGATTTGTACTACACTTGGGATAGAGTTTGGTATAGATCTAAGAAATATTTGAGAGTAAGCTTTAGAGGTGATAGAGTAGAGGAAAATAGTCTCTAGTGGATAGAGATCCATTATGCAGGGCAGTGAGGACAAAGGTCTTCAATGGAGAGAGATCCACAAACTAGAGCAGTGGGGGTAGAAGTATTCTAGAAGATCATCAACCAGAGAAAAGGGAAAATATTTCTCCTATGGATAGATATCCATGAACCAGATCAAGGGGAAAGAGTTCTCCTATGGAGTGTGATCCGTGAACCAATTGGGAATATAGAGTTCTTATGTGGAGAGAGATCCATGAACTAGTTGAGGAGATAGAGATCTCCTGGATTAAGTTCCACAAACCAGATAAAAGGGAAAAGAGTTCTCTTGTGGAGAGATATCCACAAATCATAGTATAGGGGATTGGTGTCTCCTTTGGAAATAGGTCCATAAACATTGTAATAGGGAATTGATTTCCAAGAAGATTTATTGAGAAAATTTAGTAGAAATATTTTCTTCGTGGAGTAGCCCACATTGGGTGAACCACATTAAATTTGTGTCTCTATTGTGTGTGATGATTTGTGCATTGCTTTGATTACTGCTATTGATATTTCCATTGATAATATTGTATAACATTATTTGGGAAATAAAAGTTAAAGTTGATCTTATACTGTTCACCCCCCCTCTCAGTATAAGTTTGTGTTCTTCAAAGATATTTTCAAATACCTCTTTCACATATTTCAATTTCCATCAACCACATACATATTGGATCCTTGGATCAAATGCATCCACCATATTTTCATTTCTTCATAAATTCTTGGGTTTTGCAGCCACATGAATTCAAATTTGAAGGGGCTATTTTTTTCTATCCTCCAAACTACAACAAAAGACAAGAGGGTTATAAATGATGTTGTTATTATAAAAAGTGCTAATCTATACTCACAATTTTCCTCAAAGTACTCTAAGGATAGTATAACCCTATCTAATATCACCTAGATCAAGTCCTCTAACCTCCTATTAGTCCACATGAATGCATTACTACTCAAATCAACATCATAAAGACTTGATATTGATATGAAATTACTAAGGTCCTCTATACTCTTACTGAATCCCTATGACCTCCCTTTCTTCTCACCTAGACTTAATGGAGTGTTTAAGTCTCCTACCAGTATCTATATTATCCCCCTAACTTGTTGTCCCATATATTCTAGCTCTTTCTAATACTCCTTTCCCAATCGAGTTACATTTGGAGCATAGAAATTTGTAACAAGGAAATACAAATTTGAAGAGTTGGACAAGATAAGAATAGACATATGATTTTCAATTCTAGAGATAACTTCTCCCTCATAGAGGTTAGAGTTCCACAAATTTAATAATCCTCCAAAATATCCCCTAGATCCGACCTAATAACTCTTACCCTTCTTCCATATTCCACTCTAAATACTTTCCCACCTTGCACAATTTAATTTAGTTTCTTACAATAAAACTATTTTAGGTTGGTGGTCCTTCATCATGGATCTCACTAATTTGTATTTGTTAGGGTCATTCATTACCCTAATATTCCTTGGTATGACATATTTTCTACTTCTTGTAGTGGGATTTTGCTCACTTAGGACTAATATTGTCTACTTCCCATATTTCAATTCCTTCTCTATTTACTTTAAGAATTTTCCCTTCAAATTTGATCTACCCACCTTATTTACCTGCTCTATTTCTACATGTAATATATTCTTATCACTCCTTGATATCCTTAGGTACAAAAATTTCCCTTAAGTCTCGACAACCACTTCTTGATTAACTATACATGACAACTTCTAGATCCTATTATCCATGGGCCTCCATCTCCCCTACAATTTCTTTCTCCTTTTCTTCCATTTTATCCATATTTTCTTCATTCTCCTTACTTACCTCATATTTTGGTATTAGAGTGCTTATCCTTTATAATTAGTCCTAGCTTTCTACATTTATAGTTTCCTCTCTTTTGATTAGTAATTCACCTTCTTCCATATCCAATTTCTTTTGAGAGATTTCTTACTTTCATCAATACCATCATTTATTTATTTCTTCCTTATTTTTTTGTCTCCCTCTTCTTCTAAAATTTTTGTATTTGAATCTCTTTACCTTTCTCCTCAAATATTTGCTCCTTTTTATTATATATTAATCCTTTTTTCCTTTCTTCATTCTTACTTTGTAGTTCTCTATAATTCCTCCTCTATCTATTTGGGAAATCCTTTTCTAGATGGCCCATTTTGGCATAGATTCTATAGCTAAAGCGGTCAGTATTATATATTATGCTTTAATTCCACACCCCCCATGTTAAGACCAATTTGATCTTCTTCGGTAGTTTCTATCCTAATTAAACCATGTACCATTTTTCTTGATTTGGTAATAAAATACACCATGAGAAAGTGATAAAAGGAGTTTTCTATGCTTTCAAAAACTTCTCCTAAAATTATAGAGGTAAAATAGGGATCCTTAACCATACTAGGGCCACATCTATCCTCTTTATGTCGGGTTAAGGCTAGGAGCCCATTTCTTGAGATATAGGCCAGATATACCCATAAAACATGGGCCTACTAATAGAACCTTATGGTAATCTTCCTCATTGTTAAAAGAGGTGAGGAAAAAATATGTTAGTAGAAATGAAAATTCCACATTTCCTTTAATTTTCCTATTAAAGTATTATTAAGTATGTTTTATGCTCTTTCATAGACTGTAAACAAATATTCAGATATATTCCTCCCTCAGTTTTAGAGGAGATTAGAATCTAATGTTAATTATTTCCCCCTCACTTCTCTTTCCCTTTAATTGTTCTACCCATGTTCCATTTCCCTTGTTGAGGTTTCTCCTCTCTTGAAATTGTTTTTGGTTCTTCTCGTTTAATATATGCAAATATGGATTTAATAGAGCTTGAGCAATATAAACTCCACACATAATCCATAACATCAATAAGATTTGCTATTTATTTTTTATTTTTCTATAAAATACCTACTTTTTCCTCAACTTCTTATGGCTAAATACAGAAAAACCCATAGATATCCACAAAAAGGAACCCTTAGTAGATAAATCCATAATATCTAGAAAATAGAACCCTTAGTAGATGAATCCACAAATCTCCAAAAAATGGAACCCTCAATAGAAAAATCCATAAATCTCTAGAAAATAAAACCCTCAACAAACAAATCCATAGATCTCCAAATAAAAGGACCCTAAAAAAAATACCATAAAATCCAAATCGATAGATTCTCACCTAGAGCCTTATAATGCTTCTAAACCCAAAGTGACCTCACAGGACATGAATCTTCATAAAAAAAATCCATATATATCTAGATAATGGAACCCTCAATAGACAAAACCATAAATATCTAGAAAATAGAGTCCTTAGTAGACAAAATCATAGATCTCTAGAAAATAAAATCCTCATTACATAAATTCATAGATCTCTAGAAAATAAAACCCTCAACAAACAAATCTCACAAAAAATAAAACTAATAGATTTCTCACCTAGAACCTCACAATGCGTCCAAAATTGAAGTGACCTAGCAAAACACAAATCCTCAATATACAAATCCATAAATATCCTCTCCTCCATAGATTATGTGGAATAACTCTAAATGGGAATAAAACTTAAATCCCACAAATATTTAAAAATGGAATCCTCAAAAAACAAGTTCATAGTTCTCCAAAAAATGGACCCCTCAAAAGACAAATCCATAGATTTATTAGTAAATAGGTCCATAGATATCCAAAAGATGAAAATCTTAATAGAAAAATCCATAGATCTCCAAATTATGGAACCCTAAGCAAACAAATCCATTCATCTCTAGAAAATAAAACCCACAATAGACAAATCCATAGATCTCCTCTCCTCCATAGATCATGTGTAACTCTAGATGCGAATAAACTGTAAAATCTCATAGATCTCTAGAAAATGGAACCCTTATTAGAAAAGTGTACAAATATTTAAAAAATGGAACCCTCGACATACAAATCCATAAATATCTAGAAAATGGAACCCTTAGTAGACAACTCTACAAATATCCTAAAAATAAAATCCTCAATAGACAAGTTCATAGATCTCCAAAAGATGGAACCCTTAGCTAAGAAATCCATAGATCTCTAGAAAATGGAACCCTTAGTAGACAAATACATAGATCTTCAAAAAATAAAACACTCAGTAGATAAATCCATAGATCTCCATAAAATGAAACCCTTAGTAGACAATCCTACAAAAACCCAAACCAAAATTTTTTCAACTTTTTACAGCTAAAAATAGACAAATCCCACAGATCTCTAGAAAATAAACCCTCAATAGACAAGTCCATAAATCTCCACATATCTCTAGAAAATGAACTCTCAATATATAAATCCATAGCTCTCTAGAAAATGGAACCCTTAGTAGACAAATCCATAGATCTCCAAAAAATGAAACCCTCAACATGAAAATCCCATGAAAACCCAAATTGGTAGATTTCTCACCCAAAACATCACAATGCTTCTAGAAAGTCATAAATCGTTAAATATCCAAAAATTGGGACCCTTAGTAGACAAGTCCATAAATCTCCAACAAATGTAACCCTTAGTAGATATAGATCTACAAAAAAAAATAACCCTCAGCAAACAAATCCACAAATATCCTAAAAATAAAACCCTTAGTAGACAAATCCATAGATCTTCAAAAAATGAAACCATTCAAAAAAATTAGAAATAAAAAAATAATGAAAATAAAAATAGAGATAAAAGTTTGACAAGAGGAGGAAATAATGCTTCTTATTCAATCTAAATATATTTTTGATGCATTGAAGGAATTTAAAGTCTTGGATTTTAAGCCTATATCTATACCATTTAAAATTGGTTTGAAGATGAGTTAACTTTGATTCCAAAAAGGTTGATAATACTATGTATTAATAACTTATTGATAGTCTTCTATATGTTACTATTACAAGTTCAAATATTGAATTTGTAATTGGTGTTGTCTTTAGTTTTATGGCAAATGCACAATTTGGCCATTTGAAGAAAACAAAAATAAATTTGGGATATATTTGATGTACATATCAACTAGAAATTGCATACAAACATGGAGAAGTTCCTATATTACTGGGATACATAGTTTTCAATTATGTAGGTAATATCTATGATCAAAATTCTACTTTAAGGTATGTTTTCCATCTTGTCTTAGGACCAATTTCTTGGAGTAACAAGAAACAATCAATAATATCTCTTTCTTTGATTGAAGTTGAATAGATTGGGTCTTGTAAAGCATCTCAAGAAGTGGTATGGATTAGACACTCAAGGAAGTACACTCACCATAAAAGGATCCCGTATTTTTTTTATGATAGTCAAACTACTATTCAATTAGAAAATAATTTTATGTAATATGCAATATTGAAGCATAAGGACGTAAATCATCATCTTGTACATGATATTATTTAAAATGATATTGTTGACTTGAATTTTTTATAGGATTGAAGAAAATATTGTTAATATATTCATAAAAGCAAATATCTTTTACAAACTTCAACATGTTTTAAGATTTGTTGCATCTAAAATATTTTTAAATACTAAATCCTATGTTTTTTTCTTTTTTAAATAATATATTATAATTTTGTGTCTTGTTAATATAAATAGGTACCTAATCATGCTTGATATTATCTTGACCTATATGAGAGTGTTGTTTTATTTGAATATGCAAGTAAACATTAAAGGGACATGTTAATCTGACTAATTTTTACCTTTGTAAAGTCCATGTTACTCTAAAGATAATGCCATAAATCCTATGAGATTAGGCTTTCCTTTGATAATGTCACAAAATGAACCTATGTATCTATTTGGTGTATTTCCTCTCTAGTGGCACCTAATCTCGTGAATAATTCAGTATCTTTTTTGACTCCTTTATAATACTTGTTTGATAGAGAGTATAAATAGGGAATGTTGTATTCCCTGCTAGATATCTCTCCACTTTACCAAAGAAAATTACACTTTGTGAATATATAGGGTACCACCACTTCATAAATTATTTTTATTATTATGTCGTGGTGTGTTCCTTTTTATTATTTAATATTGTAGTACTTGTATTACATGCTTGACTTTTACATTTTATGTAATTAGTTAAGTTGATTCTCTTCTTTTATCCATTACCTATACTAAGATCATTCACAAGTTTATTTTATCTAGCTGGGATAAACTCAAATCCATGAATGCTTCTTCCTAGTCTTAGTGTACCATGCGATATGATAACATGGCTTTAGGTCTAATTGATCAAGGCAAATAAGGAATATGCTTGATGACCAAATGGGTGGTGAGAGCTCTCCAAGGTCAACATCCTTAAAAGTTACTCTTCAAGCATAACTTTAAGAGTTTTTTATCAAATGATACATGGATGGATGTTCCTTTCCTTATTATAATTTTTAATATTTAATTTTTATTTAAAATATCTACCCACTCAGATAATTTTAAAAGCTTGGTAGTTAGTAGGTATGCTCCTCACTTAAAATGGGTGTTCTATGAGGCATAGCTTAAGCTTCTTTGTATATTCAATTTGATGGAATTGTTTACCTAGCTCTTTGCTCAAAATTCAAATCCAAGTCCCTATTTAAGAAGGGCCTTTGATGGTTTATTAATATGTGGGATATCTACCTTCATTGAAGGAAGGACTGGCCTTCACTTTATTATCAATTTAATCTTAATTAATGACACCTACATGCTATGCTTAGAATTCATGGCTTAGTTGAGGAGGACTTATTGGTTAAGCTTGATTCTATATTAACATACAATATATTTAAATATTGGTTGTGGCCACGTGGTATAACATCCTCTTATTTTTATCAAATGCTATTTATGATACCCTTAAACCTTGTTCTTATCCATCATGTTTGAACAATCAATAGAAACATAATTTTGATGAATCCTTGTGGAGATAGATCAAATTTGGGATATGGAAATTGAAGTCTAAAGCCTTCATATAGTTATTATCTTGGAGAATATTGCATTTTAAGGTGCCTTACAAAACCAATCTAGATGATTCTTGTATTACCACTCATGACTAAGTATACTTAAACATCTAAAGACATTTAAAAATTATTTTGGAATTTGGAAGGTTGTGAAGAAAGTATAGTCTCATGTGCTCTCAATTTTCCTTACCATATTTGAATTTAGGCTTTCTTAGAGATTTTTTTTGTTGGAACATAGAATGTTAATGTTGGTTTTAAAACTTTTAGTCAATTTTTATCAAAGCTTATCTGCATAAGATAGTATAAAGCATACTTTGATGATAGTAGCATTGAGACAGGGGTGCTAAGATCATGGATTTATTTTAATGTGTCTCTTAAAAGGATAATGAGTGCAAAAAAAATTGAAATAAGACTTTTGCAAATGCATAAAAGACCTTTAAAAAACCAATAAATAATAGAGATTAAAATATAAATAACAGAATGTTGGCTATGCACAAGCATATCTTCCATACATGAAAGGAATTGTTAATAAATCATTAGAATTTTGAAAATTAAAAAGGAATGAAAATTATTTTTGATCCATTTCATATACTAAAATATGAAATTAAATTTTTAAAGGACTAACAAGACCTAATTAACAAAGTGAGATCTACTTGAGATCAATTAATTGAAGGATACATCATAATTATCCAAACTTGCATCATAATTGTACCAGCAAATTTACCTTAGCCAAGTATTCTTTTGTCACCACACATCATAGTTGCATTAAAAAGAGTGGATAGAGTGAAAATAGATAGTCACATCAAGCATTACTTGAGAGAATCCGTTAAAATTGAAAATCAATAATGCAATTTCAATAAGGACGATGGCATTAAACTTAACTGCACGGCCCTTAATCCAAAACGTAAAATTTCTCTTAATAGATGTGTTGGAAGTTATATCAAATTATTTTACTCGTTCATGAAGTATTTTATTTAGGGCTTGATACTTTTAATAAAAATAATTTTATGTAGATTTAAAATCATGCAAGTATTTTATGAGTTAAAAATGGTACCTTTGTTTTTGTTGTGTAAATGTATCCATTCTTATTTTAGTTGGATGAATTGATCATCGTTTTATAAAAAATATAATTATAATATCTGTTCATATTTATATATTTATCAATTGTAAAAGGAATATAAAAAATAAACCTAATTGATTTAACAAGGAATTTAAAAGAAGAATCAAAACATTGTTAAGAAAATAACTATAACAATTATATTTCAAAATAAGTAATCCATTAATATAGTTAATAGAAATTTAAAATCCTTAATAAAACAACTTTTTAATTTTATATAAATGAAATAGAGCACATTTTTGAAATTAAAATATTAAACTAAGAAACCAATAAAAATGGTATAGTTGAGGGGGTTTAATTTCCATTAGCAAGAATATTTGATTCACAAAGAGTTTTCAAGGTTCAAATATTATGATAAGGTGATAACACAATTTGTAGAACCATTTTATGATTAATTTAAATATCACAATAATATTATTATGATGTAATATTAATGGAGCTTGGTTCCATATAAAAAATTAAAAAATAATAATAAACCACAAGTATATTTAAAAAATACTAATGTCCAAGTGATGTATTGGATTTATAATTTTTGATTGTATGTATTTGGTCTGTTGATATTTTCTACCCTTCCTTTTGTAAGTATTTTTATTAGGTTGAAGAAGAGGTTTTGAAAGGCTCCCCAAACCTTTTACAACCAACAAGGAAAGAAAAGAAAAGAAGCTTAGAAGTCTAACATTATAAAGACTAACAAGGATCTACCCAACATAAAGGGATCCGAAAGAAGGATCAACAAAATATCAAAAGCTAACACCAACATAAATTAGCACCTAGAAAGAAATAGAAATAGAAACCCAAATAGAATCCTTCCTATGAAGCCTTCTCTTTAGGGGATTCCAGCATAGCAATGGAACTCAAATCTACCATATTTTCCCTAAGATCTCCTAGGAAAAGAGCAGACTCGTCAGTATAGTTAGCAATCATCTTGCTAACTCTATGCATGGAGATAATAAGATTGTTCAAACTTAGAAAAATGTTTCTAAGACTCAATTGAGAATTTGAAGGCCCAACTAAAGCTTTCTTCCTTGTTGAGGAGTCAACAAGATGCTTCACTTTCTTCAGGGATAAATTTTGATATTTATTTTTCATTTAAGAGATCGAGACGGACTCCCAAGAATCCTTTGAATTCTAGTCTAAAATGATAGAGTGTCATTCTCTCCTCTTTTTTAGCTCTTAAATTTAGGCCTTTAGAATAACTTTGGGTATCCTATTTACCTCTAGATCTTGTAGCCATCCCCACACCCTAACTAGGTTCCTTATTGACTGAAACATCTTCTTTTCATATATTAGAACTACAAGGCTTCTTCCCTCTATCTACCAAGGGAGTGAAGTTAGAGGAGACTTTAAAAAACATCTCATCAACCTTTTTCCTTAATTCCTTTGGGGAATTGGGATTCTTCTCAGACTTGAAAGGATTTCTATAGTCTAGACCCAAGCTCATGTTGGCAATATGAATTGTTTTATGTTGTCATTGATGTCACATTAATGTCACAAGGTAACATTGAGTTTTGATGACCAAAGCATTCATATTTCGGAGAGCATGGATATATATAGGGTTTTTGTGAAAACCAAGGTAGGTAAAATAAAAGGTTTTATTTAAAACCATGGATGGCAGATTTGAAATGGGTTTTTCTTAAAACCCATTTTGGCTTTTCGTTTCATCGAAAAAGGTGTCCCGAAGATGGAGATATTCAATTTTGAATATTTGGTTTAAATTATAATATTTAAAATTTAATTTTAAATTTTAAAATTAAAATTACCTCAACGTCGACGTCATCATCAAAAAGAAATTAATTTAAAAGCACCACCAACATTTAAAAAATTAAAGGGAAGTTGCATATAAATGCAAAGGCTTTTACTTTAAAAGCCTTGGAATCGAATGCAGAGGAGATAAGATGAAAAGCGCCGAAATATTCGTGTGGTGGCGTGGTCCAACGGTGAGCGAGGGGAGTGAAAAGTTTTTTGCTTGTGAAAGAGACAAGGTTCAATTCCCACAGGTGAGATTTTCGAGCAAGAGAATTGGCCCACATTTTTGTTGACGTGAGCAAGGGGAGAAGGACAAAAGCACATTCTGCGTTCTTTGTCCTATGCGAGCGTGCACCTCTCGTGGTCTGTGGCGCCACGGTTGAGGATCTTTTGGGTAGAGATGAGGGTTAGATTCTCTCTAAGAGGCAAGTAACGTTTTTATTAATAAATTTTTTATTATTGCCTAATGTTGGAGGAATAAGGTGATGAGGGTTGATTTGATTTTTTATTGGAAGGCAAGTTTAAAAGCACTTTTAGAAAAGAAGATATTTTTGGTATTTTCCTTTTATAAAAGTATATCATATTATATATCATTGGAAATATTATTTCGAGGGCTATTTTACTAACTCATTTAGAAGGATAAATAAGGTGTATGTAGAGAGATATTTATGTTTTTGTAAAGGGTTTCAAAGTGAAGGTTGTTTTATTTCTAAGTGTTTTGAGTGTGGCAGATTTCCAAAGGGGTTTCTTCACTTCATAAAAGGTATGGGCACATATTCCTGTTGATTTTTTATGGTGGTTGATTTCTAAAATATCATTGGAGGGAAAAGGATTTTTTGTGGTTTCCTTTTCGAAAGTAGTTGGTTGAATGCATCAAGGTTTTTTGAATTGAGAGTTGTGTTTAAACCTTGTGTTATAAGCATAGTGGTTGAAGCCCATTGGTTGTGAAAGAACTTGAGTTAGAAAAGAACATGAGTATCATTGTTATGTCAGATTTATGGTTGAGCATTGTTGGAAACATTTGAGTTGTTGATACATACTTGGACTAGGGTTGTGTGAGAAAGAGTTATCCCTTGTGATGATTGGTTGAGTTGAGTTGATTGAGCCTAGTCAAGTGATTGTTCAAGTTCTATGAAACAAACTATTCCATCATTCTATTTTGAGTTGATATTGAGGTTAGAACATATTGAGTATCTAACAATTCTCTTTATGGTTCTATAAGACTTGAGTTGAGTTGAGGTTGACTTGAATTGAGTTGAGGTTGATTTGAGTTGAGAGTGATATTAGAACATATTGAGTCTCTAACAATTCTCTTTATGCTTCTATGAAGTGGATTTGAGTTGAGATTGTCATTCATTGTTGAGTTTATTTTTAGGACTACTTGAGCATGATTGATTGAGCCTTTGAGAAGGCCTTTGGGATAGATTTGAGGACAACTTTGGGATAGATTTGAGGACAGTGTTGGGACAGATTTGAGGATAGTATTGGGACAAATTTGTGGACAGTTTTGGGCAAGTTCTTGGTGAGCTTGCTAGAGCAGATTTGGGCAAGTTCTTGATGAGCTTTCTAGAGTAGATTTGGACTAGTTCTTAGTGAGATTGTTGGAGCAGCATTGGACAAGTTCTATGTGAGCTTTTTATTCAAAATTGGACAGGTTCTATGTGAGCTTGTTATTCAACATTGGACAAGTTCTATGTGAGCTTGTTAAGAAGGTTTTGTGTGAGCCTATTGAGTAGGTTCTTAGTGAGCCTATTGATAGAGATTTGGAGGTGATAGAGTACAGAGGACAAAGTCTCAGTGGATAGAGATCCAGCAGCCAACACTAATGAAGACAAATCTGAGTGAGGAGTCTTCAAGTTGAGAGAGGTCCACCAATAAGTGTAACAGAGAGACAAAGTATTCTAGAATATCACATAGCCAGAGCAGAAGGGGAAAGAGTTATCCTTTGGATAGAGATCCATAAATATTATAATTGGGAGTGATTCCCAAAGAGATTGATTGAGAAAGTTTTAGTAAAATATTTTCTCCGTGGAGTAGCCCACATTGGGTGAACCACATAAATTGTTGTGTCTCAATTGTGTGGTGACTTGTGCTCTTGATTACTACTCATATCTGAGTTATTAATGCACACTACTATATTTTATTATTAAAATTAAGGACATTAATTGTTATTGGTTTGTAAAGAAAGTAAAAAGTGGTCTTATACTGTTCACCCCCCCTCTCAGTATAAGCTTGTGTTCTTCAGCTCACCACCCCAACATGATCATCTTTCTTAGTCGTATGCATGAACAAAATATTGAGTAATCCCTTATGCAAAGGGATAGAAGATTTCTATTTTTGAACTTGCTTCCCAGTATTTTTAAGAAAGGTTGAGATATTCATCTTTTTCCTGTGTCGAAGATGATTGAGGAATGCCATGTGAAATATTATATAAAAATGCCCATCCAATGTGAATAATTACATGATTGTGAGGACCAAGCTATCACAAATATTAGGGAGGGATTCATGGAGAATATCATTCTAAAACTTATCCAGATTTTCACCTTTACCCCTAAATTTTTTTAATTCTTTCACTAGGGAATTCTTCTCTCTGTTGATACATTTCTTGGAAGTTGTTAGGCTAAAAAATTTGATGATGAGAGCAATTTTGATGGTGAATTTGACACCCTTGGCCCTAAATTTTCCCTCATCCCATGAGTGATAAATTTCCATGGAGAGCTCTTTATCATGTTTGCTAATTTTTTTTAGGAATGTCAAGAAGCCACCTTTGTCAAAAATATCCTAAATTTCTAGCAAGAAGGTGAAGTGAGGAATAAAGTCATGAGTATATAAAACTGGATGAGGGATAACATTTCACTCCACACATAGTAACACCTACGCTCATGCATACCATGCATGATTTTATTTCCCATTATACTTTCAGTTGGGTCCTAAAATATGGAAAGGAATGCATCTTAATCCATCTTGTTGTCCCAAATTTTCCTCCAAATCCAACTTAAGGAGCACCAATCTAAATTAAAAAAAATATATTAGAAGGCATGCTTCCAAAGGCACCTTTGGGATTCAGGGTAAACAGGTTCCAAATAGAGTAATACATGAACAAAATAATGGTGGACTCCAGTAAAATCCAACTCATTGGTGTAACCAGGTTCCATTGCCAATAATACATGAACACAAGAAGGGTGAGGTCCAAAAAATATCAACTCATTAGGGTAAACAGGTTCTAATTCCAATAATATGTGGATACAAGAAGGGTAGGGTCCAAAAAATGCTAGCTCAAAACTTCATTTTCATATTCACCTTACTGCCAAGACAAAAACACCCATTTGGAAAGATAATTTTAAAGACTACCCTGAAGGAAAGGACCTCAAAATCATGATAGGGAAAAACATCCTTCATCCTTGAGTCTCTCCCATGGAAATCCTAATGGGAATTACAAGATTTAAAATCAAACAAATATATAATTTATTTTCATAATGGAGATATGATTGAGATCCTAGGGGAACCTTTCCCTCCAAAATGTAAGAGTTTCCTGATGGATATCAATATTTGGCATGGAATCAACTGCCCTATTTCCTTCCCGATACACATGTTTGATCTAGAAATTATCTAGAAGCTGAATAATTCTTTTTTATTCCTCCATGAAGTCTTCAATATTATAGCTAGAATTTTGAGATTCCTTCCTTCTATAATAACCTTCTTGATATTCATCATTTCCAAAAGTTTTACTCAAAAAATAGCTCTATCCTCAAGGAAGTGGCTCATTTGAATCCAATATTTTCCACAAAGGCAATAAGAATTTATCCTTTATCATTTATTATTAATACACATGACCCTAATATTCTAGGATTCCCCTTAGTAGCCCCATAAAAATTAAGCTTTATTCACCCTAGAGGTGGGGGGATCCATTTGACCTGGGAATGGTCACTCTTGCCTGGATTTGTTATCTAGATCTTCCTCTTTGGAAGGTCGATATCATCAGTAATTTGAATTTAACCATCACTTTACCATTCACTTTCCAAACCACTCATAAGAAATTAGGATAACTCGGATTCCAAAGGGTACATAACCACTTACTCTTGAAGGGAGGGTCCCATGAGAAACACATATTTACAATGTTATTGGAAGTCACCCAACAAACATTAAAGCTTCTTAGGAGAAAGTTAAGCACATCTTGGAAAAAGGGATAATTCAAAAAATATGATGAGAATAGTTCCCTTTCACTTCACATAGGTAGCATCTATTAGGAATGACCATTCATTTCTTTTGAAGGTTATCAGTTGTAGGAATATTGTTCTGAATAGAAAACCAGAAGAATAAATTGATTTTTGGAGTGATATTTTTGAACCAAACTTATTTTATTGGGAACCATATCTCATTCTAATCATCTACCAGGTAGTACATTGATTTGACTAATAATAGGCCATTTTACTTCTCCTTCTAGATCAGAGATTATTTTGCAATAGAGTTCTTAATATACCAAGTTCTTAGCAATTTGGAGAGCTCTTTGATGGCCTAATCCTCTCTTATATCTAAGCCTAGGATGTGGATAGGTTTCCACCCTTTTATTTCTTATACCCCTTATATAAAATTTAAAACTTTGGATTTGAATATTTGGGAAGTGATTAGTTCCAGGACTACCAGATCAAGATTGTTGATTAGGGAAGAATCTGATATCTAGGGATCTCTCCAAAAAATATTTGGGATCCATTGATCAATTTCCACCTGATACCATTTTGTATTAGAATTTTTGCCTTAAGGAGAATATTTTAGAAATTCAATCCAAAAGGGGGATTGAGTTAAGGAAATTCCTTCCCCACCTTAGGTATTTAGCAGAGAGAATTTACATCCATCCTAAATCTTCTTATCTTAGGAGTTTATATCTTTTTTTTGACATTAAATACTGATTCATCTATCTCATATTCCTATACCAAAGACCACCAACCTCTTTCTTTGAACATAATTACTCCTAAGAAACTAAGGAGAATCTCTTTTTATCTTCTATCCCATACCACAAGAAGGTCTTTTGGATTTGCCCAATTTTTGCTGGTAATTTGAATAAGGACATAAAAAAGTTTGTGATACTTTGAAGAGTATATTTGATGAGTTGGGATTTATTGTATTGATTAAGGAGTCCCCCTTTCCAACCCACCATTTTCCTTTATATTCTATCTAGAATTAGGTTCTAGAGACAATCCTTCATTCTACCCTTAAAAAGGGGCATCCCTAGGTAGATTGAGGGGAGATCAATCTCACACCCTAGAATCTGAGTAATTATTTATTGCCTTCTAGGAGTGTTGAGGAAAAACACTTTACTCTTCAAAAAGTTGACTTTCTGCTCTACAATATTCTCATAAATGGTCAGTATATTCTTGATTTCTCTAGCTTGCAGAATAGAGGAGCTAGTAGCGAGGATGATGTCATCAATAAATTATCAATAAGAGATTAGATTAAGGGATGTTGTAGGTGTGATTCCATAAATAACCCCTTGGATAGAAGCAACTTTAATAGTTCTCCCTAAATCTTCCACCAAGATGATAAACATATTAGGGGATAGGGGGTCACCTTGGCACAACCCTCTAAAGATCTTGAAGTACCCTAAAGTTGCTCCATTGATAATGATAAAGAACATTATCATGGAGATGCATTCTTTAGTAAGGTTAATCCAATCTTGGTGGAAGTCAAAATTGGACATGACTTTAAGTAGTAAATCCTAAGAGACTCTATCATAATATTTGTTCATATCAAACATCAAGAAGAGACCAACCTTTCCACCATTTTATCCTAAATGAACGAGTTCATGAATAGTTATGATATCATCTAGAATTTTACTACCCACAACAAAACCTCCTTGGATGCATTCAATGACAAAGGGTAAAACTACTTTAATTCTATTTACCTTTACCTTAGTCAATATTTTATAGAGGGTGTTACATAGGCTAATTGGTAAAAAATATTTGAAGCCTTTAGCTTTGGCTACCTTAGGAATGAGGACCAAAAAGGTTGAATTTACATATTTTCGAATATGAAGGGTTTTTTGAATATCATATATGCCAAAAACCACTTCAACTATGATTATGTGCCAAAATATTTGATAAAAGAAAGTAGGGAATCCATCTGGGCTTGGAGTTTTTTCTCCTGCCATTAATAAAATAGTCTTCTTCACTTTATCCTTCTTTTGTAATTATTAATTATGTGTATGTATATGGTTTACCAAGTTTTCTATATAGATATGATACTTGTTTATGTCAAATTTTACACTCGTTTATAGAAATAAAAGAAGTAATCCATTTACTCAAATATTAAACAAGAAGTAAATAGAATAAAAATAGAAAGAGTGATAAACTCAATTGGATAGGTTCCCTTGATCACAAAGCATAATGATAAAATTTCAATCCTATATCATGGATGGGGTGATTGGGATATTTATACCAATTACTTAAATGCCAAAAATAATTATTACATATTATATTAACCTAAGTTGACATAACATAAAGGGTTAAGGTTAATTATAGGTCTAATTATAAGTTAGTGACCCCTTGGCTATTATATATTAGTCATTATAAAGGTTTAGTAAGGCTAACCATATTCATACTTTAAATAGTATCCACAGGCTAAATACTTCAAACCATAATAAAATGCATTGCATAATGATTGCCCATAGGATTCACACATCATTACATCATATAATGTCAACATTTTCCAAAAATATTAGATTACATGTCTCAATAGTTTGTCTATCATGACTAAAATTTGTTGTTTTGGGCCTTTCAAGTATCCAAAATGCAAAAATCATTACCATAATTAATGTTGTATTGCATAGTTTATGGCTTTCTGCTTGTTTTTGGACTAGGTACAAAGGAATTGAAATAGCAACAAATTCCACCTAATATTTGATATTTAGATATTTTAATATAATTTGTAATATATTAAATTAGAACATATCACATGTAAAATGCATATTTTTATCAATTTCTTAAGTTGAAAATTTATATTTAACAAGGTAATTTTTTATTTGGATACTATGATCATGAGGCACCCCTTGCATAAAATTTACTTAAGACTTGCATATGCTATATTTTATACCAAATATACCTAGAATATACATTTTGTCATGCATGTATAACTTACATCTAACCATATCTATTGGAATGCATTGCACCCAAACTTCAGTGTGGTAATTTACTCAAATTTCCACTTGATATTTTTGATAATTATACACATTGGTTGGCAAGATTTGAACATGGTTCTATGCATATAAACCCATGATTTTAACCACTTGAAATTATAACATTTGATATCTTCTTTCCAAAAACTTAGTTTAAAATCAAACATGTCTTATTCATTTCTTCAAATTTTGAACAAATGAACAACCTATATCATTATGTGAATATTTTATTATTTAAATGTTATATGTGACTTCTACTATGGGCAACTCTCATAAAATATCAAAGTAGTACATCTATGATTAGGTCAAGTGGATGCTTTAAAAATGACACCCTCTTCTTTATAAACTATAATCCATAAGAATTTTACTGTAGACAACTAACCAAGGGAACATTTAGGGAGAGACTCTTATGACCAAACATTCTTTCAAGGGAAATCATTAGAAGTGTTATTTTTTATTTTCTACAAATCCATATATCCCAATTTTCCACCATCTTTTGATAGATCCTAAACCAACTCATCCTTTCATGAATGTAAAGTAAGAAAATGGAAATATTGAAGCATCTATTGGAGTTCCTCTGCTACATGTTTGGTATTCTATATGTCAACCAAATTGCTAACTTAAATATATATTTGGAAGTGTTACTCACATTCATGTAATTTTAAAGTTTTGAACCTCTATGAGCCAAAGAGGACTGAGCCAATGGTTAGAATTTTGGATAAAAAATAAGAGGATAAAGCTTCAACCAAGCATTAAACCAAGAATTTGTAAAATACCACAAACTCTCTAATTTAAAATTATGTTTTGCTAGCCCCCTTAGTTAGGGTTTATTTTCTTAATAGTCTTATTTCATGCACAAAGCCTATATATTTTTAAAGTAACATTTCTTTCCCATTCTTCCCTTGATATTTGAATAGTCTCCAACCAATTTTTACCCTTAATTTCAAATCATAAATCTATCATTTCATAACCCTACCCCTTTGACACACTTTCATTTGCAAAACTTATTCTATTTACATAAAGGAATCCTAAACTTCTCATGTAATTTTCAAAGAAAATATCTTTGTTTTTTCAAATTCAAATACTACACCTACTAATAATCTTGAAAGTGATATCATATATCTGGGGATAGATTGTAATGTGTCCTCTATGAGTTGTCATATTCCAACGATGGTTAATAAACCATATTTCCAACCAAAAGGCAAGTTTTATTCTCTCCAAAACTGAACCACAAAGTCCATTCTTATTTTTTTTTAGAAAAAGAATGAGCTAGATATTTTAATGGTAATTTTTCCTCTTTAAAACTTAAAGTATTTACACTATTCAATTGAAAATCAAGGGCAATGTTGATAAAATAAGATCCTATATTATATCGTATTAATCAACTATTCAATTTGCCTTCTTGTTGCATGATAGTATTGATTTAAGTTTCATGGCCTCACTAATAGAATGATGACATAAAATAAGAGTGTCATTAATAAATTAGAGATGATGTTTGAGAAAACTATTTATTACAACATGGATACATTTGATTTTGCCTTTCACTTTTACCCTTGAGTGACTTCTTCCCCATGCCTCAAAAAGAATAATAAAGAGATAGTGAGATATTGGGTCCCATTCATGAGTCTACAAAATTATTGTAGCAAGGAATCCTATAGTGATTTCTCACTAGAATTGGACGGAGTAAGACCATTTAGCCATATTTGAAGGTTGATTCCAGTGAAAGAACAAGCCATATAAGGTCTAGATAAAATCGTAGGTGAAATCAGGTGAACCAAACCCTCAGGGGAGAGCACTGGATAAGGCTAACAAAAAATTCCTTGTTACCAAACCCTTGAAGTTGAGAAAACTTTAATACAATAGGAACACAATTTTTTTAGGATCCCAAGAAACCATTTTTCTGTAAGAAGTCAAACTATAATAAATATTTGGCTTAAGGATGCTTGACCAAACTCAATACTCAAAAGCTTCAAGGTAAGCAATGGAAACCAATATGTTAGGTGAAGATCACCATGAGAGGCAATGATAAAACTAAGGGATGAACAAAGAGATAATTACCACCCCTAGATAAGCTCAAACAAATAGGAGGTCAAATTTTTCTTTGGGAGATCCCACCCCAAAAAACTCACATGAAGAGCCACTAGCCCTCTATGCACACCAGTTAGGGACACAATCCAAAATACTACATATTATGTAGAGGTGTATAGTTCCCTAGGAAATTATAGTCCTATCTACACAAGGAAGGTACAACATTAAAAGCAACATTATGAGACTTCTATAGGAGTAGCCATGAACCTAGGAGCATTAGATGCAGTAAATATCTATGGAAGATCTCCAACATGGATAGAATGGATCTCACCTCAAATGGACCCATAATTCAAAGACCTCAAGATTGTGCACCATTAATACAAAAGTACCTTGGTAGGATTTTTTAAGCAAGATTTTTTAACTTTAAGGGGGAAAACCCCCCAGATATTGTATATAAATATGTATGTTTCCTCATTGTAAATAATTGAAAGCCATCCATTTTTCTAGGGGTGATTTCATTAATTCTCTCTTGTGTCTCAACCTAGATCAAACCTTGCATTATCAGCTAATTATTTTTTTAACTGCTTCTCTCTACATGTATATAACTTGGAGTTTATACTAATAAGAAACTATAACTAGTTATGAAATCCCTATCCTGGTTTTGGTGTGGGTGTTTTATTTTTATGCATGTTTAGGGGACCATGTTCCTCATGCATTGTTGGTTGCTATACATGTGTCTATTTCAACCCACCATGGCACAAATAGTCTATTATATCTTTGGCACATCACCACCTATAGATATGATAGATAGGCTAGTTAGGTTTACTTTCTTGCACTTTAATTTCATATCATTTACTGCTTTTATTTATTTTTATTTTCTCTAGCTAGCACACCTAGTAGAGTAGGCTAGAGTAGGAAGGAAATATGAGTTTTAAAGATCACATCAAGTTAATAATTTGACCTTGGTAAAAATTTCTATAGGTCATTCAAAAAAGCTTCATCCCATGCTCCCTAGACTTCCCAAGACTGGCACCTCATATGAGGCATAGGGCACAAAAAACACCCACTCAAAGAGATGAGAGAAACCATAAAAATAGGTTCATGGTGCCTAGGGCACAAGGTTAAATTTAGTCCCCCAATAGTTTAAACTAGCATCCCTTGATTAAAAGTCAGATTGAGGTTTTGATGAAGGCCTCAACTATCAACTTGTTGAAGCACCTTAAATATTCATATAGTTTCATTGCTAAAGAGGAAGGTATATCACCATTATAGACCATGATTATGGTGGGAACCTCTACCTAGCTAGTAATGACACCCCCACCTAGCGAATCTGCTTAAGAAAGAATTTTTTAAAAAGAAGCTACCTAAGAGGACTCAAATTAGGGTTTGGATGAAAACCTTAATCTATCTGTTTCTAGAGCACTAAGTTGTGTTCACTTGGAAAATTTTCTTCCACAAAGGAACCCAAAGGTACAAATAAGGATACAAGGACCCAACATGATTGCTCTGACACCTAGGGTGCTCATTATATAGGATGATAGAAGCCCATTGAAATTCCTTGATCCACCATCCAAATGGAGAAATTTTCCAGTGTTAGCACTAGAGAACCTACCTAAATACATTGTTGAAGGTCCAATAACCTCATTAGAACACCTATGGATGATGGTGTACATGTACTAGATACACAATATCATAGAGAAATATGTGGCTCTTAGATTTCTAGTAGCTTCATTATAAGGAAAGGCCCATCAAGGATTTGACTTCCTTTCCCTCATTATATTACCAATTGGGATTAGTTGGCTACTCTCCTCATGGATACATTTAAGAAGGAGATAACTATAAAATAGGATTAAGACCAACGAGAAACATTGACATCGACATCTTCCCAGTAAGAGCTTGCTCTAGTGTAGAACACAAACTGGGAAAAAATATATTTCTTTTCGAACCCATCATTGGAAGAACATATTACTCAGACCAAATTTGGGAAAGAAATCCTATTTCAATTAGGTATTTCCACCACCCAAAGAAATAAAATGGATCAATCAACCAACTCAAAAAGGATGGAAAACCATGAAATTTTGGGAACTAAGGAGCAAAGCTTATACATATCTAGTGTTGGCATGGAGGACTTGAGTTAGGATTACCTATACCAAGTCTCAATGCAATATATAGCACAAGCCTAAGGACTCAACCTCTAACATAGACAACCAATAAGAGTTCTTGGTAATCAACAAGCCACTTATTGAAAATGAAAAACATGAGAGGGAAGTAGAATTTCATCTGGACACTCTAGATTTTGATAAAGAAATGACATGTGACAAATCCAACATGAGGAAAGGTATCGAATTTTGTTTAACATAGTGTAAATAGTTGGAAATAAATAAAGCTAGTGATGCCAAGGGAAAATCAAGCATTGTCTAAATTATGACATGTAAAAGAGAGAAATTGGTCAAGGTCAATATGTGGAGAAAGTTTTGCAAGGTACGCCAAGGAGTTCACATGAGGGAAAGCTACACAAATTATAGGAGCTAGAGTATTAGCAAGAAAATTGAGAACATTTAAAAAATTATACCATTGCTAATTCACTCATAGGGAAATATTACCACATGGGATTGAAGCAAAAAATGATGATAACATACCCACTTGGGGAAGTTGATACAAGGATGATTTTATTTCAATATTTGATCAGTTCTTGATAGAGTGACCTTTCTAACAAAATTTTACCTTCTTGTTTATTGCTTCTCCATATAGCTAAAGAAAAAAAGAATTTTAAGTTAGAACACTATGAGAGGATCAGAAGCTCCTTCGGTCTTCCTAGTATCTAATTCCATGAACATGCTCAAGACACTAATAAGGGAAAGCTTCTAAAGAAAAATCTTGAAACTCCCAATACCATGAGGTCAAGCTAATGAATTGAACCAGAGAAGATGAGACTCATAGCCTTTTGGTGTTAGTTAATACTGATCTCATTAAAGGGAGAGTCCTATTAGCTAGCATCAAAAATGATCTAAGGATTCTATATTTAGTAGGACCTCTTCCTCAAGGATGGTTGAGGACTCATCCATAATTTTAATGGGTGGGTCTAAAAATTGAATTTTTCTCCATCTATAGAGTTCACAACCACTATTTAATCAACCACATCTAAAGGGTGGAACTTATAAACAATGGATAAGGAAGAAGGGACATGAAGTGACCAATTGAATAATTAGCATCATTTGAAGAAGCTAACAATTTGTGGGAATAATGGACAAATTTTTGCAAGTTGTGTAGCGTTCTCAATCCAAAAATAGGTCACCTTGATTGTAGCACCAAAAGAAAGAGAATATCTAGGTATTTTCATGTTAGGCATAATTATTCAGGATAAAATCCTAGAGATCCACCATAAATAATAATGGCATGACATAAAAAACTAGGAAAAATGCAGGACAATAATAAGGATAAAATTATGCTAGGAAGAAGGATCATCAAAAGAAGAGCAGTTAAGACTCATTGCAACCTATAATAAGTATTTAAAAGGTAAGCCTTGGCCACCATAGATGAGTTCCTAATTTATGAAATACTAGGTATTCCAAGAATGGTAATTTTTCCAAATTTGGACTCTACGCCCAATGAAGAAGGTGTTGGCTTTCTAGGTTCCTTATCCTCATTGAATTGAGGATTCTTTGTGAGCCATATTGTAATTATTTCTCACTATACTTGGACAAATTAAAACCATTTGGCAATCTTTGAATGTTGATTCCAATGAAAGAAGAATCCATCTAAGGTCCTAGTAAAATCATAGTTGAAACCAGATGAACCAAACCCTTGAAGGAGAGTGCTAGCAAAGGCTGGTACAAAAATCCCAATTATTAGACCCTCTAAGTTGAACCAACTATAAGACAACAAGATCAAAATTTTGGTAGGATCTTAAGACACCATTGTGTACTAAGAGGTCAAATTGAAAGAAATTTTTAGCCTAGGGATGCTCGACCAAACTCAATACTTGGAAGCTTCAAGGTAAGCAATGACAAACAAGACGTTAGGTGAAGACCACTATGAGAGGTTTTGACCAAACTAAGGGTTAAAAAAAGAGGTGATTACTACCCCCAACTATAATTTGAAAAATAGGAGGTCAAATTTTGCTTTGAGGGCTCCCACCCTTGAACCCTAATATGGAGATCCATTGGCCCCCCATACCCCCCAGTACCAGACCCCATATATTATGTAGAGGTGTATAGTTCCCTAGGAAGGTATGATCCTATATCTACAAAGAAGGTACAACATTGGAAGCATCATCATGAGACCTCTAAAGGAGTAGCCACAAACCTAGGAGCATTAAATGCAAGAAATATATGTGGTAGATCTCCAACATGGGCAAAACGAATCTCACCTCAAATGGCCCCAAAATCTAGAGAACTCGATATTATACACCATAAATACAAAAGTACCTTGGGAAGGAATTTTAAGTGATATTTTTTAAATTTTAAGGGGGAAAACCCTTGAATATTGTATATAAATATGTATGCTTTCTAATTGTAAATCATTTAAATCCATTCATTCTTCTAGGGGGGTTTTTCTTCATTCCCTTTTGTATCTTGATCTTAGAGAGACAATCAACTATAATTGTGGGGGGTCATGGTGCTCGAGGCATAAGGGTTGTTTCAAGCCCCCGATAGATCCATTGGTAAAAATAATTACTTTAGAATGTTGTCAAATATTTAATCCACTCACTCAAATATTTATTAAAGCCAAAATGTCTAAGAATAGCAGTATATAAAATTCTAATAAAAAATATCACATGCTTTGTTCATATCCAAGTTTGCAAGCATACCTAGTTTATTCATTGATTGAAAAATAGACTTTTTACAATTACAAAACCATTAAGAATTTGTTTCCTACTAATAAATCTACCTTGTACTATTGAGATACCATGATATATAATGTTGTCAATAAATTTTTAATCATTTTGAAGTTATCTTACAAATATGACAATTGAAAAACTATAAAAATATTTTATGTCACCTTAGTTAGGAACCAACACAATAAAGGTGGTAATGATATTAGTAGTTATAACCATATTTTTCCTTAGTTTTAATTATAGACAACATATATTATCAATATATTCTAAATTATTTAAAACATATTATAGGAATACATCAATAATGAGTGCCTTATCAAGGTGGAAAGAGAAAATTACCTATTTTGATCATCATTCAGATCCTCCTCATTAAAATTTTCTTTAGTATAATATTTTGCAAAAGCTCACCTTGATATTCCTTATCCTTCCCACATTTTGATAAAATATAACTAGAAAAACTACTCGCCTCCTTGATCTCTTCTTGCTCCTCAATACTTCTATCTAGAGTTGATTTGTTTTTTTATTTGAGGAAAAGAAAATTCTATTTTAGCAACGACATGAAAAATTGGTATCTATATCACCTTTGTTAAAGTATCTCTTGGGATTTATGTGTCTAATATGACTCTTCCTTATGTAGTATGTCATGATAACTAGAAACTAGTTCTTTTACTTGCACATAAGTATGTTGGTCCATTCCATTGATTTTTAGTATCTCTTGTAAATCCCCGAGCTTGGATTTAATTTCATCTTAAAAAAATGTAACCAAAGGATTTGATATTCCATTTTTTCATCCAACCTTATATATTTTTTAAAATTTTTAACAAACATATACATACATGATCCTCTAAAATTTGCTTCATCCCACCAAAAAATAACTTTAGAAGAAATCATGGTCTTGAATTTACATAAAATGAAAATCAAATGGGTTTGGATGATCATTATTGAGTAGATCATATCTATAGAAAATTTATTGGTGATATGATTGTATTTGTAATAATATTTTGAGGGTTTTATAAACTCTACTTGTGATAATTGACCATTAGATAACAAACATTTTCTAATATTTCTACCACGTGTGATCACCTAATATGCATATTATCCCATGTATATTCAAATATTGAAGAAATAACATCCCAAAGGCCATTTAGATTGATTAAAAGAAGCAAAATATCCAATTATTTATATCTGCTAAGATTTTCATCCTTCTTTTGTGAAGGAGAGAATTATTTTAAAGTTTGTCTAAGGATCCAAAGCTCACAATTGTGAATAACCATTGAATTTGTCATGAATAAATTGAGGCCCTTCAGACATCTATCTCAATGGATAATAACATTTAAATTCTATACATTTCGAGTTCCAATTTTTATATATTTTTCCTTTATTTGATAAAAGAGTAGCAACCCAATTACTTCTTGCTTTTAACAATTGTCCATCCCATTTTTTACTATCCTACATCCCACATTATTGTAATACCTCGTAAAGCTCTTCTAGAAGAAATTTTTAGAAAAAGACCAATATTCCAAATATTTTTGAATTCATCCTTACATTCCTCACTACCTATTTTAACTTCCTAAATCAAAGGAAATTCAAGAAAACATAGTAACTCATTGATTACCTTTTCTAGGTCATATCTATACCCTAAATATTTTAAGATCCATCTTTATCATGTTTTTTATCGTTATTTGTGGTCTTAGCCAACCTTATTAATAATTGTGGTGTTTATTATTGGCTTCCCAATATTCCTCTAGGTATTATTTTCTCTATATTCCTATTTTAGAGGTGTTCTCTTTTTTCCATTTCCACTAATTTTTTTTCTCATACTCATATAATTATCAGAACTAAGGAATTTTTTTTTTTAATATGTGAAGGAGGGCATTAAGAAAATATCAATAGGTAAATATTAGGATATGTATGCTTCTAAAGTTGAATATTTAAGTGTGGGATTGATATATTGGCAGCACACATCCAAAAAAATTATAGCTTCACTAAAGGAGGATTTCCACTAGAATGGATAACTAGCCTTGACGTACCATTGCATAAAATGGAGATTCCAAAAATCCTTCAAAATAGCACACCATCATGATTAATACTCTTTCTATAGAATTATTTGTCATCTTGGTATAAAAAAATTCAGTTAGTGGGTAAAAAATCAATGAAAGAGTGTAATAGGGCAAGCATGATTTAGACCAAAATACTCAACAATAGATCATTGCATTACATTAAGGAACCTAATAGAGAGGTTGTGGAATAGAAAAAGAGAATTTTATTGTTGTTTTATGGACTTTACAAAGGATTTTTACACAATACCTAAAGGTAAATTATGGAAAAGAATGGAATAAATTGACATAACAATAAACTATAGAACAATTATACACAAACTTTATGAGCAGGTGGTGACAAAAATTAGAACTCCAAAAGGACTGTCAAAGTGTCTTGGGAGTGGTATTAGGGTGAAATAGGGCTTTCCATTATCACCTAATTTATTTGACCTTTACATTGACAAATTGGAGGAATGGGTAGAAAGGATAGGAGGAGAGGGAATATAATTGGCTAATTATGTAGTTAAACTTCTTCTTTATGCCAATGACCTTGTCTTGTTTGGAAAGACACTTAAAAGTTTAAAAGCTCATATAAAATATTTAGAGCATTTTTTTAAAGAAGTTGGGATGTAGGTAAACACTAGTAAGACTAAAATTATGTTCTTCTCTACTTAGAGAGGCTAAAAGTAGCAATATAATTTATTTGAATGAAATATTTTAGAGGTAGTAACAAAATACAAATACCATGGGTTAGAATTTCAAGTCATACTTAATTAGGGAATATGTAGGATGAAAATAATACAAGTAGGATAGAGGGAACTCTATTCATTACTAAATAGGGGTAGGAAAATATAATTATGGGATTGGAAAACCATTAGGGACATTTTAAGATTATTAATTATTCTAGTGGTGCTATATGGGTGTGAGGTGTGGGATACTAATACATCAAAATTTAAATGGAGGCAAATGGAAATAATTCAAAAGTGACTGATTACAAATAATTTTAGAATTAAAGCATTAGGCCCATACAATATTTTACTTGCTAATACAAAGAATTTTACACTAGAAGTAAAATATATGATAAGGCAATTGGGGCACCTAAAGAAAATAGAAAGAATGGAAGATAGCAAGTTACCAAAATAGATAATAAAAAAATTAAATAGAAGAAAAGACACATGGATGAAACAATACAATAGATGAATAGAGAAATGGAGCATTAAATTTTCGTGAAGTCCTAAACTCCAACAAAGAAATTAAACAATATGTAAGCGAAAAATTCAAACTTTTCATGGGGACTAAAAATTTAGGAAGAAAAAATAGTTATACTTCAATGAGTTCAACCCAAACTATGAACGCAACTAAGATAAGTACATAGATGCAAAGAGTAATTTGAGGAAAAAATGTTTATTGCCCAAATAAGATTTAGTTTATACCATCTTAGATGCAAAACTTGGAGATAGACAATTCCTCAAGAGGTATGGTCAAAACGAATATGTGTTTTCTGCATAGTAAAAGTAGTGGGGACCTATTGTATCCATGAATACAACATTAAATTGACCCTTAATTTTAAAATTTTGGGAGGTTATGGGAAGTCCTAGATTTTGTTGTGATTAAAAAAATAAATATAGTCTCAAGTTTTGAGGGATTAAAGCAATTAAAAATATTACAATATGGACTTTGTTTTTCAACCTTTAATAAAATCCTTCAAGATTCTAAAACACTCATTCTCAGGAATTCTTTGTTATCATATTAATCACCCTTCAAAGAGTTGCCTAAAATTCAAAGACTATGAAAACATCATTCACCACCAAAGTTACTTCAAAAGAGTACCACCTTATCTCAAAAAAATTTCTAAAATCTGAGTCCATACCATTTTTCCCTTACATTAATCATAAGCCAAGTTCTTGGTCTCTTAAGCTTTCAAAATAATCATTTATCAAAAATATCAAGGCTATAAGACTAAAGTTACCCCTAAGAAAGTGGAAAGTCACATTTACTCAATCAAATCCTAAGGCTTCATACATCCTTGTTAGCCTAAGAAGTTGTTGGTTACTTTTACTAATTGTAAAATCATGAGGCGTTTAGTCGAAGAAAAGCCATTACTAATTAAGAAATAAACACAATCAACCAAAATAAAAATCGACAAAATCAAATCATCAACCAAAAGTAGATCGAGGGTCAAAAATATTTCAACTGGATATCGATGACCAAAGATGAACTGGCCAAAGAAAATTTGAAGACCCTAGTCAAAGTTGATACCCGAAAGCCAACATCAAGGCTTAGCAGTTTTTGGCCAAAAAAGGAGAAATGATCAGTTGACTGATTTTTGGTGTGAAAATAAGGAAGAAGTCATTCAGCCCAAATTGATTGGCTGAAACTCAACAGAGATCAATGCTTAAGACTTATCGATCCAAAGTATATCGATAAAAACATAGGCAAACTGATTGGTCAAAGCTGACACATTGCTCGGGATATGAAATATTTGATCACAAGGCTATCTTCGCTATTGAACTGATTTTTCTCATAAATAAATCGAAACCATGGTCCTTGGTGATAATTAAATCTAACACTACAAACCTTAGGGCCCTTTTTAATTATGGAATTTCAACTGAAAGGTAATCAGAAGGTCCACATACATAGCCACATGAACTTTCTAAATCTAAGCTAAATTATGGAAGTCCATATAACCATGTGCTAAAACAAATACCTTACGTTGGGGTCGGTCATGAGGGTCATGGTTACGTTGGCCCATTTTTTTATGCAATCCCCTAAGCCAAATTTAAATTCACAAAATTTGAGATTAAGGCGATTTGACCAAAAAGTAATGGTTACCTATAATAATCGGTCGACCAAGTCAATAATACTAAGGCCATTCGACTGAAAAATGAGATGACATGGGAAGCATTGAAGCAATCAAAAGTCTCATCGGCCAACAAAGATGAATAATGTGAGTTCATTGGCTGAAGCAGAGTAAGCAAAGGATTAAGCACATTGTACCCCTCCATCATACATAACTCTCTAGGTTTAGGTCCCATTTGTTAAAGCCCATGCATACATGTGTTGAAATTACCCAAATATAAGACCCATCATAGCAAAGAAATTGTGAGGATAATTTATACATCCACTCATGCTTCCTAAATTTTCCTAAGTCTAACTAAAGGTTATGGGTTATAATTGTTAAGAAAATATGGCTAAGAGATTCTTGGTCGAAGAGGATTTTTGACCTAAGATTTTCGATCGATCCAAGTAGAAATGTGAAAGGAAAATCAATTGAATGGAGGTAAGGGCAAAAATTGGTCGATCGACCTAATCCAAATGTCTAAATCCATTCAGGAAAATAAGACAAACAACTAAGATTTATCAAATAGAGACAAAGTCAGCAAAGGCAAAATTCAAAGGTACATGAAAGGTTTAATTTATGTTTTATAAGATTTGTTATAACTAACGCATGCTTTCACTATTGCAATATCAAGATCCCTAAGGTCTATCATGAACCTAATATTACATGGAAGTTAACCTCTGCATTACGATATTACCCTAGACCATTCAATCAAAAATAAATGGATGATTTGAGTTAATCAGTTGAGTCTCAATGGACAGATGAAAATACTTTGGTCGATTCATATATGACCACAAAGAGCCATCGACCAAAAATTTTTCATAGGGAGAAAGAATTAAAGTTATTTTGGTTGATTAGTGATCGATATTTGCAGATGAAAATGATCGACCAAAATGACATGCGTGGAGTGGTGCCATATTAAAAGTGAGATCTAGTGGATACTTAATTTAAGAATAGCCAATAGGGCACATGAATGGATGAGGATCTCACTGAATCGACTAGGGACCAATCAAGAAGTTGTAGGTACATAGGCCAACTACGAGCCTTTCCTCAAATCCATCTAGGCATGTGCTTTAAGACAAGGCGAGTTAATTGAATGACCATAAATTAAATAGGTGTTTGATCTAACAGTTGATTATGCAAACCAACTAAAAAGGCAAATATTCATGATGTGTCATGGCAAGCTAAGGTAAAGACACAATAGTGACCTTATCAAACACAATAAATTGGAAGCAATCATGCTTAAGCATAGGGGAGTTGAAAGATCAAGCCAAACTAGAGTCGAAGAAATTTTGAGTGTTCCCTTTACAAATCACATAGATGAAATTGATGAAGTAAGGTGAATCATCATGAGTGTACAAGGTGAGCCCAGGCCTATTGAATTACATTATTAAGTTGATGTGAGAATGCCAACTCAAGCAAACCAAATATCTTTCACAACAAAAGAATATGATTTAATTGTCGTCAACTGATGAAAAATTACCCTTAGCCTAGCCTTATATACAGAAAGACATCCATTAAAATATCAAAGTAGAGTTTTCAATATCTAAGAAGAATCAAAGTGTGCTAGCGAAAAGTTATAAAAGAAGATGCGAGTGACTCAAGGAGTTCTTGTTCACCAGTGTTAGAAAGAGTCGAAGATGTAAACCAGATAGATGATCACCTAACTTGGAAATATGACAACATCGAAAAGGTTCTCACACCTTGATGGAATATAGTTATGGATATATCACATCGATGGAGCATAGTTATGGAGGTACCATGTTTTTAGTAGTTTTCTTAGTTTGTGTACCTCTAATTCCCTCTTTTTATCTACCTCCACCCCTTAAAACAGTAGTGTTGCTTCTTTGCGTCTGCTTATAAGGATACAATGTATAAAATTTTTGTAATAACCCTTTGCTTCTTTCCTAATGTGTTTTTTAAGTTCCCGTTTAGTTAAATAATACACCAACACTTTGGTGGAGCCTTTCGACTTCAGTAAAACTCTTTAGGTGAAAGACTAAAAATTTGATTTGCAAGTTCAAGAGTCAAGATGGCCAGTTGTAAAATTACAATATATTTTTAAAAATAGTAATCAAAATCAAAACCATAAGATTATTTAGGATGAAGGTATCTACACCCATTTAGAAAGGAGATCACTTTAGGATAAGTAAAGAATATAGAAAGAAGAAAAGATACATGGACAAAACAACATGAAATACAAGTGGTCAACAACTAGGACCAATTTTGAGCTATTAACAATCAAGTTTAATTTTGAGACAAATAATATTAGGCTATAATACAACCAAATAGTAATAGGGTAGGATATAGTGACAATTTGAGGGTCCATATTGGAACAATTTTGACAATTACAGAGTTGCCAAAACTATAAGAAGGATAGTCACAGCTAGAATCAAGATCAAGATTTTACATAACATATTTTTGTTAAAGGTATACTTGAGTGCCCCTTTGTTCTATCATTGTATTCCTTTGTATCTTGTTTCTTTTCATCCCTCATTCCTCCCATTGTTGTGCAGGTTTTTATGGGAAAGCATTCATGAACTGATATTATTTCCAACTAGTGAACTAGAGGTCTAAAGATCTTTTTGTTACCATATTGGAATGGATAGGCGAAGGATTCTTATCACATTATTTGGATGAGAATATTTATTGTATTAATATAAAAATAATTATGAAAAATTCATGGTGGCTTTCATTATAAACAAAATCCATTGATATTAATACAATTTCATGTTTTATTCCCATATCTCCTTGTTTTAATATTGTGTGTCATATTTATTATATGTTACATCATTTGAACGTATAATAAATGCTTCTTTTTTAATTAGTGGTTATGCTTTTTATGAAATTCAAAATAACATAATTAAATCAATTTCTTCTTTCTTGATTCTCTCTTTCATATAAAAATTGTATTAAATTTTGCTATAGTAACCCAACAGATTAAGGCACTAGTCATACATAAGGTATAATTGAACTGTTATTGTTTAAGCTTGGTAAATTTTATAAAAATTTTACTTACTATCATAAATATGGAAGAGCATGAACATAAAATGTTAAAATTTTAAGTTCACCTCAAGGGTTTCCTTACCATACCCATTCTGTCTAGAAAATATATAAAATTATATTCCTAGGTTACAGAGGTAGGTCTAATACCAGAGCTTGTAATTGTAGATTGGAAATTGGTTTTTATTGTAGCGTGACAAACAAATCCTAAATATGTGAGAAAAATCCCCAATAGTTTAATGGCGTCGTTGCTAGGGAACAATTCTTAAATATTTAATATTCATTCCAATGACAAAAGTTTTAATAGTTATTGGTAATAGTTGACCCAAAGGGAACTAGAAATACCCAATTTAAATTTCAAAATATTTTTGAGTCTGTTTTCCACCTACATCCACACTTTCCAATGTTTTCAAGAAACCAACTGTCATAAGATTTTCTTGATCTTTATTTCATTTCTTGAAAAAGACACATCCCAAGGAGCATGCCCTGTGAGGTTGAGAGTGATATAGGTTGAGAAATATTAACTAGAAATCTGTTCTTTTTTGCACATTCTGTGTTGGTGACTCTAACTGGCTAACATCTAGAAATCAAAAATCAAGAAAGAAGGAACAAAACATTCTGGCGCAAACAAGAACCGCTCGAGAGTTGTATCCAAAAATTTTAAACCTAGAGGTATCAGGACCCATAATTCTAGTTCATTACCAAAAATTCTTGATTTTAGAGAAAATGTAGATATTATTACTATAGAGAATATACTTCATACACCCTCTGCTACTATTATTAAAATTAATATTACACCACCCGCTGTTATTGCTATAAAATCCATTAAAAATCCCCCAATAGTTAATATGGCCAACATTCCTCCCCAAAATAATCAAAACATGGAGAACCAATAGATACAGGCCTTTCCAATTACCTCCAGCTTTGTATGATCTCCCCAGTAAAGCTCATAAGTATTTGCCAAAAATTCAACAAAATAATGCAGTCACAGGAGAAGATCATATTAAGAGTTTTTTGTATGCAATGGATAGTCTCGAGGTTGAGGATGAGGATGTAGTTTTAATATTATTTCTTCAGACCTTAAAAAAGGATGCTAGAAAATGGTTTAAAACCCTTCCAAATAATGACATTGCTAATTTTTCCAAAATGAAAACTATTTTTCTAAAAACGTTTGGAGAGAGAAAGAATGAACAGTCACTATTAACAAACCTAGCAACCATGAAAAAGAATGAAAATAAAACAGTGAGTGATTTTAAGGCCAAATGATATCCAGTATATCTATTTTTATAAAAACACCTTCCCAAGAAAATTTAACCATGAATTAAGACAGGAACATGTAGATACAATAGATGCATGCATGGATAAAGTTATAGAAATTGAAAGAAACATGTTAGACAGTGGAAAAATAAATCCATACTCTCTAGAAGTCATTCAACCTAATAGGAAGCCTAAGAAAGTAGGATTCAATTTTTAGAAAAGAAAAAAAAATAATACTATGGAAAAATTAGCAAATCAAATGATGGAAATGTTTAATACAATGAACAATAGGTTAGCCATAATAGAAAGAAATAAAGAAAACAATGCTCACCCTCAAGCTGATAAATAGTAGAATGATAATAAACCACCATTCATGAGGAATTTTAATAGAAACTAGGGTAATAACAATTCTTATGAAGGGAATATAAACATAAATAATATAAATAATTGGAGGAAGAGGGGAAATGAAAAAGATCAAGATTCCATCCCAAATCCTATACCTTTTGTTAATATTACAAAAAAATTTCCTTACTATTGTTCAACTTGTGATGCTCCTCATAACCTAGATTTTTGTAGAATATATCTAGGCATGCATAATAATATAGATTTATATGATGAATCTAAATAGGATATAAGAATTAATGCATGCTGAAATCAAGAGGTTGAATCTCGAGAGAGGTTATTTGAAGAAAACATGGATTTATATACCTCAAACCATCATCCAAAAATCCTAGTAGCAGAAAATAGTAATATATTGCAAATACCACAAGAATCATGTATGAAATGATAAAACAAGGGAAGTCAATATCAACAACACAAGAGGTAGAAGAGCTAGACCCATGCCTTAAATTTGAGAAACAATGTTGTACCAAACAGGATTGACAAAACATCAACCGGTGAGACTAGGGGATAATCTGTTGTAATAAAAAATACATACAAAGAAAAAACTGAAAAGAACCAAAAAAGAGTTGTTCATGAAACAATAGAAATAAATGAAAAATTAGCAAATGAGGAATATACAAAAACACTTGATTTCAAGAAAATAGAATTTGATGCTGGTTCAGAATCGAGTAAACAAAAAGTTAACATAACTTTTGGTGAACTAATGAACATCCAAAAATACAGAGAACGTGTTTGTAAAGTCTTTGGCTTAATAGAACAAAAGGAAAACTAATCTTGCAATATAGTTAAACCCACCAATCATGATACTATAACTCCCTCATTAGTAAGACCATTTTATGTATCTCTTAGATATAATTCAGATGAAGAAGAAATGTATATCATCCACAATTGTATGTTGGATAGTTGTGCATCCCACAATATCATGACCAAATAGATGGGAGATCAGCTAGGGTTAATTTGCACAAGAGATTATCCACTTGTGTTAGTAATGGATAGTAGATAGATACCTTGTGTAGGAATAATTATTGGCTTACTAGTTTATTTGGATCAATATCCTAAAAAGAGCATAGTAATGGATGTCATAATAGTAGATGTGGACCCTTTCTTCTCCTTACTTCTGAGTAGACATTGGGCAGAATAGTTGGGTGGTTATATTCAGTTGGATTGGTCTTATGAAACTATCTCCATATCAAGAAAAGAAAACATCGCTCTTAGGAGATAACCATTTAACAAATATTTAGTAGAATTGATAAAAATAGACCATACAATGGTTAATTTGGTAAAATCTATAGAAGAGAAAGAAATGGGGGTTTATTCAATTTGGTATTCCTCATTACTAATAGAAGTCCTTGATGCAAAATACATGGATCTAAAGGCTAGAGAGCTAGTAGATGTTGAATCCACGAGGGTACTAACCCAAGAGATGTGGACCATGATATTTGATGGGGTAAAGTCTCAAACTAGGGCAAGTGCAAGAATAAATTTAACAAACATTAAGGGTAACTATCTAGGAATATCTTACAGGTTAGAATTCCCTTGCACCAATAATATTTCCAAATATGAAGCCTTATTTTTAGGACTAAGGAAATCAAAATAAGTAGGCATAAATTTCCTAACCATCACTGGAGATGTAGAATTGATTATCCAACAAGTTAAAGGTAAATATCATACCAAAAATCCAAGACTAAAACAATATAAATTAACTATCATAAATGAAATCAATAAATTTTTGGCATTTAATATTTTTTACATTCCCAGATAACATAATCACATCATTGATTTGTTAGAAATAAATGCTTTAGACACAGATTGTACTGAAATTGACACTGAATATATGGAATGAGTTCCCACTATTTCCGTATACAAACCCTCTGTGCCTGATAACATTATGTATTTGCAAGTATTTCAGGATGATATTGATATTAAATATTTTGTGATCCTCAAAAACTAATATGCTAATGTGCTATTTGAGGAGGATGAAGAAAAGTTGAAAATTATAATTGGAAAACCTGTAGAAATAATTCAACTTAAAACAAATAGAATCCCAAAGGGGTTAGTTTCTCTAGAAAGCCTATTTGATGATTTTGAAAAGGCATACAAATCACTTCTCAAAGAAATAGAGGTTGATTATGTAAACATTGGGACAAGAGAAGAGCCCAAAATGGTTAAGATTGATAAAACCTTGCCAATAAAAAAGAAGGAACAATACATCAACTTTCTAAAGAGAAATAAAGAAGCTTTTTCATGGAGTTATGAAGATTTAAAAACATTTAAAACTGATGTAATGACCCACATTATTCATCTTAAAGAAGATGTAAATCCCTTCAAGCAAAAGCAAATAATATTCAACCCCACCTTGCATCCAGTCATGCAAAAAGAAGTCCAAAAGTTATTTGATGCAAAAATAGTTAAAAAATAATATTCTCTTCCTAGATAGAAAACTTAGTACCTATGAGGAAGAAAAATGGAAATTAGAATTTGTGTTGACTTCAAAAACCTAAATAAAAGTTCCCTTAAAGATAAATACCCTTTATCAAATATGGAGTAGTTTTTGTTGGCAGTAGTCAGCTCAGTTAGGATTGCATTATTGGATGGATTTTCAGGATATAACAAAATTCAAGTTAACCCTAAAGATAGACATAAAATTGCCTTCACTACTCCTTGGGAAACCTTTGAATACTTAAGAATACCATTTGGGTTAATTAATACAGGGGCAACATTTCAAAGGTCCATGGACTTTGCTTTTAAGGGTCTAATATTTAAGATAGTTGTTGTCTACTTAGATGACATAATAATATTTTCAAAAAATCCAAAAGATCATCTTGAATATTTAGCCACAGTATTTGCTAGATGCAAAGAATATGGGATATATTTGAATCCAAAAATGTATATTTGGAGCAATGCAAGGGAAATTATTAGGCCATATAGTGTCAAAAAAAGGGATAAGTATTGATCCTCAAAGGGTAGAGGCTATTGCAAAAATCCCTCCTCCTAAGAACCTTAAAGGAGTCAGATATTTCTTTGAAAAAATTAATTTCGTAAGAAGGTTTGTGCCTAAATTTGCTAAGATAGCCAAACTTATTAATGATATGATTAAGAAAGATGCTAACATAAAGTGGATAGAGGAGAAGACAAAGGCTTTTAAAAAAATAAAAAAATCCATTACAACAGCCCTGTGTTAAGTTGCCCTAATTACTCTAGAGAGTTTAATATATACTCATTTGCTTTAGAACTGTAACATCCCAATTTTTACCCTACTTTGTGTTTGCATTATATAGCTTAAGGTTTGATTTCATAGAGGTAATTATGAAATAAAAATAGATAAAGTATGCTTGGCTAAACTAGGAGAATTTGTTGCTAAATATAAATTGTTAGTGGCATTTAAGGCATTTACTTGGAATGTTTCTTTGTCTCCTTAGTTAGTTGAGAAATTAATTGCTAAGATTGGTTTACTTGGTTAATCAAGATCTTTAATTTGTGTTAAGCTTGATTAGTGGACAACATTAAAGAAGCATTAAATCTAGTGCTATTTTGTCCCTAGATTAGTTACAAGTTAATTGTGATTAATTAAGTTAATTAATTAGTTGCTTAGCAATGAAGAAAATATTAGTTGAAGAATTGGTATGTGTTGGGTTGTGATTGGACCACCTCGTTTTCAAAGTCAAAATAACTCCAATTTCTAGATAACATTTATGATGGGCTCATCTTCAACAATTTTTAATAATAAAAAAATGGTTATGGGGGGAGGGTGAGTTCCATTATAAATAGAGGCATTTGGGAAGGCATGAGAGAGCGATATTTGTGGAGTGAGATCAGGGAGTATGCTCTCCAATAGAATTGGATCAGAAACCAAAAGTCTCACATTTTTTGCAAATTGGTTTTGGAAATCTAGAGGTTCCTAGGGAGTATGCTCTCCGGGTTTTACTCGGATCAGAAACTAGAAGGGCCTCATGATTTACCTTAGTTTTCCTCACCTCGTTACTTTGTTTAAAAAAAAAAGAAGCACGTGTGGGACAAAGAACTGGGAGACTTGCCAGAGCTTGGGTCAAAGGAAGTCAACGAAAGATCCAGGTCAGGATTATGAATTCCAGATACCCTATAGATAATAAGTATGCTTGATTAAGGAATGAAGAGATAATATAGAAGTAGCCTTACTGTTGTAAGGGATAAAGGGTTTAATGGAGTATAAAGAAAAGCTTTGAGTTTAAGAAGTTTGTTGTTTTGCAATTTATGAGGGTTCTTGTCTGAAAACATGGTTTGCATTAGCTTTATGTAAAAATGTTCTTCTAAATAATTTAGAGGATTCAAGTTTAATGGACCATTTTATAAAGAAACTTACAAAAATGAATATGACTTGATGTGAGCATGCATGGGTAAGGTAGAAGCTTACGTATAGTAGGCACAAGGGCTAAGTCTAGGCTTTATGGTAAAAAAAAAAAGCAACTCTTGAATGTGTTAAAGATAGAGTGATCTCAAGTTTTATATATAAGAAGCCTTGTTCCATGATCTTGAGCATAGGTTTACCTTCGGTAAGAGCGCTCAAGCTCCATTATAGGACTCTCATGCCCTATGTAGTACATTTTGGGTAGCCATATCATAAACCAAGCGATCTGGTTGCGGGATGAGGGACAAGAATCACTCTACTTGTAGATATGAAGGTCATTGGTGATGTTTAGATTCATTTGTCATCTAGAGGGGGTATGTCATAAAAAAATGTAGACGCTATGGTCGGCACCTTCGTTAGAAATTTCTTGGATGACGTCTTTCGGATGGGATGCAATGCATCCTCTAGATAAACGTTGAAACCTTGGTCCTGTTCGGCGAGTGCAAGGGACTTCCAATTCGACTTGGGTTGGGTTTTAGAGAGAGTTTACGCGATGCAGATCATGTTCGGAAGAAACACAGTCGCTGTCTTGTGAAAGCCTGAAACAACATTGATTTTTGGTAAATTAAAGCTTAGGGTTATTTCCCTAAAGGTCTTATGAAAAAATAATAATAATTCTAACAATGACAAACCTTAACCACCGATGATGAAACCCATCTATGACTCAGTTTGCACCACTTGTCACTACCCGGTTGGTTGCTTAGGGTTTGAGCTCCCCATGCATGAACGAAATGCGCGTAGGCATGAGGCTTCGAGCAAGAACCAGGGGCCATGTCATCGAAAGGCTTCAGGGAGGCTACCACCTCGAGTAGCATGCTAAGCGCTTAGTCGTTAGGCTAAAGCGCTAGCACCTAACGTAGGCCTTCCCTTGTAAAAATTAAAACCGATGGGAAGAATTTTCCTATCAATAGTAATGCTTTAAGGAAGTATGATAAGAGTTCAGTTAGAGTATGGGTGGTGAAATGAAACAAGGAGGTGTAACAAGGTTTGTGGATAGGAATCATAGACCTAAGTTTTGTGATTATCACTTTGGGTCTTGGATTTGTTATTAAATAATAAAAGAAAAAGTTTAAGTTCACCCAAGGAAAATTTATATGGGTACCTTGTCCATTTATGGTATAAAGTTTTGAAATGTTCGTGAGTCTATGAATATCTCTAGTCATGAACAATATTAATATGACACAAAACTGTTTGATGAAATCCAATGCTACATATATATGTATATGTCACAATACAAGAAGTTAATTCTAGGTTGAAACTTAGAGTGACTTATATTAAAGGGAATAATCCTTTTTGAAAATATGTGGTAAACATAGTTTGGCCTACTCTTAGAGAGTTTGATTGATTATGATGGATGTTTTTGGCCAAATCTAGCAAAGATGCTAGTAGTGGATTCTTTTGACATTGTGATTTTATGTTATGAACAAGATTGTTTAAATGTTATTTCTGGGTGCTTATGTCTCTTGAGTCTTGGTAACAAAAATGTATAATGGCACATTTTACCATACTGTGATTCCAATGCATTGTACAAATAGAATCATGTATATGCAATCATGCATGCTAAATTAAGAAATAGAATATTGTGATGGCATAGTCTAATATGGGAGAAAGGGTAACTGGGTTGCATTTCTCGGGAACATATGGGGGTTCTCCGTAGCCATGTCAATGGATGCAGTTAGTATAGATTTAAGAGCATGTTTCTTGTGTGATGAAATATGGGATGAAAGGAATGGGAAAAGTTTCATTCTTAGGAAAGTATGGGATTTCCTACTCTTGAATTGTGTTGAATGCTTGGTTGTTGAAAAATTGTTTGCATTCTATGGATTACTGTTGCATGGAATTTTGTAGATTAGATATGCATGTTCATAATTTGGATTGTCCTGATCCCGAGTAACCTATCACCTAGTACTGGTTGGACTGAGGCAACTATTCCTGAAGTACCTGATGAACCTGAAAGAGAGTTGAAGACCAGAAGAAGTTGTTATTGTATTCAACTCAATGAGGCTATTGTTGTAACATTAAGAGCTTTCTGCAAAAGAAATGATGTAATAGCTTGTAGGAATTTATGATTCATTGAAAAAGGTTTCATAATGTAACTTTCGAATATCTGATTGTATAGGCTATAATAAGTGTAAATCTCTTTGAAGTATTATGTTCTGAAAACAAATTGTTTACCTGATCTAATATATATTACTTGAATTCTCAAGTGGATGCTTTGAGTATGAATGGTTAAATTAGATCTTTATAATTTTGTAAGTACAAATGTGGAAACATAGGATGAACATAAACATATCAAAGATTATACAAATGAGAGATCTAAATAGTTAATAGTCAATGAGATAAAGTGGTAGACAACATATGCCTACAAGAATCGGTTGGATGATTCCCTTAACAAACCATATGGGGTATGGTTGGTTGGTTAAGCACTACACCTAAAAATATTATATCATTGGAAAACAATGAGTAGTCATCAAGGCATACGCTTAAAGTTAGGTTGAAAGATACCTATGGTTAGGTTGAAATATACCTTTGGTTAGGTTGAAAGATACCTATGGTTAAGTTGAATGATACCCATGGTTAGGTTGAAAAGATACCTATGGTTGGAACTAGTTTAACTTAGGGTTAAACTTAAAAAGGGAAATGAGCATTCTGGTTGAAACAGACTAGAAAATTCCCATTGATCATTATGGGACACTGGCCACTCCCATACACATGGATAAAATCTGATCAAGTTGATTCATGTGTGGTGCATAGCCTTGGAAACTCATGTGACTACTTATTCAATGGAAAAATATATAAAAGACTCTCATACGTATGTAAGTTTGTAAAAAAAAAGATGATGATGATGGTTAGTTTTGGTTGGGTAATTTGGGGTTATTACAGTTGGTATCAGAGCCTAGGTTAGATAGGCGTAAAACTCTAAATTTGATGTCTCTAAATTTGATATGTAAAGTAAGGATAGATAAATGGTGTGGATGTAGAAAATGAGCAAGTCTTGCCCCCCATGTTGAACCCCTGGTGAATCATATTGGAAGAGCTAGATGAACCCTCCACTAACGTGGGTCTTAAGTGGTGTACTTGATGCTCTTTTGGGGATCGTACTTGCCATTTGAAGCTCTAAACCAAAATTCTTCCTTACTTAGTCAAGATGTTGATACTCAACTTAAGTCATCATATAGAAAGGAGAAATACTTTAGTAAAGCTAGTAGAGCTAACAAAAAACTTTAGTTAGTATAAGCCTTCAGTATAAGATTGTGAACTAACACATTTCTTTAACTAGGGATTATGCCACCAAAACTTGGTAGTGGAGCAAAGATACCTCCTCGGAGATCTCGACTAGCTAGTCTTGATAATTTTGGAGAGGGTCATGTGGGAGAGAGTTCAGGAAACCCTGAGGGGATGGAGAATCTCACAAATCTGGTTCAGAATATGCAAGGTGAGATGTCAACCTACAGAGAGCAGTTGACACAACAGAACAATTTATTGGAAGTTCTTAGGGAGGAAATTCAGAGAAATAACAATAGGGCACCCGAAGCTCCTGCTAAAGTAGTTATGGAAGAACCAAATGACCCTGATCAGGCAGTTAAAACTCGTATTAATGCCAAATTAGAGAAATACCTGAAGCATGTTAAGGTTAGAAATTTTTTAGGAAAGGAAAGTGGATATTCTATCGAGTCATGGTTAAATGAACTAGCAATTTACTTCTCTATGAGAAATTACTCCTCAACCACAAAGACAGTCTTTGTCATAGGACTTTTGATAGAAGTTGGGTTGGAATGGTGGGAAACTTACTGCAAGGATAAAAAGATAAACATAATTCATTGTGAGTGGGACGTGTTTGAAAAAGCATTTAGAAAGATATTCCTTACTAAGAAATACTACGCCAGGAAGCTAGATGAGTTTACTCAGCTAAAGCAAAGGGAGTAGTCAGTGGATGTATACTATAGGAACTTCACTAGACTCCTTAAGTACATTCTAGCTTATGAAAATGATGATAAAATGAAGGTGCATCAATTCCTTTCAGGATTAGATCATCAGCTTAGGATCTCTGTCAACATGTTCAAACCCACCAATTTAGAAATTGCATATGATCTAGCTTGTCAAGCAGAGTACAATCACAAAAATAACAACCCCATCCAAGGATTCAAGAAGAACTACCAAAACCCATAGAAAATAAAGTGGAATAATGAGCCAAATCAAAAGAGTAAAGAAGGGTTTAAGTTTGGTAAAAGAAATGATGGGTCAACAAAAATATTTAAGAAGAAGTTTTAGTCTAAGGATAGAAACTTTACCAACGTGGAGAAGGCCAAACCCATGAATCAGGTAGAACCAGCTCCTGCTAAAGGTAAGGAAAAATTAGTTCAAGGTTCGACTCAGAATTTGAAGGTTGGATGCTATGAGTGTGGGGGACCTCACTATGCTAGAAATTGTCCACGACGTATAGGAACTAACCAGAAGGCAAGTGATAAGGGACACTAGATTTATGATGCTACTAGAAATTAGAATCTTGATGGACAAGTGACCCCTATGCTCTTATAGGGTAAGGTTTTTGAAAAAAATGTTAGAGTTTTGATAGACAGTGGTGCTACGGATAGTTTTATCTCTAGTAGTTTTATTAGGGGCTTTCCAAAGAATCCAAAGTCTTTGGAAAAAGGGTGGAAAGTCGAGTATGGTTCTGGATAGACCTACTCTGTAGACCAATATTATCCCTTGATAGAAATCTCCCTACCCACAAATTCTATCACTTGGAAATTCTATGTAGCTCCATTACATGCCTTTGACATAATTTTAGGGGTTGATTGGTTAAAGGACCGCAAGGCCTTGGTCAAATTTCAAGAGAGATGGGTCGAATTCATTGATGAGAACGAGAAGAGGATTAGGTTATATAGTGAACAAGGGACATTCAAACCTATATTAATCTCTGCTATGCAACTTAAGAAGGTGATTAGAAAGAAAGGGTTGGTTTACGTGGTCAAGGTAAAGGAGGTAAAGGAGGTTAAAAAGGAGGAAATATTTGAGAAATTCCCCATCCTTCAAGAGTTTAAGGATGTCTTTACATATGAAATACCTGAGATGCCCCCTAAGTGAGAATTTGACTTTACTATCGATCTAATACCAGGTACATAAACTATACATAGAGCACCATACATGATGAACTCTATAGAGATGCAAGAGTTGAAAGTGCAACTACAAGAGTTGTTGGATAAAGGGCTAATTAAGCCAAGTGTGTCTCCCTGGGGTGCACCAGTTTTGTTTTTAAAGAAGAAGGATGGATCCTTGAGATTATGCATCGATTATAGGATGTTGAATAAAGCTACAGTTAAAAATAGATATCCTTTACCATGGATAGAGGATTTGTTTGATCAACTAAAAGGGGCTACTATCTTCTCAAAGATAGATTTGAAGTCTAGTTACCACCAGTTGAGAAAAAAAATAAGATACACATAAGACAACATTCAAAACTCGATATGGACACTATGAGTTCATAATTTTGCCATTTGGGTTAACAAATGCACCCGCAACTTTCATGAACTTAATGAATAGTGTGTTCGAAAAACAGTTGGACAAGTTTATCTTGGTATTTTTAGATGACATCTTGGTCTATTCTCACAGCAAGGAGGAGCATGACAAGCATTTGAGGATAGTACTAAGGGTGTTGAGGGAAAATCAGCTATATGGAAATTTTTCCAAATGCAAATTTTATGTGTCACAAGTACATTACTTGGGACATGTCATATCTGCAGATGGAATTGTAGTTGATCCTAAGAAGATAGAAGCTATTTTAGATTGGCCAACCCCTACAAATGTAATAGAGGTTCAAATTTTTATGGGCCTATCTGGGTATTATAGGAGGTTCACGAAATATTATGCCAAAATAGCATGTCCTATAACCAATCTTCAAAGAAAAGGGAAGTCGTTCCAATGGACAGACAAATGTAAAAAAATTTTCCAGCTGGTAAAATAATTATTGACTACTGCTCCTATGTTAAGGATTCTAGATCCTTAAGGTGAATTTTTAATATGTACCGATGCTTCCTTAGAAGGTTTGGGAGGTGTTTTGTCACAATATGGAGCAATGGTGGCTTATGAGTCCAGGAAACTAAAGATACATGAAGTAAACTATGCCACATATGACTTAGAATTGGTCGCAGTAGTGCATGCCCTGAAATATTGGTGGCATTACCTTCTAGGAAGACCCTTCAAATTAAGAACATATCACCAAATTTTGAAGTATATTTTCACTCAACCATTGCTAAATGCACGTCAAAGAAGGTGGATTGAATTTTTAGCAGAGTATGAATTTGGGATTGAATACATAAAAGGTAAAGAGAATAAAGTGGTAGGCACACTAAGTAGGAGGTATATCACTACTTTAACTAGAAGTCATGTGGACTTGATGGATTCAGGACCCTCATTGTAGGGAAGTGCAAGAGAAAATAAGGAAGGACCTGAAGATAGCCCAAGATTTTAGCTTCAAAGATGGATTCTTATGTTTCAAGGAACAAATTGTTATTCTAAAAATAAAGTATTTGCATAATATTATCATGAGAGAGGCTCATAGAACCCCTTATTATGCTCATCCTGGAGGATATAAGATGAGGGAGGATATGAAGAAAACATTTTAGTGGTCGAGGATGAAGAAGGATATTACTAACTTTGTGGCTAAGTGTCTAGAATGTTAGAAGGTGAAAGTATATCATAAGCATCCTGCTGGCTTGCTATATCCTCACGATATACCCACAAAAAATTGCAAGTAATATCTATGGAATTTATTGGGGGACTACCAAAAATGAGGTATCAACATGATGCCATAATGATAATAGTTGACAAATTGACCAAAGTCATACACTTCATTCCTGGTAGTACTACTGATGATGCAAAAGTTGTTTCTAACAGGTTCACTAGGGACATATTCAGATTATATGGATTTCTATAAATGATCATCATAGATAGAGACTCAAGGTTTACATCAGAATTTTTGCAAGCTCTTTATCGAGAAATTGGCACTTCACTGAATATAAGTTTTGCATATCATCCTGAGATGGATGGAAAAATTGAGAGAGTCAATCAGGTATTAGAGGACATGCTATGCATATATTACATGGACCAGAAGTCTCATTGAGAAGACTTCTTGCATCTAGTTGAGTTTACCTATAATAATGGGTACCATACCTCTCTAAATATGGATCCTTTTGAGGCTTTGTATGGCCACAAGTCCAGAACTCCATTATCATGAAATAATATTAAATATCGGGTAATTGTTGGACTAGAATATTTGAAGAAGATGGAAGAGAAACTAAATATAATTCATCAGAGGCTCAAGGAAGCTTCAGACCACCAGAAGAAATATGTAAAATTGAGGACTCCTTTGAAATATTCCATAGGATATAAGATTTTCCTAAGAGTCAAATCTATGAAAAATGCAATTAAGTCCACTAAGTTGGATCCCAGGTATGTAGGACCATTAACCATACTGTAAAAGATCAGTCTTGTTGCTTAAAGACTTGACTTACCACCTAACTTGGAAAATATTCACAATTTTTTCCATGTGTTCTTGCTTAGAAAATATATATTTGATCCTACTCATGTTGTGGATGTTTCTAAGTTGCATATGACGAATCCAACATACATCAAGGTCATGCCCATGAATATTCTCGAGTTCTGCACTAAACATATGATGAAACGAAACATGGAGCAATGTAAGGTCCAATGGGATCTTTAATCTGAGAAAAATGCCACCTGGAAAAAGATGGAAAACATGAAAAACCACTTTTCATACTTATTTGAAGACACTGCGTAGTCCCTAATTTTAGTTGAGAATTTGAGATAACATGATGGACACTTATGCAAATTAAGTAGACTGATGGATTTTATTATGCTATGTATGGACTGACTAAATTTTGATGATGCTTGATGTTACTATGTAAAACTTAAACACGATTATGCAGTATAAGTACTTTATATTTTTAGAACATGATACTACTAATGTCTATTTACTGCATTCCAAATTCAACTACACTTGTTAGGTGAGAGAGGTTTTTCTTTTCATTTGAAAGGAGTTGTTCAACCACCAGGAATGGGAAACTAGAAAAAGGAAAAGGATGACAAATACAATTCATAGGTTATTAAAAAAATTACCCTCACATCACCATGACTACACTATTGGACCATGATGTCCTAGACTAGTCTCCTAGTGGAATGGTGATAGTTGACTATCTTAAAAATGCCAACCATAGGAAAAAACAATAGTGTGGAAATGGGGTTTGCATGATTAGCTTGCATAAAATATTGTATGATTTGAATGTTGTTACAAAAATATATATTATCTCAATGCTTGATTTGTTCTTTGTGATGAATGAAATGCAATTGACTAACCTTGGGAATGAAACACAGAGGACTGTGTTTAGCCTATGGGGAGAGTAGTTAACATCCTAATTTTTACCCTAATTTGTGTTTGCATTATATAGATTAAGGTTTGATTTCATAGAGGTAATTATGAAATAAAAATAGATAAAGTATGCTTGGCTATACTAGGATAATTTGTTGCTAAATAATAATTGTTAGTGGCATTTAAGGCATTTACTTGAATTTTTTTTGTCTCCTTAGTTAGTTGAGAAATTAATTTCTAAGATTGTTTTACTTGGTTAATCAAGATATTTGATTTGTGTTAAGCTTGATTAGTGGAAAACATTAAGAAGCATTAAAGATGAGGACGTGGTTGAAACTGCCAAGGAAGCTTGTTTCGATGTTCTAAAGGAAAACCTGAAGGATGTTCCGAAGGATAAAGTGAAGTACACTACGCTGGACACTACTGAAGCTTCACCCATGCAAAATGATGCTCCTCTCTGAGCGTGTTGGTGGACATTCCTACTGCTGTCTTTTTTCTTCTATTTTCTTGGTCCTTCGATCTGAAGGTCTTATTCTGGTTTGGTTTTGCTGGTTGTTAGTTCCTCTTTTTATTCCTTTCTATCAGAGGAAGTCTTCCTTTTTTTGTTCTAGGATCTATGCCTCTTTTTTGTGTTCCTCTCGAAGTTCTTCTTGTGTTTCAGTGTTCCTTTTATGTTCCACTATTGTACAAGGAGTTGGGGTGACTTTCAAATGCCCTATTTTGAATAAAATTAACTTACCAAAAAAAAATTGTTGCTTAGCAATGAAGAAGATATTAGTTGAAGAATTAGTATGTGTTGGTTTGTTATTGGACCACCTCATTTTCAAAGTCAAACTAACTCTAATTTCTAGATAACATTTATGATGGGCTCATCTTCAACAATTTTTAATAATAAAAAAATGGTTATGGGGGGAGCATGAGTTCCATTATAAATAGAGTCATTTGGGAAGGCATGAGAGAGCGATATTTATGAAGTGAGATCAGGGAGTATGCTCTCCAAAAGAATTGGATCAAAAACCAGAAGTCTCGCATTTTTTGCAAATTGGTTTTGGAAATCTAGAGGTTCCTAGGGAGTATACTCTCCAGGTTTTACTCAGATCAGAAACTAGAAGGACCTCATGAATTACCTTAGTTTTCCTTGCCTCATTATTTTGTTTAAAAAAAATACATGTGGGACAAAGAACTGGGAGACTTGCCAGAGCTTGGGTCAAAGGAAGTCAGTGAAAGATCCAAGTCATAATAATGAATTCTAGATACCCTATAGATAATAAGCATGTTTGATTAAGGAATGAAGATATAATATAAAACTAGCCTTACTATTGTAAGGGATAAAGGTTTTAATGGAGTATAACAAAAATATTTGAGTTTAAGAAGTTTGTTGTCTTGCAATTTATGAGGGTTCTTGTCTGAAAACATGGTTTCAATTACCTTTATCTAAAAATATTCTTCTAAATTAAGTTAGAGGTTTCAAGTTTAATGGACCATTTTATAAATAAACTTTAAAAATTGAATATGGCTTGATGTGAGCCTGTATGGGTAAGGTGAAAGCTTACGTATAGTAGGCTCAAGGGCTAAGTCTAGATTTTATTGTAAAAAAAACAAAGAAGAGTGAATCTTGAATGTGTTAAAGATAGAGTGATCTCAAGTTTTATATATAAGAAGCCCTGTTCCATGATCTTGAGCATAGGTTTACCTTCGATAATAGTGCTCAAGCTCTATTATAGTACTCTAATGCCCTGTGTAGTATTTTTTGGGTAGCCATATCATAAACTGAGCGATCTCGTTACGGAATGAGGAACAATATTCACTCTACTTGTAGATGTGAAGGTCATTGGTGATGTTTAGATTCGTTTGTTGTCTAGAGGAGGTATGTCATAAAAAATGTAGACGCTATAGCTGGTGCCTTTGTTAGAAATTTCTTGGATGATGTCTTCCGAATGGGATGCAATGCATCCTCTAGATAAACATTGAAACCCTGGTCATGTTCGACAAGTGCAGGGGACTTCCAATTCAACTTGGGTTGGGTTTTAGAGAGAGTTTACATGATGTAGATTGTGTTCGAAAGAAATGCAGTCACTGTCCTATGAAAGCTTGAAACGACATTGATTTTTGGTAAATTAAATCTTAGGGTTATTTCCATAAGGTCTTGTGAAAAAAAAATCTAACAATGACAAACCTTAATCGCCAATGATGAAACCCATCTATGACTTAGTTTACACCACTTGTCACTACCCAATTGGTTTCTTAGGGTTTGAGCTCCTCATGCACAAATGAAATGCACATAGGCATGAGGCTTCAGGAAAGAACCGGGGACCAAATCACCGAAAGGCTTTAGGGAGGCTATGTTAGTCTCACAATGACACTGAGAGGGGGGGTGAATCAGTGTAGCTCTTAAAAACTTGAATCTACAATTCTTAATGCCTAGACAAAGAAAGCTTAAAACTCAATAAAGCACATATACCAAAAAGCATCACACAACACAAGATGTACCGAGGTTCACCAGTTTTGGCTACTCCTCAAAATTGACTATTTGGACTCCCATCCAAATCCAGCATTTGCAAAATAACAATTTTACAATCAATTTACCAGCACCCACTGGAAGGAGCACCAACCCCTGATTTATCTGCACCAACAGAAAGGAGCACTAACCCCTGATTTATCTACACAAACAAAAAGGAGCACCAACCCCTGATTCCAAGCACCAACTTGGACTTCTGTTCTGAATCTAGATGATTGACATAAAGATGCCTTCAATTTTACAAGACCCTGACTGGTCTATTGATTTCTCAACATTGCCCACTCTTTACACAACATATACCTATGGCTCTGCTTGATGCTCTCTTACAACACTCTTCTAACCCTATTTCGGTAGCACTTTCTCTCGTTTAGCAACACTCTTTCCTACTGAGCAACACACTGCTCTCACTTCCCGCTCAGAGCTCAATGCTCTCTTACAACACACTTTAACAACCTACTTTTCTAAGCACATTTATTCTTTTATCAACGACACCTTCCATATTTATGGTGACACACTTTTCAATTATGAGCAACACTTTTCTTCTGCAAGCAACTGCTCTTTTATAACAATATTTTCATCTTGAAACCCTAAGTTTTCTGTCACTTCCATACTCCCGCATGCAGCCTATTAATAGTCACTCCTATAAGTAACTCCTTTCTGACATACTATTCTTACACGCAACCTATTAATAGATTTGTCTCTTTAATTTGGATTCTCTGTATAGCCACCGCTTGACGAATTTACTCCGTAACGGCCCCCTGTGACTGCAGTAATGACTTCCATTTACTGTCACTGTAACTGCCCCTGTAACTGCCACTCTTTCTCAGCTTTTGCATGTTTTAAAACAACCTATTATATTCTATTACATCCCATGATTTTTGCACTCTTTTTGCAGCACTGCGGACCCACGATGGCACTCATACCGCCGCATAGTGCACTCTGCTATCGCACTCATATTATAATAATATTTTCTTCTGGTGTATGTCAGATTCTGTCCGCCACTATAGATTCAGTTTGCCTGTCACTCTGTAGCATTTCTACAACTACAGTAATGACTTCAGATTACTCTTACATATTTTTGCTGCATGATTTCTCTCTATAACTCCACCTGTAATGGTTCTTATTTTTGTTGCATGATTTTACTTTGTAATGGCCCCTGTATCTGCTGCATGACTTCAGTTAACTCTTCTTAACTTAGCTACATGATTTTCCTGTGCAACTTCCCTTGTAATTACAGTTCTTCTTCAGTTAACTTTACTTCGGCTAGGTTCTCCTTTTAGCTCAAAGTCACGCAGAAACAACATGTCGCGATATCGTGACATTTCTGCCCCTTTGAATTTTCCTTGGCGTTTGACCGCGAAAACATGACATGTCGTGATATCGTGACATTTTCCACCTCCTTGTCCTCTTCTCGACATGCACCCGTGAAAACATGACATGTCGCTAAATTGTGACACTTTTCGCTTCCTTGCAGTCTTCTCTACTTGCACTGGCAAAAACATGACATGTCGCGATATCGTGACATTTCTGCCCCTTTGACATTTTCTCAGCTTGCACCTGTGAAAACATGACATGTCACAAAATCGTGACACTTTTCGCCTTCTTGTCCTCTTCTCAGCTTGCACCCGCGAAAACATGACATGTCACGAAATCACGACACTTTTTGCCTCTTTGTCCTTTTCTCAGCTTGTACCTACGAAAACATGACATGTCATGAAATCGTGACACTTTTCGCATCTTTTGCCTTTTTTGTCTTTCACCCGCGAAAACACATGTCACGAAATCGTGACACATTCGCTGCCTTGTGCCTTTTCTTGCCTTGACCTCACGAAAATAGAACATGTCATGAAATCACGACACTTTCACTTTCGTACTCTCCTTTCCTTTTGTCACGATATCGTGAAACTTTATCTCCTTCGTGCTTTTTTTCTCATCGGGTTGTGAAAACCCGACATGTCGTGATATCGCAACACTTTTTCTCTGCAAGCTCTTTCTCTCGAACCTGTCACGAAATCATGACACTTTTCCATTCGTACTATCCTTCTTGCAAATTGTCATGAAATCACGACACTTTTCCTTGCAAGCTCTTTCTCTCAAACATGTCATGAAATCGCAACACATTTTCGTCCGTATTGCCTCTCTTATAGATTGTCACGAAATCATGACACTCTTCTTTGTAAGCTTTTTCTCCTCGAACATGTCATGAAATCGCGATAGTTTTCTTTGCTTGCGCCTTCTCTCCAAAAATGTCATGAAATAATGATAGTTTTCTTTGCCTGCGCCTTCTCTCCAAACATGTTGTGAAATCGTGATAGTTTTCTTTTCCTGTGCCTTCTCTCCAAACATGTCACGAAATCACGACAGTTTTCCCTACATGCGCTTCTTCTTCGAACATGTCACGAAATCATGACAGTTTTTCCACTTGGCTTTTTCTCTGCCAACATGTCATGAAATCGCGACAGTTTTTCCACTAGGCTTTTTCTTTGCCAACATGTCGCGAAATTGCGATAGTTTTTCGACTTGGCTTTTTCCCTGCCAACATGTCACAAAATCGCGACAGTTTTTCCACTAGGCTTTTTCTCTGCCAACATGTCATGAAATCGCGACAGTTTTTCCACTTGGATTTTTCTCTGCCAACATGTTGCGAAATCGTGACAGTTTTTCCACTTGGCTTTTTCTCTGCCAACATGTCACGAAATCATGATAGTTTTTCTACTTGGCTTCTTTGCTTTCAACATGTCACGAAATCGTGATAGTTTTGCCACTTGCCTTCTTTGCTTTCAACATGTCACGAAATCATGAAAATTTTTCTACTTGCCTTCTTTACTTTCAACATGTCATGAAATCGCGACAATTTTGCCATCATTTTCTCTCTCCTCCAATATGTCGCGAAATCGTGACAGTTTCTCTTGTGCTTTCTCTCTCTTCCAACATGTCGCGATATCGCAACAGTTTCTCATGCTTTCTCAACATGTCGCGATATCGCGACAGTTTTCTTACTTGTCTTTTTCTTTGAACTTTTGAAACTGGGCCACTTATGTCTTCTTGGAAATTCACTGTGCATGCTCTGACTGCTCTGAACTCTTGTTCACTTCATCAATCGATCTATCTAATGACCTCTGCACTCCTGTCCATTGCATCAACCGATCCTTTGTCTGTGTTGACAACAATGACAATACTTTGGCTGCACCTTGCACATCAATGAACTCCTATCAATTATACTTTGGCTACAGCTTGCTCATCAATGAACTCCTGTCCATTATACTTTGGCTGCACCTTGCTCATCAATGAACTCTTGTCCATTGCACTTTGGCTACACCTTGCTCATCAATGAACTCCTCTCCATTGCACTTTGGCTACACCTTGTTCATCAATGAACTCCTATCCATTGCATTTTGGCTACACCTTGCTCATCAATGAACTCCTGTCCATTGCATCAACTGATCAACCTGACTGTGTTGACAATAATGACAATACTTTGGTTGCACCTTGCTCATCAATCTCCCCCTTTGGAATTGTTGACAACACACGTAATTGTGTGCAATTACCTGTAATTCTTCTCCCCCTTTGACAATAATACCAAAGGGCGGCTACAAAACTCCCCCTGAGTCCATGCACAACATTCTCAGGCAAAAATTATTACAGTTAGAAAAAAGCATAAACATGAGCAATATGATAAACAGATGCATAAATGCTCCCCCTAAGAATTTGATCCCGATGGCTAGTCAATTCTTAGTCTATTCTTGGGAATATGTGACCACTTCATTTCATTGTTTGACAACATCATGATAAGCATAATAGGCATCAACAATATCAATAATGTGAGTAGCAGCAATAACCGAGTGAAAGACATCATCACTGTCAACTTCACCAATATAATATGTGTAAGAACATGGTTGGATTGCTGTCTTCTGAGTACCAACCCTCTATTGCTCTGCAATCTCAAACTTGTCCACTATTAGTGAAGGCATACAATAATATTATATAGCCAACTTTTTGTTCTACAATGCCAGCAACATCTGCATACATCTCCACCATGCATCTTGGATATTCTCAACAAGCTTGAACCCAATGACAACTGTTTGTCTCTCTCTGCAGTGAGAATCCAGTAGGCTACCTCAATCCACTTTCAACTCAAGATTAAACTTGAAGCATTCAACCAATCACTACATGAAAAGGAAACTAGTAGACATCCCTTTCCTTCCAAAGGTATTTGAACAAAAATAGACATCAACAAAAATCACCAATGCAAAGAATAACTTGCTCAAATCAATCTCAATGGAGTAAGCCCAATCATGTATCAAGTAAAGCATTAACTTGATCAAAAAAACCTCTATGAAAGCAACACAACCATTCATCACCAGGCTGGAAATCATCTGGCTGCTCATTATAAACCTCTTCTTCAATATTCCCATTCAAAAAGCTGATTTCACATCTGTCAACAAAATTGACAAGTGACTCACACTTGTACCAACTTTTGTCCAACACTGTACCAACACTGTAATTTTACTGCCAACTCTGTGCAAGCATCAAACACAGTACCACAAAACCAACCACATCATCTAAAATGTTATAATCCTTAACTTTTGACAGTGGTAGTAAGAACCATCACCAGTACAAAAATGACATACAACAATATTACCAATAATGACAACTCTCAATTTAATCACCACACTTCACGACACTACCACAAACAACTGTATGAACAGAAAACACACTTTGACAACTATACAACAACTCCCCGACTACTTTCCTTTCATCCTTAGATAACTACACAAATACATAGGAGCATTAAAATAAAACTTTAACATTGCTCCCCCTGAGGATGTGCCACCTAGAGTGGCTTAGTGCAATAGCTGAGTAGTCTCCTTTAGTCGAAGGACACACGATTCCATTTCTTCTGTCTTTCTCCAGACTTTCTTGAACTTGGGCTTGAGTTTTTCAACTACATTCCCGTTTTGCACCTTTTCGTGAACTTGAACATTTTTCTTGCGTAGTTGTTTCTTGTGCATCCTTGATGGTTGATTATTTTCCTTTCTTTTATGCACATGATATGTTCTCTGCTTGTGATGCATTCTTTGCGTCCAATGAAATCTATGGTCTTTCCTTAGATTAGATACAGACGTGCTCGAAAAAAACCTTTCTATGTGCCCATTACCATTACATTTAAAAAATTGCACATGATATGTCCCCTTTCTGTGTTGCACTCTTTGTGTCTGATGAAATCTACGATCTTGCCTTAGATTAGATACAGAAGTGCTTGGACAAAACCTTGCTATGTGCCCATGGCCATTACAATTAAAACATTGCACATGGTGTTCACTCAGAGAAGCAGATGTATTTCTAACAACATAATTCTTTGATCTATTATTCTGTCCATAATAAAATTCCTTGTGACCATAGCAGTTGCATTTTGAACAATAGCCATTAAAAGCATTATTATTAAAAGAGTGAGAGTGAGAGAACCTATTTTGTTGTGGTTGCTTTGTTGTAGATCTTCTTTGATATTTTCTTCCTTTTGAAGATTCAGCTTTAGACTTTTCTTGCTTTGATTTTTCAACAGTGAGCTTCTTCTTTTCTGCACATTTGGAAGATGAAGGTTGTTCAGCTTCATATCCAAGACCACGCTTATCCGTGGAACTTCTTTGTTGGCTTATCATTTTTCCTAGCAACTCTATGCTATTCTCAAATTTGAGATTTGTGTTGGCCTCTTCTAGTTGTTTCTTCAATGAAACAATCTCTTCTTCTTGTTGGCAGCAAATAGTTTCTTTCTCATTGATTTGAGACCTGAGAATATCTTCAATCCTTTTGTAATGTTCTACTTGCAGCTTTAGATCAACAATAACTTTGTTAGATTCCTCTTCACTTGTGTTGCATACATCATCCTCATCATCCGGTGTGTCTTCAAGGCTTCTTCTGATTTCTTGGCCTTTTGAAATTGTAGGAAGAGATCTTCAATCTCATCCCCATATTCTTCTAACTTCTTGGACATTCTTTTGTTCTTTTTCTTTTCTATACTCAACTCTTCAAGTGCAGAGATCAACTCTCCTTCAAGATCTACTTCAGCCTCATAGATTTCATCACATACTTCAGAGTTCACTTCTTCTACCTTTTCTGGTTCAATTTTCTCTTCTACAGAAATTGAAACTGACTGGGATGCCTTTTTGGTGGAGGATCTATTCTTCTTACCCATTGCATACTAATCCAAGATCAACCCTGAGTGATTTAGCCTGAATTAGGAAACTGGCTCTGATACCAATTGTTAGTCTCATAATGACACTGAGAGGGGGGTGAATCAGTGTAGCTCTTAAAAACTTGAATCTACAATTCTTAATGCCTAGATAATGAAAGCTTAAAACTCAATAAAGCACATATACCAAAAATCATCACACAACACAAGATGTATCGAGGTTCACCAGTTTTGGCTACTCCTCAAAATTGACTGTTTGGACTCCCATCCAAATCCAGCCTTTGCAAAATAACAATTTTACAATCAATTTACCAGCACCCACTAGAAGGAGCACCAACCCCTGATTTATCTACACAAATAGAAAGGAGCATCAACCCCTGATTTATCTGCACCAACAGAAAGGAGCACCAACCCCTGATGCCAAGCACCAACTTGGACTTCTGTTCTGAACCTAGATGATTGACATAAAGATGCCTTCACTTTTACAAGACCCTGACTGGTCTATTGCTTTCTCAACATTGCCCACTATTTACATAGCACATACCTATGGCTCTGCTTGACGCTCTCTTACATCACTCTTCTAACCCTATTTTAGCAGCACTTTCTCTCGTTCAGAAGCACTCTTTCCTACTGAGCAACACACTGCTCTCACTTCCCGCTCAGAGCTCAACGCTATCTTACAGCACACTTTAACAACCTACTTTTCTCAGCACATTTATTCTTTTATCAGCGACACCTTCCCTCTTTATGGCGGCACACTTTTCAATTCTGAGCAGCACTTTTCTTCTACACACAACTGCTCTTTTATAACAATATTTTCATCTTGAAACCCTAAGTCTTCTGTCACTTCCATACTCCCGCATGCAGCCTATTAATAGTCACTCCTGTAAGTAACTCCTTTCTGACATACTATTCTTACACACAACCTATTAATATATTTGTCTCTTTAATTTGGATTCTCTATATAGCCACTGCTCGACAAATTTACTCCGTAACGGTCCCCTGTGATTGCAGTAATGACTTCCATTTACTGTCACTGTAACTACCCTTGTAACTGCCACTCTTTCTTATCTTTTGCATGTTTTACAACAACCTATTATTTTCTATTACAGCCCATGCTTTCTGTGCTCTTTTTGCAGCACTACGGACCCACGATGGCACTCATACCGTCGCATAGTGCACTCTGCTACCGCACTCATATTATAATAATATTTTCTTCTGGTGTATGTCAGATTCTGTCCGCCACTGTAGATTCAGTCTGCTTGTCACTCTGTAGCATTTATGTAACTGCAGTAATAACTTCAGATTACTCTTACATATTTTGGCTGCATGATTTCTCTCTATAACTCCACCTGTAACGGTTCTTATTTTTGTTGCATGATTTTACTTTGTAATGGCCCCTATATCTGCTGCATGACTTCAGTTAACTCTTCTTAACTTAGCTGCATGATTTTCCTGTGTAACTTCCCTTGTAATTGCAGTTCTTCTTTAGTTAACTTTACTTTGGCTGGGTTCTCCTTTTAGCACAAAGTCACGCAGAAACAATATGTCGCGATATCACGACATTTCTGCCCCTTTGACTTTTCCTTGGTGTTTGACCGCGAAAACATGACATGTCACGATATCACAACATTTTTTGCCTCCTTGTCCTCTTCTCGGCATGCACCCACGAAAACATGACATGTCACGAAATCGTGACACTTTTCGCTTCCTTGCATTCTTCTCTGCTTGCACTGGCAAAAACATGACATGTCACGATATCATGACATTTTTGCCCCTTTTACCTTTTCTCGCTTGCACCCGCGAAAACATGACATGTCGCGAAATCATGACATTTTTGCCCTCTTGTCCTCTTCTCAGCTTGCACCTGCGAAAACATGACATGTCGCGAAATCACGACACTTTTCGCCTTCTTGTCCTCTTCTCGGCTTGCACCTACGAAAACATGACATGTCACGAAATCGTGACACTTTTCGCCTCTTTTGCCTTTTCTGTCTTTTTCCTGCGAAAACACATGTCACGAAATCGTGACACATTTGTTGCCTTGTGCCTTTTCTTGCCTTGACCTCGTGAAAACAGAACATGTCACAAAATCATGACACTTTCGCTTCTGTACTCTCCTTCTTTCCTTTTGTTGTGATATCGTGACACTTTTTCTCCTTGGCGCTTTTCTTCTCATCGGGTTGCAAAAACCCAACATGTCGTGATATCGCGACACTTTTTCTCTGCGAGCTCTTTCTCTCGAACCTGTCGCAAAATTGTGATACTTTTTCGTCCGTACTATAATTTTTGCAAATTATTGTGAAATCGTGACACTTTTCCTTGCAAGCTTTTTCTCTCAAACATGTCATGAAATCATGACACATTTTCGTTTGTACTGCCTCTCTTATAGATTGTCGTGAAATCGCGACACTCTTCATTGCAAGCTTCTTCTCCCTGAACATTTCATGAAATCACGACAGTTTTCTTTGCTTGTGCCTTCTCTCCAAACATGTCACGAAATCATGACAGTTTTCTTTGCCTGCACCTTCTCTCCAAACATGTCACAAAATCACGACAGTTTTCTTTGCCTGCGCCTTCTCTCCAAACATGTTGCAAAATCACGATAGTTTTCCCTGCATGCGCTTCTTCTTCGAACATGTCACAAAATTGCGACAATTTTTCCACTTGGCTTTTTCTCTGCCAACATGTCGTGAAATCGCGACAGTTTTCCACTAGGCTTTTTCTCTGCCAACATGTCGCGAAATCGCGACAGGTTTTCCACATGGCTTTTTCCCTGCCAACATGTCGTGAAATCGTGACAGTTTTTCCACTAGGCTTTTTCTCTGCCAACATGTCACGAAATCGTGATAGTTTTTCCACTTGGCTTTTTCTCTACCAACATGTTGCAAAATCGCGACAGTTTTTCCACTTGGCTTTTTCTTTGCCAACATGTCACGAAATTGTGATAGTTTTTCTACTTGGCTTCTTTGCTTTCAACATGTCACAAAATCATGACAGTTTTGCTACTTGCCTTCTTTACTTTCAACATGTCGCGAAATTGTGACAATTTTTCTACTTGCCTTCTTTGCTTTCAACATGTCACGAAATTGCGACAATTTTGCCAGCATTTTCTCTCTCCTCCGATATGTCATGAAATTGTGACAGTTTCTCTTATGCTTTCTCTCTCTTCCAACATGTCATGATATCACGACAGTTTCTCATGCTTGCTCAACATGTCGCAATATCGCGACAGTTTTCTTACTTGTCTTTTTCTTTGATCTTTTGAAACTGGGCCACTTCTGTCTTCTTGGAAATTCACTGTGCATGCTCTGACTGCTCTGAAATCTTGTTCACTTCATCAACCGATCTATCTACTGACCTCTGCACTCCTATCCATTGCATCAACCGATCCTTTGCCTGTGTTGACAACAATGACAATACTTTGGCTGCACCTTGCACATCAATGAACTCCTGTCAATTATACTTTGGCTGCACCTTGCTCATCAATGAACTCCTGTCCATTATACTTTGGCTACACCTTGCTCATCAATGAACTCCTATCCATTGCACTTTGGCTATACCTTGCTCATCAATGAACTCCTCTCCATTGCACTTTGGCTACACCTTGCTCATCAATGAACTCCTCTCCATTGCACATTGGCTACACCTTGGTCATCAATGAACTCCTGTCCATTGCATCAACTGATCAACCTGAATGTGTTGACAACAATGACAATACTTTGGTTGCACCTTGCTCATCAGGCTATCACCTCGAGTAGCATGCTAAGAACTTAGTTGTTAGGCTAAAGTACTAGTGCCTAACGTAGGCCTTCCCTTGTAAAATTTAAAACCAATGGGAAGAATTTTCCTATCAATAGTAATGCTTTAAGGAAGTATGATAAGAGTTCATTTAGAGTATGGGTGGTGAAATGAAATAAGGAGGTGTAATAAGGTTTGTGGATAGGAATAATAGACTTAAGTTTTGTGATTATCACTTTGAGTCTTGGATTTGTTATTAGATAAAAAAAGAAGTTTAAGTTCACCCAAGGAAATTTTATATGGGTACCTTATCTATTTATGGTATAAAGTTTTGAAATATTTGTGAGTCTATGAATAACTCTAGTCATGAACAATATTAATATGACATAAAACTATTGTTGAAATCCAATGCTACATATATATGTTTATGTCACAATACAATAAGTTAATTCTAGGTTGAAACTTAGAGCGACTTATATTAAAGGGAATAACCTATTTTGAGAATATGTGGTAAACATAGTTTGGCCTACTCTTAGAGAGTTTTATTGATTATGATGGATTTTTTTGACCAAACCTAGCAAAGATGCTAGTAGTGGATTCTTTTGACATTGTGATTTTATGTTATGAACAAGATTGTTTAAATGTTATTTCTGGGTGCTTATGTCTCTTGATTCTTGGTAAAAAAATTTATAATGGCACATTTTACCATATTGTGATTCCAATGCATTGTACAAATAGAATCATGTATATGCAATCATGCATGCTAAATTAAGAAACAAAATATTGTGATGACATAGCCTAATAGGGGAGAAAGGGTAACTAGGATGCATTTCTCGAGAACATATGAGGGTTCTTTGTAGCCATGTCAATGGATGAAGTTAGTATAGATTTAAGAGCATGTTTCCTGTGTGATGAAATATGGGAGGAAAGGAATGGGAAAATTTTCACTCTTAGGAAAGTATGGGATTTCCTACTCTTGAATTGTGTTGAATGCTTGGTTGTTGAATTTTTTTTTGCATTCTATGGATTACTGTTGCATGGCATTTTGTAGTTAGATATGCATGTTCATAATTTGGATTATCCTGATCCCAAGTAACCTATCACCTAGTACTGGTTGGACTGAGGCAACTATTACTGAAGTACCTAATGAACCTGAAAGAGATTTGAAGACTAGAAGAAGTTGTTATTGTATTCAACTCAATGAGACTATTGTTGTAACATTAAGAGATTTTTGCAAAAGAAATGATGTAATAGCTTGTAGGAATTTATGATTCATTGAAAAGGTTTCATAATGTAACTTTCAAATATCTGATTGTATAGGCTATAATCAGTGTAAATATATTTGAAGTATTATGTTTTGAAAACAAATTTTTTACCTGATATAATATATATTACTTGAATTCTAAAGTGGATGCTTTGAGTATGAATGGTTAAATTATATCTTTATAATTCTATAAGTACAAATGTGGAAACACAAGATGAACATAAACATATCAAAGATTATACAAATGAGAGATATAAATAGTTAATAGTCAATGAGATAAAGTGGTAGACAACATATGCCTATGAGAATACGTTGGATGATTCTCTTAAAAAACCATATGGGGTTGGTTGGCTAGTTAAGCATTGCACCTAAAAATATTATATCATTGGAAAACAATGAATAGTCATAAAGGCATATGCTAAAAGTTAGGTTGAAAGATACCTATGGTTAGGTTGAAAGATACCTTTGGTTAGGTTGAGATATACCTATGGTTAAGTTGAATGATACCCATGGTTAGGTTGAAAATATACCTATGGTTGGAACTAGTTTAACTTAGAGTTAAACTTAAAAAGGGAAATGAGCGTTCTGGTTAAAACAGACTGGAAAATTCCCGGTGATCATTATGGGACACTGACCACTCCCATACACATGGATAAAATTTGATCAAGTTGATTCCTGTGTGGTGCATAGCCTTGGAAACTCATGTGACTACTTATTTAATGGAAAAATGTATGAAATACTCTCAAACGTATGTAAGTTTGTAAGAAACGATGATGATGATGGTTAGTTTTGGTTGGGTAATTTGGGGTTATTACAAGAACATACCATTGCCACAGTCCTTTCTCAAAAATATGATGAAAATAATAAAATTCCCATAGCATTCATAAGTACAGGACTAAAAGGAACCCAACGAAAGTTTAAAATTATAGATAAATAGGCTTATGCTGTGATACAAGCACTAAAATATTTTAAGGGTATTTTTGGGTCAAACGAGGTCATATGTTGATCTCGTTTATAGTTGTAAAAGATGTTTTCACCCAACTAGAACCTATAGGTAGTCTTGCTATATGGATGCTTTAGAAACTGAAAAATAACGTAGAATTCAAGTTGTAAAGATCATTAGAGGATAGGGTTTAGCAAAATATTTGGCTAATAAAGAAGGGGAAGACATGAATAATATTTCCATAGTTGATGAAATGCATGAAATCAGAAAAATAGATAATGTTGAATGTAAATGGTATGATGACATCTTAGTGTATCTCCAAACCCTATCTTTCCCCAAAGGCATATCTATAAATAAAATAAGATCAGTTAAACAACAAGCTCAGAAATACTATGTCCAAGAAGGTAAACTCTACTCGAAGCTTCCAGATGGAGTTTTATTGCTCTGTATATTTGAAAAATAAACCCTAGATGTAATAAAATAATTTTATGATGGGTTTTATGGAGGTCATTTTGTACCAAAATCCACTACAAAAAAATCATGAGAGTAGGTTATTACTGGCCTTATTTATTCAAATATTTTCATCAATATTTGAGATTTTGTCATAACTACCAAGTATATGCAGGAAAAAAACATTTAGCAGCGATGCTCCTTAAACCAGTAGTCATAGAAGAATATTTCACACTATGAGGAATTGACCTCATTGGTGAAATAAATTCCAATTCCTCAGGTAGACATAAATGTATCATCACAACAATAGACTATTTTACAAAGTGGGTGGAGGCAACTCCTCTAAGAAACTCAATGACTGATGTAATCATAAATTTCTTTTTGAGGAACATATTCTAACAAGATTTGGAGTCCCAAAGAAATTAGTAATTGATAATGGTAAGTACTTAATTTCCTTTGAAATGATAGAATTTTATGCCAAATATAGCATATAACTTTCTCCTTCTACAAATTATTACCCCTAGGGCAATGGCCTAGCAGAATATTTTAATAAAAATCTGATAACAAGGATTAAAATTTCATTAGGTATAAACAAAAAGGGGTAGGACAGTGAGTTGAAATTTGCTCTATAGGCAGATAAATTATCTGTTAAGAGGAATACAGGTTAAAATCCTTATGAAATGGTATATGGAGAAAAATCTCTTTTACCCCCTCAGATCGAAATGATAGCCCTATCCTTATTACTTAAAGATCATGAAAATCCTAATGCATTGCAAATGAGGTTAGACCAAGTTGTACTTTTGTAGGAAGAAAGAAGAGATGCCTTGAATAAGATGATAGAACAAACTTAGAATACTATATATATTTTCAACAAGAAAGCTAAAGGTATACCATATTTTGAAGGGGATATAATTATTTACTGGGACCCCAAGAATGAAAGACACGAAGAGAAAGGTAAGATTGAACCTAAATGGTTAGGCTCCTACTAGATATTCCAAATAGTTGGTTAGTACACTTACAGGTTGCAGACCCTGTAAGGAGAACAATTAAAAATTCCAATAAATGACCAACACCTATGACCTATACCAAAAAGCATGCATCTATATATTGCATTAAATGAAATCAACATAAAACATGACAAGATAACAAGATTGCATGAACCAAAGAAAATGCATGTTTCTTTATTGATATAGCCAATGAATCTTGGTTACAATATTTCCCCTCTTAGGGTCACCCAAAATGTTGATACAATCAATACAATTGCTAAAGCCCCCAATGGGGTAGGCGCACTATTAATGTTTTTCCAAATAGTTGCAAACTGCTCTAGGGTGGAGTTAACCCTCTTATTCGCATTGAGGAAGGTGTTTGAAAAATTGAAGCTCCATTTAAACTTGTTTCCTATGATCAAGAAACAACACAAGAAAGTTATACAAATAGGTAGCCTCTCGTGATGAGACCCTTTGAAAGATTAATACATGAAAAAGCCATGAAAAACATATAATCAAGAAAACATCTAAAATGTATCTAAACTATGCCAATTTGATACAAATTCATGTAAATGCGTAAAGGAATATTACAACTAAGTATTGAATGGCCTAATTAGATGAAATAGAGCATGAAAGCATAGAAAGAAACCATTCTTGCATATTCTACACTAATGTAACAAAATTGCTTTAAACTCTAAATCTACCAGTCAAAAATATCTAAAGTCCTAATTGAACCATGAAAATATCTATTTAAACCTAATTAAATGATCTACAAAATAAATAGTAAGGAGATCTTACAAATCACAGCTTTGATGAGCGGTCTGCATTGTAAACTATGGCTGAAAGCCGTGGTGAGCAACCAAGTAGTTTGCCCTCAAATTTCAAGGGTAGTGGGCCTGATCCTCCTTGTCAAATTGATGATCAGGGGTCACCTCAGTTTCCTCTGATAGATTTGGTGATTGAATTATTTGGTAGGGCCTCCGTTTGCCCAAATTGGCATTTCTTGGCGTTCTAGCTCCTTAGGGAATCCATGGCACAATTCATCATGATGCTTGACAAATTGACAATGGTGATGGCAACTAGGCTCTCTCTATGCACTCAAGTGAGTCCACAATTTGACAAGGCTTCACTACTTTGATCTCCAAATGCACTCTTCATCCACTATTTTGATAGTGATTTGCTATCAAAATGCACTATATCATTGCCCTAATTCGAAGGGGTACTTATAGGACTACCCAAGGGCTAGGGGTGGCTTCATGGAGAAGCAAAGATCAAGAAGGGGTGGTTAGGATAGTTGGATTGGAAACTTCCATCCTTTAACCACCTTCTTCTAGAAAAAATGGCCATTCAAATCGATTTATCTCAGATGAAGGCCAACTAAACTTTAGTTAAGACCACAGGTGATAACTGCGGTCCAAAATGTAAACTATAGGTGTCAGCCATGATTCAATCTATAGACCACAGGTCTCAATTGTGGTTCAGACTAAATAGGCCAAGGAGCCCAAATTGAGTGGTTAGAACCACTTCTCTATCTTAGAGTGTGTCCAAGATCTTATATATGGTCTTGTAGTCGAAGAACATGGACTTATACTGAGAGGGGGGGTGAACAGTATAAGACTTAACCAATTAATAATTTTAACTTTAGATAGCAGTGGCATCAACACAACATTAATCAAGACAGAAAGCATCACACATTGAAGACCCATTTTTAACGTGGTTCACCCAAAATGGTTGGGCTACGTCCACAAAAATTTTCTCTAAAAGTTATCTCAAAGTTCTTTGGGAATCCTTCCCAATTACAATGTTTATGAGCCTCGGCCCAAAGGAGATACCTTCCCCTCTGCTCTGGAAATGATCCCTCAGAAGATCAACTGCCTCTACCTCTTGCCAGCACGTGGAACTCCTTTCCACCGAAGACCTCCTGTCCTCAATGCTTAGCCTAAGAGACCTTCGCCTTCTATGATCACGTCCACAGCAGCTCAACAACTCTGTACCAAACACAGTCAGTCGGTCTAGTACAAGTCTTCCTCTGTCCGTCGGATCTGTCCAACTCTTGAACAAATCAATCCTCTGCATACAAGCCTTCTCAAAGACTTGCCAAATTTGTCCTCAGGTTCTTCTCATAGAACCAATGCACCTCTGTCCTCAAGTTCTCTGATAGAACTATCAAACTCAGCTCACAAGTCCTCTGCTAGGACCTGTCCAAATCTGCTCACAAGTCCCCATCGGAACCTGTCCAAAACTGCTCACAAGTCCCCACCGAAACCTGTCCAAAACTGCTCACAAGTCCCCACCGGAACCTGTCCAAAACCTGCTCACAAGTCCCCACCGAAACCTGTCCAAAAACTCAACAAGCTCACCAAGAAAAACTTTCTTAGTAGGAAATCACAAAGTGAATTGTTAGAGACCCAATGTGATTTGTCAAACTCATAGAAGCATAAAGAGAATTGTTAGAGACTCAATATGTTCTATACTCAAATCCCAATCTCAAAACTCAACTCAAATCAACTCAGCTCAATCTCAATCTCAAATCTGAAAACTCAACTCAATATCTGAAATGGATAGGATAGAATGTTTTCTTTCAAGAACATGAAACCCCAACAATTGCCAACTATGCAAAGAATCACATAACAATGATACTCATGTTATTTTCACCATCAATTAGGGTTTCAACAACAATGCTCATCAAACAAGGTTTAGTCAACCAACACCATTCAACTCAACATCAACCTTGAAGCATTCAACCAATCATCACAAGAAAAGGAAACAAGTAGAAATCCTTTTCCCTCCAAAGATATTTGAACAAAACAACCACCAACACAATATCACCAAATGCAAAGAATAACTTGCTCAAATCAACTCAATGGAGTAAGCCCAATATCATGAATCAAGTAAAGCAATAACTTGATCAAACAACCTCTATGGAAGCAACTCAACCATCAAACTCAAAACAGCCAACCAAGGGTTCCACCAACTCAATGCAAGTAGCTAGACTCACAAATATAAACCCTAGTGCACAAAGCTTCCACTATCTCAAACCAAAAATTATGCATTCACCAAAAACTCTCCTTAAGGATAACAATGCATAAGTAGTCTTCAACAAACCAGAAAATAGGATTTACACCTAGCCAAAGGATACCTAGTAGAATACCTTTTCACTCCAACCTTATTTCAGAAAACATACACCAATCATACTCATAAGAAGAATGTGCCCATACCTTATTGGAGTAGAAGATAATTGAACCTTCAATCTGTCACCACACACAACTCTCAAACTTATAAATCGCTGTCCAAGAAACTCCGAATTTCATGGCATAAAGACGTTTTAATAAAAACGTGTGTTACTCTAGCAAAGCACCCCCGCGAGACTCGAAACGGTGACCTCCGCCAATGCAGCGCCCAACAACAGCCTTCGCTGCCACTAGCCCATGCGGGCTACGAAGTTCACAAGTGAACTTCCCTCCACTTCACCCTCGAAAAAAAACTCCCGAAGACTTTTCAACCGCACGTGCTTCTAAGTCTTCCTTCGATCGCAGCGAATACAGAGCACAAACACCGCAAATTGCATTCGAGGAATTTCGAATTAATTAGCCTTCCAACCTTAGGAGTTGGAGAATAAATAGTCTCTTCGAAGACACCTTGACGTCGACGAAAATAAAGACCATTTCGAAATTAATCAAAAGTCTTTTCAAAAAGGGTTTAAAAACCCTTAAATAATTTTAATAAATTAAGAATAAAAAAAGGTTTAAAAACCTTTAAGTATTTTTAATAAATTAAAAATAATTTCTCCCTTAATTAATTAAATAATTAATTAATTAAAACCTTGAAGGGTTTTAAATAATAATTAAATAAATAATAAAGAGAACCTCCATTGGTTTTAATAAAAACCATTTAACTTGGTTTTAATAAAAACCGGTTTGGTTTTAATGAAAAACCCTTGCCAATGGAATCTCTCCGGATTCTCTTAAAAATATTCTCTTGGAATCTTCCACCTTTGAAGCCAACACATCCTCTTAACATTAATGCCATTTCCTTTTGACATCAATGACAACTCATAGACAAGAAGCTAGGATCTCAAACCCAAAATTGCCAACAATCTCCCCCTTTGTCATTGATGGCAAACCATGCTTCTCAACAACACAGAAACTCAACATAAACAGCTCCCCCTGTCTTGAGGCTCTCCCCCTTACTCAAATCTCTCCCCCTTTGTCATCAATGGCAAAGGGTCACCTTTGGGGCTCGGGACTAAGAATGAGCCTCTTAGCTTAGTCCCTCCCCCACCTCCTGATGAGGTGATTAATTCTTGGGTGGGAGTACAACTCCCAATTTCTCCCTTAGATACTCAAACGTATCTCTTGGAAGAGGTTTGGTGAAGATATCTACAATCTGCTCTTTAGTAGACACATACTCTACCTTTATCTGCTTGTCTTGCACTTTCTCCCTTAGAAAGTGATACTTGATGGAAATATGCTTTGTCCTTGAGTGCATTACCGGATTTTTGGAAATACTTATGGCACTTGTATTATCACAAAGTATGGAGATGGGTTGTTCATGCTTGACTTTGAAATCCTCCAAGGTGGTTTTCATCCATAAAACCCGTGTACACCCAACCACTGCTGCTATGTATTCAGCCTCTGCTTGTAGATAAGGAAACGAAGGTTGTTTCTTACTTAGCCAAGAAACCAAACTCTTTCCCAGAAAGAATGCTCCACCACTAGTGCTTTTCCTGTCATCAATACTGCCTGCCCAATCTGCATCTGTATAAGCTGTGAGGGTGAAATCATCACCTTTGGGATACCAAAGCCCAAAGTCCATAGTGCCCTTCAGATATCTGAATATCCTCTTAATTGCTATAACATGAGAATCTTTTGGAGCTGCCTGAAATCTTGCTACTAACCCAACTGCCTGCATGATATCTGGTCTGGTAGCTGTAATATATAATAAATTGCCAATCATAGATCTGTACAACCTCTGATCTGCCACTGGAGATTCATCATCTTTACTCATCTTGCACCCTGTAATCATTGGAGTACACACTTGGTTTGTTGTCCATCATCCCAAATTTCTTCAACATTTCTTTGATATACTTTCCTTGAGAGAGAAATATACCATCCTTTGATTGAGCAATCTGAAGACCTAAAAAGAATGACAGCTCTCCAATCATAGACATCTCAAATTCCTTCTGCATGGTGTTAGCAAAAACTTTGCACATCTGAGTATTATTTCCCCCAAAAATAATATCATCAACATAGACAACCATAATCAACATATCATCATTTTCATTCTTAATATACAAATTGCTATCTACCACGCCTTTCCTGAAGCCTTGCTCATGAAGATACCTATCAAGTCTTGAGTACCAAGCCCTAGGTGCTTGCTTTAACCCATACAAGGCCTTTTTCAGTTTACACACATAGTCTGACTGTTCCGAGAGAGACACTCCTTCTGGCTGTTCTATGTAGACTTCTTCTACCAACACCCCATTTAGAAAAGCTGACTTTACATCCATTTGATATACCTTGAATGATTTGAAGCTTGAAAGGGCCAAAAATATTCTGATAGCTTCAAGACGAGCAACAGGAGCAAACGTCTCTTCGAAATCAACACCTTCTACTTGAGCATAACCTTTGCAGACTAACCTAGCTTTGTTTCTGACAATCTTTCCATCCTCATTGAGTTTATTTCTGAATATCCATTTTGTGCCAATGACATTCTTGTCCTTAGGTCTTGGAACCAATTCCCAAGTTTCACTTTTCTCTATTTGATTTAGCTCTTCATCCATTGCTTTTACCCAAAACTTATCTGCACATGCTTCACTAAAATCTTTTGGCTCAATCTGAGATAATAATGAAACATTTGTAGAATCATGTGAAGGAATGACTCTTCTTCTTGTTTGCCTGCTATTTGGATCACCAATGATCAAATATTTGGGATGATGTTTCTGAACATATCGTGAAGGAGTTTTGGGAAGCAGTTGTTGTCTTTCCTCTTCTTCATCTGAAACCTCTCTGAATTCTTCTTGACAAATTTCATCACCGAGTTCCTTGACTGGTTCTCTTATCCCTGTCTTTTCATCAACTGTTACATTTATGCTCTCTACAGCTGTATGAGTTCTTTTGTTGAAGCATCTGTAGGCCTTGCTTCTGCTGGAATATCCAAGAAAGATTCCCTCATCACACCTAGGATCAAACTTACCCAAATTCTGATCTTCCCTTCCGATGAAGCACTTACTCCCAAACACTTTGAAGTATTTTACTGTAGTTGGTCTTCCTTTCCACAACTCATAAGGAGTTTTATGATGATTGACTCTAAGTTGGGCCCTGGTGATAATGTAGACTGCCGTCTTGATTGCCTCTTTCCAAAAACCATCTGAAAGTTTTGACTCATTTAACATAGCTCTAGCCATATTTTCAATAGTTCTATTTTTCCTTTCAACTACTCCATTTTGTTGAGGAGTTCTTGCTTCTGAATATTCTCTTTTGATTCCTTGTTGCTCATAGTATTCCACAAATTCATTTGAAGTGAACTCTCCTCCTCTATCTGATCTTAAGCATTTGATTCTCTTGTCGGTCTCATTTTCAATCATTTCTTTGAAAGCTTTAAATTTTTCAAAAGCTTCAGATTTTTCTTTGAGAAAAGTAACCCAAGTCATTCTAGAATAATCATCTATAAACAACATGAAGTAGCTTTCTCCCTGAATGCTCCGAGTTCCGGTAGGGCCACATAAATCAGTATGAATAAGATCCAATGGTTTTGAAGAAGTATACCCTTTTGATTTGAAACTGGTTCTGGTCTATTTTCCATGTTGACAAGGACCGCAAATGATGTTATGGGGCCTTTTTATTTTGGGCAAGTCTCTAACTGCTTCCTTGTTACTAATATTGACAAGATTATCAAAGCTCAAATGCCCCAATATTTTATGCCATAACCAACTCTCATCTTCTTGAGTTAGAAAACACTTTTCCTTTTTTATCTCACTTAGCATGTAAAGATTGTTTGGAGTCCTTGTAGCACTAGCAATGAGTTTTCCATTTTTTTCTTTACTTATCTCACATCTATCTGAAAAGAAAGATACTATGTGCCCTTGATCACAAAGTTGACTCACACTTAGAAGATTATGTCTTAGGCCTTCTACATAAAGCACATTTTCTGTTTTGGATTTCCCATCCAAACTAAGAGTCCCTTTACCACAGATTTTAGCTGACCTGTTATCTCCAAAACCGATTGTTCCTCTGTTTGTTTCTTTTAAGACCAAAAACTTTTCCTTTTCACCACTCATATGTTTTGAACAACCACTATCAAGATACCATTTTTCTACTTTGTCTTGAGCATGAAAAGCAGTTTGAACTATCATTGACTTAGATTTGATCTCATTTCTCTTTTTAGTGAACTCAAGGCTAGATCTATCCAAACTGCACATCCTTGCTATATGCCCAAAATTCTTGCACTTGTAACACATGACATTTTTATTCATAAGAGGTGCAAAAGAGTTAACATTTTCCTTACTATGGCTATTCAAAGACTTATTGCAATGCATAGCTTTGTGACCAAATTTCTTGCAGGAAAAACAATAGCCATGGAAAGTATTATGTAACCTGTTTTGATGCCTTGGATGATTGTTCTTCTTGTGACCAACTGGAATCCACCGCTCTTCAGGATGAAGATTGATCTTGCTCGAAGACCCTATTTCATGAATGGTGATACAATCCTTCTTTTGCTTTTCACACGGAGTATTCTCATCCGAGAGCCAACTGTTCCAACTTCACTCTAAGAGACATAACCTCTTCTTCTAGTTTCTCGCAATCAACTTCCTTTCCTTTGAGAGCCTCTGTCAGAACCTGTTCAACCTTCTTCCCTTCTTCACCTAGAATTTTGAAGTCTATAACACTTTGAGACAATTCTGATCTTGCTATCTCTTCTTCCTGACATTGATGCTTGAGAACAGAATTCTCTTCCCTAAATTTCTCAAGCTTTCTTAAAGCCAAGAAGAATTCACCTTTGAGATCGAACTCAACCTCTTCATCTCTTTCTGAATCTGTATGTTCCTCTGATAGATCCTTCTCCAAGCTGTTAGGCTCTTTCTGGAGAGACCGACTCTGATACCAATTGAAGAACATGGACTTATACTGAGAGGGGGGTGAATAGTATAAGACTTAACCAATTAATAATTTTAACTTTAGATAGCAATGGCATCAACACAACATTAATCAAGACAGAAAGCATCACACATTGAAGACCCATTTTTAACGTGGTTCACCCAAAATGGTTGGGCTACATCCACAAAAACTTTTCTCTAAAAGTTATCTCAAAGTTCTTTGGGAATCCTTCCCAATTACAATGTTTATGAGCCTCGGCCCAAAGGAGATACCTTCCCCTCTGCTCTGGAAATGATCCCTCAGAAGATCAACTGCCTCTACCTCTTGCCAGCACATGGAACTCCTTTCCATCGAAGACCTCCTATCCTCAATGCTTAGCCTAAGAGACCTCTGCCTTCTATGATCACGTCCATAGCAGCTCAGCAACCTGTACCAAACACAGTCAGTCGGTCTAGTACAAGTCTTCCTCTGTCTGTCAGATCTGTCCAACTCTTGAACAAATCAATCCTCTGCATACAAGCCTTCTCAAAGACTTGCCAAATCTGTCCTCAGGTTCTTCTCATAGAACCAATGCACCTCTGTCCTCAAGTTCTCTGATAGAACTATCAAACTCAGCTCACAAGTCCTCTGCTAGGACCTGTCCAAATCTGCTCACAAGTCCCCACCGGAACCTGTCCAAAACTGCTCACAAGTCCCCATCGAAACCTGTCCAAAAACTGCTCACAAGTCCCCACCGGAACCTATCCAAAACCTGCTCACAAGTCCCCACCGGAACCTGTCCAAAACCTCAGCAAGCTCACCAAGAAAAACTTTCTTAGTAGGAAATCACAAAGTGAATTGTTAGAGACCCAATGTGATTTGTCAAACTCATAGAAGCATAAAGAGAATTGTTAGAGACTCAATATGTTCTATACTCAAATCCCAATCTCAAAACTCAACTCAAATCAACTCAGCTCAATCTCAATCTCAAATCTGAAAACTCAACTCAATATCTGAAATGGATAGGATAGAATGTTTTCTTTCAAGAACATGAAACCCCAACAATTGCCAACTATGCAAAGAATCACATAACAATGATACTCATGTTCTTTTCACCATCAATTAGGGTTTCAACAACAATGCTCATCAAACAAGGTTTAGTCAACCAACACCATTCAACTCAACATCAACCTTGAAGCATTCAACCAATCATCACAAGAAAAGGAAACAAGTAGAAATCCTTTTCCCTCCAAAGATATTTGAACAAAACAGCCACCAACACAATATCACCAAATGCAAAGAATAACTTGCTCAAATCAACTCAATGGAGTAAGCCCAATATCATGAATCAAGTAAAGCAATAACTTGATCAAACAACCTCTATGGAAGCAACTCAACCATCAAACTCAAAACAGCCAACCAAGGGTTCCACCAACTCAATGCAAGTAGCTAGACTCACAAATATAAACCCTAGTGCACAAAGCTTCCACTATCTCAAACCAAAAATTATGCATTCACCAAAAACTCTCCTTAAGGATAACAATGCATAAGTAGTCTTCAACAAACCAGAAAATAGGATTTACACCTAGCCAAAGGATACCTAGTAGAATACCTTTTCACTCCAACCTTATTTCAGAAAACATACACCAATCATACTCATAAGAAGAATGTGCCCATACCTTATTGGAGTAGAAGATAATTGAACCTTCAAGCTGTCACCACACACAACTCTCAAACTTATAAATCGCTGTCCAAGAAACTCCGAATTTCGTGGCATAAAGACGTTTTAATAAAAACGTGTGTTACTCTAGCAAAGCACCCCCGCGAGACTCGAAACGGTGACCTCCGCCAATGCAGCGCCCAACAACAGCCTTCGCTGCCACTAGCCCACGCGGGCTACGAAGTTCACAAGTGAACTTCCCTCCACTTCACCCTCAAAAAAAACTCCCGAAGACTTTTCAACCGCACGTGCTTCTAAGTCTTCCTTCGATCGCAGCGAATACAGAGCACAAACACCGCAAATTGCATTCGGGGAATTTCGAATTAATTAGCCTTCCAACCTTAGGAGTTGGAGAATAAATAGTCTCTTCGAAGACACCTTGACGTCGACGGAAATAAAGACCATTTCGAAATTAATCAAAAGTCTTTTCAAAAAGGGTTTAAAAACCCTTAAATAATTTTAATAAATTAAGAATAAAAAAAGGTTTAAAAACCTTTAAGTATTTTTAATAAATTAAAAATAATTTCTCCCTTAATTAATTAAATAATTAATTAATTAAAACCTTGAAGGGTTTTAAATAATAATTAAATAAATAATAAAGAGAACCTCCATTGGTTTTAATAAAAACCATTTAACTTGGTTTTAATAAAAACCGGTTTGGTTTTAATGAAAAACCCTTGCCAATGGAATCTCTCCGGATTCTCTTAAAAATATTCTCTTGGAATCTTCCACCTTTGAAGCCAACACATCCTCTTAACATTAATGCCATTTCCTTTTGACATCAATGACAACTCATAGACAAGAAGCTAGGATCTCAAACCCAAAATTGCCAACAGTAGCATGTCCATATGAGTAGTCGCCATCGACATGAAGCATTTTAGGTGTCTATAGATGCCCCTTTTGAGATGCGTTGTGAGATATAACAACGCTGAGAAAAAATAGACCTCCTAAAATGATATCGAAGGTTCTATAATGATAATTAGTAGGATCAACATTAGATTCCCCAGGTCCAACAAAAGGATGTGCATCCTGGAATTATTGCTTCCAACTGGGTGAAAGACTTACATTTAAAAATCTTGTATCCATCTCATCTCATTTTATGCGGCTATGCATTCCATAGGTATCTTCTGACCCATAGATCTGAAATGCGATGAACAACAAGCAAACTTCATATTTTCTTTTTTCCCCAAGTAAAGGGGTAAGCTTATGATAGATTTTGACAATGATTCGCAAGGATGAACACAATTTTGACAAGATCAAGGGATCTACGATCTCAAGGATCTTCTACTAATTTTGATTATGATTTGATATTATGACTACCCCCTCAAGTGACGAGTCGATGAGGGTAATGACAATGTATGAAGCAACAAGGTCGCTTGACCACAATGAATGATCTGAATAAATTTAGAATTGATCATTTAATTACTTGGCTAAGCCTAGTTCAACTTATGATTCCAACTGTTAATAGTAATTGCACATTCCTATCCCATGGAGCAGTCGGGCTATGATAGCCATATTAGGGAATCAAAATGATACAACTCCAATTACTTTTATGTTGAATTAATTCGTTGATGATATGTTGAAAGGATGTCATAGGGGAAATGACATGAAACACCTCATTCCCGTGGAGCAGTCCAGCCTCAAAGGCCTTCTTCAAAATTTAAAAGAAGCATATCAGATCAATGATGACAATATTGTCCCAAATTCCCTTATGGTTATTTACTCATCTCGCCAGATTGCATGGAACGCAGGTTGCTGCAACCTCCCAAGGTATAGAGTAAATAACTAAATATGAGGTGCATTTGGCTTTTTATTTTTTTGATTGTTTTTGAATATTTTGAATTAAATTTATTTATTTCGCTGGGAGGTGTGGCACTCCATGAAAGGATTATCATAGCGTCGACCTCGATTGAATGTACTTTATAATCTCAGCCAAATATTTTATTTTTAATTGAATCTCGATGCTTGATCATCACCAAATTTTCAAATTTGTTGCTTTTATTGAAATTTGATCCATTAGGAGACATTAATTTATCATTTAAGACCCTCCCATGGTGGAATTTTGCTATTTTTGATACCATTTGCAAACCTCATATGCATTCTACGGTTGGAATTTTCAAATTTTGAGAACCGCAGGTTAGACCCACGGGCATAAATCCCTAATCCTGGGACCGCTGGTGTTAGCTACGATTTGAAAAAAATAGGAAAAGGTTTAAAAATATATCATTTTCAAAATTCTTCATTATTCCTTTGACATTGACTGCATTTGAAGAGCTCTGAGAGGTGTAAGAGTTTAACTTGACGCGACTGAAACCCTATCATCCTTCACACATCAGAATGGCAGACCATGAACAACCCTCTTTCAGCCATGGCCTCGGTGTGAGAAAGGTAATTCAAAACCAAGACCTCGCATTCGTTACCAATAAAATGAACCAAATTAATGAATTGGTTAATTAATCACACTAAACTGTCGAAAATGAACCACACCCTAGGTTAGGCTAGCTTAGATTAATTTTAATTAATTAATTATTTTTTTGTTTTTTGGCTAGGAAAAGACCTGAAATGGGTCGTATCCCTAGACCACAACTACTAGTTGTGGTTCCCCTTTGATCGATTGGGGACCGCAGGTATCATCTATGGTTAGGTTTGAATTACAACGGTCAAAAATTTGACCGTTGGGCAGACCACGGGTTTGACCTACGGTTCCCTTTTTTTATGAAATTTTTTCAAATGTTTCAATTTTTTTGTGATCTTCTTAGCAGTTAATGCTATTTTATTACACCTATGAGGTGTATTTTTTAAATTTTTGATCATACTTGGCATAATTTTGCATTGTTAGCTAGTTTTTTCTTGATCTCTCTTTTTAGGTCATTTTTAGCTGGTTAATTAGCCTTTAGTTAGATTTTTCCTTATACTATATCTCTTTGTAGAGACTGACCTCTAGAAATAGGGAGCCAGATCTCCTTAAAACTCTCTACCCACTACTTACTGGCAGGGAGTGAGAGTGGTTTGGAGTCGTAGGCTTTGACTATGTTCTAGATCTACCCACCATCAAGGTAGATCAAGCTTATATGACTGCATTGGCCCGGAGCTAGAATGCTTGGACTAACACATTTCACCTGCCAATAGGTGAAATGACTATCACACTTGAGGACAAATACAAGATCTTTAGGATCCCCATTGATGGTGAGCCCATCACTTCATCTACCTCTCAAATCATGGGAGTTGTGTTCGATGAGATCTTCGATGATCAGAGCCAGGAGGCCCAACGTAAGATCGATCATGGTGGAATTCACATCGAGGAGTGGTATGATGAGCAGATCTTCTCCATTCATGAGGTAGTCTTCATGAACCTAATCGTGCAGGTTGTGCTTCCAAAATCCTCAGGTGTGAGGATTCCTTGGAATATTCTAGCCTACATCAAGAGAGTCATCCATTGCTCCTAGCATGGGGGAGTACCTTACTATGTCAGTTGTACTACAAGCTATAATAGATTACCTATCAGAGCCAGGTTGGGATCAGCTATAGTTTATTATTATAGATCTGGGGTTGGCATCACATCCAAATTAAGTGACCAGCAGAGCTATAAATAGCGATTACTTCTATTCTTATCGCACGCTAGTGCTATACAAAATTTTGGCCTCATGAGCAGATCCCATGCTAGGGACATTGATCATTACATCGCTAGGTTTGTAGCACTTAGACCAGATGACATTGAGTGGCATTCATATATAGACTGTCCTGCATGGACAGAGGCTGGTGAGCGGCTGCACCAGGCTCGACGGGATAGATTGGCCACAAGTTCGAGATCCGTGAGTACTAGTTATACTCGTGGGTTCAACAATAGTTTAGCTTGATACAAGATATTCTAGAGCTGCCTATTATCTATAGGAGACTAGTTCTAGAGATCGATCTATAGTGGGTGCTGCCTATAAATCTGGGTAATGTTGTAGATGATTTCTAGGAGTCTGGAGTTGCTATTGCTGGGACCACCCCAACATACGATATCTAGAAGTCCCTACTTCGATGGTAGGGATCTTGGCCTCTCGGTTGGGTTGAGGAGGCGACGAAGGCTAATCCACAGGGGTGCAATGTGCACCTGTAGACTAAGGGTGGATGGGGTGTAAAGGATGCACCAATAGTGGAGGTCAAGGATGAGGGCCTAGACGAGGGTGAGGTACCTCTAAACATCGAGGTAGGGTAGCTGCTAGCCTAGGTGGTAGATTTGTAGAGCCAGGTTAGTAGGCTATAGTCTCAGTAGCTACAACAAGACACATATATCACCATGTTAGAGGCAAAGTTGTCTGATAGGGAGATGCGACTCCAGGTAGCCCAAGATCAGACCTCAACTGTGACAGAGCATGCTACAGTAGCGAAGGCACGTGTTCAAGAGTTGACCAGATCACTTGAGCTAGCAGAGGCATGATGGGTGACTGCTATAGCAGAGAGGGACTTGGATCAGTCCTAGGCTCAAAGAGGTGACTTGTCATCTTATCGTGCTAATATGGCACCACCTTCAGCACCAACACTTGCATTTCCAAGGGGTCATGATCCTATTGCTGAGATTAGGTGGCTTACTTCCCTCATACATGAGGGGAATGACTTATATGATTCAAAGGTAGATCGCATCTCTCAGCTAGAGGGATGGATCAGATTGAAATGTGGGGAGGTTCAAGAGGATCCACATGTTGTATGGTCCCAACAAACCAGATCCAGGCTGATAGGATAGTCATCCATGAGCTTGAGTCACAAGACTCACAGGACTAAGAGGATGCACAGGTCCTCTAGTACACATGGTGCTAGCTTGCACGGGAGGCGCGGGGATGGCAAAGGTGATACTGGTGACTCTTTAGCTGGGGTTGCATGCCCTCCATAGCTTACACATGGGATATTATTCTGATGTACTATTTTTGTGTGTAAGGTTGAGGACCTACACGAATTTAGCCTGTGGGTAATTTTGATATACTTTATGTACTCGTTTCGAACACACACACACACACATATATATTTATATGAGACTTGATCATTTTTGCTCATTATGTGTACTTGTATATGTTTTTAATTTTATGTTTATGTGATGCACATGGATGCAATGCTTATGTTAATTTGATGCTATATGATGTGATGTATGCATGACATGCACTACATAGCTATTTAATTTATGATGATGATGATATGCAGTGATCTATATGTTTAGATGTGCTATATGATGGATGCATATGGATGCGATGTTTACTTAAATGTATATTTGATTTTACTTTATTGCATGCATTAATGTATTTAATGCTTTATTTACATGATGGTAATATAATGTAAATAAACCTATATGCTTTAATCACTTAAAACATAAGGAATTAAGGCAATATGTGTTTATCAATCTAATGGATGACACCACAGACTATATAAAAATCCTCATAATAAGAATTTTATCAATCTAATGGATGAATGTAATTGGAAATCCTCATAATAAGAATTTTATCAATTAATAACCCATATATGAAACATAATGATGTGCGATGTTATGATGTGAATGATGCAATATGTAATTCTATTTTATTTTTGTACTTTTGAATGATATGCACAATATAGTCAATGGTCATCTAGATATTGTTTCTGATATCCATCCAGTATATATCCTATATCTTGATTGTGCTTACTGTTAATGATGTATCGCTTATTGGATACTTTGCAATTTGATTCTTGAAATGAATTTTACTTTTGATGGTTGTGATACTTGACCTTTGTTGCTATTAGAGAGATTTTTGATTTTTTCCATGAGACTCAAACACCCTAATTGACCTATCAAAAGTTTCATACTAAGCATACTAGACTTCTGAGATATAAGGCTTTCGCTAGGATAGGCCCTAGCTATTCATTATCCTTGTGTGTGCACATGAGTATATTAAGATAATACATGAGTGTTCTCCGATGTCAGGTGGGATTATTTCAGCCCATTGCTAAGATAGGGGCTCCACAAATGTCTTATCCAATCCTAGGTTTAGATTTTAGTTTGAATAAGCCACTATGTGATACAGGACACCTGAAACTAGCTCTTCCACATTCAAATATTGGTCTTGTTCACAAGTGAAATGCTAATGCGTTAGACATATCATCATGCGTAAGGTACAGTAGTGCTGGCAATTCTACGGATTCAAGTTTAGTCCCTCTCTTTTTTTTTTTTTTAAATTTTCTAGGATACTTGCTCATATGTAGTGAAGCAAGGGAGTCGATTCCATTTTGACTTTAACTTTCTTTGGATCTTCATTTGATCTTCATTAGAACTTGCCTTGTTTTTTTTTTATCTTCACTTGAGATTTGATTTCTAATCTTCATTTGATCTTCACTTTCTAGAATTTACATTTGATAATTCTCTTCAGAAAATTTCCTTTGGGGGATTTACTTTGAGGGGAACTATTTTTGTTATATTGATTGAGTGTATCAATCTATGATATCAATATATGATATCAATCCAGGATCTCGATCTATGATATCGATCTAGGGTACAATCTTAAGGATTGATGTGGGATATCACTCTAGGATATTGTTCATTTTATCGTAAGCAAGGGATTCTGAGTAGGGAATATACTTGTCCTTTTGCCAACTACCAATATTTACCATACCATCCACACAGAGGGATAAGCAAGAATAATTTTTTTTGCTTTAGGATACCTGGTCCTGCTTTGTGGCTTTCATCTTCCCCTAATCCTTATTAGGATTGTTTAATTTGTTGATTAGTGATAGGATTCTGATGTGCTAAGGGCTATACTAACTAGACCTTAGCTACAAAAGCAAAGCAAGCTTTCTATCAATTCTTGATAAGACATCTAGGTATGGATAAGTGACCAAAAAACCTGAGTATATCTCTCATAGCAACATTATAGGTTGTATTGAAAAACACATTTAATCATATGACTAATGGATTATGATAAATGTAGAGGTGCATGATTAAAACACAGTGGTGTCGTTTGTAAGATTGACAAACACAATGCCTTCTACTATGGAATGTGACGGATGATGAATACCTATATGCAATGCAATAATACAGTGGATGCACATGTGAATGCAAAATGAAAATGCAAATGTTTTTGGATTTTATGATTTACCAAATTTTTTTGGATTTTATTGATTTTATAATTTTTTATGAGTTTTGGACCTCATATCTGACCAAACGATGATTACATTCTTTTGGAGCCTTTAAATTGACCAAGCGATTCTTAGGAAACCTTGGAGCTTTTGGGACTGACAAAAGGGATTATGAGCACCTTTGGGACATTTTGGGATGACTAAATGATTTTTCAGAATCCTTGGAGCTTTTGGGTTGACCAAGCAGTTTTTTAGAAACTCCTGGTACCTTTTGATTGACCAAACTACTCATAGACAAGCTTGGAGCCTTTTAGGATGACCGAGCGGTGTTTAGAAAACCCTTGGAGCCTTTGGGTTGACCAAGCAATTTATCAAAAACCCTTGGTACCTTTTGATTGACCAAACTACTCATAGACAAGCTTGGAGCCTTTTAGGATGATCGAGTGGTGTTTAGCAAACCCTCGAAGCCTTTGACTAACCTGAACAAGCAGTTTGAGGAACCATTGGAGCCTTTTGGGATGACTAAGTGGTTATAAGTAAACCATAAAAGCCTTTTGCTATGCTATTAAGCATAAAAATCCTTAATATGGATGATGTTGAGAGTTCCAGGCTCTTCAACACACCCTAGTGACATTAGGTGATAGGTACCTAGACCAATATTTTTAGATATGATATAAGGTCCTAGACAATTAGCCATGAATTTGTCTCGCATATATGGCAGTAAATTAGAATTCTATTGGTTCTCTTTCAAGACAAGATCCCCAACCTCAAAGTCTCTCTGGTGTACTTTGATATTGTAAGCTCATTTTAGTCGTTCTTGATAAATATGAATATGCTCCAAGGCATTCATGTGACGTTCATCAAGCAATGTCAGTTGATCCAATCGAGCTTCCCGCATGGTGTCGTCATTGATGAACTCTTTCAATGCGATGTGTAGCATTGGAATTTCCAATTCCAAGGGCATAATGGCCTCAACACCATATACTAGTGAGAACGGTGTTGCCCTAGTGGGTATCCTAATACTAGTCCTGTAAGCCCATAATGCAAGGGGTAGCTAGATATGCCAGTATTTGTGGTTTTCTTGGACCGTATTTTTCAATATGGCCACCACTATCTTATTTGAAGCTTCAGCCTGCTCGTTTGCTTACGGATAGTATGGAGTCACAAAATTGTGTTTGATTCTATATTTAGATGTCAAAGCTCTCATAGTTTTGTTCTTGAACGACGTTCCATTATCTGATATTATTTTGGATGGAATCCCAAAAAGACTTATAATATGCTCTAGTATAAACTCTACTATACGAGCTCTAGTTGTCATTGTTAAGGGTATTGCTTTCACCCACTTTTTAAAATACTTAGTAGCCATGATAATAAATGTATGTCGACCCGATGACAGAGGAGATATCTTGCCTATAAGATCAAATCCCCACTAAGAAAATGGCCAAGATTCTTGGATGGGCTATAAGGCCTATGATGGTAAGTGTGTAAGATTAGCGTGATGCTAGAATTTGATGCATTTGTTGACATACACATTGCAATACTTCTCCATAGTGGGCCAATCATAGCCCATTCGAAGGATGTGCTTGACGATGACCATGCCGCTGAAATGGCCACCGCATGTACCGTCATGAGCTTGTGAAATTGCCCAAGATGACTCTTGGAGCTCTAGGAAATGAAAGAGAACTCCATCATAACCTCAACAGTACAATATGTCTCCTATTAAGACATATTTAGTCACTTTTTGTTTAAATGTGTGTTTTGCGGCACGCAAAAATCCCTTTGGAATTATACTAAGTTTCAGGAAGTCTTGAATTTGCAACATCCAGTTTTGATAAACCTTAGCTTCGACTACTAAGATGACTTGCACCCCCTACTTATTCACTTTTGCAAATACAAACTGGGAAACAATCCTATGGTGAATGGTAGTACCACTCCCCGTCGGACTCTGAGAGGTTAATGACCCCTAGGGTGTCTTCTTCAAAAAGTCTTCAAATCTGCAAAACCATTCAACTTTTGGTTCTGCGCTAATCATATTGACTGACATTTTATTATCAAAGGCTTCTCGCTCCGTTGTAGGATGTGAGAGCATTTTAACATGAATGGTAGTGAAATCAGCAGATGGATTATGAGGGATTAAATATCCCAAAGACACCATGGTGTTTGCGAACTTGTTTGAAAATTGAGGGATTGCCTCGATGTCATACCATTCCAATTTATCTAAATACGTAATTAACATATCTTTATAGGCTTTCAGTATGGGAAATCTACACTAAAAGAGCCCCTTAACTTGATTTACTATGAGCAAGGAGTCACTAAAGATGTTTAATCTTTTAATATTCATGGCAACAACTGTGTGGAGGTCCAGTAGTAGGGCTTCATACTCAACATTGTTGTTGGTGCACAAAAAATCTAATTTAAATGACAAGGGCATTGGAGCTCCTTACGGTGTGAAGAAAACTATTCTTGCACCACCCCCTTGCTCGCACTTCGAACCATAAAATAACAGAGTCATGTCAGCATTGTTCTCTGGTTCTTCGAGTTCGGGAGCTTCAGATATGATGAAGACTACATCATCCAGAAGCTCTATGGTTAGAGGCCTATTGTTTGATAATTGTACCTTAGCTAATTGATCAACTATGACTTGTCCCTTAATCAAATTTTGTCTTATAAATTCTAGATTGAATTCTATCAATAGCATGATCCACTTCATAGTACATGTATTATGATACGTCTTACTCATCATTTATTGAAAAGGGTTTTGTTTGGATATAACATATGTCGTATGACTTAACATATAGTGTCACAATTTATTGGTAGTGAACACTACTGCTAAACATAGTTTTTATACATATGCATACCCGAGCTCATAGCTCATAAAGGTTCGACTAATATAATATATGGCATGTTCTTTGCCTTGCACGTTCTTTTGGGCTAATATGGTTCCCAGTGCAAAGTCAGTTGTCGATATATATAGTAGAAAGGACACCTCTAGCCTTGGTGGAGCTAGCACTGGTAGTGTTGCCAGGTATTGCTTTATTTTAGTGAAAGTTGCTTGATAGTCCTCGTCCCAATTGAATGGGACCCCCTTATGTAGTAGTTGATTCATGGGTCGACATTTATCTGATAGCTGAGCGATGAATCACTTTATCGATGCTACTTTTCCCTAAAGGCTTCTTAGCTCTTTAATATTGGAGGGAGGACACATTTCTAAGATAGCCTTGACCTTCGTTGGGTCAAATTCGATGCATCTATTTGAGACGATGAATCCTAATAGCTTATCAGAAGTTACACGCACTTCTTAGGATTCAACCTAACATTGTACTCTATCAGGTGATCGAAGACCTTCATTAAGACCTCTACATGCTCTTCTCACAGTAATGACTTGGCCAATAATTTATCGATATAATATTCTAGAATTTTATGCATATAGTCATGAAAGATGTATGTCATGGCCCGTTGATATGTCACACCAGCAGTTTTGAGGCCAAATGACATAACTTTATAGCAAAATATTCCCCATGGCATTATAAATGCAATTTTATGCTGGTATTCGGGTTTAATACAAATTTGATTGTAACCTAATAAATCATCCATTAAGGAGAGAATTTCATGACCTACATATGCATCCACAATAGCATTGATATTAGGCAATGGAAATGAATCTTTGGATGTTGCCTTATTGAGGTCTCTAAAATCTGTGCAAATACGGATTCTTCCATCAGGCTTTCCCACGGGTACCATATTGGACACCCATTCCAGATAGTCGATGGAGACTACAAATTCTATGTCCAACAAATTTTGTAGCTCATATTTCACCATTAAGGCTACTATTGGATCCATATTTTTAAGTTTTTGCTTGTCTGGATTCTTCGTCAGATCTAGCGAAAGGTTATGAGTAACCAATTTTGGGTCTAGACCTGGCATGTCCTTGTACGTTTAAGCAAACATATTTGGTCTTTATTTTAGCAAAGGGATGAGGATGGCCCGCTCATCTGGAGTGAGACTCTCTCTAGATTTAACCTTCTTTGGATTGGTGGGATCATTACTGATATCCACCTTGAAGGTCTTCTCTCCTAACATATGTGATCCCTCCTCAAGTTAATAAGACATAGGAATCAAATGGATGTCATCCGTTGGGTTCATAGGTTTCGCATTGGAAGCATCCTCAAAATGATACACATTGTAAGCACAACCTGATGCAAAATGGAATGGTTGCAACATTTCTTCATTAGGGAAGAAATATTTAGGCTCAACAGGTAATTTAGTGTGATCCTAGTCGATAGCATCTATATTGATATGCAACGGTTTAGATGGATCCGCTAGATTGCGGAGTGGGGTGGTCAAATAAATGGAGACCATGTTGATGGAATGGTATTGGTCTGTAGAATCACATGAATAAACTTCTACATAATCGATGTAGTCCTCATACCCATGATCTGGCTCTAACAACATAGGCACAAAGGAGTCTTCTCTATGTGAAGTATGGACAATTGGATCCTCCCTATGCACTAGTTGCAAAATAGGATCATTTGGCTCATGGAGCTCCATGTAGATCGATGGAAGGGGATTAACCAACTGATGAATTTGATCCAACTTTAGTCATCTTGCTCTCAGACGAGGACCAACATGTTATTGATGATAGACCTCATCTATGTCGATGGGTTGATGATGGTAATGCAAATAAGGAGGACCAAGGTAGGCCCTCTCTAACTCATCTTCTTCGTCACTGTCAGACAACCAAAATTCATCATTCACTCCTACTCCTGTGGGGTGCTCTGGAAAGTGCGGCCCCATGAATATTACTTCCTGATTGCTGTCATCACTATCTAGAAAAATTGGATAATTATATCGTAAATGTGACATTGCCAAGAAATATGGCTTTGCTTCTCCCTCAACATGATCAATGTTGGGAAGAGCCTATTTGGTATCAGGTATCAACTCTGTAGGTAGTAGGTGATGTGCATACAAAGGCTTTAGATAGGCTACCTTAGCTTCATTCTTAGATTGATCATTGTTTGAGGATTCAATGTCAGCATCATAACTTGGTCCACTCATCTCGGAGGTGGACTCTTCTCCATAATCACTGTATAGATATACTGATTCGAGATCGCCCAAAACTATGGGGTTATGCCCCTGCACACCTATGTCATTGGTAGCATTACAGATTTTATGATCCAGGTTGTCTCTGGGGTTCCACTCTGTATTAGTATGCTCTAAAAGCCTTTAATGATCTTATTCAAGTGGCTCGACAATGATGACAAATACCATCAGGTGAGTCCTCCAGAAGTTGGAAATATTAGGATGATATGGTTTAAAGTCCACATCATCCCCCAGACTAAGGTACAAGCGATCTAAAGATACTACAAGAAAATTATCTTGTCCTTATATATATAACCCCAGGCCAAACCTATCAGTTGCTAGCTGATAACGTGGCTTGAACGAAGTTCTATGCCCCTATTCAAACAAGCCAAGTTCATGCCCATGCTAGTGATACAAATAAAAAATATGTATGGAGTACTCTGGGTTGGATAAATAATGAACATCTACTATGAAATGTTCGTCACCATCTTCATCCATAGGCGTTTGTGCTAGAAGCTGATCCAACCCAGCATAAATAAAGTTAGTCTTATTAGGCAACTCTCCTAATAGTGCCATCAATCCAACCAGATAGTGATGGGCATGTGGTCGGTCCATATCTTGTGCAGTCTCCAAAATAGGTGCGAAGATTACATTCTAGACAATATATTTTCCTAACCTTATGTTGGTGAGATATACAGTCACCCGCGGTGTGGATGACCCTGCTGACGATACAAGTGAAGCAGGCTGAGGCACATCCTTGGCTATGTCATGGGATTTCTCAACTTCCATGGGGATGGGAAATTCCTCGATGATTGGTTTGGGAATATGTATTTTCTCTTTTTCACCCAATTTCACCTTTAACTTCCTGTTGTCTCAAGGCATTGCTGATGCAATCAGTTTCAAGGAAGTAGTAGTAGTGTGCTCAGATTTTATGTGACACAGATATCGATGGTTGAGCACATACTCTTTGTTTTTCTTCTGGATGCTTAATTTGTGATGTTGGGTGGAAATCCAAGTGTGTTGATGGGAGTATGAAACCCCCTAGCATATCAGCCATGTTCACAAATTTAAATGATTCTTCATCTAACGGCACCACATGAACCTGTCCCTCGTGAATATACTTCACGTGTTGATGCAATATCGAGGGAACGCAATGCATATCCCAAATCCAAGGTCTACCCAACAGGATGTTATACTGCATGGCACCTTCTGTCACATGACACATTACAGGGATGGTCTTTAGGCCTACCTGAATAGGTAGGAAAATCATGCCAACTATTGAACATAATGCATCGTTAAATGCTCTCAACGTGAATGCAGTTGGTACAATGTGTGATTTAGGTAGATTCAAGGGACTCAATGCCTTGGTCGTTATGATGTTGATAAATGAACCAATGTTGATCAAGACCATTTTTAATGACACATGGTTGATACATGCAATAATATGCAATAGTGGGTCAGCTATATGGGTAGGAACCGTCCTGATTTCATGATCATAAAATTGGATCATTGGTTCTTGGAACTGCTATACATGTCGCATAAAATTTGTGAATGATTGAGCATCCTGGGATTGTACTTTGATAGACCTCAAAATTTCCATGAGATTCTCCCTATGCCTAGGGGACTACTGTATCAATTCATATATAGACAGCTTCGTAGGAGCTGTCTGCAGGTTTTGGACTAGCCTGCTCTGTATGGTTACCATAACTCTCGTTGGTGGGCCTGTAATATTCTACATCGACTGTTGATTTGGTGTGGCTTTTATTATTATGGGAGCACATGGTTGATTCAGCTGCTTATATCTACCATGCATTTTAACAACATTAACCATACCGAAGAACCCCTGGGTAGGTGGTTCGGCGCACACCTGGTTGACGTGACCAACATTGTTGCACGATGCCTCATGGTTTGGAAGTGGATTTTTGTAAATCCCCATGTTATGGTTGTCAGGCACTAGTGGGTTACTTGGTACTACAAGCTCACATTTTTCTATCATGTTTTGCACAATATGCTTGAAGGACCAACATACTTCAATGTCATGACCCTTCGCTCGGTGAAATATGCAAAACAGATCATCCTGGTACCCCTTTGACTTGGGTTGATTTGGATCGACCATCTTAATTTTGGGTAATCTGATTGCCTTGGCCTTGCACAATTGGTGGAATATCGACATCAGTGATTTCGTCAAAGGCATGAATTGGTGAGGTGGACGTTGCTCTTTGTTCTTGCCCTTGTAGTTATTATTACACTTTTTGTACTGCACAGGAGGAGGTTGGACCTGATAATTTTGATTTTTCTGCCATTTATCCTCTCTCGGGAGGTTCAACACCACTTGGTTGATGTGGGCCTGCTTGCCCTTATGCTTCATGGAGCTCTTCTTGGGCCCCTCTTTCTTGTTCTTAAGCTTCAAGTTGCCTTCCTGCAACTTGATGTCCTCAATTACTTTGGCTTGTGCCAAAGCTTCCTCAAATGTTGAATACTGCTGTAATTGCAACAATAGCGAGATGTGCTTGGCACAACTCTTGGTAAACATTCAGGTCAATTTCATAGTAGGAATAGGGAATGGCAACTTTGCCATCAACCTCCTCCATCTCTTTTCGTACTATTCAATTGGCTCATCATCACACTGAGATAGCATAGCCAAATCGAAAAGGTTAGCCTGTTTCTTGACACCAAAAGAAAAGCATTCAAGTAAAGCGTCAGCCAGTTGCTTGAAATTGGTAATGTTGTACCTCTTTTGCTAGTTGAACCACTCCCAGGAGGGGCCTAAGAGGGTCTTGACAAATGTGTGCAAAAGTAAGGTGTTATTGCTCGTAATTTAGAAATAGGCATCCAAAAAGCCCATGACATGCTCCTGTGCATCTTCGTCACCTTTAAATTTGTCTAGCCTGGGAATAACAAAATGCTCAGGATAGGTAGCAGCAGGTATTAAGGGGTCCAAAGGCTCATTGTTGATCTTTCTTAAAGTCAGATTTTGAACAGTCGCACCTTGCCTCTCAATCATTTTTACTTTAGTTGCTAAGGCTTTATAAGCCTCCAAGGATAGAAAGTACTCCTCCCTAAGCTACCGTAGGGGAAATCTCAGAGGTACATTCTTCCTCTATCAAGGTGGAGGGTGTTGCTCTTCCTCATCATCAACTTGGGAGTCTTAAAGATACTCTTGATCTTTTCCCACTTGCTCTTCTTCCTCATATTTTTGTTGCCTCTCATGTTCGAACGGTGGTGGCCATTCTCTTGGTAGGGCATTAATATGAGTATGAGCATCCCTGCGCTCCTGCTGTTCATCGGCTTGTGAAAAGCCTTTCTCTAAATGCGCTCTCTATTCTCCACATAAGTATATAGACCAGCCCTGCCTAGCCTATATTTCTACTCCATACGCTCCTTTTGGGTAAGGATACATTCTTCACGCATGCACTGCTCGTATATTCTTTTTCTGATGAGTCTCTACGATTGAAGATTCTCTTCTTCAATGCGCTACCTTTCTAGGTGAGCATCCTCCAATTGATATTAGAGGAGCTATCATCGCTGCTCAAATACCAATCTATGTGATATATCAAGGCAATTAGCCATTACAGGCCTCTGGTATGCATGCTCTATGTGAGCAACTTTATGGATTTTGTACCTATATGACTGATTTACGATTCTTTTGCCCTTGTCTATGAATATGATATTGATGTCCTGCTGAACTCTGTGCTCTATGCCACCATGCATAGATAGTGGATGTGTCACATGAGGATGCTTAGAATCCTCTCCATGTTCTCTAGTAGTCTTAATAGAACTCACACTATGCTCACTCAAGGCACGAGTGGGTGGAGCTGAAGGCTTATAACCTAGCTGCTCAAGGATTCTACCTAAGCCATCCAACTGTCTGGATCTCCATCGCTCATACAATGGTGTGCCATTGGATCCCACCTTAGCCATATAAATAGTGATATTTTGATGTTCACCACATGCGAGATTCTACACAGGCCTATGCTCAGTGGCGGCCTTGTCTGCATGCCCCTAAATGGGTGGATCTCTATCTCGTATGTACTTCGAATGTGGAGCCATGAATCCTCCTATAGACCTATGACGTAAGGGTACTAACTTAGACCCCTGTATAACATATTATTCAGTCGATCCTGTGAGTGCACATGTAATGTGATCCCGGTAATGGCTTCCGAGTGGAACACCCTCATGTTGAGAGGCTCCCTGCTCTATTCTATGCCTAGAAGAATGCACAAAAATTGCTCTATTGGGGGTATGCTCAGTAAGTTCCCCTCTTGTCAAATTGTCTCCTCTAATGCTCATTGAACGATGTTCGGGAAGCACATGTGAGAGAGGATTCGACATGTGCTGATGTGAATCTGTTGGGACTTGGTCATGGGCTTTAGGATTGTGCCTTTGTCGACCACCCCGTGTCTCCACCATGGTGTACCTAGCATCTAGATTTATTCTTTATTACAAAAACAAGGTATACAATGGTGTTTATCTCGTATTAATTTTTAAAAGTGAGCCCTAGACTGTTTGATGTTGTTTTCAAGTTTGTTGTATCAATATAGAACTCCTTATCATGTTTTGAAAAGTGTTGAATGATATTCTTAGTTTAAATTGGCTTTCACATGTATTCTCATAGCTAAAAAACTTGGATGTAACTTCCAGACCGCATAAATCCCCCGTGTGTGGTAATGAAGGTCCACACCAAGACAAGGAGCACAGGTCCTCCCAGATCCTCACCCGTTTTCCCCCAGTCAGCGTTATAACCTCAAAAAATAATACATGTAAATTTTATAGGGTATGAAAGGTTCTTGGATCCGATATTGGTCTAGTATCCAATGGTACATAGGATTTGGGCCAATGGATGGAAACCACCTCCACCATCATTGAACCCTACTTGTGGTTGGATGTCAAGCCCAACTCGCTAGCGTTTAAGTGAAATGTGGTGTATGTGGTTCATTTTGATTTGCATAAAATAACAAATGCATAATACAACACAAATGATCATTTCCTACATGTAATGTAAAACGAAATGTTTTATATTCAGAGATGCATGCTATACTCTACATGATTTTTGACAATGCAAACTAGTATGCAAATGGCCACTACTTGGGATTCAAACATGTAAACCCACACATAATTCTAATATAGCATGATGTATTCTAGGAAGGAATGCAATCAGAGATCCACTATTCCTAGCAGCGCCTATTGAAAACTAAGAAAGTGATAATCCTAAGGACTTAATTCCTTTTAACCTTCTTTTTCTGATTATCCTACTTAATTTCCATTTTTATAATTATGGAAAAACATAGGCAGAGAGAAAAATGATAGAGGGTGAAAATGGGGCCTACCTCAGGTCCTCATCTGATTAAGCTTTGGCTCCCTAATGTCTTTTGTGCTTGCTGTAAACCCTAGGTCTAGTCTGCGGTCTGCATTGTAAACCGTGTGTTGAACCTGTGGTTCAATTGTTGGCCCATAGCTGATAGTTGCGGTCTGTACCTGCAATTCCAAAAATTCAAGAAATAGTAGTTAGATCATTTATTTTGTGGAGTTCCACCATGATCGCCTTCTGACCTATCCCAAAAAGCGTGCGTCTATCTATTGCATTAAAGGAAATCAACATAAAAGCATGACAAGATAACAAGATTGCATGAACCAAAGAAAATACATGTTTCTTTATTAATATATCCAATGAATCTTGGTTACAATATTGCCCCTCTTAGGGTCACCCAAAATTTTGATACAATCAATACAATTGCCAAAGCCTCCAACGGGGTAGGCGCACTATTAATGCTTTTCCAAATAGTCACAAACTGCTCTAGGGTGGATTTAACCCTCTTCTTTGCATTGAGAAAGGTGTTTGAACAATTGAAGCTCTCTTTAAACCTATTTCATGCAATCAAGAAACAACATAAGAAAGTTATACAAATAGGTAGCCTCTCGTGATGAGGCCTTTTGAAGGATTAATACATGAAAAGCCATGAAAAGCATATAATCAAGAAAACATGTAAAATGTATCTAAACTATGCCAAATTGATAAATATTCATGTAAATGCGTAAAGGAATATTACAACTAAGTATTTAATGGCCTAATTAGATGAAATAGAGCATTAAAGCATATAAAGAAACCATTCTTGCATATTCTACACTAATGTAACAAAATTGCTTTAAACTCTAAATCTACCGGTCAAAAATATCTAAAGTCCTAATTAAATCATGCAATTATCTATTTAAACCTAATTAAATGATCTACAAAATAAATGGTAAGGATATCTTACACCTGTTGCAAACCACAACTCTGATGAGTGGTCTACACTGTAAATCATGGCTGAAAGCTGTAGGGAGCAACCAAGTAGTTTGCCCTTCAATTTCAAGGGTAGTGGGTTTGATCCTCCTTGTCAAATTGATGATCAAGGGTCACCTCACTATCCTCTAACAGATTTGGTGGTTGAATTGTTTGGTAGGGCCTCCATTTTCCCAAATTGGCATTTCTTGGCGTTCTAGCTCCTTAGGGCATCCATGGCACAATTCGTCATGATGCTTGACAAATTGACAATGGTGATGGCAATTAGGCTTTCTCTATGCACTCAAGTGAGTCCAAAATTTGATAGGGCTTCACTGCTTTGATCTTCAAATGCACTCTTCGTACACTATTTTGACAGCGCTTCCCTATCAAAATTCACTATATCATTGCCCTAATTCAAAGGGGTAATTATAGGAATACCCAAGGGCTAGGGGTGGCTTCATGGAGAGGCCAAGATCAAGAAGGGGTGATTATGACCGTTGGATTGAAAAAATCAATCCTTTAACCACCTTCTTCTAGAACAAATGGCCGTTCAAACTGATTTGGATTGGATGAAGGCCAACTGAACTTCAGTTAATACCACAGGTGATAGCTATGATCCAGACTATAAACCGTAGGTGTCATCCATGATTCAATATATAGGCCACAGGTCTCAGCTGTGGTTCAAACTGAATAGTCCAAGGAGCCCAAATTGAGTGGTTATAACCACTACTCTATCTTGGAGTCTATCCAAGATCTTCCATATGGTATTGTAGCATGTCCATATGAGTAGTCACCATCGACATGACACGTTTTAGGTGTCTACAACCTAAAACTATACTACACCTACTATGGGGTCAGGAGAGAATAATTGTCTTATCTACATATATAAAAAATATATTTAAACCACTATCTAGAATCGATCAAATAGGTCATCACCTTTTTTAGCCCTCTCGTTAGGTAATTTCCTTATGTTTGTCATTTTCATTTCATGTTTTTAGTTAGGGTGTTTTCCTATCAATTTTTCATTTTGTCTTTATGTTTATATTTGGTCCTCAATCATTTGAGGAAGAATAATTTAGATTAAAGGTAGATTATGCTAACAACTAATGAGGTAGATTGGATAGAAATTGATCCATAACCCTAGATCTAAAATAGAGGAAGTATAAAAATATTGTAGCATTATGCCAAAGCTTCCCCCTTTCCCAAAAAAACTAAAATAATTCTAGGATCACTAGAATGGATTCATCATTGTTAGGATGTTTAGCTCAAAAACATCTACACTTTTTATTTTTAGCCTTGCAGATCCCTAACCCAAAATGCACACTTACCTTTGTAATTCATCTTAATTCTTTTGAACGCAGGAGAAAAATATAAATAATGTAAAGAGGGTAAGTACTCAAGATGTTTGGATAACCTCTAACAGGTCTATAGATGCATGAATGGTAGTAGATAAGGTCCAGAGAAAATCAAGGTCATCTCCATTGAAGCTATAAATGCTTATCTGGTTGTGGAGCAATGCAAAAGGTAAATATCTTTCAAGAGTGAAATATTTAACAAAGCTTAACTTCTGTTAAGATGATATTCTGTTTGATCAAGAAATGCAAATAAATACACAAATACACACTTCAAGCCAAGGCATAATGCAATAGTAACCTCTAACTAATTATATCTAACTCTCCATTTATACATTCATAGATGAGTCATGCCTTATAAGCAATAAATCAATTGAATTTGAACTAAATCTTTCGACTCCCTTGATTGAAGGTCATGGTTTTTTTTGTTACTGCTATTTCAGCTTTGAGCTACTTCTTTTGAAAAAATGACATATATAATTGTTCTTATTTTAAACCATGGTTTTGATAATCGAAGAGTCTAAAGTTCTCAAGTGCATCAAGTTTTCTCCACTTGTCCAAATTAGAGCCTGTGTTGTATCCAACTTAAAAATGACCCCTAATTTTAAAATTTTGGGAGGTCACAGGAAGTCCTAGATTTTGTTGTGATTAAAATAATAAAGATAGTCTCAAGTTTTGAGGGATTAAAGTAATTCACAATATTACAAGATGGACTCTGTTTTTCAGCCTTTAATAAAATTCTTCAAGAGTCTAAAACACTCATTCTCAGGAATTCTTTGTTATCATATTAATCACCCTTCAAAGATCTGCCTAAAATTCAAAGACTATGTAAAAATCATTCACCACCAACGTTGCTTCAAAAGAGTACCACCTTATCTCACAAAAATCTCTAAAATTTGAGTCCATACCATTTTTCCTTACATTAATCATAAGCTAAGGTCTTGGTCTCTTAAGTTTTCAAAATAATAATTTATCAAAAATATCAAGGCTATAAGACTAAAGTTACCCTGAAGAAAAGGGAAAGTTTCTTTTAATGAAGCAAATCCTAAGGCTTCATACATCCTTGTTAGCCTAAGAAGTTGGTCATTTTTCCTAAGTGTAAAATCATGAGGCATTCGACCGAAGAAAATCTATAACTAATTAAGAAATCAACATGATCGATCAAAAGCAGAATTGACAAAATCAAAGACCATCGACTAAAAGTAAATCAAGGGTCAAGAAAATTTCAACCAAATATCAATGACCAAAGATGAACTGGCCAAAGTGAATTCGAAGACCCCAATCAAAGTCAAAACCCAAAGGTCAACATCAAGGCTTAGCAGTTTTTGGTTGAAAAGGAGAATTGATCGACCAATCTATTTTTAGTGCAAAAATAAGGAAGAAATTGTTCGGTCAAATACACATCAAAGACCCAAATTGATCGGCTAAAACTCAATAGAGATCAATGCTCAGGACTTATCGACATGAAGTCTACCAGTTGAAACCTAGTCAAATTGATTGGTCAAAGTCGACACGTTGCTTGGGGTATGCAATATTTGATCACAAGGTTATCTTTGCTATTGAACTTATTTTTTCCATAAATCAACCAAAACCATGGTCCTTGATGATAATTAAACCTAACACTACAAACCTTAGGACCCTTTTAAATTATGGAAGTTTGGTCGAAAGGTAATAAGAAGATCCACACACATAACCACTTGATCTTTCTAAACCTAAGCCAAATTCTATAAATCCATATAACTATTTCCTAAAATAAATACCTTAGTTTGGGGTTGGTCATGAGGTTCATGGTTACGTTACACCATTTTTCATGCAATACCCTAAGCCAAATTTAAATTCACAAAAATTAAGATTAAGGTCATTCGATCAAAAAGTAATGGTTAGAACAATCGATCAATCGAGTCAATAAGACTAAGGCCATTCGATCAAACGATGAGATGACATGGGAATCATCAAAGCAATCAAAAGTATCATCAACCAACATATATGAACAACATGATTTTATTGGCTAAAGCAAAGTAAGGGAAGGATTAAACACATTGTACCCCTCCATCATACATAACTCTCTAGGTTTGGATCCCATTTGTTAAAGCCCATGCATACACGTGTCAAAATTACCCAAATATAAGACCCATCATAGCGAAGAAATTGTGAGGGTCATTTGTACATCCACCCACACTTCCTAAATTTTCCTAAGTCTAACTAAATGTTATGGGTTATAATTGTTAAAAAAAAGTGGCTAAGAGGTTCTCGGTCAAAGAGGATTTATGGCCTAAGATTTTTGATCGACCCAAATAGAAATGTGAAAGGTAAATCAATCGAATGGAGTTAAGGACACGAATTGGTCAGCCAACCTAATCTAAATGGCTAAAGCCATTCAGGCGAATGAGACAAACAACCAAGAGGTAAAATTCAAAAGTACTCAAATTTTTTCATTTATGTTTTATAAGCTTTGTTATAACTAACACATGCTTTCACTATTGCAATGTCAAGCTCCCTAAGGTCTTTCATGAACCTAATATTACAATCAAGTTAAACCTCCATAGTAAAAAATCACCCTAGACCATTCAAACAAAAAAAAATGGATGACTTGAGTTAATTGGTCGAGTCTCAATGGACAGATGAAAAGACTTTGGCCAATTCATATATGACGATGAAGATCTGTTGGTCAAATGTTTTCACGTGGAGAAATAATTAAATTCCTTTCGATAGATTAGTGATCGACGGTTGTAGATGAAAATGGTTGGCCAAAATGATATGCATGGAGTGGTACCACATTAAAAGTAATATCTAGTGGATCCTCCATTCGAGAAAAGCTAGCAGGGTACATGAATTGATGAGGATCTCACTGAATTTACTAGGGACCAATAAAGAAGTTACAGGTACACAAACCAACTACAAACCTTTCCTCGGATCCATCTAGGCACATGCTTTAAGATAATGTGAGTTAATTGAGTGACTAAAAATCAAACAGGTGTTTGATCTAACGGTTAATTATGTAAACCAACTAAAAAGGTAAAGATTCACAATGTGTGATGGGAATCTGAGTAAGTTAAAGACACAATGATGACCTTGTAGAATACAATGAATTGGAAGTAGTCATACTTAAGTATGGGGGAGCTAAAAGATTGAGCCAAACTAGAACCGAAGAAACTTAATGCATTTTAAAAACACACAGGTTTTTAGAGTTATACTTGAGTATTCCCTTTATGAATAAATCGATGAAGCAAAGTGAATCATCATGAGTGTACAAGGTGAGCCTAGGACCATCAAATTACACAATTAAGCCGATGCAAGAATGCCAGCTCAAGAAAACCAAATATTTTTTAGATCAAAAGTACATGAATTAATATTCGTTAGTTGACAAAACATTCTCCTCATCCCAACCTTATATACAAAAATACACCCACTCAAAGATCAAAGTATAGTGTTCAATGTTTAAGAAGAATCAAAGTATGCTAGCAAGAAGTTGTAGAAGAAGATGTGGGTGACTCAAGGAGTTCTTGTTCACTAGTGTTAGAAAGAGTCGAAGAGGTAAACCAGACAGATGATCACCTAACTTGGAAATCCGTCAACCTCAAAAAGATCCTCACATCCCTATGGAATATATTTATGGAGATATCACCCCGATGGATTATAGTTATAGAGGTACCATGTTTTTAGTAGTTTTCTTAGTTTGTGTACCTTCAGTTCCCTCTTTTTATCTACCTCCACCCCTCAACATAGTATTGTTTCTTCTTTGTGTCTACTTATAAGGATACAATGTTTTAAATTTTTATAATGATCCTTTTATTCCTGCTTAATGTGCTTGTTAAGTTCCATTTAGTTAAAGAATACACCAACACTTAGATGGAGTCTTTTGACTTCAATAAAACTTTTCACGTGAAAGACTAAAAAGTTGATTTGCAAGTTCTAGAGTCAGGATGGCCAGCTATAAAATCATAGTATATTTTTGAAAATAGAAATCAAAATCAAAACCATAAGATTATTTAGGATGAAAATATCTACACCCAGTTAGAAAGGAGCTCACTTCAGTGCAAGTAAAGAAGATTGAAATAAGAAAAGATACAGTGACAAGACAACATGAAATACAATTGGTCAACAACTGGGACCAATTTTGAGCTATTAACAATTAAGTTTAATTTTGAGACAGCTAATATTAGGCTGTAATACACCCAACCAGTAACGAGATAGGATATGGCAACAAGTTGAGGGTCCAAATTGGAACAATTTTGATAGTTATAGAGTCGCCAAAACTATAAGAAGGATATTAATAGCTAGAATCAAAATCAAGCTTTTACATAGCATATTTTTGCTAAAGGTATACTTGAGTGCCCCTTTGTTCTGTCATTGTATTCCTTTGTGTCTTGTTTCTTGTCATCCCTCATTCCTCCCATTTTTGTGCAGGTTTTGATGGGAAAATGTTCATGAACTGAGATTATTTCCAACTAGTGAACGAGAGGTCTGAAGGTCTTACTGTTACCATATTGGAATAGATAGGTGAAGGATTCTTATCACATTATTTGGATGAGAATATTTATTGTATTAATCTGAAATAGCATTACAACAAATTCATGCCGATTCTCATTGTAAACAAAATCCACTGATATTAATACAATTTCAGGATTTTATTCCCATATCTCCTTGTTTTAGTCTTTTGTGTCATATTTATTATATGTTACATCATTTGAGTGTATAATAAACACTTTATTTCGTTGATCAATGGTTATGCTTGTTATGATATTAAAATGAACATAATTAAATCAATTTCTTCTTTCTTGATTCTTTCTTTCATATAAAAATTGTATTAATTTTTGCTACAGTGGCCCAACAGATTGAAGCACTAGTCATACATAAGGTATAATTGAACTATTATTGTTTAATATTGGTCAATTTTATAAAACTTTTACTTATTATCATAAATATGGAAGAGCATGAACATAAAATGTTAAAACTTTAAGTTCACCTCAAGGGTTTCCTTACCATACCTAGTCTGTCTAAAAAATATATAAAACTTTATTTATAGGTTAAATAGGTAAGTATACCAAAGCCTGTAATTGTTGATTGGCAATTGGTTTTTCTTGTAGTGTGACAAAAAAATCCCAAGGATGCAAGAAAAATATCCACCAGGACAATTTTTTTTTTGTTATGGAATGGGAAGCCTAAAAGGACATTAGGATTTCATATGAGATAAATCTAAAAATAAACTCACTACTGGAAAATTTTGAAGAATTTAGAATAGAAAAAACATAAAAACATCTCATCAAAATTAACTACAAACCTTGGATGTTGAGCTTTTTGACTTTGTTGAACAATTTTTTTCTTGGATATTGATAAACTTTGGACCTCTAAATATAAGGTCCAAGGTTTAAATCCAAAATAGATTAGGGTTGTACACCATACCCCATATTTTATTAAAGCTCTTGGTCCCATAGACTATTTTGGTCTCATGGACATAATTAAAATCATTTCATTTCATTTTATTCATTCATTTATTTTATTTTAGAACTTGACTTATCATATATAAGTTTATATTTCCTTAGAGAACCTAAAGTGCAAGGAATAAGATCCAATACACACATACATACAAATAGACATATAGTGCAAGTGACAACCTCTATACTACTTTCCTTTTTATGCTAACCTTTAGATCCTAAATTCAATGGATAATATGTGTTCTTTTTATTTATAGTGGTAGCTTAAAAACCCTAAATTTTAAGGGACAACCTTTTAAATATTTTTATTTATATTAAAAGGAGATGATATTTTATTACTTGAAGAAAATGAACATGATTTACCTATATTAGAATTGACCTCTTCCATTTTATTCACTTTGAAATTTGACTAGATGTCTTCCTTCATAACTTTAATTTATTCTAAATTAACTTACACATTACAATTCCTTATCCTTTGCACCTATATTGATTTTTATAATGAATCATGATGGCATTTTCCATATGATTAGATAGATGATAATCATTTGCCACTTGTTTAGGAGTGAAATATAATAAATTTTATCCATCTTTCTAATTTAATCTGATCCTCTTGCTTCAACTTTGGGTTTGCCACATAGTAAAAATTCTAACATTTTTCTCATTTATTTTTATTTTATAATCTCTATTGGAGCATATTACATTATTTGGTACATTCTAATGTACCCCCATGGTACCTTCATGGTATATTTATAAATAATAGATTAGGGTTGAGTCATAGTTTAAAGTGTGAGTTATATTTTCCCTTTTATGTAAGTGTGAATGTGAAGGATATGCACAAGTTTCATGTGAGTTAGTGTGCAAGTATAAGTTGAGTATATGTGCACAAGTGTGTTATATGTAATGTAAATATGTGCAAAAGTATCTTATATTAGTGTATGCAAGTTATGGAAGTTTAATAGTCATGTATAGGTGTGCATACAATATAGAGTCAAGTGTTCATCAAGTATGCAAGTGTCAAGTAAAGAAACCAAGAGTCATAAGGCTTGGCATATGGAAAGGAATAGTCAAGTATCCAAAGAGTCATTCTACTATGGATATATAGTACTCCATAAAAGAAGAAGAAATAATCATATTATTAGTATCATCATCATATCATATCATATTTGTAAGAGAAAGTGGAGTAATAAATGTTGCATACATTTTGAGAAATTAATACTGTAAGTTGTTCTTCATGCATAGTAAATGAATGATTTAGGCTATTTAAATTCATGCTACTGTTGATAATTGAATGCTATTTGATATATTATTAGCCTTGATATACACATTAATTTGCTCATATTATTATGTTAACCTTATTATATTGTGGCTATATTTCATTCTTATGATATTTAACCTATGATATTTATGGTAGTATTAAGGATTAAAAAACCATCAATGGTATTAGAGTTACCATCAAACTCTATCTAGATTGACAAGAGTTATTTTAGCCACTTACAAAAATTAATTTTATGCAGTTTGATAAAGTCGATTAAGAGTTTTTCCACTTTGAAGGAAGTGGGACTCAGACTCTATTTGAAGATCATAGTGAGTAGATAGGCTAGGGTATTTTCACGGTTGAATAATAACCAGTGAAGACTAGGATTTAGCTATATTAAGAGATAAAATCAACCCAAAATAAAGTTGGTCATTCAGGGCTAAAGCCACCGTAACAATAATTTTGAATAATTTGAATATTTAAGTTTTTTTGAAGGATTTACAGATAAGAAGATTGAGGTTGAATTAAATTTGGAGATAGTTGATCATTCAGGATCATTTCCAACCCTTGAAATTGATAGAATATTTAGGGACATTCAACGTCATCTTGACATTGATAGAAGATTCAAGGATATTCCATGTCATATTTAATTGAAAGAAGATTCAGGGACATTCAGAGTCACCTTGACATTGATAGAATATTTAGGGATATTCAGAGTCACCTTGACATAGAGAGAGAAATCGGGGATAAATATATCTCGTGACATAAAAATTTGAAGATACAGGGATTCTCAAGTCACCTTGAAAGTATTGAAGAAAGAGTATAATAGAGATTAAGCAGTAGAAGTGTGAGAAGCTTCCTACAAAATTTAGTTAAGAGTTTTAGCTTCTAAGTGTAGAGAAATAGATAGGAATGGATTAAGAAGCATACAAATCTTCCTAAGAAGAAAATATAGTAGCAAAAAAAGAAGAAGAAAGATATATTAGGTCTTGATAAAGATACATCAATCTTGAGATAGGTATATCATTATTGAAGCTAAACATTGAATCTATAGTGGATAAGAGCTAAAAGTTGATTTAGATATAGATAAAAAATTGGTTCAAGAGGTAGAAATATTAAAGAGGTATTATAGAGAAAATAAAATATTTTTAGAGAAAAGAAAAAATGGCTTGAATTAAAGAAGTCTAATAGAGAAGGAAAGTTTCCATACAAATTAGAAAGAAGCCTATGATAAAAGGTTTCATGAGAGGATAAGTAGAAGATCAAAGTATAAAGATTCAAGATAAAATAAAGAATCATAATGGAAATGATAGAAGGTGGTCCAAGCTAAGAATGAAGGTCCATTTGTCTAATATCCAAAAATAAAGAAGATCTCATCAACCGATAATCATCACCTACAATAAGAAACAAAGGTTATAGCAAGTCAACCGGTCATCACCTACAACAAGAAATAGAGGTCAAAGTGAGCCAAAAAATAAATTATTGTTGTGTAGAGGTCAAAGTATATGAAGTATAGAGGCCATGGTATATGAAGTGCAAAGGCCAAGGTACATAAAGTGTAGAGGCCAAGGTCTATGAAGTGTAAAGGCAAAGCTATATGTAGTGCAAATGCCAAGCTATATAAAGTATAAATCTTGGGACTATTAAGCAAATTTAGAGGAAAGAAGAGGTCAGTCTACATGGATAAGGAGATGTATAAGCAAAGCTTTCATGGTAAGGAAGTCAACAAGAAAAGTTTACACAACATCTAAGGATATATGTTGAATGTCTAAGCATAAAGTCTAAGAAAATACAAAATATCATAATATAGCATCTAAGCATTTGAGGAGATATGCAACATCTAAGCAACCAAGGAATGTAACAACTACGCATTTGAGAATAGATGTTGAACACAATGACCAAATGAGGAATGAAGAGTGCAAACCAAAGCATGAAAGGAAGAATAAAAATGTATAAGTGGAAATTAATCATCTAGGAGGTATTCTAAGGACCAAGATAAGGTTTATAACATCAAAGGAAGGTTCTGAGCACCAGTATAATTCAATGAAACACCCAAGAAATATTTTGAGCACCAAGAAAGGTGTCTAACATCAAGGGAATATTTTGAGCACCAGTATAACGCAATAAAATTACCCAAGAAAGAATTTGAACATCATAGGGCAATTTCTAATCAAATTGTAACACTCAAAGGAGAGGATGTCACCATAGGAAATTTTTTAAGCAATCTGTAATGTCCAAGAATGAGCTTGAGCATTGAAAAGTTCCATAGGGTGAGTTCTAAGTAAGTTTGAGCATTGAAGAGTGTAAAACTTGAGTAATATGTAATATTTAAGGAGAAGAAAAATTACCATGCATGGATACAAATGGATAATAGTCTCCATTGCTCCTATAAAATAACATTTAGGTATTCACACGAGCAAGGGAGAATAGTGTGCAACTAGGACAACGTACATTCATGATAGCAAGCAACAATATCATGCAAAAATCTCTAGTGAGAGTTTGATTTAATTTTTAAAGTTTGATTTGATTTAAAGTTTATTATAGGAGAGATAAGGTATTTAGTTAATTAAAGGTTTATAATTTGATTTTTGAAGATAGGAAAAATAATAAATGTGTGTGTTTATTTAATTTTTAGGAGTGATAATTTTATAAGTTAAGTTTAAAGTTATTTGGAGTAATAAGGATTATTTATGGTTATTTAATTTTAGGAGAGTTAAGATTAAAGTTAGTTGTTGTTGCAAAATCTTATCATAAGGTTGGAGTTATAAGGTTTGCAACTAGTTTATTTAATTTTGTAATTTTTTTAAAAATTTGAAGTCTTTTTGAAGTTTGATTTGATTTCATACTTAGAGAAAATCAAAGATTGAATATTTTTAAATTTATATATTTGGGAAGAAAATAAAATATTGAATATTTGTAAAGTTATATATTTGGGAGACAAAAGGATTTCAACATCAAAATTTAGAAAAACATAAATTTGCAAAACTTTACTCTTAGTTTCTAAAACTAGGAAGACATAAGGTTTACTAGTGCATAGGAATTAAAATTAAAAACATTGAAATTATCTATTTATTTATTTATAACTTAGGAGTTATAAAGTTGTCTACTTCAAGGAGATCAAAATATATAAGTTTTATGATAACAATATGAAGTCTATGATTAGAAAATAAAAATTAGATGTCATAAAATTCGAGATTAAGAATTTGATTGAAAATTTTGAGGGAAAGATAAATATATTTTCAAAATTAATTTATAGTGAAGCCATAGATAAATTTTTTGAAACATTTGAATACTATCTGCATGCAAGACTTATTGAAGCAATTGATGACGAAAAGGATAATATTGTGATACTTCTAGATATAGGTAGCATAATGTATATGACATTACTTTCACTTAAGCTTCATAAAGAAGAGAATATGAAACAAAAAGAGTTGATTGAATCTCTTAAGAAGAAAGTAAAAATTGATGAATCATTTCTAGAAATAATATTTCATTCTTCATGTAGTATTGATATTCCAAGTTCATCTAACTCATGAATATATTATGATGCTCTAAGTGAATGTTCAAAATTCATTAGGAAAAAAAGAATCATATGATTCTAAGGATAAAGGTAAAGTAAAGATTCTTATGCAAGAATTTGATTACAATGAGAGAGTTTAAGAAACTTGTAATCTTGAATCTACAAAAAATGAATATCATGAATCCAAATATGAACTCAAAGCAACTAAAGATAAATTCAAGCAAGAAGAAGAACCTGATGGAGCTCAAGTAGAATATCACATGCATTGCAAGGTCACTTGAAGATTGAATATGAAGATGAAGACTATGATTGAAGACTAAAGTCTTCAATAACCAAATAATGTAATACATGGGGGTGTTGGAGTATATTACATTATTTTTACATGCTAATGTACCCCCATGGTACCTTCATGGTACATTTGTAAATAATATATTAGGGTTGAGTCATAGTTTAGAGTGTGAGTTATATTTTCCCTTTTATGGTTTGTATGGTCTACTATAGGACAAAGGTATAACCACCATCATACTCCATGTGATAGGGCATGTGAGCTAACCACCCTTCACAAGGTCCATGCATGTGGTATAGGATAAAAGTAGTTGTAAGTTTGTTATGCCTAAATAAGACATCCTATGTACTTTAAATACCTATCATTGTATAATGCAAAGTATTCAAATATTAAGTTCTAACATGTGGTATCATATCCTGTAAAAGGAAGAAATAATTCTTCTTATAATTCTCCTCTAGCTTAGACATAGATAAATCAAAGGTGCACTCTATTTGAAAAAAAATCAAGATTGAGATAAGAGGTTTCAAGGGTAAAATTACCCTATGTTAAATTATCACCATGAAGAGAAATTCCATGGTTGAATTAAAAACTTTTAGGATGGAAAACCCTTGCCAAAGGCATATTTAAGCAAGAAAAAGGAAGTTATTGAAAGCTCCATAAAGGATTGAAGGAAGCTATTGAAAGCTCCATAAAATATTGAAAGAAGCAATTTGAAGCTCTTTTTTTAAATTTACAAATAAGTTTTAAGAAAAGTGGAAACAAGTAATTGAAAAGGCATTGAAATAAATATGAAAACAATTTAAGAATAAAGACTTATAGAGCCAATTAAAATTTAAAAAAAAATATTTGAATATAAGGCTAAAATTACAACCCATAAAAGCCAATTGAAAGGATTTCCAAAGAAATATTAAAAAAGCTAAAATACAGCCTATTGAAATATTTTTTACATTGAAAAGAAGTTGTAGAAATTTAAAAAGACTCATTAAAACCATTATTGAAAGGGCATTAGAGAAACTGGAAAAATAGAAGTCCTATAATTTGAATATTTTTGTAGCATTATAACGTTCAAAGAAGAATGTGATAAGGCAAAGCCTCTTGAAGGCACTATAAACCAAAATAAAGAAGAAAAAAAACTAAAATTTTTCAAAGGTATAGAGAAGCAAATAAAAGAACATAGAAGGGAAGAACCCTATAAAGAAATAGAATGTTGGAATATTGGGAAAAAGACAAGGAAGAAAACAAAGCCAATGAAGAGGCTAAATTGGCCACTCAAGAAATAATCCAAAAGTTTATGAACTTCCTCAACCAAAAACAAGTGCAAGCTACATGTGATTGCTTCAGGAAAAGCCCATTATCCAAAAAAATTGTTATATATGCTTAGCTAGGCCCTTTCCCAATTAAGAACATTGGAAAATATGAAGTAAATAGCATTGGCATCTAACACATATTGGAGAAATATGCTTGATAAGAATTGAGAGTGTTTGAGTAGAAGATGAGGTGTCTGCTCAAAATAATAATGTAAATAAAAACATCACAACACTAACATAAGGGATATTGGAAAAAATTTCTTGTATCAGATATCTTTCACATCAATCCAAGACACTCGAAAAGCATTCAATAAAATAAAAAATGTTTGGATGCACTCAAAATAGAACCTAAAGAAATTTAGAAGGACAAAAAAAACAAGAGACATGCAATCTTATAAGCACACTAGAGATATGTGCAAACCAAAATTTATACTAGAAGGACATGCAGTTTGAGAAGCATGCCAAAGAGACATGCAATCTAAGAATCACACTAGAGAGGAAGAATGAAACAACCTATAAAAAATTTGTGTCAAAAAAATGAACATTGCAAGAGAGCATTATAGAAATTAACACATATATTGATATTACATAAGAAACTTTAAGAGTTGTTAAAGGTTTCAAAAATTGCACCTAGGATTAAGTTGACGCATCTTCTAAGAGCACATGAGATTTTTTTGAAACTATTTAGATAATTGAATAAGAATATTTTATCTCATATCTCTTGTGAGAAAGAAACAAAGGTAATTTTTTTTGAAAAATATTCTTGTTTAAAAGAAGCTTATTATTCCTTTTTAAAAGGTTTTGGAATTTGAAGGGTGAACCTCACATTGATAGTGAGAGAAAAGAAGAAAAGGAACAAAGTTCTTTTTTATTGAAGAAAAGAAAGGAGTTATTATTTTGAAAAAAATTAAAGATATTATTTGAAAGGTGAAATATATTATTAAAAAATTTATATTCAAAAGAATATTCCATAGAGGAAGAAACATTCCCTTTATTTGAAAAGACACAATTTTCTTGCATTTCAAAACAACAATTAAAATTTGAGTATAGACATATATATACTCATCAAAAATAAAATTTCAAGGTAGGCTCATTAAAAGAATAAAACTTAGATTTTGTAAAAGTTTACCATGGTTATTGGAGCCCCAAAGTTCTTGTTACCTGATTTACAATTATTGAGAGGGAATTATTATGGTGCCTAGAAGAGCAAACTCATGACATAAATTTAGTTTGAGGAAGTTTTACAAGTAGTAGATGGAAGCATCACCCATCCTATTGAAGAAGGAGAAGATAGATAGAAGTTTGACAAGGTAGATAGAAAGACAAGACTCATCATCATGTTCAGAGTAGTGGATGAGGTCCAAGCATGCATTAGAGATACATCCATAGCTAAGGATGCATGGAAGAATTTGAAGAAAATATTTAAAGCCAATAATCCTCCAAAGTAAGATCCATTTTTCTAAAAGTGAATAGTGGAGAAAAACTAGAAGGATTCTTGAGAAGAGTTGCAGAATTGTGGGCATAATTGCAAGAACTAAGAACTTATGTATCTGATAATATATTAGTTCCTAATATCTTGATGTCACTCTCATCCAGTCACAATATTTTGTGACTACACTAAATTTTATTGAGTAAACACTAAACTTTGAGAAGTTTGTGAACCTACTTTAGCAAGTAGAGGCCTCACATACTATAAAATAAGAACAATTGTTAGTTATGAGTCAAAGAGGGAAGTAACCATTTAGAAGAGGTATGGTACCTCCATAGTGCTTCAAAAAAATTTTTTTTAGCGATTTCAAAATCAAAGGATTGATTCTCAAAGGAGTACTTTCAACATACAAAGGATGTGTGATCATTGTGGAAGAAATGAACATATTGTGAGCGATTGTTGGAATATTCCTTTAAAAAATGGATCCCCTTCATGAGAGATGAACTAGCAATAAAATAGGTCATTTTTAGAACACCAAAATCAAAGTTTAAGAAAGGCACATTAAAGTAATATAGCCAAAGAGAATCAACTCAAAAAAGAAGAAGAAGAAAATCAATAAAATGAAGAAGAAGAACACTTGGATACATTCAAATCATTTTTAAATTATTATTAGTACAATGCAACCAGGAACATCAAGGATCAAGGACCCAAGAGTGAAGCAGCACACTTAGAATATGAAGCTTCCCATCAATTGAAGTTTTTAAAGATAACAAAGAGAATGAGGAATCAATGCAATAGGCATTGAATATTCAACCATCAATAACACACAAAAGAAAGATACAGTATATTGCATACCACAAACAATGTCTTCTACAAATGAACAATACAAATAATAAGCAAAAACTAATTGATCTCACTCCATCAAGAGATAATCTAATTTTGAAATGAAAATTAGTTTGAACAGAGATATGAAAACATAAAAAAAAATATTGGAAATAAATCAATTCAATGATTGATACAGGTTGCATGTTAATAAATCTGTAACAACCCTAAAATCTAACCCAATTTTTTTGTTTTTTAAGGATCAAGACTAATAAAACAGTCCAGATAAATTCCATAGAATACATTTTGATATTCCAGGTGGTGTAGCATCCCTCAGATGGACATGAGTGGCCAATATCCCATAATAGTTCTGGGGTTTACCTTGTACACTACCCATACAGCTTAAATGACACCTTTGAGTGGTCACTCAATTTCCTTTCTCTCTCTTTTGAAGGACATTTTGACCATAGCGTAAGGGTTAACCCTATCCTGATTGTTTGAGAAAAGGGATACCAAATCCTTGACTAGTGTCTATCATTCCTTAATAGTACTTAGATGTAAGTTTCTTGTCATTTTACACACATCTCATTTAGTATAAAACTATTGTACACCATTAAAATATCTTCCAGATAGTTTAATGGATGTGATTGTCTCTTATGTAGCAGATCCCTTTTGGTAACCCATCAGTCAATTAGGATTTCCAATGACTACCACACCAAATGACATCCCCCATAGGAATTCATCCATAATTGCTTGGATTTCTATGACTATCATTTGCATATCTCTTTCTCAAATGGGTATCTCACTCTCTATTGGAGAATCCATCACAAGGATTTAGTTACAATGGAATTCTAAGCTCGCCATCTCTCGAAGCACACTTAAGTGATATATTACTAAAGTACCCATTAACCCTAAGGGATTGTCACATCATGTCTCTCTTAGTTTTATTCCTAACCTTAGGGGTCTAAATAGGTTAAAATTCTATGGAAAAATCCTTTTAAGGAAGAATCCCCAAACCCTAAGGTGAATCTAAGGAATAGCCTTTCCTTTTATCTCATTCATTCAATATTTAAAAGCTACATCTGCATAGTTTATATTCTATTGCAAGAAATAAAGGAAAGCTATTCATCTTTCTTCACAATGTTACTTTTCATAAAAAGCATAATAAAATAAACAATTCCATTTCTTATTCATATTCAATTCATGGCAATATATCAATAAATGCTTATAACAATTCCATAACAAGTTCTACAAAAGATACACAAATGACACGTCATGTATCCTGGGAAACCCTTTTGAGAAAAAACCTAACCTTAAATAGTCCATATTTATTTTCATTGCAAGTCTATTAGCCAATCTACAAAAAGGAATCCATTATTCCTTTTACCACAATTTCAATCTATTGCATAAGAATCTCCACAATTCTTATGTACTTTCATTACAAGAATTTGTAAATTCCTTTTTACAAAAGTGAGGGAACCCCATAATTTCCTCTCATTAAACCCCATTCATTCATCAATATACTAATACTCAAGAGTCCTCTCCTTGAGTAATTTCTTACAAAAGAGTAATTATGGAACCCCCATAAGTTCCTTTCTATTTATTGGGTCCCATGCCCAATCCCCCTTTCATTTGCATAAAACAATGGATTTCATAAAAAGAATAATATTTTTAACATAGATAATATATAAATATTCATATCACAAATGATTCATGATTCTATTTAGTAAATCAAACTAAGCTATTCATAATCCAATAATGAATTAGATCTTTTGCAAAGTCTACAAACATCATTAATTCTTTCCAAACATATTTTCCACAAATATTTTCAAACTCATTCCTATCTCTTTCCAAAGCTTAGCAATGCATTTCTATATGATTTGAATGCAAAGAAAATAAAGCATAAATAATATAAACAAGTTACATACTTGGTCCATCAAGTATTCATGTAGAAATGATCCTTTATCTTTCTACTTTATTTTAAAACAATCCCATGAAGAAACCCCATAAATTTCTTCACCCAAATGGACTCCGCATCCAATTTTTTTTTCCATGCTTTAAAATAAACTAGTATACAAGGAAGACCTTCCTAGTTCTTCCTATTTCTCAAGAAAACAAGCAATATATTCCCACAATATATTTATGCATATCAACAATATATTTCCACAATATATCTATGCATCTCAATGATATATTTTCCCAATATATCTATGCATACAAATAATATATTTCCACAATACATCTATGCATATCATTAATATATTTCCACAATATATCTATGCATATCATTATTTAAGCAATCAAGGAATCCCATACTCCCTTGCCCTTCAATTCCATACCCGAAATAACCTCTCAAGAATTCCACATTCCCAAGCATACAAGTACATAAGAACCCCAATTTCTTATGCCTAAAAAGAACCCACAATTATTTTTCCAAACATAAATACAAACATAAAGGAACCCTATAAATTCCTTCCATAATTCAACATAAAGGAATCCATAATTTCCTTCCAAAAATCAAACATAAAGGAATCCTAATTTTATTTCAAACAAAAATAGATCAAACATAATAAAGATCTATTCATTTCGATCTTAAATTGAATTTCATTTAATCTAAATATTAATTCCTTTCTAATCTCCCTTAGATTAAACACATAATAAAATCAATTTCATTTTAAACTAAAATGAAATGCATTTAATCTAAATATTAACTCCCTTAATCTACCTTAGATTAAACACATAATAAAATCAATTTCATTTTAAACTAAAATGAAATGCATTTAATCTAAAGATTAACTCCCTTAATCTACCTTAGATTAAACACATAATAAAATCAATTTCATTTTAAACTAAAATGAAATGCATTTAATCTAAAGATTAATTCCCCTTAATCTACCTTAGATCAAACACATAATAAAATCAATTTCATTTTTAATTAAAATGAATTCCTTTTTAATATAAATATTAAATCCATCTAATCTATTTAGATTAAAATAAAATAAAGGTTAATTCATTTTTAAACCTAATGAATAAATCATTTTATCCACATCTTTCTCCTTCATGCAAACGGGGTGGCAAACTCTTAACTCCTACACTATCTTTTGAGAGCTCTTCCTAACTATAAGGTTATATTAAAAATAAGGTTATATTACCTAATCAACCATATATGCACAGATTTTATTTTCACCATATATGCACAGATTTTCTTTTCAAGTAGCTATAACAAAAATAAACTGTAGGTTCTTCGAGCATCATTAACAAAATAAAATACAGGTTTTTTCTAGGCAGCAATGGCAAAGTAAATTGCAGGCTTTTCCAGGCAATAATAACAATATAACTTGCAGGTTTACAAAGTACCTTTATTTTTCTCCTTGAAGTTGCTTGATTGAAGGAAATGTACGTTACTTGTTGCTGCAAATTGCCTGTGCTTAATCCTCAATGGTGACTTCCATCCTCTGGTTCCTTTTTCCCGTATTTGATCCTCTTTTTTTTTTAAACTTCCCTTCGTTGATTTAAGGTGCAAGGTGATGAATTAGTTCATTCTCTGGAACAAATTCCCCAACCACCCGATAAAGCAACTTGCATTCTTTTAACTAGTGCAAATTTTCTCTACACATTAATCTTCATTAAAGCCCACTCCCGCATATAAAAAAATATATTTTCAAACTAAAAAAAATATTATATTTAATCTAAGGACTAGTTCCTTATTTAATCTTCCTTAGATTAATCACATAAAATAATAATTTTTTTTTGGTAAGTTAGGTACTATTCATTGCATGCGAGTTTTATAAGGATGACCCAAAACCTCTGTACATAAGCAGTAGAACTGCCCATAAAATGTGGCTACCACCAGATGACCTATGAGGTTTACCCTAAACAACCAGGGTTATGCATAAGGGGTCGACCCTGAAATCTATTTATAAAATCAAGTCGAATTGTCTTGGAATCCCGACGATATTTGTAGAAGTATACATGACGAATTACATTTATTTGTTTCCAAAAAAATTCAAACCATGGCGATTTTCATTAATTTATCTCCAAAAAATTTTAAACCATGGCGAATTTTTCTATGTTGGGGAATATGAATATTGGTTTGTAAAATCTAAAAAATGTACGACATACTTAAAAGTTTTAGACCAATATGAAAGACTTTAGGCTGACATAACGACCGATAGCATGATGATTGGCTACAAGAATATTGATCGGTTGCAGGCATGATGATCGGCTGTAAGCATGACGATCGGCTGTAAGCATGAAGATCGACTGTAAGCATGATGATTGGCTGTAAGCATGATGATTGGCTGCAGGCATGCCGATCAACTGTAGGTATATCGATCAGCTACAAAAATGACGATCATCTGTAGTAATGCCGATTGGCTACAGTCATGACGATCGGTTGCAGGTATGCCAATCAACTGTAGGTATACCAATCAGTTGTAGGTATGATGATCGACTGTAAGCATGATGATCAGCTGCATGCATGACGATCGACTAAAGAATGTCGATCGATTGCAGGCATGGCAATCGGCTGCAAGCATGCCGATCGACTACAGGAATGACAATCAACTATAGGCATGACGATAAGTTGCAGGTATGTCGATCGGCTGCAGGCATGACGAGTGACTGTAGGCATGATGATAGGCTACAATCATGACGATTAGTTGCAGGAATACCGATTTACTATAGGAATGTCGATCGTCTCAGGCATGACGAGTGGTTGCAGGTATGATGATCGACTGCACAAATACCGATCGACTACAGGCATGATGAGCGACTGCAGGTTTATTTCGATAGTCACTCCTCTACAACCTTCTCAAGTTTTTTGTTGTTTCAGATCTATTTTTGCGTTAGAGTATTTTTGATGTGTTTTTATCGGTACCCAATACAGTATATATACGGGTAGTATATGAGGCGATTTGGGCAGGAAAAATAAAATCATTTATAATTTGAAGGTGATTTGGGTAGGAAATATAAAATCATTTATAATTTTAAGGTGAATTGTGTGGGAAAATCAAAATCATATGTAATTTTAGGTTGGTGAATTAAAATAAAGTTAGGTTCATGATTATCAACATTGGGCGAATTTACCCAAAAAAAATTCCACCCTGTAAATTTTGGGCGAATGGTCCCCAGTGAAAGGATCCAAAATTAGCCTTTTCAAAATTATAAAAAACCTATATAGAGTCAATTTACGGTATTTCGCACTTATGCATAACCCTGCAAACAACCAGTGTCACAAGCATAGAAGCCTTAATAAAAAACCAATCCAAGGCTCCACGCAGGGCAGCCAGATAAAAAACCTAAAAACATGCTCCACGTAGGGCAACCATGCTTCAAAAACCATAATATGGCTCCACACAAGGTAACCTATCACTAAACAAAAATAAACTAAGGCTCCACATAGGGCAACCATAGACCAAACATCTAAGACAGGACAACTAAGGATCCTTGACCTCCTCTTCAACCTTCTTGTCTTCATCCTCCATTTTGTCGCCCGCTTCTGAAATTTCATCCCCCTTGGAGTCCTCTTGCCCCTGAAACTATTCACTCTATCTCAGGTCTCCAAGATGGCCACCGTGATTTCCCGATCATCACCTAAATTTTTTTAAGAAATGGCATAAAACCCCTTTCTATGAACATGACCTCCACCACTGGTTCCATCACCACACTGGTAGGCTCCACTATCGTGTTGCTTGGCTCCACTGCGACTGTCTTCTCCATAATAGTGAATCTGACACACAACAAAAATGACAAGCCCACAACGTAAAAGAAAAAATAGGGATGAAGGGACTTGATAGAAAAGGGGAGCCAAAATTCATCCACAATAGGTGCCTTGTGATTTTTGTCATGGGTAATTAAAATTCCCAAGCACCAGGCATTCATTATCAGGTGGAAAAGCATGACGTTGTCATAATTATGCGATAATAAAAGATCACACTCCACATTTTCATTGGAAATCATTATCAGGCACATTTTGAAAATTTTTAGCCTCCACAATCAAATCTACTGTGTGAGGAAAGCCACTTGTCCACACGGTTAAACCATCAGCTGACACCCCTTCATTAGCCAAGCTATCAGCTGCTTTGTTGGACTCCCTGAAGGTATGTTGAATCAAAGTTTCCTGGAGATTGTTTATGAGGATCCTCGCTTCCTCAATATCATCTTGGATCCTCCATGGTACTTTCTTGTTGTGCTTCAAGTAATTAATAGTAATGAGAGAGTCCCCTTCAATGATTAAATTGCCAAGATAATTTTCTGCCAACACCAGACTCCTCCAAACTGCTTTGGCTTCAGCTCTGTTGTTAGTTAGTTCCCCCAAGGATTCAACAAAAGCAAAAAGGACTTCACCTCTATGATCCCTGAGGATTCCTCCAGCCCCTACTCTACCTGGGTTATCTTTAGCAGCTCCATAAAAATTCAGCTTAATCCATCCCTCAGGAGGTGGGGTCCATCTTTCCAGTGGTCTGTTTCTAGTCTGAGAACGACCACTCTCTTCCAAGACCAAAGTTAAGGAAGCACCCAATTTTTGTTCAAATTTTGAAGGCTTCCAAGGAGATGGAGGAATAAGGATGGCATTCTCCTTTGCAAAACTCAGGATTTTGTTTACAATCACCTCATTTGGCAGCTTAATGTTGGAAAATACCCGACGGTTCCTCTCAAGCCAAATCTACCACAAAAAATGATGGAGACAGATTTTCCAGAGGAAGCAAAGACGTTTGTTGACAAAAGGATTTGGCCATTGGATAAAAAGGTCCAATATGGATTTCAGAATAACCCAGGCTATATGAAAAATTTGGAATAGGCTATGAAGAATAGAAGAAGAAATTGGACATGACAGAAAAAGGTGATGCACAGACTCCCAACCATTTTGACACAAATAACATCTATTAGGAACCAAGAGCCCTCGCTTAAGCATGTTGTCAATAGTCATAATTTTATTTTGAATTACCAACCAGTCAAAGATATAAATTTTAGGCACAAGATGTTTAGGCCATACCTCTTGGTACGGGAATGGAGGATCATCAATTTCTAGAAGCAGATTGTAAGCTGATTTGATAGAAAATTCTCCATCATCTGTATTTTCCCAAATTATCTTATCCTTTATGTTTCCAGATGGGATAACTTCTCTTCTCAGTAAGGAATTCAACACTTCTACTACATTTTGAAGGAGATTACACCTTATCAGACTCCATGATTTCTTGTTGTTCTCATTAATTATAAAATCTGCCACCTTTGTTCTGATAGACCCATCTAAGATATTCTTGAGGGGGAACAATGTAGGGTCCTCAATAAGTGGTCGTCCTCCCAACCACTTGTGTTCCCAAAAATAAATACTCCTACCATCACCGAGTTTCCATCGTGTTCCTTTCCTAATGATATCTCTGGTATTTAGGATAGATTTCCAGAAGGCTGATCCTCTAGGTTGTCCCTAAAAATTTAGGAAATTCACCCCTTGCAAGTATTTTATTTTTACTATTCCAATCCACTCAGCATTAGCATTGGTTATCAACCTCCACGCCTGCTTGGCCATGAGCGCCATGTTCAGAATATGAATGCACCTAAGGCCAATTCCCCCAACTTCCTTAGGTTTGCACACCTTATCCCAAGCCACAAGGTGAATTCATTGTTTGTTTTCAGAACCTGACCAAAGGAATATTTTTTGAAGTTGTTTGATCTTATGGTAAACTTTCAAAGGGGCTTTGAAAATGGACATGAAATACACTGGAATGCTCTGAAGACAAGACATAGTCAAAACTACTTTTCCTACCTGAGATAGAAGGTTGCCTTTCCACCCTGCCAGCTTTTTGTGAATTCTTTCTAGCACATTATTCCACATAGAGTCAATTGCCCTTCCAGTGAACAACGGGATTCCAAGATAAGAAGATGGTAGAGAGGACACAAAACATTGAAGAATCCTAGAAATTTTAACTTACCTTTGAACAGGGGTGTTAAAGAAATACAATTTGCTTTTATGAAAATTTACCTTCTGTCCTACCGCCTCCTCATAGAGCAGTAAAATATGTTTGATGACTTTGGCTTCTAAAATAGAAGCCATAGTCATAAGTAAAGTGTCATCCACAAACTGCTGATGGGTGACAGGGGGAGTCAAGGATGTAGCTCTTATTCCTGATATGAGGCCTAACCGACCCATCGCCTTGATAGTCCTTCCTAGAGCCTCAACCACAATGATGAACAACAATGGAGAAATAGGATCTCCTTGCCTTAAGCCTTGTTTGCTTTGGATGTAACCTGTAGTGGCTCCATTTACTATAACTGAGAACCAAGGTTTAACAATACAACTTTCAATGAGTCTTACCCACTCTGGATGAAAATCAAATTTTAACAGAATGGCTATCACAAATTTCCAATTGATACGATCATAGGCCTTATTCATGTCAAGCTTTAGAGAAAAGGTTGGTCTCTTGGATTGACTAACCGAATGCAAGGCCTCATGAATAGTAATAACCCCATCAAGAATAGATCTACCCTGAACTGAGCTTCCTTGACACAAATCTATGAAGGATGGAAGGACCTCCTTCATTATTTTTGCAATGGCTTTGGTGAGGATTTTATACACCACATTACACAGACTGACTGGTCTAAAATCAGTCATAGCTTTGGCTGTCGGGCCCTTAGGAATGAGGGCAATGAAGGTAGAATTGAAATTTCTAGGAATATGTTTGGAAGCCTGAAATTCCTTAATAGCTGAACACACATATTTACCCACAATCTCCTAGAAATACTAGAAAAAATGAGGAGAAAAACCATCAGGTCCCGGGGCTTTATCAGGTTCCATCGAGAATAAAGCTTCTTTAATTTCATCATCTAAAAATGGAGCCACCAACTTGGAATTAATAGCATCAGAGATGGAATGAGGAATGTGATAAAGCATGGATTCCTTGGCTATTTCTGAACAGGAGTGTTCTTCCCCAAGAAGGTTATTAAAATACTTCACCGCTTCTGTCCTTATTTCTTGAATGTCTGTGGTAGACGAGCCATCCTCTTTGACCAATTCCTTAATTCTGTTATGACTTCTATTTCTTAATGTTGACACATGAAAAAACTTTGTGTTAGCATCTCCTTCCTTCAACCACAAAGCCCTCGACTTTTGCCTCCAAAATGATTCTTCACAAGCTAAAATATTATGATATTCAGCCAGAGCTATTTTCTCTTCCATACGAGTTTGATCATCAGCCTGCCCATCCTGAAATTTCTTTTCAATGCCAGCAAGTCTCTCAAAAATTGCTTTTTTATTTTCAAAAATGTTTCCAAAAATTTCTTTGTTCCATAATTTTAGGTTTTCTTTGATTGTTCTCAGTTTTTGAGCTAACTTAAAAGAAGGTCTACCTTGCCTTTCCTGCTGCCACCATTGAGAAATTATTTCTCTAAGATCAGGGTGATTGACCCACATCGCCTCAAACCGAAAGGGATTTTTGAAAGAAGGTGTATTTTCTATCTCCAAAAGAATTGGGCAATGATCGGATCCTATTTTAGGAAGTGAAAGTAAGTTAGCATCTCCAAAATATTGGGTTGCTTCCTAAGATAATAAGAACCTGTCCAATTTCTCTTGAATCAGTTGATTCCCAAGCCTCCTGTTAGACCAAGTATATTTTGCATTTTTGAGTTTCACATCCAGAAGATTGTTGTTATTAATGAAATCACTAAACTCTTCCATGCTTCTTAAGGGTAACCCTGTTCCCCCTTTTTTGTCAGAAGGATAGAGTGGGGTATTGAAATCACCAGCAACTATCCACGAAATATTATCAAAAGCCTCCTTAAAGTTACTTAGGGTTTCCCATAGTATAGCTCTTCTAGGAGGAGAGGTAGGGGCATAAACATTTGACAATATCCAAGAAACATCACTATCCCTGTCATTAAATAGAATGTTGATCACATTATCATTTGATTGTAGTATTTTTCCATCAAGCTTCCTAGGATCCCATATACATAAAATACGTCCTAAAGCTCCTGTTGCTTGGTGAAAGGCTACTTGCCCTTTTTTCCAAATTCTCATAGCAACTTTTTTAGACATCATTTCATCAAGCTTAGTTTCTTGTATTATGAGAATAGTAGGTCTGGATTCTCTTCTTAACAATTTGACTAAATGTTGTTTAGTTAAACCATTAAGACCCCTCACATTCCATGAGAGGATCTTCATTTGCAACTTTTAGGAATTCTTCCTCTCCCCCTTCCTTGATGCTGGGGAGGTCTAGTACTTCTGATGTCCTATCTTGGAATATTGGTAATTTCAGGAAAAAGGGTTTTTTGGATCCCGTTGGCTATTTCGTCTGCAACATCTTCCTTCCATTGTTTTGTCGCTGATTTCCTCCCTTTCTTCTTATCACTACCACAATCCATAGGGGATTTCATCGAACTTCTTGTGAATTTAGGGCTAAACTTGTTCTAGATTATTTGCTGAATAGTTGGACTTGAATTTCCAGCAAGCTTTGAAGGGCTAGGCATAGACATACTCCAAGTTGGACTTTTATCTTGATTATCCTCCTGATCCTCAGAGATTCTATTTTCCATTTCATCGATCTGGTCATGAATACCAAACATAGGCTCTGTCGGAATATTGGACGACCCAGATCTAGAAGGGGAGTCAAGGTCTTCCGACAGTTTGGAGTCCAGGTCACCAATCTTACCCATAATATCCTCTTGAATTAAAATAATAAGTTCTTTTTAAACTAAAATGAATTATATTTAATCTAAGGGTCGATTCCTTTTATTTTTTAATCTTTCTTAGATTAATCACATAACGATGTAAGAGCATCCAGTGGTGTAAGAGTGATCTTGCATCACCCAAATTGTATTTGTTTCATTTTATTCTAGTGTTTATTTAGTTGTTTAGAGGATGGAGAAATAGATCCAACATCGAAAGAATCATCCCAATATCCTAAGTGGTTTGGGAGATATGTAAATTTTAATGTCTCTTACCCTATCAAAACTAGTGAAAATTCCTGCTAGTAAAACTAGTAAAACTTGGAGGCCAATTTTGAAGGCCTTAGAGGCCTTTTTAAGGGGTGAAATATGCTAGTACTATGTGTAAACATAGTACTAGGCTTCCTAACACTTCAAGAGCTTTTTGAAAAGGTGCAATAATAGTCATTTTGAGCAATGACCAAGGAGTTATGACCTCGGTAAGTTTTCCCCAAAATTTTTTAATTTGAAATAGATGGTTTTAGGCGGAAAAATGGGAAGCAGTGTCAAAAGGGGGGAATTTGGAATTGGTAATCAGTTGGTCATTGTAAGATCTATTACAGAATAGTAATATAGGAATATTTTGGCTCATTTTGCATTGGTTTTGCTTTCTATGGATTATCTATGTTTTAGTTTAATGCAACTCTACTTCAAGTGGTATTAGAACAGGAGTTCCTAAGTGTGTAAATAGATCACTGGACATGAGGTATTTTACACCAGGATTTTTGGTTAGGGTTTGTAAGAGACATGAAAATAATGCCACAAAGAAATCGTGGTAGTGGAAGAAATGCTATGGTGCCCGAAGAAGATTTTATAGCTTTGTAGAGGTAAGTTCAAGCTCTACAAGAGGAACTGCGTAGAGGGTTTGAGCCAAGGAGGGAAGATAGGAGTGAATATGAAGTTGAAGAAGAAGAGGCCCAGTTCGAGGAAGAAGAAAAAGCAATATATCCTGCACAAGACAGGTTATATAGAGCCATATACCATATTGGGAAGAGATCGAAAATGGAGGTTTCTACGTATTCTTAAAATATTAATCTAGAATATTTGATCGACTGGATCAATGACATGGAATAATACTTTGAGTATGAGGAGGTTGAAGATCCTGAGAGGGTCAATTTTTTTAAGACCAAGTTGAAGGGTCATGCTAGTATTTGGTGGAAGGGAGTGCAGTTGGACACAAATAGAAGAGGAAAGGAAGGATAACAAGGTGGGAGCGGATGGTGGAGAATTTGAAGAGGTAGTTCATTCCAGCTGACTACGAGTTGGATTTGATAAAGAAAATGCAGGGTTTGAGGTAGTAGATCAAGTCTGTCAAGGAATACACAAAGGAGTTCTATAAAATTTTAATCAGAACAATCCAATTTGAGGCAAATAAGGAGAAGGTAGCTCGTTACATAAATGGATTGAGAGTAAGTATTCAAGAGGAGTTGAGCCTAGTCATGATGACCACCATAGAAGATGCCTACCAGTTTGCTCTGAAGGTAGAAGAGAAGCTGAACAAAATATTTGAGAGCAAACAAAGAGGAAGAGGTCGTGGTGGTAGAACTGGTGGGAGAACAAATGGACATAATGAGGACCAAAAGAAGATTGGGGAAACAAGAAAAAATCAAGACTAGAAGGGGGAGAATGCTTATCGCTCCCATGAGTAGAATAATGGCTACCAAAGGTGAAGAGGAAGGTCTGGACGAGGTCCTAGAAGAGGAGAATTTCATGGAACTTGTTTCCAATGTGGGGAAGAAGGGCATTGGGTATATGAGTGCCCACAACACCAAGGGGGAATGGATAAGTGACCTAAATGTAATGCTTTAGTTGCTATTGTAGACGAAGGTGCTGAATATAAGCACTCCGAGGAAGCAAAAAGAGGAGAATTTTTGGTCACAAGGAGAGCCTTGCTAAATGAGGAGAAAGATCCATATTAGAGGAAGAGTCTATTTCGCACAAGGTGTAAATGTGCAAGTAAGGTGTGTAATGTTATCATTGATAATGGTAGCACTGATAACCTAGTTTCAAAAGGGATGGTTACTAAGTTACAGTTAGAAATGAGGAGGCACCCACATCCACATCGGATTGCATGGTTGCAGAAGGACAATAGGGCTTTGGTCAGTGAGTAGTGTTTAGTAAAATTCTATTGGAAGTTATCGTGATGAGGTCATGTGTGACATCCTATCCATGGATGCCTATCATTTTCTATTAGGAAGTCCATGGCAGTTTGATCAGCATCCAATACATGATGGGCATGCCAACACTTACTCCCTAAAAAAGGATGGAGTGTATCACAAGTTGAAGCCCTTGAAGGAGGTGGATGAAAAGGTATGTAATAGTGCCAGAATCTATTTAGTAGATGGTAGAAAATTTTTGGATGGCCTGAAGCATGAGCATATGTGCTATGCATTAATTCCTAGAGTTAAGAATGAGCAATGCAAAGATATCCCAATAGAGGTCTCAGGTCTATTAGAAGAATTCCAAAATATTATATCAAATAATGTACCTGATGGTTTACCACTAGTGAGGAAGATCAGTCACCACATAGATTTGGTACTGAGAGCTAGTTTACCCAATAAAGTAGCCCATAGAATGACTCTTGTAGAAAGTGAGGAGCTAAATAGACAAGTCCAAGAGCTACTAAAAAAGGGACTAATTTGGGAGAGCTTAAGTCCATGTGTAGTACCTACAGTACTAGCACCAAAGAAATATGGGGAGTGGAGAATGTGTATAGACTCCCGAGCTATTAACAAGATCACCATCAAATACAGATTTCCATTACCAAGTATGGATGACATTATGGACTATTTGAGTGGAGCCAAGTACTTAACCAAGATTGACATAAAGAGTGGGTACCATCAGATTCACATCAGAGGAGGAGATGAGTGGAAGACAACCTTCAAGACCAGAGAGGGTTTGTATGAGTGGTTGGTCATGCCATTTGGACTAACCAATGCATTAAGCACATTCATGCAACTTATAAATGAGGTATTGAAGGAGTTTCTCAGAAATTTTGTCATTGTCTATTTGGATGATATTTTAATTTTTAGCAAGATTTTGAAGGAGCACCTGCTGCATATTCAACGAGTTTTTGAGAAGCTGAGGGAAGAGAAATTGTTGATTAATTTTAATAAGTGTAATTTTGTGAAGAAGAAGTTGGTGTACCTAGGATTTGTCATCTTAGTTGAAGGCCTTAAAATGGACCCAAAAAAAGTGAGGGCTATCATTGAATAGCCTACCCCAAGGAGCATTACAGAGGCAATATCATTCCATGGTCTAGCTAGTTTTTACAAAAAAATTATTAGGAATTTTAGCAGTATTTGTGCACCCCTAACAAAGAAAATGAAAGGGGATAAGAAGGATTTTAAGTGGAATTTAGGAGCAGATAGAAGTTTTGATATGTTAAAGAAAAAGGTTATAGAGCAACCTATTTTGGCACTTCCATATTTCAATAAGGTATTTCAGGTAAATTGTGATGCTAGTGGTAGTGCCATAGGAGTTGTATTGATTCAAGAAGGTAAGCATGTTGCCTAATTTAGTGAGAAGCTTAATGAGGCTAGGAAAAAGTATTTTTTTATGATCAAGATTTGTATGCTATGTTTCAAGATTTGAAAAAGTGGAGGCACTATTTGTTTCCAAAATAATTTGTTCTATATACTGATCATCAGGCCTTACAATATATCAATAGCCAAGGGAAGCTAAATCAGAGGCACCTAAAGTGGGTTGAGTTTTTACAAAGTTATACCTTTGTGTTGAAGCATAGGAGTGGGAAGTCGAACAGATTTGCAGAGTAGAAGGTAGAAATTGTTGACAAAAATGAAGGTGGAGGTTATAGGGTTTGATGAACTTAAAAGTTTATACCCTAAAGATCTAGATTTTGCAAAGGTTTAGAGAGCTTGCTTGGCACCTGTTACTTTGGATAGAACTAAGTGGTTGGATTTCCTAATCCAATATGGAATGTTATTTAGAGGGAACCAATTGTGCATTCCAAGGAGTTCGATGAGAGAAAATCTGGTCAAGGAGAAGCATAGTGGAGGGTTGGCTGGATACTTTGGTCGAGATAAGATCATTGCCCTCATTAGTGAGAACTACTATTGGCCATAGTTACAGTAATATATGAAGATTTTTGTACAAATTTGTAGAGTGTGCCAGAAGGCCAAGGGTGTGAGGCAGAACACTGGATTATATCATCCATTACCTGTACCAAATAAACCATGGGAAGACATCAGCATGGAATTTTTTCTTGGCCTACCAAGGACATAGATGGGGAATGACTCCATATTTTTTGTGGTTGATAGGTTTTCAAATATGGCACATTTTATTCCTTTCCAGAAAACTAATGATGTAGTTCATGTTGCAGGGTTATTTTTCAAAGAGGTGGTATGACTAGATGGTCTACCTAGAGGTGGTATGACTAGATGGTCTACTAATGATGTAGTTCATGTTGCAGGGTTATTTTTCAAAGAGGTGGTATGACTAGAGTATTGTTTCAGACAGGGATACTAAGTTTGTTGGGTATTTCTGGAGGAATTTGTGGAAGAAATTGAAGATAGATTTGAAATTCAGTTCTGCATACCACCCACAGACTAATTGACAAACATAGGTGGTGAATAGGAGTTTGGATAACCTACTGAGATGCTTAGTAGGAGGTAAGCCTAGGGGATGGGATTTGGTTTTACCATAGGTAGAATTTTCTTACAATAATTCTATCAATAGGAGTACTAATAAATCCCCATTCCATATTGTATATGGGAGCAGCCCAAGGAATGATTTTGAGTTGAGGAATGTGGACAAAGGGAAAAAGAGCAATGCTAAGGTTGAGGACTTTGCAGAGCATCTGAAGAGCTTGCATGAAGAAGTGAAGAAGCATATTACTAAGATGAATACTTAGTACAAGATAAGGGTAGACCGAAAGTGACGGTTTAAGGAGTTCCAAGTGGGAGATGAAGTTATGGTCCACCTAAGAAAATAAAGGTTTCCTGCTAATATATAACAAGCTAAAAATGAAGAAGTTTGGACCATGCAAAGTCATAGAAAAATGAGATTCAGGCAATGCATATGAAGTGGAATTGCCAAGTGGGCTTACCATATTACCTATTTTCAACATTTTAGATTTGGTAGAATACCATGAGGGGAAAATGATGAGGGACCAGTAGCAGAATTGTGGAATATTCTGACATCTACTCCATAGAAGGAAGAGATAGAAGAAATATTGGATATCTGCATCGACAAAAGTACCAGAAATAGGCAGTATGAAGAATATTTGGCTAAGTGGAAGTGCATGCCTATTGAAGATTCATCTTGGTTGTCGAAGATAGAGGTTGATTGCCTGGGTTTTCCTCCAACATCATAGAAGTGAAGGTCACTTCTAAATTTACCCTAGGTGTCTGATGTAGGAGCATCTAGCGGTGTAAAAGTAATATTGCATCACCCAGATTGTATTTGTTTAATTTTGTTCTAGTGTTTTTCTATTTTTTTAGAGGATGGATAAATAGATCCAATGTCGAAAGAATTTTCCCAATATCCTGAGCGATTTGGAAGATATGTAAATTTTAATGTCTCTTACCCTGTCAAAACTATTGAAAATTCTTGATAGTAAGACTAGTAAAACTTGGAGGCCAATTTTGAAGGCCTTAGAGACCCTTTTAAGGGGTGAAATATGGTGGTACTTTTTATAAACACAATATGGGGCTTCCTAACACTTTGAGAGCTTTATGAAAAGGTGCAATAATAGTCGTTTCGAGCAACGAGCGAGGAGTTATGACCTCGACAAGTTTGCCCCTGAAATTTAAATTTGAAATAGATGGTTTTAGGCTGGAAAAGGAAAAGCAGGGTCAAAAAAGGGGAATTTAGGAATTGGTAATCAGTTGGTCGCTATAAGCTCTATCCCAGAACAGTAATACAGGAAGAGTTTGGCTCATTTTGCATTGGTTTTGCTTTTTGTGGATTATTTGTGTTTTAGTTTAATGCAACTCTGCTTCACATAATAAGAATAAATTCATTTTAACCAAGAGTTTTATTTTCCATTGGTTTTCCTATTGAGTTCTACCAAGAGTTCTGGGATATCCTTCATGTTGATTTATTAGAGGTGGTGGAAGAAGCCAGGAAATCCAAAGAAATTTTAAAGGTTATCAATAAAACTTATATTACTCTTGTTCCAAAAGCTCAAGAGGTTGATCATATCTCAGCTTTTAGACCTATTGCTTTATGTAATGTTCTTCTCAAAATTATTACTAAAATCATGGCAAAAAGGTTGAAGACTCTTTTGCATAAGATTATTTCCCCATAGCAAGGGGGATATGTGAAAGGACGTCAAATAGTAGATGAGATAGTTCTTGCTCAGGAAGCCATCCATTCCATGGATATGCAAAATTCTCCTTCTATGTTCATCCGGTTAGACTTATCCAAAGCTTATGACGAGTGGATTGGCACTTCCTTATCAAATTTTTGAGGCAATTTGGTTTCTCTAAGGATTGGATGGATTGGATTATGGGATGTATCTCTTCAATCTCCTACTTAGTTCTTATCAATGGCAGGCCTTCTCAGTCTTTCCCGACTTCTAGAGGTATTAGGCAAGGTGACCCGCTATCCCTTATTTATTCATCATTCTTGCTGAATGCTTGGGTAGGACTATAACCAAAAAGAGGGAAAACAAAACTCTTGAGGGAGTTACCATTGCTCATGGAGCTAGACCTATCCCTCATCTTCAATTTTTGGATGACTCTACCCTTTTAGGTAAAGCTACAGTTAATGAAGCTTCTAATATTAAGCAAATCATTAGCTATTTTTCTAAGGCTACTGGGTAGTTGATCAATGAAGACAAATCTAAAGTTATTTTCTTTCACTGCTTCTGCTAGATAGGAATCCATGGTCTTGGATAAATTAAGATATAAGAAGACCTCTCTTCCAATCACTTATTTAGGTATTCCCATAAATATTAAAAGGCAAAAAAATAAATATTGGAATTGGTTGTTGGACAAAGTCAAGAAGAAAATTGGAAAGTGGACCAACAAGTGGCTTTCTTCGGGGGTAGAATCACCTTGGTAAAATCAGTCCTTCAAGCTATTCCTATTTATGTTTCTTCCATTTTGAATATCCCAAAGGCTGTTCTTCGAGAATTGGATCAAATCAGTCATCGTTTCCTTTGGAGTGGTACTAAGGAGAAAAGAAATTGGGCCTTGGTGAAATGGGATACTTTATGCCTTCCTAAGAGTGAAGGGGGGTTAGGATTTCAGTATTCAATTAATAAAAATAAAGCTTTAGCTGCTAAATTATATTGGAGGATGTTGCATAACCCTAGTGCTCTTTGGGCCAATAATCTCCGTGCTAAATATGCTGAGAACAAAAGTCCTGAAGACCTTGTTCGCTATCAACTTCCTACCAAAGGTTCTCCCATTTTAGCGAGTTCTTAATACTGGTGAGGATTTGATAAAGAAAAAAATATTTTGGATCATTCATAATGGTCAACATGCAATTTTTTGGACAGATTCTTGGGATGGTCACAAACATTTGATAACTCAGTTTCCCGATTGGAGGCCTTGGATGGAGGAACTTCACCGAGCTAATTGGATAAAGGTGGCTAATTAATTTCGGTACCATACTGGTAATTCAAAGGTTGGTAGATATTGGATCCCTATTGAGGACTAGCCTATTCAAATCCCAGAAAGGCAAATACAAGATATCCAAGGCATCCTTAATATGAGATCCCTCTCTTGGTCCCATGAAAAAGATTTTTTTGGATGGAACAACACTACTAAGGGTGAGTATTCAGTTGCTCAGATTATTTGACCTTATGCCATAATAATCCCAACCATTCTTCTGACATATTTTCTCAATTGTGGGCTCAAAATCTCTAGCCTAAGGTGAGGTTCTTTAATTGGATTTTATTGCATCGTAGGGTTCTTACTGGTGAGCAACTTATGAAGCGTGGTTTTCATGGCCCTTTTAGATGTGAAATGTGTGAAAAGAATGTAGAAAATATCAACCATATTTTTATTGAGTGTACTTTAGCCTCTGAGCTATGGAGGAGAATGGCAACTTTACTTGGCTTACAGTGGTCCAATTTTTTCACTTTTGAACAACTTTGGAGGGATTGGCCTAATCAAGAGGGTGTTGATCATTTTATTAGGCAATTAGTTTGGATGGGTTCTACCATTCTTCTTTGGAATATTTGGAATGAAAGGAACAACCAAATTTTTAATCAAGATAGGAAGGATATTCACTATATTTGGCAAAAGACCATAGCCAACTTAGTTGAATCAGTCCATCAACTCCTTAATCACCCCCAAAAATTCCACCAAATATGGGATCAAGTGATGCAAATATTGAAGATTAAACCTTCTAAGGGCAACCAACTTAAAGGGAATGTGAGTATTAGTAAGATGGATAGGACTAGAAATTGGCAACCTCCTAAGGATTTTGGAAAATTCAATACTGATGGAGCCTCTAGAGGGAACCCCTGGAAAAGCCGATGGTGGGAGGAATTGGTAGACTTTCGGATGGCTCCCTGGTTTTCACTTTTGCTGAGAATTTGGGTATTCTTTCCAATAACCTTGCTGAGGGGTGTGGTATCCTTAGAGGCCTTCAGGAGGCTACTAAGGTTGGATGGGAAAATGTGCTAGTTGAGTCCGACTCTCAACTTATGATTAATCTCTTGAAGACTCCTAAGAATCATAAGGTGGATTGGAGAATAAAAAGAATTATTGAGAAGATTCAGTTAATCCAGATGGGATTTTTGAAAGTTGATTACAATCATGTGGTCAAGGATCAAAACAAGAGTGTTGATGCTTTAGCTAATTGGGCTTTGGACAAAGGTGATCTTACTTGTTATGGCCACCCTCCTATATGGTGGGCTTCTCAAATTAGGGAAGCTCTTCTTTCTATCATTTCTTTGGATGGCTCCAGTTCTGAAGGTACCTAGTTTCTTCTTGTTTTTTTTTAGTTCCCTAGCTCATTCTATTCTTTATTTTGTTTCCTCTGTTGATTCTTGCATTAATAGTCTTCTGGTCTAGATAGGTCATTGTTTTGTTTATTTTTTTTTTCTTTTGTCTTCTTTGTTTAGTTTTTTAAGGTGGGTGGGTTCTTTTGTTTTGTTTTGTTTTTGTGTTCTTTGTGTTTTTTTTTTTGTTCTTGTGTTTCTGTTGTTTTTTTTTTTTTTTGTTATTGTTCTTGTGTTTTTTTTGTTCTTGTTCTTGGGTTTCTCTTTGTTTGTGTTATTTCATTTTTTTTATGTGTGAGTGTTTTCTATGTTTTTTATTTTTGTTTATTGTCTGTTGTTGGTTGTTTTTATTTTTATTTTTATTTTTATTTTCTTTTTTAGGTTTTGGTTGTGTTTATTTTTCATGTTTTTTTGGGTTATGTCTTTGTAGTGTGCTGTTGTTTTTGTCTTGTTTGTGTTTTGTTATGTGGTTCTTGTGTTTTTCTATGTTGTTTGTGTTGTGGTTTATTTTATCTTATTGTGCGTGTTTGGTTGTGCTTTTGGTTTTGACACACTCAAGGAGCATGTTTTTTATTTTATTTTATTATTTTTGTTGTTATTTACTTTTTTTTAATTTGGTTTTGTGTGTTTGTTTGCTCCTTGAGTATGTCAAAGGTGGTAGGCCAGGTCCGTGTCCTGGGCGTTTTTGGCGGAATGGATACCCCTGCCTCCTTGGGTCTTACCCGAAAGTGGCATCCCTTTTGGGATGTTTTCCACACAAAAAAAAATGAATTACCTTTGATCTAATGATTAAATCATTTTTAATCTATCTTGGATTAATCACAAAACAAAGATCTAACAATACATTAATCATTCATTTGATTAATGTCAAATCTATATTGAGATTAATACTAACATTATTCAATATTAGCAAATTAATATTAAAAAGGACCTTTAGCATAGAATATTAATAATTCTTCCCTATTAATATTCATTCATTAGCTATCTTAGAGTATTTTTAGTTACCTTTTATCCATAAAAAGCAACTTAATTCACAAAAAACAACCAAATTTTAAATGCAAGAACTATGTGTAAAAATAGATATATCATGTGTCAGAACATTAGCCATAAGATTTCTGCCCACTTGCAAAGGTGTCTATTCCTGCAACACATCCAAGTCTATTAGTAACATACCATCAAAACATCATAAAACCATATAATATATTATTAAATATAACATATAAATTCATAAATCCTTTATATGAAAAAGTTGGCCATGGAAGGGTCATAAGAATATCACACAAAATCAAAGGAAGCAAGAACACATTATATATCACAAGAAAATGCTTAATCAAATAAGAAAATCCATGGAAAAGAAGAAAGAAGTGATTGAAATTACCTCAATTGAAGGTATTTATCAAGATGATATTTGGGAATAAGTATACGCAATAGGTGAACACTTGATCACATCAACACTTGACATATTTAATGAATATCCTCCACATTGCAGAGACACTTGTTTTACTTGAAGAAGTAAACTTTAGGAATTAAGTATCTAATAAGTATTTTTGACATAAATTTATTTGGAGTGCATTACTGATAGAACCCGACAGTCCTAAGTACTCAAAGTAGTATGTCTACATTAAGGGGGAATTTCTCTCTAAAATTCCTACATCACCTTTGAAAATTTCATCAAGTCAAAATATCTAAAATAGATCTTTGACTATGATGTAATAAAGGGGGAGAATGTTAGGAATTATTACATCATAGTAGGTATTTATATAGGTTGAGTAAGCACTCAATACATGGTTTGTATGGGATACTATAGGATAAAAGTATAACCACAATCATAGTCCATGTGATAGGGCATGTAAGGTAACCACCCTTCACAAGGTCCATGCATGTGGTATAGGATAAACGTTTTTAAAATTTTGTTATTCCTAAATAAGTCAACCTATGTACTTTAAATACCTATCATTATATAATGTAATGTTATAACAATTTGGTTCCTCCTAGATGGACTGCCTTATAATAGTACCAATAAGTATTAATTCTCTTTATTGATAAGTTGATGTAGAAGTCATCAAATGGCATGAGCTCAACTAGTTAAATTCATAAAATTTCAATGAGAATAACAAGGTAATATTCTTTCCAAGAAATACATTCATAATCACCAACTGATTATAATACCACTATGTAGTCATGGTGTAATATAGGTGGGTATGGGATTTTAACTAATTTAAGAAATATTGATATATAAGTCCAAAAATCCTTGCTCATATTAGAATCCTTTAAAAATATTTTATCTCTACAACATGTTTTTTACTCCATGGTATTACATACAAGCTAACTCCCTTTAAACCATGGGTTTCCATCCATTATTTGGTCTATATCTTCATAGTTGGATAACATGAAAATAAAAAATATATTTTGAAAGAAAAGTAATTATAGAGTCTAAATTCAATTCCCACTTACTTTAAATCCACTTTTGAATATCCAAAAGACTTGTTCAATATTCATTAAACTTAAATATTATTCCTTTGCGTGTAAGAACCATTAAATCATGTTTGATCACCTCATCCTTAATAACATTTTCTTGTGAGATTTAAATTAATAATATCTTCTTGTAAGTAAAATTATTTGGATAGGGATTATCATGTGATCATTCTTATTTTTATTTTTAATCACAAACAATTGTGTTCCCCAAGTAGGACATCCTTACTTCCAACTAGGGATTTTGTAATTCTTTTTTTTTATTGCTTTATGAAAATTTCCTTAAGAAAATCCTTTAATCTTGAAATTTATTCAAAAATCAAGAGCTATAAAGGTGAGGCTTGCCCTTGATTTCCACTCATAAAGAAATACTGATATATATATATATATATATATATATATATATATATATATATATATATATATATATATATATATATATAAATATAATTGGTTATATAGGATTGAAATTGGCCCCACCTATATTACATCATGATCATGTGGGATATTTTAATATTTTGGAAATTATGCATAAATCCCTTGGTAAGATTTGGATATGGGTCTCTTTAAAATTTAGGGATATAACCATTTGAGCTAATGCAATTTTGATCAAAAAATTATTTATATTACTTAAAGCAAATTTTTGAACTAAAATTTATTTTTTATAATACAAGTTATTTATCCATTGTGATTATAAATAAGTATAGAGGGAGTGTATGAGAGCATGACCAACTATGAAGGAAGATGCAATGATGAAGAAGAAAATAACAAGAACTTAAACATTGTCACTTATAAGACATAAGGATGATGGTGAGGACCATGACTAGTGATGTCTCAATAGTTAATTATAAATAGTTACAGAATCATTAACTAATAAAATAATAATAATTACTAATACATATTTAAAAATTCCAATAAATATAGTGTCAATATTTCTTGTTACTATATTAATACTAGCCATTGGTACAATGATAACACAAAATTATTGTTACAAAACTTCTTATTAGAGATATTGTAAATCCAAAAGTCCAAATTTTAAATTTTTAATAAATACCAAATATAATGTCATGATAGTGCTACAAGCAATCCTATAAACTTGAATGTAGTACTAAGGTTGGGCTAGTACAAGAGTCAATGGTTATGGGAGATTTGGTGGTGTTGTGGTAATGGAGGAAGTGGTGGTTTTGGAGATAAATATAGTGGTCTTAGAGATAAAAGTGGATCTAGAGAAGTGATATATTAAAGGTAAATCTAGGGCAGGAAAAACTTTTTGGAAGTGCAATGCACTCTACAACTCCTTAACTAGGAACCATTCAATACTATGTACATTGATATCACTTTATATGGATCTTTTGATATATATTTTATTTCATTTATTCATCAAATAAATTCATTCAAAACATCAATCAATGTAAATTTAAATAAAAAATAATAATACCTATTAACTTTTAGTTAATGTGATAAGGAAAAAATATGGAAAAGTGTCCCGAAGGACCTCTTCACAATGCTCTTCTCTCTCTCCTCTTCTCACTTCAATACTAGGGGAAGTTATGAGCTTAAAGTGTAGTTTTATTGGATTAGTTGAAGAACACCTACATTTCTCCTAAGATACTTCTTTGTCTAATATTAACCATAATCTATCCCTAATGCACATACAAATGCAACAACTCAAGGCCTAAAACTAAAGTTCTCTTTTTTTATGAGGAAGGAAATAACAATATATTTTAAGAGGCAAGGGTGAAAGAAGATGTAGCAAAAAAATTCTTAGATGTGATTATATACGATTTTGATTTTATGCCAAAGCTTTTAATTTTAGTTGATCCCTTATACGAATAAGACTAAACTAGATCTTTCTTTCCCCTTTATCTATTTTACCAACAATTAGAAAATAAGCCTAGTTTACATAGACAAAAAATAGAGTGTAAATCCTAAATTCTTAAATGAAAAACATTGGAGCTAGAATGACCTATTTTTTCTATAGAGGTAAAAGCATCACCAATTCATAGAAGCACCATCGATGCTATTGTTTATTGATGGTGCTATCACTTTACTTATAAAATAGATAGAAAAAGATACAATTAGTAGTAGAGGGGTTTATATAAGCTAATAGAGGAGGTTATAATTCCTTAAGTAGCAACACCCCTTGTTCAAATAGACAAAGATGATAAAAATTATAGAATACAAGAAATAAATGGTAGGTGGAAATAGCACCACTAGGCCATGATAGTATTATTAGTGTTTTTACCTAGTTTTGGCACGTTCTCTTTATGTAACCAAAGAGCAATAACACCATTGACCTATAGTACAATGGTGCTTTTGCTCTTGGGAGCATAATATCAAGATATAGAGCAATATTATCTAAGGTTATTATGACTATGATGAAGATCCCTGACTTAGGAGTACAAATGCCTTGTCCAATAATAGAAAAATATATATCTATTTGCTTAAGATAAATATTAAATGACAAAAGCAAGATACTGGTTAGATGTAAATGTACATGCAATATTATCCCCTAAGTGCAAAAAAAAAAAAGATTAAAACTATAAGAACAAATAAGGGCTAAAATAAAATAAGGGGAAAGAGCACAAACCAAGACACAAGGTTTTTTTCCCCTTGTAAGCTTAATGAAAGCTTGATAGCTTGTTTGTTGATGACACTTAAATGCTTGAGCTTGTAGGCTTGGATGTTTGATCTTGCTTGAGAGCTTGTAGACTTTATTTGTAAACTTTCTTAGATGCTTGGAGAGATCTTGAATACTAGAAAATATGGCATTTACAATATTATGGTAAGATTTTAGAATCATCTTTCAATACAAAATGCTAGAATGCCTATGATTCTAGAGATATTTCGACAAAATTTTGTTACTATAAAGTTTTAGGGAATTTACATTAGTTGTTAACATTGACTACTATTGTAAATATTTAGATTAGGAGTGTGTTTAATATTTATGTCAATATAGATGTCAAGTTATGAAGAGTATTTATGTATCATGTGAGTTATAAGTTATAGTTGTCAAATGTGCAAGTGAAGAGTCATAAGTGATAGGTTTCAAGTGTGGGAGTGAAGAGTCATTTGATAAGTGTCAATATTGGAAGTAGAAGGTTATATAATCATGAGAAACTTTATCATAATATAATAAAGGTATGTGAAATGTTGCATCTCCTAGGAGTTTGAGGAGAGCAAAAGTAAAGAGCATTGAAGAGTACTTTGTAAGGTTATATATTGGAGATAAAGCTCCATGCTATGTAATTGAATGAAGTTTGTAATGAAGTTTGTATTAAGAAATTTTTTACTATCAATAAAGTGTTATTTTGTGCAATATTGGTATTGTGAGTGTGTGAGATTATTTGCAAGTGATTTTAAGATCCTAGAAACTTAGACCTATGATATCTTTGGGCTCATTTTCTAATAGTGGTATCAGAGCCACTTTAGCTAGCTTTATCTAGGATGAAGAGAGAAAGGATGAGTGAGAAGATTAAAAAAGAAGAATATGAGATTGTTGGAGAAGATATTAAAGTGAAGAGTTGTTGGAAGTATAAATTTTAAAGGAGGAATAAGAATATTGGAGGCAAAAGGAAAATATTGGAGAGAGGAAAAGATTGAAGTAAGAAGAAGAAGACTGAAGGAAGAATAAGGTTGAAGATAAATTTTGCTTGGAGATATTTTTGGAATATCATTTTCTAGAAATGGTACAAGTGTAGTATAGATAGAACCTTCAACTATGTGAGAGAGTTTGGAGTAACAAAATATAAAGCAATTATTTTTTGAAATAACGTACGTTGGTTGATAGTAATAGAGTGAAGAAATTTCATATTGTAGTAGTAGAAGGATCCAAATATAGCAAAGAGGAGACCTTGGAGGAGTTGGAGGATGTAGGACTGAGGATAATAAGAAGTTAAAGGATGCAAATTTGAGAATAAGAGGAAACTAGATGAAAATATTGAGATGTATGTGTAGTCTAAAGCCAAAGAAAGTGTAGAATAATTGAGGAGAGTCGAACTAAGTCTCTAGAAGTAGACTAGCTGGACTGCAATAATACTTACTATAAGTGAGTAGAGCACATGATTCTTATTTTGAATTCTTTACATTTTATACAAAGTTAGACATGGTGGAGATTAAGGTAAAGTCTTAAATATTTAATATTATTAAAGGGTGCATTTGATTTATGAGTTAATTCGTGTAATTTATTTATTGATTTTATTAAATTTAGGAGTTATAAGGATTTGAGGATAAATTTGGGAGATATAAGATATTTATAATTAAATTAAACTTTGGGAGATAAAAGGAATTTTTAAGGAATACATTTTTGAATAGGAAGTATAAGGAAGCTAAATGATTGAAATTTAAATTGAAGTTTGAGTTAATTATAATTTGGGTTAAAATAAAATTTGAAAGTGACATTGTTAAAGTGAATTTGGGAAACATAAGAAGATTAAATAATTGAATTTGAAAATTGGTGAATGGTGAATTAATGAATTGAGAATATGGAAGGAAGAATTTAAAATTATAAATTAAGAGTTATAACAAGAGGAAAAATTGTTTAAAATTGATTGGGGAGAAATTGAATTTAAAGTGTTGAGAATAATTGAGAGAGAATTAAAGTGAAATTGGTTTGTGATAGATCATAATGGAAGAAATTACTCAAAATGCATCTTTAGATGATAGTGAAGAGATGCTGGAAAATTTAAAACATTGCATGCAAATCATGATAGAGAATGTTGGAAAATAAGAAAGATTCAAAATTAAAGATCTTACAAACAATTTTTAGAGAAGCCAAAGATGAACACGTTGTAACACTTAAATATTATCCAAGTAAAAAACTCACTAAAGCAAGTGAAGACTCCAAAAATACCATTATAGTACCTATTGATATAGGGAAAATAACATATATGAAATTACTCTCTTTAGAGGTTCAAGTTCATAAAAAGGAAAAAGAATTATCAAATATCAAATACTCTAATCAAGAAATTGATGACAAAAAGAACTTGAACATTGAACAAAAATATACAAAATACATGAAGTCATCAAATGATAACAAGAATCATGATAAGAAATTAATTGAAAATGAATGTGAAAATAGTGAATCTTTATATTCTACATCTAATAACAAATTAGACAACAATGGAAACAATAATGATGAAGAATATGAGTCATATTATTGTGATGATTTATTGAGAAATGTAATAGGAGGAAGAAAAAATTCAAAGAAACAAAAGGAAAAGAAAAATATCTAGAAAAAGAAGCACAAAGCAAAGAGTTGAAGGAAGAAGAACAAGAATTAAACATTAAAGGTTAAAAGTGTTCACACCAAATAATGTAATAGTAGGGGTGTTAGAGATATTATATTATTTGGTACCATTTAGTACCACTGAGTATCATTGACTACCATTGAGTACTATTGTAAATATTTAGATTAGGAGTGTGTTTAATAAATGTTTCAATATAGGTGTCAAGTTATGAAGAGTGTTTATGTGTCATGTGAGTTATGAGTTATAGTTGTCAAGTGTGCAAGTGAAGAGTCATATAAGAAGTGTCAAGATTATAATTAGGAGGTTATGTAGTCATGAGAATATTTGTCATAATGTAATAAAGGCATGTGAAAGGTTACATATCCATAGAGTTTGAGGAGATCCAAAGTAGGGATTATTGAAGATTATTTTGAAATGTTATATATTGGAGACAAAGCTCCATGCTATGTAATCGAATGAAGTTTGTAATGAAGTTTTTATTAAGAGATATTTTATTATCAATAAAGTGTTAATTTGGTATAATATTGGTATTGTGAGTTTGTGAGATTATTTGCAAGTGATTTTAAGATCTTGGAAACCTGGACCTGTGATATCTTTGGGATCATTTTTTAAGATAATTATATTGATGAAATATACATATGAATTTTGATAGAGTTTTGCTACTACAAACAATATGATGAAATGGTCACCCCAAGTTATGATTTTATAGGTAGCCATGGCTCCTTGGAAGAAAAGATACATTGAATATGATAAGATTAGAGAAGGTAATAATTTGAAAAAATATCATGAATCCATTACTAGAAGAACATGAGAATGGCAATTCTTGGATTTGGAATTTTTGCAAGAGCTAGAGATCAAATTTCTTGGGATTTAGTTCATTAATGGAAGATAACATGAAAGAGATAGGGAGTCAACCTTCTTTATTTTGGCACATGACAATCAAAAGTGTTGAAATATGATAGTGTTGGTTTAGCTATCACATTAGCGCTTTTGCCTCATAACATTAGAGGTCAAAATTGGGCAATAAAATGTAAAAGTTGAGAGGTTTTGTAAAGGTGTCACTAGGATATGATAGCATTTTCAATGCTATTTCTCATGCCTTGATGCTATCACTTTTAGAGAAATAAATATTCCAAATTTGGGTATAAGTGATATTGATTAAATTTGGCTAATTGAAAGGATAATTGATGAAAGGTATAGAAAATTTGAAGAGTAACATTGTGTTCAAAGTTGGGTATCTATGTTTACTCCTTTTTGATGCATTAAATTCATAAAAATATGGTATAAATGCCCTAAGATGATAGATGACTAATGTTATGATTGTTTGCTTTTAAGTGATGTTAAAACTTGTGTTTTAGACAACTTAAATGTTGTTGTACCCCAGTGTCCCCCCTCATGTTGCATAGGGAAAATTAAGCTGGACCAAGGAAAATTGACTTGATTGTGATGAAGAAAGATTAAAATATAATTAAAGTGAAATGAATAAATATTATGATAAATGTTTGATTTGGATTAAGATTTAGATGTGATTATGTGATGACATTTTTATGGTGTGCTTATGATTATGGATATTTTATTTTATTGCTTCAATGTTGTATTTATAGGTTGTATTTAATAATTGAATGATGTTCATTGAGTAATGATTATTAGATGTGAAAGTGTATTGGATTAATGTTTAGAATATATTGGAAGGTGATTAAATATGTGACTAATTAATTAAAGATGAAAATATGGAAATATAAATTGATTAACTAAAGAATTATGTATGATGTGCCCAAAAGGGAGCTTCTATAGTACAATTATGTACAAAAGTATTTACAAATATATGCAACTATATACATAGATATTTTCCCAAGGAGAATTTATTTAGCTTTGATATTTTCCCAATGGGACTTTTGTTAGCTTTTAGAATTTTCCAAGGGTACTTTAATTAGATTTTAAACTTGCCTAGGGAGACTTTTGTAAGATTTGAGATTTTCCCAAAGGACTTTAGTTAGTGCGGCCCAAAGGACTTGGTTAGCTTGTTATGATACAAATATATGTACAAGCATGAAAATAAAATATTTACCTTTAAAAAATATCTAAAGGACTTCTACCTTGCTCATAGGATTTTTGAAATAGGCTTACCCATAGGAATTTTGATTTGGCCTTATCCATAGGACTTTTGATTTACCTTTAAACAAATGCTTAAATAACTTATGATTTACCTCTAAAAACACTTCAAGTAATTTTACTAAGAATAATTTTCCTTGTAGATAAGTTTCATAGAGAACTTATGATTTATTGGTGTGGAAATGAACAGTGTCCCTAGTTGGAAAGATAGGTTTGTTATTGACCAATTACCCCTATGCAAGGTGATATGTGGAAAAAAATAAATGATTATATTGATAAGGTTATTAGCACCTAAAAATTCACTATACTCATCATATAGCAATGGATGAGAGAGAAGAAGCTAATTTAGTTTTGCTATTAGCACTTGCAAACTTTGTAGTATTCATCATGTGACAAGAGATTTATAGTTTGAAATACTTGATAGATATAGTTTGAGGTAAACCATATTGATGATAAATATAGATATAAATTAATGATAGCAATAGATAATTGTGTGAACCCTAATTTTGTTAATAGATATAGGACTAGGAGGACCCAATTGCATCAATCACCTAGTGCAATAAAAATGAACTATCCTAACTAGGATCATCATTTGCATGTCATCATGGATATTGAATCAAGATGAAAAAAACAATCTAGACATATACAAGTACATAAATTCAAGAAAATATAAAATTAGATAGATTAAAACAAGCAATAACAAGTAATCAAAATAAATACGCAACCAATTTAGACTCAAATGTAATACCTATTAAGATACAATATATTCATTGGTTTATTATTTTCTATCAAGAATGGTAAGGTAGTAAGCATCTATAAAACTTGGAATTTATGATAAATGGACCTAGCCAATCAGGCTCAAACTTACCTTTGAGCTTAGTTTTGAATTTAGTGTTCTTTTGATTTTTGTAAGAAAGAGATCACCAACTTTGAAAAAATAAGATCATACCTTTTTGCTATAGTCATGTTTATGCATTGGTTTGTAGACCCATAGGTTATCTAGGGTATATATCCATTTTTATTAATAAGTTGCAATTGGATCAGATAGGTGTGATAATATTCATCTTCAATAGAGGATTCCTACAACAAAATGTGCAAGGAAGCCACCTCAATCTTGAAGGGAATATGACTTCAGTTCTATAAACCAAAGTATATGGTATCACACCAATGGGAGTTTGAACACTAGTGTGATAGGCCCACAAGATGGAATAAACCTAAAGATGCCACTATTTATTAGTTTTATTGATGACCTTCTTAAGATTATTGATAAGAGTCTTGTTAGAATCTTCAACTTGACAATTTCCTTAAGGATAGTAAGGCAGCCATTTGTGTTGAATCTTGTATTTAGCATAATTTTTTTGGAGATCCTTATTCTTGAAGGGTATTTCATTGTTAGATATTATCATGGAAGGGATGCTATAATAGCCAATAATATTTTTAAGGATAAACTTGGAGACTTGGACTCTAGTGGTCAAGGTTAAATACATGGATTCAACACACTTAGTGAAGTACTCAACAAGTATGATAATGAACTTCTACCCATGAAATAATACTAGGTTGTTCTCAATGATGTCTAAGACCTATATGAAAAATGCCAAGGAGAATTTGAGGGTTAAAAATATTGGGATGGAGCATTGATAATATTATCATACTATTGACACTTATCACACCTCCTAAAATAGTAATAAGAGTCATTTTTATGGAGGGCCAATAATAACCCATCCATAGAAGTTTCTTGGTGATGGAAAATTTATTTAAATGACCATTGCATGATTCACCATGGGCCTCTTTGATGAATTCTTGGGATTCAATTTATGTTAGGTGTCTAAGGAGAATGTCATAAAAGAAACAAGGGTATAATATATTGCCAATGATGACATTCCTATAAGTGCATTACTTAATGTTCTTGTTTTCATTGTGGTTCAAAGTGTTAGGCAATGTGCCATCCCTATTAAGGTAAATATATCCTTGTACTAAGGATTAGGAGAAGAATATGCTTTTATAAAAAGTACTCCTAGAGAAAGCTAATTAGACTCTAAGGTTAAAGGCTTTCTAATTTTTTGAATGATGACTATGACTTATTAATAATCCAACTCCAAGGGTATAAGGGATGTAGTAACTACCATAGTGTCAACATGGTAGTTGTTTTTTTTTTTTTTTTTTGAATTTACATGGTGGAATCGATAGCCGCCATGAATCCGGGTAGGTTGTCCGGCTTTTATGGCCACCACAGTATTCTGCGTTGTCCGCCCTGAAGCCACCACATAGATCTTCGTGCAGTCCAACCCTATAACCACCATGCCACAATCATTTTAAACCTTTTACGCCACTAAAAGCACCAAGAAAGGGACAAGCGTTCAGTCCGACGAGGCCCGAGATTTGAACCTTGGACCTCTGCCCCCCTTATCAACATGGTAGTTGTTAAACCTAGGAATAACGTCAATTATTATTTTATTAAAAGTAGATATTATTTTGGTGATAATGTGTTTGTATGGCTTAATATTTTCATATTTTGTTCAATAAATACCATTGACTTGGTTGAATGCAAGCTGAGAATATCCAAAAATAGAGAGGGTTATAACTTGCAAAGCCTTAGAATAAGAGATTTGTACTTAGTGGTATTGTTGGTATAATAAAACTTAAACTTAAAGGACAAAGAGATCAACTACTATTGAGGAGTGACCAAGATGAATCCTATCCCCACTCCCTTGATACATGAGTACCGCCAAAGTATAGGATCTAAGAATCAGGTTGATCTAATTCAAGGTTAAATATTGACTCACTTGGGAAGTCTACAACTAGGGGATGGATAACTTCTAAGGTTGCAACTGCTATTTGGTTATCAATGACCTAATATTTCATAAACTTTTGGCTGACAAACTCAAGATTGAATTTTCTCAATGCAATTATCCATTTATTAGTTTTTTCCAAGAGGTGAGGCTTAGACATGAGACATTGTAAGGAATTGATCTTGGTAATGATAAATGTTTTATGGATTAGCATGGTGTGTCTAAGATTTTAGAAAACAAATATTATAAAAAGGAAATACTTCTCCAAATGGGTATAGTAGACTTTATAATTGACCAAAGTCCTATGAATGTAGAAAATGGTTCATTCTCTATATTGGTCATTTTATTGTGCAAAATATCTCCTAAGGTATGGTATATTTATACTATGTATAATGAAAAATATATAGAAGGATTAGGAGGGACAAGGATAAGAGGGGATAAGAGATAGGACTTAAGATTATGAAAGGCTACTTGATAGTCAGCATCCCAGTTGAAGACTACATGATTTCTCAAAATCCTTATGAAAGGTTGACACTTGTCAACAAGTTGGGTAAGGAATATTTGAATTTGGGTTGAAGTTCAAGGGGGTGGTATATATCTAATATTTTTTAGGATCAAATTTGATACCACATCAATATATGATGAATCCCAATAGTTTTTTTGATGTAACCCTAAAGTTGCATTTTTTAGGCTTGAGGTATACCTTGTAATCCTATAGTTGCTTGAACATATGCCTTAGGTATCAAGCATGATCTTCCTAGTTTAAATTTTGACTAATAATATCATTAACATAGTCTTCCATGATGTCATGCATCATGTCATGAAAGTTGTATGTCATGTCTTGTTGATAGGTAGCTCCCATATTTTTTATCTAAAAGACATGACTTGATAGCAATAGGTTTCCCATGAGGTGGTGAAAGTTATTCCGGATTGGTCCTTAGGAGTGATCTTAATATAATTATAGCCTAAGAATCTATCCATTAAATACAACATTCCACATCCTCTAGTGATATCGATGATCATGTTGATGTTGGGCAAAGGGAAGTCATCATTGGGATGTACCTTATTGATGTCCTAAAAATCTATCCATACTATAAAGTTTCCTATTTTCTTAGAAATAGTTACAACATTATATATCTAGATAGAGTAGTTAATAGATTTGATAAATACAACATGAAAAATATTTTGAAGCTTTAATGTAACCACCAAAGTGAATTTTGAATGCATATTTCATAATTTTTTGCTTTATAGGCTTTGCATAAAGAGAGATGACTAGGTGATGGACAACTAGAGAAGGATCAAGACTTGGCATATGAGTGTAGGACCAAGCAAATATGTCACTAAAATCTATTAAAATCTTATTGTATTCCTCATGCTTAGTTAGGATTAATAATTTGTCTAGATTAAGGATATTGGAATCTTTAAGAGTCCTAATATTAATATCCATAGTTTCCTAGATTAAAATACAAGACTCATATTCCAATTGAGGGAGAGTAGGCAATGCTTCTAAGCCCTTAATACCTATAGTATCTAGGTATGGTTAAATGTGATCGATGAGCTATGAGACAATAACATTCATAATTTGGAGAAAATACACACCAAAATAGAAGTCATTTTTGCTTAGATAGTCTGAGGGACTATCTTGCAGAGAACCATTTGAGGTGTTCTTCATCTCATAGTTAAATTTGCTAGAAATAAAATTGGGATAGGTTAGGATTAAGATATTTATACTAGAAATTTATGTAAATCAAGAGGAGCTAGGATCTATGAGGAGTTATGGTCCATGGTCATCCTCCTTGTCCCAATATAATTTGTTTGAAGAAAAAATTTTGTCATGGTATTTCATATTGGGGAAACTAATTTCATTTTCATTTTTAGATGAATAAGAGGAAAGATGCTAACTATATCTGGGGATTTAGCCTATCCCATAATTTCCCATGCAATATTTGGTATATAAGGGCTCTTTTATACCTTGCTCTTATATGCCTAGTCATTTATATTGATATCCCATGTTAGAAAGCATCTATGTTGGAATAGAATATGAGTTCAACAAGAAGAATGAAGTATACTATAATTTACCTAGGAGAGGATTATTGCCATGTATTTTCTCATTGTTAGTAGTACTAGCACAAATAAATGAGCAAATTCTAATTTGCATTGTTTGACTCTTACTATTAGAATACATGCCTAAACTTTCAAGACAGAGGAAGCTTAGCTAGGTCTAAAAAAGGTTGATAATTATCTTGATTATTAATGTTAATGCTGATTAGATTAGTGGTTTTACCTTTAAATTAATTTCTATATGGGTTACTTAAGGTGAGATATATTAAAGCATAGATGATCAAATGTTGATAAGAAGAAGATGGTTCAATATAATAATTGAGAAAAGGGTAAATACAAGCCTTAAGGTTCTCGACCTTGAACATCTAGCAGTGGGAAAATGGCTCAAGGTTAGATAAAATATGATACATTTACCCCTATATTTATATTTAAGGTACTAATGGAGATTTGAAGGAATGATCTGCATATCATGGTTTCATGGCCTTCTAAAAAGAAAGAATGTTGTAGGTTAAGTCACAAGGCATGACATAGAAAAAAGTGGTGAAAATGCATGGTCCAAATTTGAGAGATAATGCCATAGTACCGCTAGCTTCACACTTCCCATTAGTAAACACTCTAATAACAAGATTATATTTTATCTAAATATTGTTTGGTTAACCCAAAATAACTAATGAATCTTAGGCTACAAACATTGAGACTAGAATTGACTAGGATTCATTTTATGAACCTATCACTTATATATCCCATAATGTACAATGGAAGATATCCAACCATAGAGGACTAAGGGATATCATCCTCATGGAATGATATAATTTTATGGTAACCCCAATGGATGCCACCATGGAAGTGAGGTCACTTGGGTTGAGGTCTTGAGAAAAACCTTATTCACTCAAAATTTTGAGTAGGATGTCCTTATAAGCCTAAGAGATCCTAAGAAGCTCAAGAAGGGAGATTTTATCTATGGTACTTTCAAGAGGATGAAGCAAATTAAAATTAACCTTAGCCTTATATCATGATTCAATTATTAAAGGAGGTCATTTAGGGGAAGAAGTGATTTTTGCATGAAGAACCAAAGAAATTCTAGAAGGTTGATTAGGAGAGAGATTCTTATGTTGTTATCTAGTTACACATATATGGGATAAAAATAAAGAATCGTCCCAACCATTATTTGGTTTGGAGGTGGGACGTTCTTGTAATGAATATTATTCATTGTGTTTCAATTCTAATTTTTATTGGATAGTGGATTTTGGAAAATTTCAAGGTCTTGATTAGAAGAATATTGAGAGTAAAATCTACTAAAAACAACTTGATTTTATCAATTAAGTATTGGATTAGGTTCCTAAGGATCACACATTTAATGGTTGCATGATTGTTAACATAGTGGAATCTACATTGCTCATTGGGACAAGAACAAGAAGCCTTTTACCTTATGGATTTTAAAGGTTTGATAGGTGGAAGCTCCATCATTTTGACTTTCAAGAGTTGATCTAGGATGGTTGAAGGAGGTTCATCTAATTGAGAGTACTTCCTCCTAGGTTTCATTTATTGTGGCTTCCCTAAGATAATATTTTGAAGGTTTTTAGTAGCATTAATATTGTTGGTTTGACATGACCCCATAACTCTATCATATATAATGTGTTTTTTTTTGTACTACCCCTTTAGGTAGGAGAAAGACTTATATTCCTTCTTATAGGATTTGGATTTCAATTGTCCCCTCTTGAAGAGGGTAGTCTCTACTCTCTTGGCCATGTCAAAGATATCTTCAAAAGAAGATACATTAGTATTAAATTGATCATTTAGGTTTCATTAAATATATTTTGAAGGTAGCTTAATGAGGGGACATATTGGAGTCTCCCCACTAGGGCTTGCCATCTTTCCAAGAAGTTAGTAAAGTTCTTGTCCTTTTATTGTTTGAGTTTATATAGCTTACTAATTATAATCTTCTCCTAAATATAGGTAAATATTTATGACAAACACCTTAATGATATCCCTAAATATCTTAAGGGGGTACCTTGGGATTTGGTAATTCCATTACAAGGAAAGGACACTAAGGCTATTGGAAAATATTTTGAGTAGCAACGTTTCATCATAAGAAATATTGCTACAAGCAATTATAAACATCCTAAGGTTGTTAAAATAATTTTCCTATCTTTGAACATTTGAAACTTGGGGGTCTCAAATTTGGGAGGGAAAAGGTGAGTAGCTACAAAAGGATATAGAGGCTAGTTGTACAAATTATCATAAGAGTACTTGTGATGAGAGGAATACCCTTAGATTGTATCAATTTGTTGTTTCAATAGCTCTAATTAAGAGGTTCTAGTTTTAAGTTAAGAAGAAATCAGATTTGATTTTCCAAAAGGAATGTGTTGAGAGACAAGAGAACCTTGATCATTGACATAAGGATAATATTGATGTACTTGGCATATGATTTTGATATTGGTATAATATGACTTTCTCTTGAGATGCTTGAATTGAAACAATTAGAAGATAAAGATGAGAGATTGAAACATAAGTGTTTTGATAAAAATACATTCTCACACTTGTGGGATTAGAATAAAGGTTATGAATATGAGGATTAGAAATTGGGACACTTGATGGTACATCCAAGTTAGAAATGTAACTTGTGATCATTTGTTGATATATAAGGAAACTCACATTGCCCTAAATAGTTATTTAAGAGAAGTCAAAGATGAATGATATCCTAAGGATTATGGGAGGTTTTTCATCCCAACATATTAGAAGTGGTGATGATTTTATAATCGATGAGATTAGATGTTAATGCATTAATATTTGAATTTAAGGATTCAAATAATAGATTCACTCAATTAAAATACAAAGGGTAAGAGTTAGGGTGTTGGGGATGGTCCAAAAATGAACCCTCCTTTGCATAAGTTCTTAGGTTATCATGAGCTTATTTAAGAAAGGATTCCACAAAATCCCTATTCTTATGTACAAAAGTCATGTTGTCAACAGATTTAAAAACCACTCTTCCTTGATCATCATGGATAGGGGTTAGATAACCCAATGGGGAAGTTATTGTCTTCTTCTTCAAAGTTAAGTTTGGAAAATGTGGATTTGTACTAGGACCTCCCACTAGAGGGTTAAGTTTGATGGTCAATTGATCAAGAACACTACGGGTTAGTTAGCATCTCTCAGCCATGAGTTGGAAGGAAAGAATGTTTCAATTAATTAGGTTTTAAAGTTTATAGAGTTAATTATAAAATAAAGACAATATGTTTTAGTAACTTTATATCTCTTTTCCTTGATATATCAAATCTAAACTATATACCTCAAAGCCCTCCTTATATACCAAATATCCCTATACACCTAAATCTTCTCTATATACTCGTCAATACATGAGAGAAAGCCAATTTATGGGTCACCAAAAATATGTGGACGTTACCACTTGGATACATGGTCAATATGGTATATAGTTTGGATATATTACATTATTTGGTACATGCTAATGTAACACCTTTGGTACATATTTATATTAGAAAAGAGTGTCCTAGATTAGAAGTTGAGTATTTACCTTATGCAATGCAATAAGTGCACAATTACTATTAAAGTGTGCAAAGTCTTTCGGTGTTGTAAATGTGCATAGTTTTCCATGTGCACATGAGTCCATAGAATATGAAGTTGGAGAGTCTCTAGAAGAGTGAATGCCAAGAGTACTCCATATGAAGAGTCACTTTACATCCTATGAAGAGTGAAGGCCAAGAGATATAATTTCATGAGCATTTATAAATGGTAATTTTATGAGTTTTTTAATTTTAGAATATTTCCATTATTATATATTCCATATTGCAACTTTATTTTTGATCTTTTGATTGATTTTATCTTAAGTATTTAGCTTAAAAATCTAATAATTGTATCAGAACCACAACAAGGTTTTGACTTGCATAGGTTTTAAATTTGCAAAGGATAATTCCACTGGTTAAGGAGAAACTAGTGAAGTTAAAGGAATTGTCTTTGGAAAATAAAACCAGAGACAAAAGGAGATTTACCTATTCTAAGATCAAATCCATAATAGAAATAAATTATAGGTCTTGAATATAGACCTTGACATTGAGGAGATTAAGAGATCCTAGAAGGAGGTCCTATTGAGAAGTTTAAGATATTGAAGGAGATTATAGATTTCAAGTTTGCTAGAGTCTTCCAATAGGGTTGAAGGAGAACTCATGAAGACTAGGAATCAACATAGCATTCTTTCCACTAGTTTTGAGAATAGCTAGTGAAGTTTATTGCTTTTAGAATTATGGAAATTTAATGCATTTGGTCTAAGTTTTTTATTGCAAAAAAATAGGTCTTAGAAGTTGAGAAGCTTACTACAATAGATAGAGAATAATTTCACCTTCGATTGTTTGAAATTCTATGTGCTTTCCTCGTGCAGATATTAGTTTTAATTTGCAGCAAAAGAATAGACATTGAATATTAAGAAGGCCCAAGAAACAAGGAAACATTGGATATTGAAGGAATAATATTGAGGAGAACCAAGAAGGAGGTCTCATAGGAGATTGAATATTGAATATTGGCGATTGAAAGCTACAAATTAAAGAAGTTGAAGAGACCCAAAAGAGGTCACATTGAAATTTTTTTATATTTGGGAGGTAGAATATTGGAGATTGAAGCCAGATAAGGACTAAGAAAAGGTCTTATTGCAGAATTTAAAAGTACCATATTTTAGAGATCTAAGAAATCAAGCATAAGTCTCATTGAATCTTTGAGGAGAATAATTGACAAGATATAGAATTAGAAGACCTAATAGGATAGGTCTCAAGAGAATTTGGGGAAGGATAAGAAGGCTATAGAGAGCCTTATTTTAGAATTGGAGAAGTAGCTAGAGAAAGATAGAGGGAGAAGAAAGTTAAGCAAGGAGAAGGAGAAGAAGGCTAGAGAGAGCCTTATTGTAGAATTGGAGAAGTGGCCATTGGAGAAGTTGAGAAGAAATCTACAGGAAGAAGAAATTAAAGCAAGGAGAAGTTGCTGATAGGAAAGATTTGGGACAATTATCATCATCCAACAACAAGCCCAAGAGAGAAGTTTTTGGTAAGACGTTTACCAAATTTTGGAGAAGGGTTTTTTAATATCTCAAGACATTGAAATTATTAAGGAAGAAGACAACATAGGAGATCAAATTTGAAGTCATAAATTGACAAGAATATTTAAGGAGAAGGGAAGATTGAAGAGGCCATAATTTTGAGAAGTTTAAGGACAGGCACACTATTTTTTAAGGCTGATTTGAAAAGGGAAGATTACTAATTTTCAAATTAGAAATTGAAGGGTTGCAGGAGAATAGATTGAAGGAGGTATAGAGTTATGGTTTAGAAAATATTTGGGTAGATTTTGAAGTGCCCTTGAATAGGATATTGAAGGAGGTCGTGACAACAAAAGAAGGTAACATTTTAGATATTTTCATTGCAGTTTTGGACAATGAAAAGAAGGAGGAATTATGATAGGGATTAGTATTTTATTGTATTTAATACTCACATGGATCATGTGTATTAAATACCTATTGTAAAGTTAGACATGCCTATAAATATATTTTTGGTTTGAATGCAAGGAAGTTTTTTCATTCATGCCATTTTGTATCATCTTTTAAAATTTTTTCCCACATCATTGGTATCAAAGCTAATAATTGTATAGATGAGTATCCTCTTCCTCTAGGCCATTCTAGTTCAAAAGAGGAACAAGAAAACCACCAGCGGATCTTGGATTTGGGTGAACATTATTTTCCTTTTGTAGACACCTTCACGCACTTTAATTCATGAAAAATCTGATCTAATTGGGTCCCTTTGACTTTGACCTTCATCTCGTGACCATCATTCATAATGTCGACCATTTTGCTTGTCGACTTCACTATAAAACTTCAACAACTCCATGTAGAAATGACTACCAATTTTCAATAGCTTAAAGTTAAAATCCTCGCAACTACTACTAAAGAACTAGATGCGGAAGATCTTATTCATGCCTACATAGATCTCATTGAAGAAGATCAGGATTCACCCCTAAACCACAACTTGAAGAAATTGTAGCCACACCTAGTTTCAAACTAGGATCTTTGGGTAAGATTCCCAACATATTTCCATTAGATGATGTGACTTCTATTGCTCTTGATGTAGATATGAGATCATTGGAATCTCATGATGCCAAGCCTTATGATGTTTCACTGTATACAATTATTATTGCATCTTTGCAGCCTAGGAGTTTCAATCTCCTACTCTCAAAAGTTGATCCGCTGCTCATTGGGCTCGATGTTGCTACCAATGACCATGATGATTTGCTATTTTAGGCCTTTTTATTTTTCCTGGATCTGTAACCTTTCATCCACTACAACTTCCACCATTTGTTGTTTTTACCTGATGATAGCACTGTTGTACATCATTCATTGTCATCATTTTCCCCAATCGCTCTTCATCATAACCTGTATTCGCCAACATACCTACATCTGTGGCCTCCACCTAATCCATTCCTTGGAGATTTTGAGGTTTACCCTTGCTATTCCATAGCTGATCTATTGCTTTTCGTCAACAATGATAATTTTTCCTTTTAGTATAATGATGTGGGAATTTCTTTTAAAATATGACAAGAAATAGCACCAATGAAAAAACTTCCTTGAATTCAAACCAAAAACATATTTATAGGCATGTATACCTTTACAATTGGCATTTAATACGCATGATTCGTGTCATTATTAAATGCAAATACTAATCCCTATAAAATTAATTTAAAAGTTGCAGAATTTTTTAATAGCATTTGAGCAGCACTAGTAGTTGCAAGTTTTATAGTTTGACATAATATATTTGGAGGATATTTAAAGCCATAAAATAAAATTTATGGATAGCATTAGAATAAGAGAGAGAGCTATTATTTTGAAGAACTTCGGGGAATATTTGAGAGAGTATTTATAAAGCAAGCAAGATGATATTTAAGTAGCAATTAGAGCTGTAATATTAGTATATTTTAAAGCAGCAAAGTACAAGAAAGTAAAGGTGCAAAACTTACAAGATTGAGAGAGCAAAAATGTGAACCAATCACCAAATAAATAAGCTACAAAATGAGATCAGAAAGGTATGCGATACTGTTGCTACATAAGTTTATTATTGAAGTATTAAAATTAGTTTTATATCAAGCATTTGAGAGCACCATATTAGCTTTATTAAATCTAAAAATGGAAGTTGAAAAAGGAGTCTTCAAGAAAAAGAAGTTGGTAGTATTTGCATCCAAGAATCTGCAAGAATAAAACAACAAAATCAAAGTTAAAGATTACTTGAAAAGGAGAAATAAGAAGGGAATAAAATTAATGTTAAATTTTGTTTTTAGCTAATAAAAAATGCATATTTATTAGACTAAGATAAATAGAGCAAGAGTGTTATTCTAAGCAACTTGAATACCAAGAAAAGGTTGAAAATAAAGCAGATTTTGAAGTGTCTAAAGACACTAAAAATCCATAGTCCAAAGATGAAGTGAAAGTTTCCACTTGGAACAGTGAAGTGCCACCATAGATCAAGGAAGAGCTACCATCATTTAAGGGGGAGCCACCATCATTCAGGAAGAGCAACCATAGTCTAAGGAAGTGCCACTATTGCACAAGGAAGAGCAACCACAGTCTAAGGAAGCACTGCTGTTACTCAAGAAAGAGCCACCATCATGTAAGGAGGAACCACCACCATATAATGAATAGCCACCACCATCTAAGGAAGATTCACCACCAAAAATGTAAAACAAAGCCATCACATTTGAAGGTTCAAAGCCATAATTTCATCCAAGCAGTCCAAACGAATACATTTCTGCAAAAGAAGGTGAAAGAGCATATGTACAGGTGATAGAAAATTTGGAAAATTAGATTAAATTAAAAGTGTTAAATATTGGAGAAGACATTACATGCAATGGACATGTATTAATAATTTTGAGTGTCAAATTATGCTAGGACTAAAAGGAGATTTCAAATTATCATTTGGAGTAAGACACTTGCAAGTAGTAATGCTCACGGTGTCATAGTATCATCAACCAACACAAAGATACATTATAGAAACGTAAGGAGAGTAAGGGAAATGCTTATGAGAATTGGAAGTATTTGAGTGCCATTGGAAGTTTTAGTCTATCAATCAAACTAGAGATGAAATAAAAGTAGAGTTTTTAAAATTGCATTCAAATTTATCTTTAATTTACTATTCAAAACTAGGGAGTCATAAGGTAGTCAACCCTAGAATTTTTTCTCTCAAGAATAATTTTATATACTTGATAATAAGGAACTAAAAGGATGTCTACTCCAAAGGGTTCATTGAATAAATAAATGGAGAATGAAGTTAGAAAGGGAAGAGTAAAAGTTATAAAATATGGAATTAAAAATTTGGTTGTCTAAAGGAAAATTAGACTTAGTTTCAAGTTTCACTTATAAGGAAGCAATAGAATAAAATTTTGAATTTTTTTTTTTAAGCGAAAAACCCCTTGCGGGGCCGCCTTGGTCTGAGAGACCACGAACATGGGGTTCTACACCATCAAAGTCACCCGGGAGTCGCACCTGACCTTGCCCGCACCAACATTATCAATTGGATTTTGGATACCCAATTTAGCTTTTTGGTAGGGTGGAGATTTGAACCTGGGACCTCCCTTGGAGGATTTCCCTCTCCTCTCCAACTCATCTACAATACCTAGGTAAAACTAATTTATAGTGGAAAACACACCTTTCGAGGTGCCACTTTCAACAGGTTGGGCATAGGAGGAATGGAGCCTTGTCGGCCTCTACCAACACATAGGAAATTTCTAACTATACCATATATCTGCAGGATGGATACAAGGGGAATGGAACCTGGGTTGACCACTACCAGCACCTAGGGTATTTACCATTGCACCACAACAAGTAGATAAAAACTAATTTATAGTGGAAAACACCCCTTTCGAGGTGCCACTTTCAACAGGTTGGGCATAGGAGGAAATGAAGCCTTGTCGGCCTCTACCAACACATAGGACATTCCTAACCATACCATATATCTGCATGATGGAGACAAGGGGAATGGAACCTGGGTCGGCCTCTACCAACACCTAGAGCATTTACCACTACACAACAAGCAAATTTTTGAAATATTAGAATACTATCAGCATGCGATAATGTTTGAAGCAATTGATAATGATAAATATAGTGTCATGATTCCTCTAAACATTGCTATTATAATATACATAGCATTGCTTACACTTAAATATCACAAAGAGAAGAATTTGAAACAAAAGGAGTTGATTGAATCCCTTAAGAATATAAAAAATGGGTGAATCATTTTTTGAGAAAGTATTTCATTATTCATGTAATATGAGTACTTCAAGTTCATCGAATTTGAAATATTATCAAGATGCTATAAGTGAATGCTCATAAGATTTTGTATAAAATAAGACTTATGATATGAAGGACAAAGGAAAAGATAAAGTGTTTTTATAGGAATCAAATGAAAATACAATATTATTTGGTACATGCTAATGTTCCACCTTTGGTACATATTTAGATTAGGAAATAGTGTCCTAGATTAGAATTTGAGTATTTACTTTATACAATGTAATAAATGCACAAGTATTATTAAAGTGTGCAAAGTATTTTGGTATTGTACATGCGCATAGTTGTCCATGTGCACATGATTCCATAGAATAGGAAGTTGGAGAGTCTCTAGAAGAGTGAAGGCCAAGAGTGTTACATATGAAGAGTCACTTTACATCCTATATGTATGGGATATGAAATGTTTTATAATATGGAAGTATGGATACTTGATATCTTGATTCAATAGAGATACATTTTCATGAGCATTTACTAATGGTAATTTTATGAGTTTTAGTTGAAGTTATTTATGAGTTTTACACTTTTAGAATATTATCATTATTATATATTCCATATTGCAAATTTATTTTTGATATTTTTATTGATTTTATCTTAAGTATTTAGCTTAAAAATCTAACATATATAAGTCGTATTAGTATGCCTCCTTATGACTCCCATAAACCTACTACAATATACTCCCTACTAGAATTAAGTACATGGGAGATCCTATGTGGGTGGCTCGAAACCCTGGCTTGCTATATACCCAATATAGCCTAGTAGCTCATATTACTCAAAGGATCATGAAGACCCTTAGTAGGACCAACAATTGGTTATGTTCTTGTTATCTACATATTATTGTGATCTAATATAAACAAACAAGATCAAGAGGCCTTGATTAAGGTTCAATAAATTTAGTTTTATTAAGGCTTAGCTCGGGAAAATAAAGATCTTGGGACCTATGGTGGTGCTTCAAGTCGGGTTCATCAAACAATAATAAGGGAAATATGAAAAGGTATCATGAAGGACCTATTTATGATACTCTTAAATTTCATTCTCTTTCAAAATAGTGCTCCCAACACTTTCACTCAATGCTGACACTTTCACTCTATGTTAATAAGAGAGTGGTAGCACCACTAACTTGTAGTGTGACAACACTTTATCTCTTGAGGGCAGAAAAACAAGATTAAAGACAAGATGATCTAAGGTTATGATGACTATGATGAAGGGTCTTTACCTAGGAGTACAAATTTCCTATCCAACAATAAAAAAAAAGGTCTTATTGCATAATTTGAAAGTACCATATTTTGGAGATCCAATAAATCAAGGATAAGTTTCATTGAAGATTTGAGGAGAAGAATTTAGGAGCTATAGAATTAGAAGACCTAAGAGGAGAGATCTCAAGAGAATTTGGATAAGGAGAAGAAGTCTATAGAGAGACTTATTGTAGAATTGGAGAAGTAGCCATTGGAGAAATATAGAGGAAGAAGAAAGCTAAGCAAGGAGAAGGAGAAGAAGGCTATAGAGAGCCTTTTGTAGAATTGGAGAAGTGGCCATTGGAGAAGTTGAGAAGAAATCTATAGGAAGAAGAAATTTAAGAAAGGAGAAGTTGTTTATAGGAAGGATTTGGGACAATTATCGCCATCCAAAAACAAGCCCAAGAGGGAGAAGTTTTTGGCAAGAAGTTTGCCAAATTTTGGAGAAGGGTTTTTGAATATCTCAAGACATTCAAATTCTTAAGGAATAAGACAACAAAGGAGATCAAATTTGAAGTCATAAATTGACAAGAATATTGAAGGAGAAGGGAAGATTGAAGAGGCCATAGTTTTGAGAATTTTAAGGACAACCACATTATTTTTTAAGGCTGATTTGAAAAGGGAAGATTACTGATTTTCAAATTAGGAATTGAAGGGTTGCAGGAGAATAGATTGAAGGAGGTATAGAGCTATGGTTTAAAAAATATTTGGGTAGATTTTGAATTTCCCTTGAATAGGATATTAAAGGAGGTTGTGACAACAAAAGAAGGCAACATTTTAGAGATTTTCATTGCAGTTTTGGACAATGAAACAAAGGAGGAATTGTGATAGGGATTAGTATTGTATTGCATTTAATACTCATATAGATCATGTGTATTAAATACCAATTGTAAAGGTAGACATGCCTATAAGTATATTTTTGGTTTGAATGCAAGGAAGTTTTTCATTGGTGCCATTTTGTATCCTCTTTTAAGAGTTTTTTCCACATCATTGGTATCAGAGCTAAGCATTGGATAGGTGAGTATCCTCTTCCTCTAGGCCAATCTGGTTCAAAAGAGGAACGAGAAAACCACCAGTGGATCTTGGATTTGGGTGAACATTATTTTCCTTCTATAGACACATTCAAGCACTTTAATTCATGAAAAATCTCATCTAGTGGGTCCCTTTGACTTAGACCTTCAGCTCATGACCATCATTCATAATGTTGACCATTTCGCTTGTCGACTTCACTATAAAACTTCAACAACTCCATGCAGAAATGACTACCAATTTTTAGTAGCTTAAAGTTGAAATCCTTGCTACTGCTGCTAAAGAACCAGAAGCGGAAGATCTCATTCATGTTGACGTAGATCTCATTGAAGAAGATCAGGATTTCACCCCTAATCCAAAACTTGAAGAAATTATAGCCACACCTAGTTTTGAACTAGGGTCTCTGGGTAAGATTCCCAGAATATTCCCATTAGATGATGTGACTTCTATTGCTCTTGATGCAGATATGATCTCATTGGAAGCTCCTAATACCAAGCCTAAAGACGTTTCACTATTTGCAATGATTCCTGCATATTTGTAGCCTAGGAGTTTCAATATCTTGCTCTCGAAATTTAATTCGTTGCTCGTTGGGCTCAACATTTCTACCAATGACCACAATGATTTGCTATTTTAGGCATTTTTCTTTGTCCTAGATCTGCAACCTTTCATCCACTACAACTTCCACCATTTGTTGTTTTTACCTGTTAATAGCACCATTGTACATCATTTGTTGTCATCATTTTTCCCAATCGATCTTCATCATAGTCGGCATTCAAAAATATGCCTGCATCCATGGCCTCCATATCATCCATTCCTTGGAAATTTTGAGGCTAACTCTCGCTATTCTGTAGCTGATCTATTGATTTTCGTTAACAATGACAATTTTCACCTATTAGTCTAATGATGTGGGAATCACTCTTAAAAGATGACGAGAAATAGCACCAATGAAAAAAATTCCTTGCATTCAAACAAAAAATATATTTATAGGTATGTCTACCTTTACAATTGGCATTTAATACCCATGATTCGTGTGATTATTAAATGCAAATACTAATCCCTATAAAATTGATTGGAAAGTTGTAGAATGTTTTAACAGCATTTGAGCAGCACTAATAGCTACAAGTTTTAGAGTTTGAGATAATATATTTGGAGGATATTTAAAGCCACAAAATCATATTTATGGATAGCATTAGAAGAAGAGAGAGAGCTATGATTTTGGAGAACCTCGGGGCAGATTTGAGAGAGTATTTGGGAATCAAGCAAGATGATATTTTAGTAGAAATTAGAGCTGCAATATTAGTAGATTTTGAAGCAGCAAAGTACAATAAATTAAAGGTGCAAAACTTACAATATTGAGAGAGCAAAAGGGTTAACAAATCACCAAAGAAATTAGCTGCAAAAGGATATGAAAAAGGTATGCGATATTGGTGCTACATAAGTTTATTATTGAAGTATTAAAATTAGTTTTATATTAAGAATTTGAGAGCACCATATTAGCTTTATTAAATCTGAAAATGGAATTTGAAAAAGGAGTCTTCAAGAAAAAGGAGTTGGTAGTATTTTCATCCAAGAATCTGCAAGATTAAAATAACAAAATCAAAGTTAAAGATTACTTGAAAAGGATAAATAAGAAGGGAATAACATTAATGTTAAAATTTGTTTTTAACTAATAAAAAATGTAGATTTATTAGAGTAAAATAAATAGAGCAAGATTATTATTCTAAGCAGCTTGAATACCAACAAAATGTTGAAAGTAAAGCATATTTTTAAGTGTCCAAAGACACTAAAAATCCATAGTCCAAAGATGAAGTGCAAGTATCCACTTGGAATAGTGAAGTTTCACCATAGCTCAAGGAAGAGGTACCATAATTTAAGGGAGAGCTACCATCATTTAGTAAGAGCAACCATAGTCTAAGGAAGTGCCACTATTGCACAAGTAAGAGCAACCACAGTTTAAGGAAGCGCTGTTATTGCTCAAGAAAGAGCCACCATCATGTAAGGAGGAACCACCACCATCTAAGGAAGATCCACCACCATCTAAGGAAGATTCACCACCAAAAACATAATGCAAATCCATCAAAATTGAAGGTTAAAAGCCATAATTTCATCCAAGAAGTCCAAATGAATACATTTCTGCAAAATAAGGTGAAAGAGCATACGTACAGGTGATAGAAATTTTGGAAAATTAGAGTAAATTACAAGTGTTAAATATTGGAGAAGATGTTACATGCAATGGACATGTGTTAAGATTTCAAGTGTCAAATTATGCTATGACTGAAAGGAGATGTTAAATTCTCATTGGGAGTAATACACTTGCAAGTAGTAATTCTCACGGTGTCATAATATCATCAACCAACACAAAGATACATTATAGAAACGTAAGGAGAGTAAGGGAAATGCTTATGAGCATTGAAAGTATTTTAGTGCCATGTGTCACATGTACAGTGGAAGGTCAACAGGTTAGAAGTATTTCAAGCACCCATAGCAAGGAAGATAACGTATTTTAAGGAACCAAAGATATCAGAGTGGAAGGACAATTCATAGAGAAGCACTAGAAATAGGAGAACATACAAGCAAATTCATTAATTGAATATTGAGTGAATGTAAGAAGGATATATACCACTTGGTATTACAAGAGAGAGATTCAACTTATGTGCAGAAAATGAGTCAAAGGATCAAAGACAATTGCAGTAACAATAATAAGGTGTGAATTAAAGTACCTTTATAAAGGTTGAAGCCAAGAGGAAAGAGAATAATATTTCCAAGGAGGTCAAAGTACAAAAAAGATTTCATGCATGCAGAAGAGCACCAATTAGGAGATAAAATATTGTCATCTTAAAATTAAAAATTGATTTTAGTCTATCAATCAAACCAAAGATGAAATAAAAGTAGAGTTTTTAAAATTGCATTCAAATTTATCTTTATTTACTATTCAAAACTAGGGAGTCATAAGGTAGTCAACCCTAGAGTTTTTCCTCTCAAGAATTATTTTCTATACTCGATACTAAGGAACTAAAAGGATGTCTACTCCAAAGGGTTCATTGAATAATGAAATGGAGAATGAAGTTAGAAAAGGAAGAGTAAAAGTTATAAAATATGGAATTAAAAATTTGGTTGAAAAGTCTAAAGGAAAATTAGACTTAGTTTCAAGTTTCATTTATAAGGAAGCAATAGAAGAAAATTTTGAAATATTAGAATACTATCTGCATGCGAGAATGTTTGAAGCAATTGATAATGACAAACATAGTGTTATGATTCATCTAAAAATTGCTAGTATAATATACATAGCATTGCTTACACTTAAATATCACAAAGAGAAGAATTTGAAACAAAAGAAGTTGATTAAATCCCTTAAGAAGAAAAAAAAATGGGTGAATCATTTTTTGAGAAAGTATTTCATTCTTCATGTAATATGAGTACTTCAAGTTCATCCAGTTTGAAATATTATCATGATGCTATAAGTGAATGCTCATAAGGTTCTGTATAAAATAAGACTTGTGATATGAAGGACAAAGGAAAAGATAAAGTGTTTTTACAGGAATCAAATGACAATACGATATTATTTGGTACATGCTAATGTTCCACCTTTGGTACATATTTAGATTAGGAAATAGTGTCCTAGATTAGAATTTGAGTATTTACTTTATACAATGTAATAAATGCACAAGTATTATTAAAGTGTGCAAAGTATTTTGGTATTGTACATGCACATAGTTGTCCATGTGCACATGAGTCCATAGAATAGGAAGTTGGAGAGTCTCTAGAAGAGTGAAGGCCAAGAGTGTTCCATATGAAGAGTCACTTTACATCCTATATGTATGGGATATGAATTTTTTTATAATATGGAAGTATGGATACTTGACATCTTGATTCAATAGAGATACATTTTCATGAGCATTTACTAATGGTAATTTTATGAGTTTTAGTTGAAGTTATTTATGAGTTTTACACTTTTAGAATATTATCATTATTATATATTCCATATTGTAAATTTATTTTTGATCTTTTGATTGATTTTATCTTAAGTATTTAGCTTCAAAAGCTAACATATATGAGTGGTATTAGTATGTCTCCTTATGACTCCCATCAACCTACTATAATATACTCCTTACTAGAATTAAGTACATGGGAGATCCTGTGGGTAGCTCGAAACCCTGGCTTGCTATATGTTGAGCAAGGTGCAGCAAAAGTATTGTCATTGTTGTCAACACAGACAGATAGATCAGTTGATGCAGTTGAAGCAGGATCAGTTGATGCGGTTGAAGCGATGGACGAGGAGTTCGGAGATCGGTCAGATCATGTACAGTGAAATTCCAAGAAAATAGAAGTGACCCAGATCCAAAAAATCAAAGAAAAAGACAAGTAAGAAAACTGTCGCGATATCGCGATAGATTGAGAAGTTAGAAGGCAGAAAGAAAAAACGTCACAATTTCACGACATGTCGGAGGAGAGAGAAGGCGCAAAGAAAATTGTCGTGATTTCGTGACATGGACGAGGAGAGAGAAGGTGCAAAGAAAATTTTCATGATTTCGTGACATGGACGAGGAGAGAGAAGGCGCAAGCAAAACTGTCGCGATTTCGTGACATGTTGGAGGAAAAGATGCCAAGTGGAAAAACTGTCACGATTTCGTGACATGTTGGAAGCAAAGAAGAAAAGTAAGAAAATTGTCATGATTTTGCGACAAGTTTGGAAAGAAAGCGCCAAGGATAGAAAGTGTCACGATTTCGCGACATGTTCGAAGAGAAAGCGCTAAGGAACAGAAGTGTAGCGATTTCGCTACATGTTGGATTTTCGGAGGCCGAAGCAAAGTTGGAAGTGTAAGGAATAGAAGTGTAGTGATTTCACTACATGTTGGATTTTTGCGTGCCAAAGCAAAGTTGGAAGTGCAAGGAACAGAAGTGTAGCGATTTCGCTACATGTTGGATTTTCGGAGGCCGAAGCAAAAGAAAGTGCAAAGGGAAAAAGGTGTAGCGATTTCGCTACATGTTGGATTTTCGCGGGTGAAAGGCAAAGAAAAGCACTAAGGCAAAAAGATGTCACGATTTCACGACATGGTCCGATTTCGCTGAGACTTGCGAAGTAGAGTGTACAGCAGCGAAAAGTGTCACGATTTCGTGACATGTTCCATTTTCGTTGGCCAAAGACAGAAAAGGCACAAGACAGCGAAGAGTGTCACGATTTCGCGACATGTTCCATTTTCACGGCAGCGAAAAGGTAGCGAGAGGAAGTGTACGAAAGCAAAATATGTCGCGATTTCGTGACATGTTCCTATTTCACGGGTAAAAGGCGAGAAGGGCAGAAAGAGACAGAAGTGTCACGATATCGCGACAGGTCGCAACAGCATGATAACTGACATTCAACTGGAACAAAACGACAGTTAAAGGGGCAGTTGTAGTGGAAAAGAATGCAGCTAATTTAAGAAGAGTTAACTGAAGTTAGTGCGACAGTTACAGATGCATTTACTGCTAGAAATCATGCAGCTTTTTCAATAACAGACAAAAAGGAGAAATCGAACAGTCGCATAAATAGATTCAAAAAATGCATGCATGCATAGAAAAGAAACAAACAGTCGTGGTAAAGGTTTATATTGCATGCATAGAAAAGAAACGAACAGTCGTGTTAAAAGCTTATATTGCATGTAACATATTTTATCGAAATGGCAGTTCTATAAATAAAAATGGAATTACATGAAGAGACAGTTATAGTTGAAAAGTGGCAAAAAATATTAGTGAAGAAACAGTTACGGGTTGCATGCGCAAATATGATAGCTAAAAATAGAAACATAACTCGGTTATAAAAGAATATTTGCATGAAGAATATTGCTGCTGCTGCAAGTGAGAATTTGTTGTGCAAAGAGGGTAAGAAGAGAGCCGAGAGAGAAATAAGCAGAGCCGTGAGAGTGTGCAGAGATTAATTAGATTTATTTAATTGCAGACCAGTCAGGGTCGTGTAAACAGCGAAGGCATTTTTATGTCACTGAATTAAATCAGAATTGCAATCCAAGTTGGTGCTTGGAATTAGGAGTTGGTGCTCCTTCCAGTTGGTGTTGGTAAATCAGGGGTTGGTGCTCCTTTTTGTAGGTGCAGATTAATTGATTGTAAAATTGGTGTTTTGCAAAGTCTAGATTTGGATTGAAGTCCAAGCAATCATTTTTGAGGAGTAGCCAAATTGGTGAACCTCATTACATTGTGTGTTGTGGTGTGCTCTTTTGTGTTTAGTGCTTTATCTATTTTCTAGCTTCCATTTGCTTCAGTTTTTAAGAATTGCAGATCAGATTTTTAGCTACACTGATTCACCCCCCCTCTCAGTGTCATTGTGAGAATATCAATTGGTATCAAAGCAAGGTTCCTGAACAAGATTAATCAGCTAAGGTGATCTTGGAAGGAACATAATGGCAGGTAGTGAAGGATTTTCATCAAACAAAGCTCCTCTGTTCAATGGAACTAATTACTCATTCTAGAGACTTAGGATGCAGACATATCTGAGTGCGTTAGGATACGACATTTGGGAGTCAGTAGAAAGTGGATACACTGCACCCACTACTCCTCCAACAAATACTACTGAGAAGAAAAAGGCTAAGAATAACTCCAAAGAAAAGAATGCCATAATGTGTGGGCTTGTAGACAGTGAACTGATAAGGGTCATGAGCTATAAATCAGCAAAAGACATGTGGGATAAACTGAAGAGCATCCATGAAGGAGACAACAAGATCAAGGAAGCCAAGCTGCAAATGCATCGAGCTCAGTTCGAAGCATTACAAATGACTGACGATGAAAACATAGAGGCCTATATGCTGAGGGTAAATGGAATCATTAATTCAATCAGAGGACTCGACGAAGAAATGGAAGATGCGGTTGTCATGAAAAAGGTACTTAGAACTCTTCACAAAAGATTTAATTCTAAAGTTTCTGCAATAGAAGAGGCTAAAGACCTAAATAATTTTAGCATGGATGAGATGCATGGTTCTTTAACTGCATACAAAATGAGAATAGGACAAACTAAGCCCATAGACAGAGAAGCTGCTTTCAAAGCACACAAGAATATAAAAGCTGAACAAGAATCTGAGGATGAAGAAACATCGGATGAAACTAAAGCCAACTTTGTTCGAAAGCTCACAAAGGGAAAAGGAAAATATAGAGGAAAATTACCTTTTAAGTGCTTCAACTGTGGAGGGGTCGGTCACTTTGCAGCTAAGTGTCCCATGAATGAGAAAACTAATAGTAATGAAGGGTCACACAAAGAAAGAAGTGACTGGAAAAAGAAACCAAACTTCAAGAAAAGTAATTTCAAAAAGAAAAGTTTCATATCCAAAAATGTCAGCTCTTTTGAAGAGAGCTCAGGAGAAGATTCTGAAGAAGAAACAGGTGAAGCTCTGTTCATGGCATTTGAAGAAGCAAAAACAGAAGAAAAATAGGAAGATGATACAAAAAATAAGGATGAGGCTGAAGTTTATCTGGAAGGTGAGTTGGTTGCGGCACTCAAAGAGTTGAAGTCAAAAAGGAAAAAGAATAATAAAGTCTCAAGAAAGCTTGAAGATGCGAATGACATAATAAACGAGTTTAAAAGTACAGACAAAAGAATTTAAGAAAATGTCCGAAGAACTTGAAGTACGATTAACCATGAGAATAGATGAGTGCAACAAATTAGAAGAAGAGATTGTCATTTTAAGAATGCGGCTAGAAGAAAAGAATCAAAAATCGAGTTGCTATCACAAACTTGAAGGAAGTTCTGCAAAGCTTGAAAAGATTATAAATAGTCAGAGGACTACAGACATCAAGTTTGGCTTGGGGTTTGTCGAAGGAGAATCATCAAGTGAATCAAAGGCCATAACTGTAGAACCAGTAAAGAAAGAGGATAAAATCAAGGTTGACCAAAGAAAAATGAATCTTGCAAAAGAAAGCAACAATTGCGGGCATGAGAAGACTGTTGACAATGAGGGATTCACAAAAGTCACTCATCAAAGGAGAAGAAAATTTGTGGCTCCTTCTACAAATTGGCAAAGATCAACTCCCAGGTTCAATCATTCTTTTTATGGTTATTTTTTTAAATGCAATACTTACGGTCATAAGATTTCAGACTGCATTTATAATATAGGATAGAGAAATTTTTCCAGTAGAAATGTATTTTCACCCTTGATAGATTATGCAGTAGAATGCTATAACTATCACAACTTTGGACATATTGCAAGAAAATGTAGAAGCACATATGCAGCAAATAAATATCAGGGAAGAAGAACTCAACCAAACAATGTAAAGCAAAATAGAAAATTCCCAGATAAACATGCACAGGCCATCGACAAAGAAAAGTCTAAACAAATGACCAAAACTACAGCCAAATCAGAATGGAAAGAAAAAGAGCAACTCAAAGAAGAAAAGGAATCCTTGATTGTCCAGACAACATTCAAAGCACAGAACAAATCAGCACCATGGATATTGGATAGTGGATGCTCCAGTCACATGACAGGAGATAAACAAAAATTTGAAAATTTACAGAAATATGAAGGGGGCTCGGTAAAGTTTGGAAATAATGATGGAGCCAAAATAGTTGGAAAAGGATCAGTCAAGATAAGTGATGGAAAGATCAATTCCAAAGAAGTTATGTTTGTAGTTGGTTTGAAGCACAACTTACTGAGCGTAAGTCAAATCTATGACGAGAGGTCATGAAGTCATCTTTAAAAAATAGGGTTATGAAGTAAGAAAAGCACATAGTGGGAAGACGGTAGCTACTAGATTGAGGACTTCTAGAAATCTATACACTCTCTCGAAACTTCAGAAGGATCATGCTTGATTGGACAGGAAGATGAAAACTGGATGTGGCACAAGAGGCTCGGGCATATCAGCTTTGACAATCCGGTAAAAATAAGTTCAAAAAAAGTAGTAAGAGATATACCCACCATTGGCAAACCGGTAAATAGCATTTGTGCTTCATGCCAAAAGGGGAAGCAAACCAGATCCACATTTAAAGCAAAGGAATATTTCACCAGCAAACCGTTAGAGCTGATTCATACTGATTTATGTGGACCCATGAGAACACAAAGCATAAATGGTGACAAATACTTTATGCTATTCATAGATGACTACTCCAGAATGACATGGGTACTATTTTTAAAGCTTAAATCAGATGCCTTTGAAATGTTCAAGATTTTTAAAAAGCAGGTTGAGAATCAGATTGGAAAAATAATTAAATGCCTAAGATCAGACAGAGGAGGAGAGTTTATCTCAGAGGAGTTTGCAGAATACTATCAAAAATATGGGATTAGAAGACAGTTTTCAGCAGGCAAGGACACCTCAGTGAGAATGGTGTTGTTGAAAGAAAGAACATGGACTGTGCAAGAAATGGCATGGACAATGTTGGTTGAGAACAAAATAGTCGACAAATTCTGGAAAGAGGCAGTACATACTACAGTTTACATTCAAAATAGGTGCATGCTAAGAACACATGAAAGCAAAACACCGTATGAACTGTGGTTCGACAGGAAAGCAACAACAAGATACTTCAAAGTGTTCGGTAGCAAGTGTTATATCAAACAAACTGAAGATAATCTCGGTAAGTTCGAAGATAGAGCTGACGAAGGTATTTTTCTCGGTTACTCAACTAAAAGAAAAGCCTACACATGTTACAACAAGCGGCTAAAGAAAATTATTGAAAGTGGTGATGTTAAAGTTGATGAAGGTAGAGAAAGAGAAGTTACATATCAAGAAAACTACCCTATTTATGAAGACGTCATTGAAGGAGATGAAGAAATAGAAAAAGAAGAAAATCAAAAAATTGACACAGCTAATTTAAGAATCGACTCAGAAGAAGAAGAGAACAACAAATTCAAAACAGGCAGCTGGCAGAAAAATCATCCCAGAGAACAAATTATTGGGGACCCAACAGTTGGTATTCAGACAAGAAGAGCAGTAATTCGAAACTACTCTTTATTATCCAACATTGAACCCAAAAATATTGTTGAAGCAAGCACAGATGAAAGTTGGATGAAGGCAATTAATGAAGAACTAGATCAGATTGAGAAAAACAAAACCTGGGAATTAGTACCACGACCAACAAATAAAAACATAATTGGCACTAAATGGATTTTTCGAAATAAATTAAATGAAGATGGAAAGGTTGTCAGAAATAAGGCAAGATTGGTCTGTAAAGGCTATGCTCAGGTTGAAGGCATTGATTTTGAGGAAACATTTGCACTAGTTGCCATACTAGAAGCAATCAGAATGTTTCTGGCTTTAGCAGTCCATAAAAATTTTAAAGTATACCAAATGGATGTAAAATCAGCATTTTTGAATGGAAAACTGGAAGAAGAGGTGTACATTGAACAACCGAGATGGCTTCCAACTCGGTGACAATCCCGATTTTTTTTGCAGGTTAAAGAAAGCATTGTATGGTTTGAAATGAGGCACCCAGAGCATGGTATGCAAGAGCTGGATAACTATCTTATTAAACAGGGGTTCAAGAAAGGTATGGTGGACAACAATTTATATATCAAAACAGAGAATGGCCATCTTATTGTACTTGTTGTTTATGTAGATGATATAATATTTGGCAGCAGCATGGATGAATATTGTAGAGACATAGCAAATAAAATGAAGACAGAATTTGAGATGTCAATGATTGGTGAACTTTCTTATTTCCTTGGATTGCAAGTTAATCAAAGTAAAAAGGGGATTTTTATCTCTCAAGTAAAATATGTGAAAGAAATGCTGAAAAAGTTCACAATGGAGGATAGTAAACCTCGTCGGCACTCCCATGACAACGAGGTTGCAAGTTGAGCAAGGATGACAAGTCTCCAGATGTAGATCAAACCATGTACGGGTCTATGATTGGAAGCCTGATGTATTTGACGGCCACTAGACCGAGATATATTACGGGCGGTATGCATGGTAGCAAGATTTCAGGCTAGTCCCAAAGAGACTCATGTGACAGCTGTAAAAAGGATTTTTAGGTACCTCAAGGGCACTATGGAGTATGGGTTATGGTACCCAAAAGGTAAGGACTTCACTCTGATTGCATATTCTAATGCAGATTGGGCAGGATGCATTGATGATAAAAAGAGTACCAGTGGAGGAGCATTTTATCTTGGAGACAAGCTAGTAGCATGGCACAACAAGAAACAAGAATCAGTCTCTCTATCCACAGTAGAGGCAAAATACATTGCAGCAACAACATGTTGTACATAGATATTATGGATGAGACAAACTCTAAAAGATCTTGGCATTCACTTCAATGAGCCCATTTCAGTTAAATGTGATAACACTAGTGCTATTAACATATCAAAGAATCCAGTTATGCATTCTAGAACCAAACATATTGCAATCCGATATCACTTCTTGAAGGATAAAGTTGCAAAAGGAGAGGTCAAATTGGATTTTGTTCCAACTACAGAGCAAGTAGTAGATATATTCACAAAACCATTGCCCAAGGAAGTTTTTGAGTACCTTCGGAGTAAGTTGGGAGTAGTCACATTTCCAAAGAACTGACTATTAATTGGGATCACATTCTCAGGGGGAGTACTTATGCCTATGTTTATAGTTTTGCTCATATTCATTATTTTTGCTAACTATAACAATGTGTATCTGAGAATGTTGTGCATAGACTCGGGGGAGTCTACAGCAGCCCTTTGGTATTATTGTCAAAGGGGGAGAAGAAGTACAGGAGAGTGCATGAGTGTTGCCAACAATTCCAAAGGGGGAGATTGTTGAGCAAGTTGTAGCAAAAGTATTGTCATTGTTGTCAACATAGACAGATAGATCAATTGATGTAGATGAAGCAGGATTAGTTGATGCAGTTGAAGCAGTGGACAGGAGTTCAGAGATCAGTTAGATCATGTACAGTGAAAATCCAAGAAAACAAAAGTGACTCAGATCCAAAAAATCCAAGAAAAAGACAAGTAAGAAAACTGTCACGATATCGCGACATGTTTTCTATCGCGATATCGCGACAGGTTGAGAAGTTAGAAGGCAGAAAGAAAAACATCGCGATTTCGTGACATGTCGGAGGAGAGAGAAGGCGCAAAGAAAATTGTCGTGATTTCACGACATGGATGAGGAGAGAGAAGGCACAAAGAAAATTGTCACGATTTCGTGACATGGACGAGGAGAGAGAAGGCGCAAGCAAAATTGTCATGATTTCGTGACATGTTGCAGGCAAAGAAGCTAAGTGGAAAAACTATCACGATTTCGTGACATGTTGGAAGCAAAGAAGGCAAGTAAGAAAACTGTCACGATTTCATGACAAGTTTGGAAAGAAAGCGCCAAGGATAGAAAGTGTCACGATTTCGTGACATGTTCGAAGAGAAAGCGCTAAGGAGAGAAGTGTCACGATTTCGCACATGTTAAGAAAAAGGAAAATGTAGCGATTTCGGCAAGTTTGGAAGTGCAAGGAAAAGTGTGATTTCACTACATGTTCGTAGAAGCAAAGGAGTGCAAGGAAGAAGTGTCGTGATTTCGCGACATGTTGAAGCAAAGTTGAAGTGCAAGGAAGAAGTGTCGCGATTTCGCGACATGTTCGGAGGCAAGAAAGTGCAAAGGGAAAAAAGTGTAGCGATTTCGCTACATGTTGGATTTTCGTGGGCGAAAGGCAAAGAAAAGCGCTAAGGCAAAAATATGTCACGATTTCGTGACATGGTCCGATTTCGTTGAGACTTGCGAAGTAGAGTGTACGGCAGCGAAAAGTGTCACGATTTCGTGACATGTTCCATTTTTGCTGGCCAAAGACAGAAAAGGCACAAGGCAGCGAAAGTGTCACGATTTCGTGACATGTTCCATTTTCGTGGGCGGAAGGAAGAAGTGTACGAATGCGAAATATGTCATGATTTCGTGACATGTTCCTGTTTCGTGGGTAAAAGGCGAGAAGGCAGAAAGAGACAGAAGTGTCGCGATATCGCGACAGGTCGCAACAGCACGATAATTGATAGTTAACTGGAACAGAACGATAGTTAAAGGGGTAGTTGTAGTGGAAAAGCATGTAGCTAATTTAAGCAGAGTTAACTGAAGTAAGAGCGACGATTCTGAGGTGCATTTAGTATAGAATTCATGCAACTATTTTAAGAACAGACAAAAAGGAGAAATCGAACAGTCGCATAAATAGAGTCATAACATGCATCGTGTTTGACAAAAGGCCTACTCTTAGGTTTATATTCATATAGAAAAGAAACGATAGTCGTGTTAGAAAGCTGATATTGCATGTAACGTTTATCACAAATGGCGTTCTATAAATGAAAAGGATTACATGAAGAGATAGTTATAGTTGACAAGTGGCGAAAGAGATCTTTAGTAAAGAAACAATTACGAGTTGCATGCGCATTTATGAAAGCTAAAATAGAGACTTTCATACTATAAAAGTAGGTCTGCATGAAGAATATTGTTGCTGCTGTAAGTGAGAATTTGTTGTGCAAAGAGGGTAAGAAGAGAGCCGAGAGAGAAATAAGCAGAGCCGTGAGAGTGTGCAGAGTTTAATCAGATTTATTTAATTGCAGACCAGTCAAGGTCATGTAAACAGCGAAGGCATTTTTATGTCACTGAATTAAATCAGAATTGCAATCCAAGTTGGTGCTTGGAATTAGGAGTTGGTGCTCCTTCCAGTTGGTGTTGGTAAATCAGGGGTTGGTGCTCCTTTCTGTAGGTGCAGATTAATTGATTGTAAAATTGGTGTTTTGCAAAGGCTGGATTTGGATTGAAGTCCAAGCAGTCATTTTTGAGGAGTAGCCAAATTGGTGAACCTCGTTACATTGTGTGTTGTGGTGTGCTCTTTTGTGTTTAGTGCTTTATCTGTTTTCTAGCTTTCATTTGCTTTAGTTTTTAAGAATTGCAGATCAGATTTTTAGCTACACTGATTCACCCCCCCTCTCAGTGTCATTGTGAGAATATCAATTGGTATCAGAGCGAGGTTCCTGAACAAGCTTAATCAGCTAAGGTGATCTTGGAAGGAACACAATGGCAGGAAGTGAAGGATTTTCATCAAACAAAGCTCCTCTGTTCAATGGAACTAATTACTCATTCTGGAGACTCAGGATGCAGACATATCTGAGTGCGTTAGGATACGACATTTGGGAGTCAGTAGAAAGTGGATACACAGCACCCACTACTCCTCCAACAGATACTGCTGAGAAGAAAAAGGCTAAGAATAACTCCAAAGCAAAGAATGCCATAATGTGTGGGCTTGTAGACAGTGAACTGATAAGGGTCATGAGCTGTAAATCAGCAAAAGACATGTGGGATAAACTGAAGAGCATCCATGAAGGAGACAACAAGATCAAGGAAGCCAAGCTACAAACGCATCGAGCTCAGTTCGAAGCATTACAAATGACTGACGATGAAAACATAGAGGCCTATATGCTGAGGGTAAATGGAATCATTAATTCAATCAGAGGACTCGACGAAGAAATGGAAGATGCGATTGTCATGAAAAAGGTACTTAGAACTCTTCACAAAATATTTAATTCTAAAGTTTTTGCAATAGAAGAGGCTAAAGACCTAAATAATTTTAGCATGGATGAGATGCATGGTTCTTTGACTGCATACGAAATGAGAATAGGACAAACTAAGCCCATAGACAGAGAAGTTGCTTTCAAAGCACACAAGAATATAAAAGCTGAACAAGAATCTGAGGATGAAGAAACATCAGATGAAACTGAAGCCAACTTTGTTCGAAAGCTCACAAAGGGAAAAGGAAAATATAGAGGAAAATTACCTTTTAAGTGCTTCAACTATGGAGGGGTCGGTCACTTTGCAGCTAAGTGTCCCATGAATGAGAAAACTAATAGTAATGAAGGGTCACACAAAGAAAGAAGTGACTGGAAAAAGAAACCAAACTTCAAGAAAAGTAATTTCAAAAAGAAAAGTTTCATATCCAAGAATGTCAGCTCTTCTAAGAGAGCTCAGGAGAAGATTCTGAAGAAGAAACAGGTGAAGCTCTGTTCATGGCATTTGAAGAAGCAAAAATAGAAGAAAAATAGGAAGATGATACAAAAAATAAGGATGAGGCTGAAGTTTATCTGGAAGGTGAGTTGGTTGCGGCACTCAAAGAGTTGAAGTCAGAAAGGAAAAAGAATAATAAAGTCTCAAGAAAGCTTGAAGATGCGAATGACATAATAAACAGTTTAAAAGTACAGACAAAAGAATTTAAGAAAATGTCTGAAGAACTTGAAGTACAGTTAACCATGAGAATAGATGAGTGCAGCAAATTAGAAGAAGAGATTGTCATTTTAAGAATGCGGCTAGAAGAAAAGAATAAAAAACTGAGCTGCTATCACAAACTTAAAGGAAGTTCTGCAAAGCTTGAAAAGATTATAAATAGTCAGAGGACTACAGACATCAAGTTTGGCTTGGGGTTTGTCGAAGGAGAATCATCAAGTGAATCAAAGGCCATAACTATAGAACCAGTAAAGAAAGAGGATAAAATCAAGGTTGACCAAAGAAAAATGAATCTTGCAAAAGAAAGCAACAATGGCAGGCACGAGAAGACTGTTGACAATGAGGGATTCACAAAAGTCACTCATCAAAGGAGAAGAAAATTTGTGGCTCCTTCTACAAATTGGCAAAGACCAACTCCCAGGTTCAATCATTCTTTTTCTGGTTATTGTTTTAAATGCAATACTTACGATCATAAGATTTTAGACTGCATTTATAATATAGGACAGAGAAATTTTTCCAGTAGAAATGTATTTTCACCCTTGATAGATTATGCAGTAGAATGCTATAACTGTCACAACTTTGGACATATTGCAAGAAACTATAGAAGCACATATGCAGAAAATAAATATCAGGGAAGAAGAACTCAACCAAACAATGTAAAGCAAAACAGAAAATTCCCAGATAAACATGCACAGGCCATCGACAAAGAAAAGTCTAAACAAATGACCAAAACTACAGCCAAATCAGAATGGAAAGAAAAAGAGCAACTCAAAGAAGAAAAGGAATCCTTGATTGTCCAGACAACATTCAAAGCACAGAACAAATCAGCACCATGGATATTGGATAGTGGATGCTCCAGTCACATGACAGGAGATAAACAAAAATTTGAAAATTTACAGAAATATGAAGGGGGCTCGGTAAAGTTTGGAAATAATGATGGAGCCAAAATAGTTGGAAAAGGATCAGTCAAGATAAGTGATGGAAAGATCAATTCCAAAGAAGTTCTGTTTGTAGTTGGTTTGAAGCACAACTTATTGAGCGTAAGTCAAATCTGTGACAGAGGTCATGAAGTCATCTTTAAAAAACAAGGTTGTGAAGTAAGAAAAGCACAAAGTGGGAAGCTGGTAGCAACTAGATCGAGGACTTATGGAAATCTATACACTCTCTCAGAAACTTCAGAAGGATCATGCTTGATTGGACAGGAAGATGAAAACTGGCTATGGCACAAGAGGCTCGGGCATATTAGCTTTGACAATCTGGTAAAAATAAGTTCAAAAAGAGCAGTAAGAGATATACCCACCATTGGCAAATCGGTAAATAGCATCTGTGCTTCATGCCAAAAGGGGAAGCAAACCAGATCCACATTTAAAGCAAAGGAATATTTCACCAGTAAACCGTTAGAGCTGATTCATACTGATTTATGTGGACCCATGAGAACACAAAGCATAAATGGTGACAAATACTTTATGCTGTTCATAGATGACTACTCCAGAATGACATGGGTACTATTTTTAAAGCTTAAATCAGATGCCTTTGAAATGTTCAAGATTTTTAAAAAGCAGGTTGAGAATCAGATTGGAAAAAGAATTAAATGCCTAAGATCAGACAGAGGAGGAGAGTTTATCTCAGAGGAGTTTGCAGAATACTATCAAAAATATGGGATTAGAAGACAGTTTTCAGCAGCAAGGACACCTCAGCAGAATGGTGTTGTTGAAAGAAAGAATAGGACTATGCAAGAAATGGCATGGACAATGTTGGTGAGAACAAAATAGTCGACAGATTCTAGAAAGAGGCAGTTCATACTGCAGTTTACATTCAAAACAGGTGCATGCTAAGAACACATGAAAGCAAAACACCGTATGAACTATGGTTCAGTAGGAAAGCAACAACGAAGATACTTCAAAGTGTTCGACAGCAAGTGTTATATCAAACGAACTGAAGATAATCTCGGTAAGTTTGAAGATAGAGCTGACGAAGGTATTTTTCTTGGTTACTCAACTAAAAGCAAAGCCTACACATGTTACAACAAGCGGCTAAAGAAAATTATTGAAAGTGCTGATGTTAAAGTTGATGAAGGTAGAGAAAGAGAAGTTACATATCAAGAAAACTACCCTATTTATGAAGACGTCATTGAAGGAGATGAAGAAATAGAAAAAGAAGAAAATCAAAAAATTGACACAGCTGATTTAAGAATCGACTCAGAAGAAGAAGAGAACAATAAATTCAAAACAGGCAGCTGGCAAAAAAATCATCCTAGAGAACAGATTATTGGGGACCCAACAATTGGTATTCAGACAAGAAGAGCAATAATTCAAAACTACTCTTTATTATCCAGCATTGAACCCAAAAATATTGTTGAAGCAAGCACAGATGAAAGTTGGATGAAGGCAATTAATGAAGAACTAGATCAGATTGAGAAAAACAAAACCTGGGAATTAGTACCACGACCAGCAAATAAAAACATAATTGGCACTAAATGGATTTTTTGAAATAAATTAAATGAAGACGGACAGGTTGTCAGAAATAAGGCAAGATTGGTCTATAAAGGCTATGCTCAGGTTGAAGGCATTGATTTTGAGGAAACATTTGCACCAGTTGCCAGACTAGAAGCAATCAGAATGTTTCTGGCTTTAGCAGTCCATAAAAACTTCAAAGTATATCAAATGGATGTAAAATCAGCATTTTTGAATGGAAAACTGGAAGAAGAGGTTTACATTGAACAACCAGATGGCTTCCAACTCAGTGACATTCCCGATTTTGTCTGTAGGTTAAAGAAAGCGTTGTATGGTCTGAAACAGGCACCCGAGCATGGTATGCAAGGCTGGATAACTATCTTATTAAACAGGGGTTCAAGAAAGGTATGGTGGATAACAATTTATATATCAAAATAGAGAATGGCCATCTTATTGTACTTGTTGTTTATGTAGATGATATAATATTTGGCAATAGCATGGATGAATATTGTAGAGACATAGCAAATAAAATGAAGACAAAATTTGAGATGTCAATGATTGGTGAACTTTCTTATTTCCTTGGACTGCAAGTCAATCAAAGTAAAAAGGGGATTTTTATCTCTCAAGTAAAATATGTGAAAGAAATGCTGAAAAAGTTCACAATGGAGGATAGTAAACCTGTCAGCACTCCCATGACAACAGGGTGCAAGTTGAGCAAGGATGACAAGTCTCCAGATGTAGATCAAACCATGTACAGGTCTATGATTGGAAGCCTGTTGTATTTGACAGCCACTAGACCAGATATATTACAGGCAGTATGCATGGTAGCAAGATTTCAGGCTAGTCCCAAAGAGACTCATGTGACAGCTATAAAAAGGATTTTTAGGTACCTCAAGGGCACTATGGAGTATGGGTTATGGTACCCAAAAGGTAAGGACTTCACTCTGATTGCATATTCTGATGCAGATTGGGCAGGATGCATTGATGATAGAAAGAGTACCAGTGGAGGAGCATTTTATCTTGGAGACAAGCTAGTAGCATGGCACAGCAAGAAACAAGAATCAGTCTCTCTATCCACAGCAGAGGCAGAATACATTGCAACAACAACATGCTGTACATAGATATTATGGATGAGACAAACTCTAAAAGATCTTGGCATTCACTTCAATGAGCCCATTTCAGTTAAATGTGATAACACTAGTGCTATTAACATATCAAAGAATCCGGTTATGCATTCTAGAACCAAACATATTGCAATCCGGTATCACTTCTTGAAGGATAAAGTTGCAGAAGGAGAGGTCAAATTGGATTTTGTTCCAACTACAGAGCAAGTAGCAGATATATTCACAAAACCATTGCCCAAGGAAGTTTTTGAGTACCTTCGGAGTAAGTTGGGAGTAGTCACATTTCCAAAGAACTGACTATCAATTGGGATCACATTCTCAGGGGGAGTACTTATGCCTATGTTTATAGTTTTGCTCATATTCATTATTTTTGCTAACTATAACAATGTGTATCTGAGAATGTTGTGCATAGACTCAGGGGGAGTCTGCAGCAGCCCTTTGGTATTATTGTCAAAGGGGGAGAAGAAGTACAGGAGAGTGCATGAGTGTTGCCAACAATTCCAAAGGGGGATATTGTTGAGCAAGGTGCAGCAAAAGTATTGTCATTGTTGTCAACACAGACAGATAGATCAGTTGATGTAGATGAAGCAGGATCAGTTGATGCAGTTGAAGTAGTGGACAGGAGTTCAGAGATCAGTCAGATCATGTACAGTGAAATTCCAGGAAAACAAAAGTGACCCAGATCCAAAAAATCCAAGAAAAAGACAAGTAAGAAAACTGTCGCGATATCGCGACATGTTTTATGTCGCGATATCGCGACAGGTTGAGAAGTTAGAAGGCAGAAAGAAAAAACGTCACGATTTCGTGACATGTCGGAGGAGAGAGAAGGCACAAAGAAAATTGTCATGATTTCGCGACATGGATGAGGAGAGAGAAGGCACAAAGAAAATTGTCACGATTTCGCGACATGGACGAGGAGAGAGAAGGCGCAAGCAAAACTGTCACGATTTCGTGACATGTTGCAGGCAAAGAAGCCAAGTGGAAAAACTGTCACGATTTCGTGACATGTTGGAAGCAAAGAAGGCAAGTAAGAAAATTGTCACGATTTCGTGACAAGTTTGGAAAGAAAGCGCCAAGGATAGAAAGTGTCACGATTTCACGACATGTTCGAAGAGAAAGCGCTAAGGAGAGAAGTGTAGCGATTTCGCTACATGTTGGATTTTCGAGGCCGAAGCAAAGTTGGAAGTGCAAGGAACAAAAGTGTAGCGATTTCGCTACATGTTGGATTTTCGCGGGCCGAAGCAAAGTTGGAAGTGCAAGGAACAGAAGTGTAGCGATTTCGCTACATGTTGGATTTTCGGAGGCCGAAGCAAAGTTGGAAGTGCAAGGAACAGAAGTGTAGCGATTTCGCTACATGTTGGATTTTCGTAGGCCGAAGCAAAGTTGGAAGTGCAAGGAACAGAAGTGTAGCGATTTCGCTACATGTTGGATTTTCGAAGGCCGAAGCAAAAGAAAGTGCAAAGGGAAAAAGGTGTAGCGATTTCGCTACATGTTGGATTTTCACGGGCGAAAGGCAAAGAAAAGCGCTAAGGCAAAAAGATGTCGCGATTTCGCGACATGGTCCGATTTCGCTGAGACTTGCGAAGTAGAGTGTACGGCAGCGAAAAGTGTCGTGATTTCATGACATGTTCCGTTTTCGCTGGCCAAAGACAGAAAAGGCACAAGGCAGCGAAAGTGTCACGATTTCGTGACATGTTCCGTTTTCGCGGATGGAAGGCAGAGAAGTGTACGGAAGCAAAAGATGTCACGATTTCGCGACATCTTCCTATTTCGCGGGTAAAAGGCGAGAAAGGCAGAAAGAGACAGAAGTGTCGCAATATCGCGACAGGTCACAACAGCACGATAAATGACAGTCAACTGGAACAAAATGACAGTTAAAGGGGCAGTTGTAGTGGATAAGCATGCAGCTAATTTAAGAAGAGTTAACTGAAGTTAGTGCGACAGTTACAGATGCATTTACTGCTAGAAATCATGCAGCTTTTTCAAGAACAGACAAAAAGGAGAAATCGAACAGTCGCATAAATAGATTCAAAAAATGCATGCATGCACAGAAAAGAAATGAACAGTCGTGGTAAATGTTTATATTGCATGCACAGAAAAGAAACGAACAGTTGTGTTAAAAGCTTATATTGCATGTAACGTATTTTATCGAAATGGCGGTTCTATAAATAAAAGGGGAGTTACATGAAGAGACAGTTACAGTTGACAAGTGGCAAAAAATATTAGTGAAGAAACAGTTACGGGTTGCATGTGCAAATATGATAGCTAAAAATAGAAACATAACTCGATTATAAAAGCATATTTGCATGAAGAATATTGTTGCTGCTGCAAGTGAGAATTTGCTGTGCAAAGAGGGTAAGAAGAGAGCCGAGAGAGAAATAAGCAGAGCCGTGAGAGTGTGCAGAGTTTAATCAGGTTTATTTAATTGCAGACCAGTCAGGGTCGTGTAAACAATGAAGGCATTTTTATGTCACTGAATTAAATCAGAATTGCAATCCAAGTTGGTGCTTGGAATTAAGAGTTGGTGCTCTTTCCAGTTGGTGTTGGTAAATCAGGGGTTGGTGCTCCTTTTTGTAGGTGCAGATTAATTGATTGTAAAATTGGTGTTTTGCAAAGGCTGGATTTGGATTGAAGTCCAAGCAGTCATTTTTGAGGAGTAGCCAAATTGGTGAACCTCGTTACATTGTGTGTTGTGGTGTGCTCTTTTGTGTTTAGTGCTTTATCTGTTTTCTAGCTTTCATTTGCTTCAGTTTTTAAGAATTGCAGATCAGATTTTTAGCTACACTGATTCACCCCCCTCTCTCAGTGTCATTGTGAGAATATCACTATATACCCAATATAGCCTAGTAGCTCATATTACTCAAAGGATCATGAAGACCCTTAGTAGGACCAACAATTGGTTATGTTTTTGTTATCTATATATTATTGTGATCTAATCTAAACAAACAAGATCAAGAGACCTTGATTAAGGTTCGATAAATTTAGTTTGATTAAGGCTTAGCTCGGGCAAAGAAATATCTTGGGACCTATGGTGGTGCTTCAAGTCGGGTTCATCAAACAATAATAAGGGAAATATGAAAAGGTATCATGAAGGACCTCTTTATGATACTCTTCCATTTCATCCTCTTTCAAAATAGTGTTTCCAACACTTTCACTCAATGCCGACACTTTCACTCTATGTAAATCAGAGAGTGATGGCACCACTAACTTGTAGTGTGACAACACTTTATCTCTTGAGGGCAGAAAAACAAGATTAAAGACAAGATGATCTAAGGTTATGATGACTATGATGGAGGGTATTTACCTAGGAGTACAAATTCCCTATCCAACAATAGAAAAATAGACTTATTTGCTTAAGATGAATATTAAATGATAAAAATAAGATACTAGCTAGATGGAAATGCACATGCAATATTTTTTCTTAAGTGGAATAAAAAAAAGTTGATAACTACAAGAACAAATAAGGGCCAAAAGACACAAGGTTATTTTTCTCTTGTTGAAAAATTGATGAAAGCTTGCTAGTTTTCTTGTTGATGGTACATGAATGCTTGAGCTTATAGGCTTGGATTCTTGATACCTGATGGTTGCTTGAGAGCTTGTAGAATTAATCTTGAGACTTGCTTAGATGCATGGAGAGAGCTTGAATACTTAAAAAATATAGCATTCACAATATTTTGACATAATATTGCCATACAAAATGCTAAAATACCTATGATTCTAGAGAGGTTTCATATTTTTTTGTTACTCTAAAACTTGCTAAAAAGTGCATATGAATTTTTTGCAGAGTTTTGCTACTACAAAAATTATGATGAAATGGTAACCCCAAGTTCTGGTTTTATAGGCATCCATGGATCCTTAGGAGAAGAACTTAATTGAATATGAGAAGATTAAACAAGATAAATAATGGAAAAGGGGTTAAGAAATCATTAATGGAAAAACATGATAATGACAACTCTTGGATTTTTGATTTCTATAGGTGCTACAAATTATTTTTTTGAGAATTTGGTTCATTAATGATGAGTGACTTAAAAGAGATAGGGAGTCAAACTCCTTTATTTTGGCACATGATAATAAAAATTCTAGGAGGCGATAGTATTGGTGACACTATTGTATTGGTACTTTTACCTCATGATTGTTGGAGGCCAAAAATGGATAGGAAAATGTCAAAATTGAGAGGTTTTGCAATAGCCTTGCTAGGCTACAGTAGTGTCGGTGACACTATCACTCATGCCCTAACTTTACTGGTTTTGGAGAAATAAATACCATAATTTTAGGCATATGGAATATTGGTTCAATTTGGATGATTGAAAGACTAATTGATGAAATGATTGAAAAACTTGAAGAGTAACTGTATGTTACAAAATTAGGTATCTACAATTTCATATCAATGTAATCCATGAATATGCATATTTCAAATTCATTGGGTGATTGTAGTTTGAGTTTTATAACTCATAATTGTTGACCATGCATATTGACAACATATATAAGCCTTTGTTTAGAGTTTACAATATACTTATAATTTTAGTTTTGAATCTCAAATTTGTACTATGAACTCTTATATTCATTTAAATTTTTCATTTTTTAAAGGATAGACTTATAATGGTACTAAAAAAATAAGTCATCTACTAAAATATTTTTTCTCATGGAATATTTAGTGTTGAGAAAATACTTGTCAAAAGTAAATAATTAAACGTTCTTTAAATTAATGCATACATTAGGTAACAAACTTTTGTTTCAAGCTTAAGTGTTGAAGAAAAATCCTTATAAACCATTACATTTACTTCTTCATTCTTTAATCCACAATTCCCCTTACAATATAAGTCATTAAGCTCGAGGATTAGGACCAAGAAGACCAACAACTCTATTACTATATTAAAATCCAATGTTCCTTTCGAGTTCAGCCTCCTCAAATCTACCCTCCTCCAAAGCCAGAGAGAACACATTCTCTAGGGTGGAGGCCAAGGCTCTGGCACAAACAAAGACATGATCTCTTTTGAATTTTTTAAAAATTCTACTATTCCTCTCCTTCCACACTTACCAGAAATGATGCGGAAAACAGAAGTTCCAAAAATATTTCAGCCTTGGAGAGTAAAAAGGAGATGACCATTGAGTGTAAACATCAACAAGCAAACTCGACACCACCCAAATCAATCCCAAAATAATAAAAATAGAGTTAAAAACTTCCATAGAGAACAAGCATTGAAATAATAGATGGCTTGTCTGTTCCTTATTAGCACAAGAGAGGCAACATCTGTTTGACATCGACCAACCTCTTTTTTTAATATTTTCAATGATCAAAATCTTATTATGAGTTGCCAACTAGAAAAATATATTCACCTTTGGCGTTAGACCCTTAAGCCATACTTTGAAAGGTGGGATCCATGAAGGAGTCTTGACAACCAATAAATTATAGGTAGACTTGACTAAAAAGGATCCATTATTTTTCCCTGTCCAAAAGATCCCATCCTCTTCATTTCTCTATTTAATGACCTAAAAATTCAACTTATTAGCAATTAGAATCCAAGCTTCAAGTTCAACATTATTGAGAATAGATTGGTCTAGTTATTTTTAAACCTTCAACCCATTAATCAGCTCGATAAAATCAGCCACCTTAGACCTAAATATCAATATGGTCCTAAGCTCCAAACATGTGCAAGGGGTTGGTCCATCAGCCAAATATCTTTCCAAAAATTAATATTGAGTCCATCACCCAACCTCCACCTACAACCTTTGGAGACTAGCACCCTCAACTTTTGTAAACTCAATCAAAAGGCTAAACCAAAAGTCAATAGAAGATCAACAAGCAAAAAATTCTCCTATATCAAGCATTTTGCTGACACAATGTTAATTCAGCTAGTTTCAATTTGATTTACCAACTTCCATCCTTGTTTTACAACCAAAATCTTATTCATTTTCCTAATATTACAGAGACATAATCCACCATCCTTTTTAGGTTTGCATACTTGTTCCCAACCAACTAAGTGAAATTTTTTCTTCTCATTAGAATTGGACCAAAGAAATGACTTTTGAATATGTTCAATCTTCGATAAAATCTTGTTAGGAATTCTAAATATAGATAAGAAGGTTGGAATGCTTTGAAGAGTAGACTTTACTAGGGTGGCCTTTTTGACTTGACTAAGGAGGGATCCTTTCCACCCAACCAGCTTCCTCTACAATATTTCCACCATAGGTTCCCAAAGCAAATCCTAGATCCTGCCTTTAAACAAATGCATTCCAAGGTAAAGAGATAAGAGGGCATCCACCTCACATCCCAAGATGCAAATAATTATCCTTTGTGTCGCTAAGGTGGTAAAGATTTTATTTTTTATATAATTTATCTTTTTCCTAGTAATTTCAAATACCTTTAAGATTCCTTTTAGCACCCTTGGAGAACTGAAGCAAGGAAGGAAAGCAGAACATCATTTGCAAATTGATGATGAGAAATAGGATCCACTGGTAAAGCGGGATTTATACCTTCCACAAAGGATTCTAACTTGATAGCCCTAGCCAGAACTTTTACCATTAAGATATAAAGGTAAGGGGGCAAGGGATCCCCTTGGCAAATGCCTCTCTGACTTGAAAAGTAATCTCTTGGGGACCCGTTTATTAAGACCGAAAACTTGGTGAAAGAGATACAAGCATGGACAAGTTTTATCCAACTTTAGCAAAAACTAAATTTTCCCAAAACCTTTAACAAAAGCTCCTGCAAAACCTTATCATAAGCCTTGTTCATGTCTAATTTGAGGAGGAGACCAACTCTGTCACTTTTAATAGCTAAGTGAAGGATTTCATGGACAATTATGATACTGTCTAGGATCTGTTTCCTTGGCACGAATCCACTTTGAGCTGAATCAATCAATACTAGAAGAATTTTTTTTAATATATTAACAAGGGCCTTTGTCAAAATTTTATAAACAGTGTTACATAAGCTGATGGGTCTAAAGATACCAAAGTTCTTTGCACCAACAATATCCTTCCCCACAATATGTCAATACTTCTAAAAAAAGAAATAGTAAAACCATTAAAATCCGAAACCTTCATTCCTTACATTGTAAAGATAACAACTCTACTTCTTCACAAATATGAGTGTGTATCTAAAATCCTAAATCTTAACCTTTAAAAAATTATAAACCAAAATAATTTTAAATCCTATAAAATATCTTAAATCCTAACCATTTAAAAAATATAAACCAAATTAATTTTAAAAATAATACAAAAATAAAACTTAATACCACCAAACATATATAAAGGTAACTTAAACTTCTTTTTTTAGAGTGTCAAGAAACTTCCTAATCAACTTACGTCAACTTACATGTAAAAAAAATAAGCTAGTTTTCTATGTGGTTTTAGCTCAACATACCTAAGAATATAGGAATTCCTATTTTTTATATTTAATTTTTTTTATTCTTTATGGAAAACACGAATATAATTTTTTTTCTTTTTTATTTTATTTTTCTTACATTAGAATTGTCAAACTATTACAGATCCTAAGGTGTATTATATAAATGTGATTCCCATTATAGTTGAAATTAAAGAAAAATAATCCTCTTTCCCCATAAAGTGATTTTTTCCATTTTATAAGGAAATAGAAAATTAAATTGCAGTTTCACCTTTGAAACATCATTGTATGATTTGATTAGGATATAAAGGGGCATCCGGTTTTATACTCATCAACTGATCATAAAATATTAGATTGTAATAGAAGAGGTATGTAACTTGAAAGAAATGTTAGTGGGTTGTGGTTGAGTGTTTGTTAGTAGATTACTTTGGTTTAACTTATAAATAATTAAGATCTTGTTGACTCAATAAGTTAATTTTTTTATCTAAATTCATATCCTACCAAGTCTCAAAACAAAAAATAAAACAAAAATAGTATATATCTCCTTTTTTTTTATTGGTAGAAAGGGTGTTGAAAGGTCCCTGAACCTTGTACAAGAGAAATTACATGAATTCCATATCGACCGAGGTGGTCCAAGAAGAAAGGAATAAAGAGCGGGCAAACCTCCACACTAGGGAAGGTGTCACGAAATCGCGACCAAATTGGTGATGTCGCGAAATCGCGACAAGTTGCGCCGTTGTTGCCAAGAGAAGAAAGGAAGTCACGAAATCACGACAAGAAGCGCCATCGGAGCCGAAGAAGGGAAGAAGTCGCGATATCGCGACAAGTTGCAAAGTGTCGCGATATCGCGACAAGTTGCTAGGTTGGAGCCGAACGAGAAGAAGAGCCGCGAAAACGCGACAAGAAGGAAGACCATGCCCGGGCAAAGAAGGAGTCGCGAAATCGCGACAAGTATATATCTCTTTTATTGTCTATATTGCCTTTGGATTTTTCTCTTTGCTGAGAAAATGTTAGATCCCAATATTCCAACACCAAAGTTCTTCTTTTGACAATGTGATGATATAAAATTATAATTATAGATCAGTAAAGTTATTAATCTAACATATTATGTTAGGATTATGAGGTTTTAAGATTTTTATAGAATGATAAATGTAGTACTTGTTATAGAAATTCAAAGGTTTGAGTCTTCTTAATATTTTTTTTTAGTTTTAGATTCATGTAGACATGAGTAACACTAATATTTTTTTACTTAACCAATGTTTTTATGATTCATACAATAATTCTTAAAAAAAATTGTTATGAATATAGTTAAAAATAAATAAATTTATATGTTAGTTATTTAGAGCAAAGTTTTTAATTTTGTATAAATATAATAAATTATTATAGAAATTGTTAATTTAGTTTTAATATATTTTAAACATGTGATATTTATTATGTTTTATAATTGCCACTTAACTAGTAGTTGATTTTTTAGGTATAAAAATAATTCAATAAATAATGGTGTAGTATTTGTTATGATTAGGAGAAAGTTAAAGGAATAAAAATAGAAAGCATTAGAGTTTAACTCAAAAGTGCTAACCATATAAGAAAAATTTAACACTAGAATTAGGTTAGCTTGCTTTCCTTTTAGATTGAAAGAAATCATAGACTACTTGTCCATGAATGCCTTAAGAATAGTTTGTTAGACAAGTTTTTGTGGAATAAGAAAAATAAAAGGAGGTTGATCGGGAGTAGGCACTTATCCATTGCATTGGGTACTATATGAAGTTTGGCATAAATTCAAACAGTATATGTCCACATTAAAAAGAAACACAACACCAAAATCTCCTAAAATACTAATTACTTTATCTAAAAACTAAAATAATTGTAATGGATAACATGCGTATATAAAATGGCTATATAAGAATGTTTAGCATTGACACTATATGACATATTATCAAATGAAGGTTGAACATCAACAATATATGACAAATTGTTTAGAATAAAGTATTTGTAATTGGTGTTGTTTCCATAGATTGTATATTGTTGTCAGAAGTAGTATTTAATGCATGATAAAAATAACACATAATTTCCTATCCATGATTCCCATGATATCTTTTAAAGTGTGTTTGCCCTCCTCAAAATCACTTTTTATATTACCTACCCTTATAAAGTATTCACAAGATGTTAAGCTTCCTATATTTTCCAATGTAATGATATGTATTACTCGTTAGATTATAAATGGTGGTGTCCAAAAGATACACAAATTATAATAACATAGTATAATAACCATTGTAGCTTCCTCTTATTTATTGTAAAGAAAGAGTATGGATTATATTGTCATAAAAATTTGTGTACACAAAAATATTTACTCTTAAGCCATGCAAAAACTTCAAGCCCTCATCCATTTGGTCTCTTTCATGGAGAGTTCCTATGAATATGTTATAGGTAATCACATTGTAAGGATCTTATACAAAAGCTCAAATTTATCCCCATATGTCTTCTAGTCTTTTGGCACATAACCAACCTTCAACCAAATTATATAATTGTCAACATAAGGTAGGAATATGTTATAAAATTCTTGGTAAAATCCTATACCTCACTGGGCACCCTTGTAAAGTAACAACATTTGATAAGATAAGGACCTTATTCCAGATAAAAATTAGTAATGAAAAACAAAGTTTAAAATATTTATACATAAATGAATAACATTAAAGAAATCCCTCCTCCAATTGAACAAAGGCTTGTTCTTAATGAGCAAAGCAAAACATGTGCACTAACTCTCCAATAATTATATTTCAATAATTACAATTAACTATGAATTGTTATCTTGTGGATAGATTCAATGCTAAATGTGAGTAACTGATCTTTATTGAATATGTGTTATGATTATCAATCCATGTTGAGAGTATAATATTTAATATGGAACATTCTCAACTAGGTGGATCCCTTTTGGTCAAATGTGTGTTAGATTTATATTGTTAGTAATTAAAAATTTAATTTTTATAAAGTTAACAATTTTATATTTCTTATTTTATAAAGACCATATAAGAGATAAGAGATCATAATATATATTTTATAAAAGGAAGCAAGTGGGACAAAGGAGTAGGCATCATTTTTGTCCTAGATATTTGGAGATATTCAAAAAGTGAAGGATTCTTATGAGGCAACACTAGGTAGAATGTAAGGAAAGTCATTTATAAAATTTATAATTGGAAGTACGGATGACATAGCTAGAAGTATGAATGTTGTACTTGGAAAGAGAAAGAGACAATCTATGGTAATTCCTATCTAGGTAGTATATTTTATAGTAGATATTTTATGTGGTATAGTGGTTCTTAGAAGTAGAGGATTAATATATGAGTTCTATAAATATTACCTAGGTTTTTTGGATGTTCAAAAGTGGATTAAATGGAAATGGGTATTGAATTAAAAGTAATCCATGATTTTACCTCCAAAAGGTTTTTCCTCATCATCTTCTCTATTTTGGAAATTAGGGATAAAATAATGGGTGGTGGCCCATGATTTAGAGGGAGATATTTGTTGAAATGTAATATGAATTATAGCCAAGGCTGGTTTTGTATAATATAGTCTTGTATAGTCCTATGAACAATTATTGTACAATTGTATTTAATTATTTATCTATAAATTAAATTATTCCTTTAGTGCAAGCACTATGGTTCATGGTTAACCCTATAATGGTTACACCCATATTATATTTTGTAATTAATCTAGAGCTCACTTATGTGGACTTAGGTTAACTTGATTATGTATTGGGGTTTTTGGTATTGATATACCAACCCACTTCATCCATTGTATTGGAGTGTTGTGATTCTTATCTATTGATAATATAATGATTATTTGGTGCCCAAGGAAACTCATCATCTATATATATTTTTTTCCTTTTTACATTTTTTGTATAAGATTTGATTTAATGGATTGCTTCTATTTGTTATTGGAAACAAGCATGAAATCCAACGCCTATATTTTATACCATAACATGACATATTTTCTATGAAAATAGAAACTATTAAAATATTTTAGAATAGGTTAGAGTTTTTGGACTTCAATATCATCTTATCAATAAGGAGGTTCTAAATAATATTGGTAATACTCTATGAGAATTTATTTAGGAGTTATGATTACTAAAGAGCAAAAGCATTCTATATATATATTGCCATGGATATTTGAAAATATTTGTCAAAATTCATTAATATTAAATCTAAATCAAGAGAATTATACCAACGAGTGAATTAAAAGAACATTGATTCTGATATCATAAATGTTATAAGGCTAGACATATGGAAAGATATTGTAAAGTGAAAGTTTTGAAAAAGAGATCAAAATTTATGGTCATGAGACAAACTAAAATAAGCAAGGAGATAACATCATAGAAGAATCTTGCTTAGATAAAGGATTTTCAACTCTTGAAAATATGGTAAATAAATCTCCTTTACATCATCAAATGGTGAAGGCCATCATGGTTCACTTTGACCAACCATTAGAAGAAACTAAGAAGGATGAAAAGGATTGTAAATTACATGTAAGTTTAAATTTAGAAGAAATTAAATATGAAAATAAATATTTGGAGACAAATTTTGAAAATAAAAAATGTAGAAGAGATCAAGTTTAATCTAGGTAAATCATCTTCGTTTTCCTCAAGTAGTAGATAAAGTTCCATGAATTTATCTCTTGCACATTAGGGTTTGAAGAGTATCACAATAAGGAAAGGAATACAAAGGATATTTATGGTAATCTAGGGTTTTAAGAGTATCATTAGAAAGTAAATACTGTGGAGAATGATCCATGCACTTTACAGTTTCAAGGGTAGCATAAAGGTGAAAGTGTTTTTGAGGCTTTTCCTTACACCTTAGGTTCTTCAAGGAAGCATAAACCTATAGATGATAAGTCTCATTATGAATAGTCTAGAAAAATAGAATATATTGATGAGGATGAAAGTGTTAGTGAAAATAGAAAAATGAGAGGAATATCATCAAAGCAAGAACAAAGAGAAAAGTTAACTCAAAGGAATATCAATTTGAGGAACTAGAAACAAATATCATAAGTGCTAATATGAAATAGGGATAATTCCACAAAGAAGAATAAAATTTGATGATGAAGATGATAAATTATTATCAAATGGTATATTCTCAAGTGGTTAAAAATATGGACTTTCATAACAAATACCTAAGTTCAAAAATTACCAGATGATATATCCATAAATTTTGAATACCATTGTCTAGTTTGTTGAATGCCATGGTAACATAGTCAATGATCTAATAGGCATGGGACTTGTTTTAATTTTATACAACCAATTAAAACTATATATATCTTGGAATATTAAGGGTATGAATAAGATTCCTAAAAAGCGTTATTATAGGGTCAATAGGTTGTTATAGTCATAATTTTTTAAAACTACAAGAAATAAAAATAATTAGTAAGAAATGTAAGGATGCATTCAAAAATAGTTTGAAGATGGATTTTCTAATAGATTTTGATATGGAAGATCCAAGACATATTGGAATAATATAAGGAGAGGAAGAAAAATATTTTGAAGATGGATCACCTTAGGAAGGGGGAAATATACGATTTTCATGCTACATCCATAGCTAAATTATCTTTATAGATGGAAGAAGTATCGATAGAGAAGAAGATATTATAATGGAATCAATTGTGTATTTCAAAGATACTTTGTCATATGTTGAGCAATATAAAGAGGCTCAAGGTAAGATTTTGTAAAATATTCAATCAAATTATTACAAAAGATAAAATAAAATCTTGATAAAAATGATCTATATGGAGGTGCTTCAAAATAAAAAATTCTCATTCCATCCTAGCAAGGCACATGGGCTTGATGGACTTTATATAATTTTATTTCTAAAAATTTAGAATTTTTTGAAGAGTGATATAGTGGCTATGGTTGAAGAGGTGAGCGAAAATAAGGCCACAATAAGTGATATTGATGCCACCTTTAGTGCATTGGTTCCCAAGAAAGACAAAGCAAAATATTTTTATAATTTTCATCCATTAAGCCTTTTTAATATGAGTTATAAGATAATTTTAAAAATTATGATAAATATATTTAAAAACATTCTAGATTGTGTAATCTTAAAGGAATAAGCTAGCTTTGTTCATGGTAAACAAATACTTGATAATGCAAGCATCGCACAGCAGGAAATACATTCTCTTGAATTCATTGAAAAACAAGTATGCTTGTAAAAGTAGATATGAACAAAGCATACTATAGAGCTCTCCAAAATATTTTTTTGGATAATTTGAATCATTTCATAGAATCTAGTACAAGAAGGGATTTTGAAAGGTGCCTTGAACCTTTTACAAATCTAACCAGAGAATAAAAAGCCCAAAACTTGACTCAAATTCAACTGATCAAGAACATCCATTTCTAGCAAGGAGAAAACACAACAAATCAAGTATTGGAGAGAAATCAAACAAATAATAGATCCAACAAGGTCAAACAAATCGAAGTCAAAGAACTAATGAAAAATATTCTTATCCTAGGAGTCTTCATCAGAGAGGTCCATTTTTGCCTTGGAAGTATCATGGCCTTGCTCATTCTTCAATCTCCAAGAGATTTCATTCATGTAGATTATAGATAATTTAATAGATCTCTTGAGAGATTGCACCAAGTATTTGATAGAATCTAAGTTCTTGCACGGGGTCCCTTTAATATCCACTTGGAAATTGTGGTTCATTACAAGTGTAGTTGAAGTATTCAACTTCTTATTACTTAAAGGGATAGGGATAAAATCCTCAGAATTCTTTGTATCCTAAATTATCTAGGTAATATTTTTCTTCTTCTTCATCTTAGACTTCAGTTGGTTTAACCTTCTTGCCTCTCTCATATCCTTATTTGGGATCTTCAACAACTCTCCTCTTTTTCTTAAATTTTTATTAGGTTTTTCTTCCTCAAAAATTGGCCCAACAGTATTAGAGAAAGGAATTATTTTGTTTTCATAAACCATAGGGGCTTCACCTTCTTTCAAATTTTTTAAATTATCATCTCCTATATTTTTCAAAAAACCACCACCTTCAATATTTGTAATAACCTTGTCGAGAGAATTCTTGGTAGCCTCAAAGTCCATAAGGGTAAGACTCTTTGGCTCTCCCATCATATTTTCTTTTTCCATGCAACTTTTATCCATCACAATCCCAACAATACTCCTTTTTTGGGATACACATTGTCATCTCCCTAACATGGGAGGTGGCTTCTAGAGCCTTTCTTGAATCAAATCCACTTTTCCCCAAAGAAAAAACTTTATTATTCAATTCAACATAATTAAAAATGATCTTTAATAAACCTTAATTATTAGAGAAGGATGAATTAATTCATTGAACAACCAACGTCGCTCTTTCCAGATATTTGTAGAGAAAGGCTAGAATATTCAAGACTTTCTTCTTCCAAATATGGTTCACCAGCGCAATATGAAATCTCCTCACCACTTCTTGGTTGCACTCAGAAGTAAAATTGTCCATCATAACCAAAACAACTCCATCCCACAATACTTTGAAATAATTCCTTTGATAACCATTATGAAACTTAATATCCTGACCACCTTTGTGCCTAAGAAACTCTACTCTTTAGCTAGGAAATGTTTTCCCTATTGACACAATCTCCATCTACATGTATGCTAGATATCTCATATAGGAGTAGAATTGATATGGTAAAATCAATACCTCTAGCCCTCATATCTCCTTTTTTCCATGAGAAGGCAATATCTTTAGCCAACTCAATATTGTGATCATTGAATTATTTCAAAAAACCTAGAAGACCACCTTTATCCAAATTTTATCTTATATCCCTATTAAGGACAAGATATGAAGGCTTAATAACTTTAATCCCATTCTCTCATAATAGTATTCCTATATTTTATGGTCTAGAAGCAACCCAAACTCAGCCTATACAAATGCACTGCAAGAGAAGCACCCAACAGGAACAACACAAAAATTCTACTCATAGCATAATTACCTTTTGAGATAGGCAGAGTTTCTTTATTTACAATGATATTATCCATGGTACAACAAATACCAAAAAAATGCCTTCTAGGACTTTCTAGAGTCCAACCTAGGGACTAGCCAGAGGGGTAAATATTTCAAGAAAATAGCATTGGCAATGAGAAGTCTTAAAAAACTGATAGGGACATGGAACAAGGATGGAAATAAGAGGATATACAAACCATTATCATACCAAGCTCTGAACTAAGAATAATATATGTCTGAGAAATACATGTTAATCTCATGAGCTTCCAGATCTGAGTCACAAGAGCATCATTCAAATTCAAGAGAAAGAAAAATGAGTCAAACAACCAACAATTAATTATCACCCATAATGTGGAAATACCAGGGGTGAAGGGCCCACATCTCTAGCAAGTCACATGACAAAAGTAAACATGGAAAGGAAAAATCACTCCACAAGGACCAAAAGTTCAACTCAAAAAAATTCACCTCCCAGAAAGAGCATACCCAATGCCACATCACCACCTGGACCTAAAAATCCACTCTTTAAGAGTATTGAAACACAAAAGCTTCCTATAGGGTAGCCTCAAATTTTTTATTAACAAGTGTAACTGGGTTGACATCCCCATCCACCTATATAAAAAAACTCACCCCAAATGAGCCATGCACCATCACTCAATAGAGTGCTACTTAGACTTTTTCCACCTCTTGAATTTGAATTAAAAATTTCTCAATCCACCTCTGTAAATAAAGGGTTCTAAAGCACCTACTCCAAGAACCATTAAGACTACGATCCTCAATATTCATATGTATTTTAAGACATATGATAAGAATCTCAAAAATATCTATTGCATCAAGAGCATTGCAATGACCATGCCACTTCGATCTAAAAAGATTAATAATAATTTCTACCTTGCAAGGATTCACTCTGATATATTTGAATTAGGTCCTAAGAATTTTTTTTTCTCCAAATGGTTAGACCCCTTTGCTAAATTCCTAAGTTGTCTCATATGTCTACTACCCTATTCTTTCTCTAAAAATATGCTAACATAGAAAATGTTCCAAATCTCTATTGGAATATATTACATTATTTGGTACATGCTAATGTACCACCTTGGGTACATATTTAGATTAGGAGAGTGTCCTAGATTAGAGTGTGAGTATTTACTTTATGCAATGTAATAAATGCACAAGTGTGCAAAGTATTTTGGTAATGTAAATGTATAATAGTCCATGTGACATGAGTCATAGAATAGAAGATGAAGAGTCTCTAGAAGAGTGAAGGCCAAGGGTGCACCATATGAAGAGTCACATTCCATTATATATGTATCTATGTGTGTGTGTGCAAGATACATGTATTGTAGTATGAGAGTGTTTGTAAGTATGGGTACTTGAGATCTTGATTCAATGGAGATACAATTTTTATGAGTATTTGTTAATGGTAATTCTATGAGTTATTGTTGAAGTTATTTATGAGTTTTATACATTTAGAATATTGCCATTATCTTATATTTCATATTGCAACTTTATTTTAGATCTGGTTATTTTATCTTTAGTATTTAGCTTCAAAATCTAACAGTGGTATCAAAGCTACAACAAGGTTTTGAATTGCACAGGTTTTAAAGTTGCAAAGGAGATTTCCATTGGTTAAGGAGAAATCAATGAAGTTAAAGAAATTACCTCTAGAAAAGAAAACCAAGGAAGTTTGAAGATTTACCTATTCCAAGAGCAAATTCAGAATAGAAGGAAATTATAGGTCTTGAAGATAGACCTTGATATTGATGAGATTAAGAGACCCAAGAAGGAGGTCCTATTGAAAATTTTGATAGATTGAAGAAGATTCCAGATTGCTATTTGGCTAGAGTCTTTCCACAGGGTTGAAGGAAAACTCGTGAAGACTAGGATTCAACATAGATTTCATTCACTAGTTTTGAGAATAACTAGTGAAGTTTATTGGTTTTAGAATTCTAGAAATTTGAATGTATTTGGTTGCTATTGTCTAAGTTTTTATTGCAAAAAATTAGTTCTCAAAAGTTGAGAAGCTTCCTACAATAGATAGAGAATAATTTCACCTTCGATTGCTTGAAAGTCTATGTGCTTTCCTCATGCAGGGATTAGTTTTGAGTTGTAGCAAAAGAGTAGACATTGCAGATTAAGGAGGTCCAAGAAAGAGGTCTCATTGAAGATTGAAGACTATTGACATTGAATATTGAGGAGACCCACATAGGAGGTCCCCATAGAATATTGAATATTGAAGATAGAGAAGGACTAAGAAAAGGTCCTATTATAGATTTGAGAAGCAACAAATTTTGGAGATCCAAGAAAGAGATATCATTGCAGAATTTCCATAGTTGGAATATTAGAGAGACCAAGGAAAGGTCTCATTGAAGTTTTGAGAAGAAGAATTGAGGAGCTACAGAATTAGAAGACCCAAGGGAAAGAGGTCTCAAGAGAATTAGTAGAAGAAGAAGAAGGCTAGAGAAAGCCTCATTACAAATTTGAAGAAGTGGCCATTGGAGGAGATTTGAAGAAAGCTAGAGGTAGAATATTGCAAGCAAGGAGAAGGTTATAATAAGAAGGATTTGGGACAATTATCGCCATCCGACAACAAGCCCAAAAGGAATAAGGTTTTGGCAAGAAGGTTGCCAAATTTTGGAGAATATTTTTGAAGATCTCAAGACATTCATATTATTGAGGAAGAAGACAGTGGAAGATATCATATTTGAAGTTAGAATTCGATAAGAAGATTTAAGGAGAAAGAAATATTGAAGAGGCCACAATTTTGAGAAGTTTAAGGACAACCACAAATATTTTGAAGGCTGATTTGAAAAGAAGAAGGTTGCTGATTTTTGAGGTAGAATTTGAAGGGTCATAGGACAACAAATTGAAGAAGGTATAGAGTTGCGATTTGGAGAAGATTTGGGAAGATTTTGAAGTTCCCTTGAACAAAAAATTGAAGGAATATTTGACAACAAAATAAGGCAACAATTTGGAGAATTTCTAGGCAGTTTTGGATAGCAAAATAAAGGAGGAATTGATTGTAAAATTGCAAAATTTTGGACAGCATTTGGGCAGCACTAATAGCTGCAAGTTTCAGGGTTCGAGAGAATAAATTTGGAGGAAATTTGAAGCCACAAAAATCATATTTGTGGACAGCATTAGAAGGAGAATAAAGAGTTGCATTTTTGGAGAACTTCGGGGCATATTTGAGAGAGTTTTTGGGCAGCAAGCAAGTTGGCATTTGGGAAGAAATTAGAGCTGCAAAATTGATAAGTTTAGAGCAGAAAAGTGAAAGGAAGTGAAGCTACAAAATTTACAAGATTGAGATAGCAAAAGGGTGAATCAAATCACCAAGGAAATTAGCTACAAAAGGAGACCAAAAAGGTATGTGATATTGGTGCTACATAAGGTTATTATTTGAGCATTAAAATCAGTTTTACATTAAGTATTTGAGAGCACCATATTAGCTTTATTAAATTCTAAAAAGGAAGTTGAAATAGAGAGTCTTCAAGTAAAATAAGGTGGTAGCATTCGAGTCCTAAAATCTGCAAAAATAAAACAACAAATATCTAAGTTAAATCTTACTTGAAAAGGAGAAATAAGGAGAAAATAATATTAGTATTAAATGTTGTTTTTATAAGCTCATGAAAGTGTAGATTTATTAGTGTAAAAAGAAATTGAATAAGGGTATTTTTCTAAGAAAAAAGAAGACCAAGTAGAGCAAATATTAGAGTGTCTAAAGACACTAAGGGAACCACCATGCAAGAAAATGAGAAGGCACCAGTTTGAAGTAGTGAAAGCACCACCAAGTTGGAAGAGCCACCATAGCTCAAGGAAGATCCACCACCGCTCAAGGAAGAGCCGCCACAACTCAAGGAAGAGCCACCATTTCTCAAGGAAGAGCCACCACCGCTCAAGGAAGAGCCACCACTAGAAAAGTGAAAGAAAGCCACCAAGTTGAAGGTCCAACACCATAGCTTCACTCAAGGAGCTCAAACGAATGTAATCGAGATATTTCTATAAAATATAGATAAGGAATGTACGTAAAGGAGATAAAGCATTGAAGAACTAGGGCAAACTCCAAGCGTCAAAGATTGGAGAAAGTGTTTCATGCAAAATATAGTGAAGGGACATGTGTGGAGAAGACAAAGCATTGGAAAGGATGAGCTAGGGTAAATTCCAAGTGCCAAGATAGTACCAAGGATAAAGGAGACATTTGAATCTCTAATGGAGGTAAGACACTTGTAAAGTGTAACATCCACCATGTCATAAGTTCACCAAACTGGGTAGAGTTATGTTATAAGTACCTGAGGAGAACAAGGGAAGTGAATTTGGAGCGATAGAAAAGATTGAGTGTCATGTGGTACATGAGAAGTGGAAGGTCAAAAGGATTTAAGTAGTTCAAATATTCACAAAGGATAAATTAATGCATTTTTGGAGGTACCAAAGATAGCATAGTGGAAGTTTGATTTTAGAGAGCACACCATAAATAGGAGTAAGAGTAAGGAAGCTAATTGATTGAAGCCTGAGTGCAAGTAAGGAGTAGATACTCCATTCGACTCATGCAAGAGATCCATCCAATATACGTACAACAAAGGAGTTGACTAAAAATAGGTTTGCATTACCTTCATTTCAATTAAAAATAGTAGGGATAACGTATTAATTAGAGTACATTTATAAGGTTGGAAGTTAGTTAACCAATCAAAGAGAAGAGAGAGAGTAATATTTCCAAGGAAATCTAAAGTACAACAAGAAATCCATACGTACAACATTGGAGAAGAACAATTTTTTTTTGTGAAAAACATCCCAAAAGGCATGCCACTTTCGAGTAAGACCCAAGGAAGCAGGGGTATCCATTCCGTCAAAATTGCCCAGGGCTTGAACCTGGCCTACCACCTTTGACATACTCAAGGAGCAAAAAAACACACAATAATATTAAAATAAATAAACAAATAAATAAATAAATAAAAATAAAAATAATAAAATAAAATAAAAAACATGCGCCTTGAGTGTGTCAAAAAGATAAAGCACAACTACACACACACACAATAAGATTAAAAAACCACAACACGAACCACATAGAAAAACACAAAAACAACATAACAAAACACAAACATGACAAAAACAACAGAACACTACAAAGACATAACCAACAAAAACAACCAAAACCTAAAAAATAAAAAAAAACCAACAACATACAATAAACAAAAACAAAAAACATAGAAAACACACACAAAAATACGAATTAACACAAACAAACAGAAACACAAGAACAAGAACAATAACAAAAAACACAAAAAAAACACAAGAACAACAAAAAAGAACACAAAAACAAAACAAAACAAAAAAACACACACACCTCAAAAAACTAAACAAAAAAAGAAAAAAAATTGAACATAACAATGACCTTTCTAGACCAAAAGACTATTAAGGCAAGAATCAAAAGAGGAAACAAAAGAAAGAATATTTTGAGCTAGGGAACTAAAATACCTTGACCGAACCAAAGAAAAGCAAGAAGAAACTAGGTACCTTCAAAACTAGAGCCATCCAAAGAAATGATAAAAAGAAGAGCTTCCCTTATTTGTGAAGCCCACCATCTAGGAGGATGGTCATAACAAATAAGATCACCTTTGCCCAAAGCCCAATTAGCTAAAGCATCAGCACTCTTGTTTTTATCTCTGACCACATGATTGTAATCAACTTTCAAAAATCTCATTTGGATTAATTGAATCTTCTCAATAATTCTTTTTATTCTCCAATCAACCTTATGATTCTTAGGAGTCTTCAAAAGATTAATCATGAGTTGAGATTCAGACTCAACTAACACCTTTTTCCCATCCAACCTTAGTAGCCTCTTGAAGGCCTCTAAGGATACCATACCCCTCAGCAAGGTTATTGGAAAGAATACCCAAATTCTCAGAAAAAGTAAAAACCAGGGAGTCATCTGAAAGTCTACCAATTCCTCCCACACTAGCTTTTCCAAGGTTCCCTCTAGAGGCTCCATCAATATTGACATTTCCAAAATCCTTAGGATGGGGTTGCTAATTTCTTGTCTTATCCATCTTAAAAACACTCACATTCCCTTTAAGTTGGTTGCCCTTAGAATATTTAATCTTCAATATTTTTATAACTTTATCCCATCTTTGGTGGGATTTTTGGGGGTGATTAAGGAGTTGATGGACTGATTCAACTAAGTTGGCTATGGTATTTTTCCAAATGTAGTGAATATCCTTCCTATCTTGATTAAAAAATTGGTTGTTCCTTTCATTCTAGATATTCCAAAGAAGAATGGTAGAACCCATCCAAACTAATTGTCTAATAATGTGATCAACACCCTCTTGTTTAGGCCAATCCCTCCAAAGCTATTCAAAAATTAAAAAAATTGGACCATTGTAAGCCAAGTAAAGTGGCAATTCTCCTCTATAGCTTAGATGCTATAGTAAACTCAATAAAAATATGGCTGAGAGTTTCTATATTCTCTCCACATATTTCACATCTAAAAGGGCCATGAAAACCATGCTTCATAAGTTGCTCACCAGTAAGAGCCCTACGATGCAATAAAATCCAAGTGAAGAACCTCACCTTAGGCTAGAGATTTTGAGCCCACAACTGAGAAAATATGTCAAAATATTGGTTGGGATTATTATGTCATAAGGTCAAATAACCTTGAACAACTGAATACTCACCCCTAGTAGTGTTGTTCCATCCAAAATAATCTTTTTCATGGGATCAAGAGAGAGATATCATATGAAGGATGTCTTGGATATCTTGTCTTTGCCTTTCTGGGATTTGAATAGGCCAGTCCTCAATAGGGATCCAATATATACCAACATTTGAATTACCAGCATGGTACCAACAGTAATTAGCCACCTTTATCTAGTTAGCTCGGTGAAGCTCCTCCATCCAAGGCCTCCAATTGAGAAACTAAGTTATCAAAGGCTTGTGACCATCCCAAGAATCTATCCAAAAATTTACATGTTGACCATTATGAATGATCCAAAATAATTTTTTCTTTATCAAATCCTCACCAGTCTTAAGAACTACCAAAATGGGAGAACCTTTGGTAGGAAGATGATAAAAAACAAGGTCTTCAGGACTTTTGTTCTCAGTATATTTAGCACGGATATTATTGGCCCAAAGAGCATTGGAGTTATGCAACATTCTCCAATATAATTTAGCAACTAAGGCTTTGTTGTTATTAATAGAAGACCAGAATCCTAACCCCCCTTCATTATTAGGAAGACATAAAGAGGAGAAGTGCCAATTAAGAGATGGTTGAACACTATTAATAAGAGAATTTATACATTCAAGTTTGGAGGTAATTCATTCCATTTAAAATTATTTATATACTCAATATAGGATGTATAAGGTTACATAGAATTATTATTTTCTAAGGTTATAGTGAAACTATTTATTTTAGAGATATAAGAATTTGAATTAATATTTGAAACCGTAGAAATTTGATTATTGCTATTTTAAAGTTTATGAAGATTTGAAATTTGGTATGAAAAATTAAAGGAATTAATTTAAAGTTTTATTATTTTAGTTTACAAAACAATTTGAAATATTTGCAATTTGATAATATTGGAGAAATAAGGTTTTCTACATCAAATTAAGAATATAAAACTTGCAAATATCATTTATGAAATTTTTAAATTTCTAAATTTGGAGTTGTAAGGAATTCAACGCCAACGTAGGATTGAGAAATTTAGAATTAAAAGAACTTATATATTTTTTGAGATTAGGGAGATAAAAGGTTGTCAACTTTAAGATTAACAATTAAAAAATTGTTCTTAGTCTATCATCCAAAACTAAGGTGAAATAAAAGTAGATATTTTGAAATTGCATTCAAAATTATCTTTATCTTACTAGGGAGTCATAAGGTAGTCAATATCAAAGGTTTAGAGATTTGAAAATTTTATCAAAATTATCTTTAGCTTACTATTCATAATTAGGGAGAAATAAGGGATTCAACTTAAAGGAAAACATAGAAAGCTAAGTATTTTTATCAAAGCTATCTTACTTAGGAAAATTATGGATGAAATAGTGAAGAATGTATTTAATGAAGATCGTGAGGAAATATTACAAGCATTCAGATTTTATTCACATGGCTTAAAACCCAATATTGATGGAGATCAACTATTTAATGTTCTAAAAGTTAAAATGAGTTTATTCCTCAAAGAAGCTAAGGAAGGGAAATTTATTACCTTTCTAGGATATCTTCATGAAAAAAAATTTAGGTCTTGTTGGGAATCTCAAAACATCAGTGTATTCACTACAAAATAGTGTTTAATGATGTATCGTTCATTGATTATTTTTGAACTCTTTCAAGGAAAGACACAGGTTGAAAGAGATGCTTCATATGATTATATTAAATAAGAATCATCAAATCCAAGTCAATATTATTATGATCTAATAACTCATCATGTTGAAGGATAATATCTAGTAAGAGTGCAAGATCAAATAAGTAAACGAAACAAGGAAAGAAGTTGTATCAAGAAAGGCAAAATGAATACTACACCTAAATAAGATACTTGTTTGAAGAATTCAAGACAAAAATCTAAGTTATATTATTGTGATGATTTGCTAACACATTGCTTAGAATATGAATCATCAAAGAAGATACAAAAACAAATAAAGAAAAAGAAAAATAGAAGAAGTCACATCAGAAAGGTAAAACAAGAATTGATCTTAAAGAGATAGATTGAAGATAAAAGATGAATACTATATTGAAGACTAAAGTCTTCAATAACAAAATAATGTAATACGGAGGGTGTTGGAATATATTACATTATTTTGTACATGTTAATGTACCACCTTGGGTACATCTTTAGATTAGGAGAGTGTCCTAGATTAGAGTGTGAGTATTTACTTTATGCAATGTAATAAATACACAAGTGTGCAAAGTATTTTGGTAATGTAAATGTGCATAATAGTCCATGTGCACATGAGTCCATAGAATAGAAATATGAAGAGTCTCTAGAAGAGTGAAGGCCAATGGGTGCACCATATGAAGAGTCACATTCCATTATATATGTATGTATGTGTGTGTGCAAGATACATGTATTGTAGTATGTGAGTGTTTGTAAGTATGGGTACTTGATATCTTGATTCAATGGAGATAAAAATTTTGAGAGCATTTGTTAATGGTAATTCTATGAGTTATTATTGAATTTATTTATGAGTTTTATACATTTAGAATATTACCATTATCTTATATTTCATATTGTAACTTTAGTTTAAATCTTGTGGTTATTTTAACTTTTGTATTTAGCTTCAAAATCTAACAAGCTCTCGTATATTTATTCGAGTTAGCTATCATATTTTCTATATTTCAATTAGTTGTTTGATGAACTAAAAGGGTGTTGATAATATTTAATGAATCTCCTTCAAAAATAAATTTCCTTTCCTAGCCTATGCTAAGAAGAGTAGCTCCTTTATATAAATCTCTTGCCTTAGCAAAATGACTTGTTTGAGTCCCTAAATTTCTAGCAAAAGCTAGAATGATTTTACCCCTATCATTTCTAACCATACCACCTGCACCTACTAGACTTGGATTTTCTTTAGAATCCACATCAAATTTTAACTTTAACCATCCTGATTGGGGAGGTATCTATCTAGTTTGTTGCCTACTCAAATGAGAACCAAAATCATCTTTCTCAAGACCACAGGGTATACCCAGAGACAGAGCAAGCTTGGATTTCTACAATTTTTCTTTTCTTTAACGAAGGATATATTTGAGATATTTTTAGTTAGTGCAATAAGAATTTTGGTACTAATTGTAACAAAATAATTAGCACATCCATTGAAATCCCAATTGTTTCTTTCTTTCCATATACCCCATAAGATATGAGGTAAAATCAAGGTCTAGAAACTTTGAAATATTTTACTTAAAAAAGGATATGATGATTGCTCAAAGAGATCAAGCATGGATCTCAAGAACACCCAAGATACACCAATCTTCTTCAACAAATTCTAAAAAACTTCACAAGAAAAGATACACTCTACAAACAGGTGTTGAGTATTTTCCTCATTTCTAACATGTAAGTAACATCTATTTGTAATAATAAGACCTCTTTTTAAAATATTTTTAATGGCTATAATTTTATTTTAAAAATCCAACCACATGAAAATTTTGATTTTAGGAGTCAAAGGTTTAATCCACACCTGATTATTCGAAGCCCAAATATCACCATTTCTAGTCTCCAACAGATAGGTAAATTTAGTTGAGAAGCCTTCATTATTATCTTCAGCCTATATCAATGTCCCTACAATCTGAGCTTTTGATAATTTGAGATCTCAATTTATATTTCAAAAACTGAAGTGCTTCCTTTTCTTCTCTTCTTAAACCTAGATTTAAAATTTTCCATAATTTTTTGTCCTCCACCACTTCTAAGAAATTTGTTATTTTTGGTCCAAGAAGAGGATCCAAAATAGGCTTCAAAGTAGCGATATTGGGATAATTTAACAGGGGGACTCCCATCAACCAAGCGTCCTTCCAAAAATAAATTTTCTAACCATTATCAATCTTCCACCTTGATCCTTTCAATATAATATCTTTTATTTTGATAATGTCGTTCTAGAAAGCCGAACCTAAGGGGAAAATATGATCATCTAGGAAAGATGTCCTTCTATTTAAATATTTTGCTTGAATAATTTGGATCCACTCTGCCCCTTTTTGGTTAATAAGTATTCAATTCTATTTAACCAATATGAAAGTGTGACTCAAGTAGGGAAAGTCTCATAATAACTTAGAGAACTTGAAGTCTCTTACATGCACCAAAGGTGATTGAATATTACATGTATTAATGATGATTACAATGACAATATTCCTTCTTTATATGTTCATCATCTAATGCTACTTTGGGGAGAGTATAACCTTAACCCTAATTGACCACTAAACCCTTATCCAACTCACTATTATAATATATTATTCCAATACAATAAATGTTGGGTTATGTGTGACCCATGGCAACTATCCATAACACCCATATACAATATAATATAATATTCTTATATACATATACTTAGATACCATAACAATTTACATACATGGTGCTCATAATGGGAAGTCTAGAGTGTGAGAAAAGATGTGCTAGCCTTTTGATTATAGTATTTGCATATACATGGAAGTTTCATCTATGATAATGGAGTTACCATAAAGGATATGCTTTAGTTTATGGTAAATAAAAATGTAAATAAGTTGGGTCTATCAAAATTAATATTATTGGTGCTTCCAAAGGAAATCTAAGAAAAACTAGTGCAAGTGGTGTTTTTTGAAATAATGAAATGAAAATTTCCTCTTTATCAATATCATATGGAACATCAACTTAAAAATTTACATATGCTAGGACACTTCTTACAAGGATTAAATTTCCATTGAAAATGGATGGATATATGTTTTTATTAAGGGGGATTAAAAAATATTATTAATGCTCTTAGGAAATATAGATGTGGGAATTAGATAAGAAATAACATTATTTATGATACCTGTCAACTATTGTTAGGGACCATATCTTGGAAATGTCAACATGTCTATAGAAAATAAAAACAATTAGAAAAAAATTTAGCCAATTGTAGTGTTGACCTTCATTATGATAAAATTCAAATTTTAGAAGGAAAATAGGTAAATATGATTTTCTCCTAACGAAAATAATGTTAAGAAGCTATTTGTGCAAATATGGCAATTTGAGGAAGATGAAGAGTTTCTTTGATAGAAAGGCCAATAAATAATACCTTTGATAAAAAGGTAAGATAGATATGGTTCAATTGATCTAGAAGCAATATAATGTTTTTTTGTCTGCCTTTGTAGCGTAAGTGGAGAAGGTAAGTCTAGTCCCGTTGAACAAGAGGTCAACGATTCGAACCTTTGCAATGTGAAGGGAAACACAAAAAATTCTCTTATGGCTTTCCATTAGATAGTGGTATACCCAAATGAGATGGCATTGTCGGCCACCTAAGAGCGACTCTCGAGGTTTTTTTCTAACCTAAAAAGTTTAAGTCCTCAAGGACTAGGTGGATTGGTAAGTGCTTGTCTAGCTAGGCATTTATCAAGAAGACGTCTATATTCAAACTTCGAAGATAGCCTATTTGCAAAGGTAGTAGTTTGATATGAATCCTCAAAGTGCATACTAAACTAACGATGACGATACGAATCCCAAGCGACTAGTGGTCCCCTTCACATCGGGTCAACAATAACGAGGTGAAATAAGTTCGGTGGGATCAGACTCTATGGTTTAGATTAACATATTACAATTAAAAATAATAAGAAAATTTAATTTTAAGAAAAAAATAACAATAAACAAATAAAACTTAAATTATATCTATATATAACTAAAGGTTTGGGTTTGAAACCCTCAAATAATATTATACATTAATTTTAAAGATTCTTAAGTTTTAAAAAATTAAGTAAAATATTTTACATAAATTACATGTATGAGTATTGAAGTTACTTCTCCTTAAGAAAAGAATGAAAATATCCTAAAAAAAAGTTTTAATAAAGTCCTATACCTAAAACAATTATAGTTTACATGTTATATATGTTATTTTTTTAATTTAAATAAAATTATAGTTTAAGTGGTATATATATATTATTTTCATTTTAAATAAATAAATAAAAATTAAAATATTAATAGTTAAAATTATTAGAAAATATTATTACTACATGCAATGCAATATAACTTTAGCTATTTAATTATAAAGATTTTGTAATTTTAAATAAAAGTTTAAATCTTATGGGTTTGGAGTTATATAAATATTTGGATAATCAAAATATGGTTGGATAATCATATATTGAGTAAACAATATCTTGACGAAGGTCATTTTAAATAACCTATAACTTTACAAATGTTAAAAACTACTTTACTTTTATAATATTTAGAAAGTTATATATATATATATATATATATATATATATATATATATATATATATATATATATATATTCAATAAAATCATCTTTATTTTAAGATCTAATAATTATAAATTTTTATTATATATATATATATATATATATATATATATATATATATATATATATATGTTTGATTTGGTTAGTGTGAGAAACACCAACGCACTGTGGCTAAGCAATCTCCTTCCAACCATGATCCCTCATAAAATCTAGAGGTATGCTTATCAATAGGGAATTTCACACACAACCACCACACACCTACCCCCTTACACACTCGCCCACGTCGTGGTTTGAACCTTGAACCTCTCGAAGAAGATTCAAAGCCCGAACCATTACGTTGTTCCCTAAAAATTTTAAATTTATTTTTATTATTATTTTATAATTTATAAATTATATTTATAAGTCCACAAAATCTATCGAATATAGTTCACAAGTGGCGTTTAGTTTAATAGTATATATATATATATATATATATATATATATATATATATATATATATATATATATATTTATATTTGATGAACACACGCACCCCTCACACACTCACCCAATCTATAGAATTATAAAAAATTAATTAATATATCTCACCTCAATCATAAAGATGATTGATGTTTATATTCATCCTTATAAGTGAAATGTATATTCATCTTATTTTAGATTCAACCCTCGATATTAGGGTAATAGATCTGGATGGAGGCTAATATTTGGCCACAATAGTTTTTTTTTTATTGATGTAAAGGGGGTTTTGAAAGGTCCTCGAACCTTTTATAGAGTCATTACAAAAAGGGGAAACCTAGGACGGGATCCTGTAGAGAGACTAAAGGACATAAGCCAAAAAAGAACAGGGACTGAAACTGCAGTCCTAGACAACAAGCCGAGACAGAAAGAGAGGAAAACCCTGCCAGAAACAAGAAAGGCCTACCAAACATGGAGGCCAGCAAAATCAAATATTGGCCTCATGAACAATATTCTTACCAGCATCAGCTCCCTAGGAAGGTGGAATGCAGGTTTTTGTGGCTCCCTTTTAGGAATAAATCACTGGATTGGAACATCATGATGAAGATAAAACTCAACAATTTCACTAGGGAAATATTTGTCCCAAACTCGGAGGCTTGTCTGGTTCAGGCCTATGTTTGCCATGATATCAGCCGCTCCATTGCCTTCTCTATAGACATGTTGAACTAAAGAATGGTCAAGGTGACTGATAATCCTTTTCAACTCTAAAATAGCATCAACAATAGACCAAGAAGGAGGAGAGGAACCCTTGACAAATTTGATGGTGTTCAATGAATCCCCTTCAATGATAAGATTATGGAATTGTCTGCTAGCAGCTAAGGAGAGACCCTGGAACAATGCCCAAGCTTCAGCAAAATTGTTGGATTGAACACCAATGGCTTCAGCAAAGGCAAGAAGAATTTTACCTTGGTCATCTTTGATGAGGCCTCCTGCACCAGCTTTACCAGGGTTGCCCTTAGCAGCTCCGTCGAAGTTGAGTTTGAGCCAACCCTAGGGAGGTGAGACCCAGTGGATAGAAGATCTATCAGCTTTGGGGAATTGAGCCTTGGAAGGGCCAGCAAGGAGATTGAATGAAGAAATGAGATGGGTTTCAATGCCATGGCCATGACTCTCAGGACAAGGAACAATACTGGCATTCTCCCTCACCAGGGTGAGAATTTTAGAAAGGATAGAGGTAGGGGAATTGGGAAAATCATTGAAGGCCCTATTGTTTCTCTCGAGCCACACTTACCATAAAAAGTGTGGGAGGCAGAAAGACCACAAGGAATAGAGGTGGATGTGGTGGAAGGGGTTGGGCCACTGGTAGCAGAGGTCCATGATGGAGTTAGGAGGGACCCAAGAAAGACTGAACTTAGACATGAAGGAGGAAAGAACGAAAGAGGTGAAAGGGCAGCCCAAAAAAAGGTGGGGAATCGATTCCCAATTAGACTGGCACATGTAGCATCTGTTGGCAACAATAAGCCCTCTGTGAGACAAGTTATCTAGAGTTAACACTCGGTTCTACACAACTAGCCAAAAGAAAAAGGTAACTTTAGGAATGAGATGACGATGCCAAATGAGATCAACTGGAAACCAGTTTTGTAGTAGCTCTTCTTGGAGGAAATAAGCAGATTTGACATTAAAAATACCATTTTCTGTGGCTCCCCAAAAGATGGAATCATGAGACTGACTGGAAGGGATAATAGTGGTTCTGAGTAAATCAGAGAGAGCCTTAGCAGCTTCGATCAAACTAGGGATGTTATCGAAGGAAGGTATGGGCTTCCATGAAGGATGTTGGTTGCTATCAAAGGTAATAAAATTGGAAACAAACTTCCCCACAAACTGATCAAGAAGGGGCTTTAGGAGATAGAGCTCAGGGGAGTTGATAAGAGGTTGGTCTGAGATCCATAGGTCTTCCCAAAACTAGATGAGGTTACCATTCCCCAATCACCACCAGAGACCTTTGCCAAGGATGCTTTTGGTGTGGGACACAACATTCCAAAACATCGATCCATTGGGACAAACAAAATCAGTGAAGAAAGAGCAGTGGTGGAGGTATTTTCTCTTGACTATGTCTACCCATAGGGCTTTGGAATCAGATAATATTTGCCATCCCTACTTACAAAGTAAAGCCATGTTCATTCTGAACACTTTTCAAAATCCAAGGCCCCCATGAGCCTTTCTAGTGCAGACTTTATCCCATGCTACCAAATGGAATCTACGCTTGTTTTCCTTACCTGACCAAAGAAATTGTTTCTGAATTTGCTCGATCTGCCTGCAAACTTCTTTGGGAACTTTGAAAATCGACATGAAGAAAACTAAAATACTCTTGAGGTAAGATTGGATTAAATTTTCTTTGGCTATTGGTTGAGGAAAGTACTTTTCCACCCTATCAACTTTTTCATGATACATTGAATGACTTTGTTCTACATAGCCTTCATGGGTTTAACCTGGAAGAGAGGAAGACCAAGGTAGGTGGTTGGTAGGTTTGTGATATTGCAACCTAAAATTTGAGCAATTCTGAGTTGTCTCTCTTGAGGAGTATTGATGAAATACAAATTGCTCTTAATAAAATTAATTCTCTGACTTGTTGCCTCTTCATAGTTATTGAGAATGCTCTTGATGACTTGAGCTTCAGGGACAGAAGAATGGGTGGCCAACCAGGGATAGTGGAGCAAGAGTAGAGGATGCTTTGACACCAAAAATGGACCCATTAGCACAAGCCACCTTGAGAGCTCACCCTAAGGATTTGACAATAATGATAAAGAGAAATAGGGACATGGGATCCCCTTGCATCAGTCCCTTGTGGCTTTTGAAGTATCTAGTCGATGAACCATGAAAAATGATAGAAAACCATACCGTGTTGATAAATTCTTTGATAATTCTAATCCAATATCCATGAAACCCAAACTTGGAGAGGACAACTAGAAGAAAATCCCAGGACACTCGATCTAAGGCTTTATTCATGTCCAATTTGAGAAAAAAACTTGACTTCTAACTTTTGGTTGCAGAGTGGATTAGCTCGTGAATAATGATAATACCATCAGTAATAAACCGCCCTTGAACAGAGCTACCCTGGCACTGGTCTATGATAAGAGGAAGAATTTCCTTTAGGCGATTGGCCATAGTCTTGGTGAGAATTTTGTACAGGACATTGCAAAGACTAATGGACTGGTAGTCAAAGAGAGACTGGCATTCCTAGGACTTGGGGACGAGGGCCAAGAAAGTAGAGTTGACATATTTAGGGAGAGATTTGGTACTCTGGATTTCCTGGATAGCAGCAGTGATGTTAGGTCCTAAAATATCCCAAAATATCTAAAAAAATCTTGGAGAAAACCAGTCTGGGCCAGAAGCTTTATCAGGGGATATAGATAACATAGCATCGCTGATTTCGTCCTGGGAAAATAACTTGATGAGCTTGGCATTAAAATCTGAGGGAACCAGGTTTGGGATATGGCAAAGAAGGGAATCTAAAATAGGAGGGCATTGATGGGAGGACCCTAGAAGATTTTTGAAATGTTCTACGACTTCAGCTTTGATCTCTAGAATGTCAGTGGTAATGTTGCCATTCTTTTTGCAAAGCTCTCTGATTCTGTTGGAGCTTCAATGTCTGAGAGTGGATGCATGGAAGAACTTGGTATTGGAATCTCCAACTTCTAGCCATAAAGCCCTAGACTTCTACCTCCATAAGGTCTCTTCTTTGGCTAGAATATTATGAAATTTGAAAAGAAGATAATTTTGACTAATCTCTTTCACCAAAAGGTTTGACTAAAATAAATATCAATGGTGTATCCACACCTAAGCAAATAAGATTATAAAAGTAATTTTCATATCATTTATTTTAGATTTATTAAAAGATAAAAATGAAATAATATGTTTTTTTATCAACCAAGGTTTATATAAATATTTTATATTGGTATAACTAAGTTTTTTTTATTAGTCTTATATTAATAATATATTTATTTTATTAAATAGTATTAGTTTAATTAATTAGATTTAAAAAAAAAATCAATATTCAATATTTTCAAAAGATATATACATAGTTTTAAAACTAATTAAATATTTTTGCACTTTTATTTTTGCATTTTATTTGTTTGTATAGTGTAGAAGTTGGTGAATATCCAAGGTATTGGTAGAGGCAAACCCAGGCTCTATTCCCCTTGTGAATATGTAGCGCAGTTGGTGAATGTCTTGTGTGTTGGTAGAGGTCAACACGAGATTCATCCCTCTTGCACCCACCTTGTGGATACCCACATAACAATCCCTTGTGACTGATACCATGTGGTATACCCTAATGGGATAGTTATGGATGACCATAGAGCTAGGTTCTCAGGGTTTTTGTCTAACTAATTTTTTTTTGGCAACATGAGAGGGAAATGGGAGGGAGAGGGAGAGGAAGTGAGAGAGGGTGTGGAAGGGTGAGTTATTTTGGTAGGAGAGGCTCTCCCTTGCTATGGAGCAATGGTCTTGGTGCTAGTTTCGACGTGTCGTGGGTATGAAGCCTACAAGGATTGGGATGGATCTGGATCCTCTGATTCTATGGTTCTTACAGAGTCTCTTCTAGAATTTTTGTTCATGGAGCCCATATTGGGTGGGAATTTCTTCCTTCTATTTATTGGTGTTGGATGAGATTTTGGTTGTTGGTGAGAAATCTGTTGTTTGTAGAAGACTTCCCCAGTATTTAAGTTTTTTTGCGAGCGGGATCTCGGTTGTTTATGGTTCAGAATACGATCCTAGAGTTGAACCATTTGAGATCATGAATCCTGATTTCATGGACCCTAATATATTCTTGTAGGCATTATCTTACATGACCTTTGTGCTAGGTGAAAAAGTTTTAATTTTTACTTTTCAATGCGAGCGAGATTCTAGCTATTAGAGGTTTTGTTGTCGATCCTAGAGATGTTCGACCTAAGAATGTAGATCCTGTGTTTATGGGTCATGAGATGTTCTTGTTGGTAATACCTTCTACAAATTTTATATTGGACGAGAAAAAGGTTCAAATTTCAAATATTGATGTGAGCAGGATCCCAGCTATAAGTTGTATAGTTGCTGGTCCTGGAGCTGATTTACTTGAGAACGCGGATCCTATTCTTGTGGGTCCTAAGAAGTTATTCGAGACATTCCCTTTCGAATTCATGTTGGATGAAAATGTTTTAAATTTTAAATGTTGATGTGAGCGGAAATCTGATTGTTAGTAGTCTAAATATAGGTCTTGAAGTTGATTTTCTTAAGAATGTGGATCCAAGGTTCATGGATCCTGAGATGTTCTTGTAGGTAAATCCTTTCGCAGACTTTGTGTTGGGTAGGATAAAATTTCAAATTTTAAATATAGAAGTTAGGGTTTTCATTTGTTTGTGATCCTTTCTTGGTTTGGGACCTAGATGAGAAATATACTCTTATTTTAAATTCAATTGTGAACGAGTTTCTCGAGAGGTCTTGGCAGGAATATCCTAGAGGTGTTTTGTCTGTTGGTTTTGTACCTTTCAATTATGGTATGTTTTCTCATTCCCATATTGGTATGGTGAACCCTATGGATGCTTGTATCCTCGTGTCCTAGTTTCTTGGGAGTAATACCAGGGCTTAGAAAGGCTCCCTGTATTTGGTTGAAGATGTGAACCCACCCTTAGACCTATAAGAGTTCCAACTGTTCTTTGATTTGGGTGAGATTTTTTATTAGTAGCTTTGGACTCAATTTTTTTTAAAGTTAACAAATTCCATATCTATTTGCCTTATGGTTGTGTTTTGGCTCCGCATACCCCTCTTGGGAGAAAGGAAAACCTTGGATCTGTGGATCCAAGGAAGCTCTAGCAGGGAAACACTAGGTTTTTGGATACATTGTTCGTGGAGATCTCATCGAGCTACCTTGCTTTCATTTTTTTTTATTTGTGGAAAACATCCCAAAAGGGATGCCACTTTCTGGTAAGACCCAAGGAGGCAGGGGTATCCATTCCGCCAAAAACGCCCAGGACTCGGACCTGGCCTACCACCTTTGACATACTCAAGGAGCAAACAAACACACAAAACCAAATTAAAAAAAGTAAATAACAACAAAAATAATAAAATAAAATAAAAAACATGCTCCTTGAGTGTGTCAAAACCAAAAGCACAACCAAACACGCACAATAAGATAAAAGAAACCACAACACAAACCACATAGAAAAACACAAGAACCACATAACAAAACACAAACAAGACAAAAACAACAAGACACTACAAAGACATAACCCAAAAAAACATGAAAAATAAACACAACCAAAACCTAAAAAATAAAATAAAAATAAAAACAACCAACAACATAAAATAAACAAAAATAAAAAACATAGAAAACACTCACACATAAAAAAAATGAAATAACACAAACAAAGAGAAACCCAAGAACAAGAACGAAAAAAACACAAGAACAATAACAAAAAACATTAAAAAAAAACAAAACAACAGAAACACAAGAACAACAAAAAACAACACAAAGAACACAAAAACAAAACAAAACAAAAGAACCCACCCACCTTAAAAAACTAAACAAAGAAGACAAAAGAAAAAAAATGAACAAAACAATGACCTATCTAGACCAGAAGACTATTAATGCAAGAATCAACAGAGGAAACAAAATAAAGAATAGAATGAGCTAGGGAACTAAAAAAACTGAATGAACCAAAGAGAAACAAAAAAAAAACAAGAAGAAACTAGGTACCTTCAGAACTGGAGCCATCCAAAGAAATGATAGAAAGAAGAGCTTCCCTAATTTGAGAAGCCCACCATATAGGAGGGTGGCCATAACAAGTAAGATCACCTTTGTCCAAAGCCCAATTAGCTAAAGCATCAACACTCTTGTTTTGATCTCTGACCACATGATTGTAATCAACTTTCAAAAATCCCATCCGGATTAACCGAATCTTCTCAATAATTCTTTTTATTCTCCAATCCACCTTATGATTCTTAGAAGGAGTCTTCAAGAGATTAATCATAAGTTGAGAGTCGACTCAACTAACACCTTTTCCCATCCAACCTTAGTAGCCTCCCCGAAGGCCTCTAAGGATACCATACCCCTCAAGCAAGGTTATTGGAAAGAATACCCAAATTCTCAGAAAAAGTAAAAACCAGGGAGCCATCCGAAAGTCTACCAATTCCTCCCACACTGGCTTTTCCAGGGTTCCCTCTAGAGGCTCCATCAGTATTGACTTTTCCAAAATCCTTAGGAGGAGGTTGCCAATTTCTAGTCCTATCCATCTTACTAATACTCACATTCCCTTTAAGTTGGTTGCCCTTAGAAGGTTTAATCTTCAATCTTTGCATCACTTGATCCCATCTTTGGTGGGAGTTTTGGGGGTGATTAAGGAGTTGATGGACTGATTCAACTAAGTTGGCTATGGTCTTTTGCCAAATATAGTGAATATCCTTCCTATCTTGATTAAAAATTTGGCTGTTCCTTTCATTCCAAATATTCCAAAGAAGAATGGTAGAACCCATCCAAACTAACTGCCTAATAAAATGATCAACACCCTCTTGATTAGGCCAATCCCTCCAAAGTCTGTTCAAAAGTGAAAAAATTGGACCACTGTAAGCCAAGTAAAGTTGCCATTCTCCTCCATAGCTCAGAGGCTAAAGTACACTCAATAAAAATATGGTTGATATTTTCTACATTCTTTTCACACATTTCACATCTAAAAGGGCCATGAAAACCACGCTTCATAAGTTGCTCACCAATAAGAACCCTACGATGCAATAAAATCCAATTAAAGAACCTCACCTTAGGCCATAGCTTTTGAGCCCACAATTGAGAAAATATGTCAGAAGAATGGTTGGGATTATTATGGCATAAGGTCAAATAACCTTGAGCAACCGAATACTCACCCTTAGTAGTGTTGTTCCATCCAAAACAATCTTTTTCATGGGACCAAGAGAGGGATCTCATATGAAGGATGCCTTGGATATCTTGTCTTTGCCTTTCTGGGATTTGAATAGGCCACTCCTCAATAGGGATCCAATATCTACCAACCTTTGAATTACCAAGATGGTACCGACAGTAATTAGCCACCTTTATCCAATTAGCTCGGTGAAGCTCCTCCATCCAAGGCCTCCAATCGAGAAACTGAGTTATCAAAGGCTTGTGACCATCCCAAGAATCTGTCCAAAAATTTGCATGTTGACCATTATGAATGATCCAAAATAATTTTTTCTTTATCAAATCCTCACCAGTCTTAAGAACTCCTAAAATGGGAGAACCTTTGGTAGGAAGTTGATAGCGAACAAGGTCTTCAGGACTTTTGTTCTCAAGATATTTAGCACGAAGATTATTGGCCCAAAGAGCATTGGGGTTATGCAACATCCTCCAATATAATTTAGCAGCTAAAGCTTTGTTGTTATTAATTGAAGACCGAAATCCTAACCCCCCTTCACTCTTAGGAAGACATAAAGTATCCCATTTCACCAAGGCCCATTTTCTTTTCTCCTTAGTACCACTCCAAAGGAAACGATGACTCGATTTGATCCAATTCTCGAAGAACAACCTTTGGGATATTCAAAATGGAAGAAACATAAATAGGAATAGCTTGAAGGACTGATTTTACCAAGGTGATTCTACCCCCGTAAGAAAGCCACTTGTTGGTCCACTTTCCAATTTTCTTCTTGACTTTGTCCAACAACCAATTCCAATCTTTATTTTTCTGCCTTTTAATATTTATGGGAATACCTAAATAAGTGATTGGAAGAGAGGTCTTCTTATATCTTAATTTATCCAAGACCATGGATTCCTGTCTAGCAGAGCAGTTGAAAGAAAATAACTTTAGATTTGTCTTCATTGATCAACTGCCCATAGAGCCTTAGAAAAACAGCTAATGATTTGCTTAATATTAGAAGCTTCCTTAACTGTAGCTTTACCTAAAAGGGTAGAGTCATCCACAAATTGAAGATGAGAGATAGGTCTAGCTCCATGAGCAATGGTAACTCCCTCAAGAGTTTTGTTTTCCCTCTTTTTGGTTATAGTCCTACCCAAGCATTCAACAAGAATGATGAATAAATAAGGGGATAGCGGGTCACCTTGCCTAATACCTCTGGAAGCTGGGAAAGACTGAGAAGGCCTGCCATTGATAAGAACTAAGTAGGAAACTGAAGAGATACATCCCATAATCCAATCCATCCAATCCTTAGAGAAACCAAATTGCCTCAAAACTTTGATAAGGAAGTGCCAATCCACTCTGTCATAAGCTTTGGATAAGTCTAACCGGATGAACATAGAAGGAGAATTTTGCATATCCATGGAATGGATGGCTTCCCGAGCAAGAACTATCTCATCTACTATTTGACGTCCTTCCACATATCCCCCTTGCTCTGGGGAAATAATCTTATGCAAAAGAGGCTTCAACCTTTCTCGCCATGATTTTAGTAATAATTTTGAGAAGAACATTACATAAAGCAATAGGTCTAAAAGCTGAGATATGATCAACCTCTTGAGCTTTTGGAACAAGAGTAATATAAGTTTTATTGATAACCTTCAAAATTTCTTTGGATTTCCCGGCTTCTTCCACCACCTCTAATAAATCAACATGAAGGATATCCCGTAACTCTTGATAGAACTCAATAGAAAAACTATCAGGACCTGGGGTTTTCCTTTTTGCATTTTAAAAACCACTTGTTGAAGCTCATTGATAGTAACGAGAGCAGTCAAAATAGAGTTCTCCTCAGAAGTGATAAGAGAAGGGATTGCTTGAAGAACATTTTGTTGTGAAGCTGAGTCAAGAGGAGTAGCAGTAAAAATATTGGAAAAGTAATCAACAACAATAGAGTTCATGCCATCCCAAGTATAAACAACATCTCCAAAATCTGATTTTAAGGAAGAAATAAAGTTGTGAGATCTTCGAGCTAGAAGAGATTTGTGGAAGAAATTTGTGTTTCGATCTCCTTCTTTGAGCCATTGAATTCTAGATTTTTGCTTCCATAAGATTTCTTCTCTTTTTTCCCATTCCTCTAACCGAGTTGTGAGTTTAATTTCATCTGCACTTCTCTTCTCTGTGAGGCCATCTAAACGGATTTTCTGATTCAAATTTTCAAGATGAGCAATAACTTCATGTTTTTTTTTATGAACATCCCCAAACTCTTTCCAGTTCCAAGTCTTGATTTTGGATTTAATGTATTGCACTATTTTGGCAAAATAGAACATCTTAGTCCCATGCCTAGGTTTACCTTCCTTCCACCATTGTTGCACACGAGGTCTGAAGGAAATGTCTCTAAGCCACATTAATTGAAAACGAAAAGGAGAGAAACTCACATTGGTTTTCCACATTTCCACCATGATCGGCCAATGATCCGAACCAACATTATTAAGAGTCTTCACTTTAGGAATGTGACCATGGATTAAGAAATTTTTAGAGAGCAAAAACCTATCCAATCTCTCCATTATACAAGCTAAGCCTTGCCTTCTCGTTAGACCAAGTCATAAGGCCATTATTCAGTTGGATATCCACAAGATGGAGGTTTGCAATATATTCGCTCATGAGGTCAGTACTTTTGTCCAAATTTCTATTTCCCCCCTTTTCTCATCCAGAGAGAGGATGGTATTGAAATCTCCTCCGATCAAGATCCAAGCTTTAGGAAAATGAGAGATAATATGAGTAATATCCTTCCACTGTCTTCTTTTTTCCTCCAAAGAAGTCGAGGCATAAACAGTAATGCAGAGCATAATCTGGTTGGAATGTCTACTTTGAATAGCTATAGCCAACAAACCCCAACTGCCAACCATATGGTGAATAACTACCTCTTTTGGGTCCCAAAGACAAGCAATGCCACCCGAAGTCCCTTGGGAACCGAGGGAAACCACTTTTCCAGCTTGGCCAAATTTTATCGGCAATTAAGTCCATATCCTCCATTGACATCTTTGTTTCTTGAAGGAAAACAAGATGTGGATGATTTATCCGAATCATTCTTCTAATTTCATTTTGTTTTGAAAGACTCCCTTTGAGTCCTCTAATATTCCAAGTGATGATCTTCATTAATACCAGGGCTAAAAATGTTGGGAAGGGCATTAATCTTACCTTCCTCTACAAGCTTTTCACCTTCTTTTACCATATGATATTGATTGGTCTTGCGACCTACTTTTTGATTAGAATCCATCTTCAATTTTTTTTCCCTGTTTCTTGACTTATTCCAATTGAATCTGAGATGGCTTCTAACCTTGAAGAATGCTCATACAATGCCAAAATTTTACTAGATGGTTCAATGGAGTCTATATTGGGACCCGCATTATTTGAAGTTTTGACATTTGAAATATTGTTTTTCTTGTGTAAATTTTCTCCTTTTTTTTCTCGTTGAAAACCTTTGATTTGTTGGTTTGTCTCTCGAGTTCTTTCCTTCATATTTAAATTGTGTTTCTAAGATTTCAGTTTCCATTATTTCCTCTTCCTCACTTGGGACATCATTTGTGGAAAGGATTTCAAACATATTAGCAAATGACTTTGATTGATCCTTCATTACTCGGTTTTTTCTTAGTGTTCTTCTTCTTAGGTATTTGGAAACCTCGCTGAGTTTATATCTTCTTTCTTTTGATCAGGAATTTTATTTGGGCAAGCACCTGCCAAATGACCATATTCATGGCAAATTCTACAACGAAAAGGAATGTTCTCATAGTCCACTACTTGCTCCCAAGTGTCTTCCCCAAATTGTAATGTGATCTTTTTAGGTAGGGGTTTGTCAAAATCCATTAAAACACAAATTCGAGCATAAATAATATGTTCAAAATTTTGAGTACAATCAGCAAGTCATCATAAAAGTTCCTAAAGAGTTTCCAATTGAAGAAAAAATAGTAGGATTCCAAAATTCAATAGGGAGGCCAAAGAGTCTAACCCACACGGGAGCTATAGAAGGCATCTCTTCTTCGGCTTTAAATTTAGTATGCCAGGGCTTCATGAAAAGCCCCGCCCTTCCAAAAAACCAAGGACCCCCTTGAAAAGTTTTCTCTCTATCTTCATTGTTAGCAAATAAAACAAGAAAATAACCATTTGGATAAATAGAGATTTGTAACTCACCTTTAGTTTTCCAGCTTTTTGCAGCCCAGACTTTGAAAGCAGATAGACTCGGACGAAAACCCACGAACCGACAAATTAGTCCTCTTTTTTCCAAATCTTCAATGCCACTCCGAATGTTACCCATATCAAGCTTAACAATAGGAGTTCCATCACTTGCTTTAAGACATCCCGACTCCGTTTTCCTAGGATCAATCTTAGGCATTCTTAGAGGTTTATGAGAAGCCCTAATATTGATATTAGCATTGGGCTGAGGCTGTCCACCATGAAGGGCATCCCTAAAATTCATTTTTGGGACCGAGTCTTCAAAATTCTTACCCTTGATAGGGGTTTTCACAGTAGAATTATTTTGTGGGTGCACCTTAGCACCAGATTCACTTGAGATATGAGCCATTTTTTGATCAACTCCTTGAAACTTATTTCGTGGTCTCTTTAATCCTTGCCCTAGACGCCGTGGAAAGGTATGGTTTTCACTTTTCTTTTGTGCAGCAAATTGGAAGCCGTTGTCACTCAAGTTCACAATATGATCTGTTAAAAGACAAATTTCTAACCCATATTGTATCCCCTGCAACATTTCCTGCTAAAATATTGAGCATAAACCACAAAAATATTGGCCGCTAGGGCCCGAAGGCCCTAAAAACCAACCTCCGGAGCCGCTTGCACTCAACCCAGATGAAACCCTCGCATAGCCGCTTGCCAAATATATCGTTCACACATATGGATGCGCTAGGATCTGTGTTGCTCCAAATGATATGAAAATTGGTGGAGACGTTCTAGGGTTTTTCAGGCATCTACCCTCAAAATTTTAGCTCAATCCGAGTTCGGATGAGTGAGATATGGCCGAAACGAGTTCGGCAGTTTGGGCAGTCCTGCGAAAAACGTCTCTCTCTTTTCGTGTCCGTGATATCACACTTTTAATTCATATAATATCACCCAGCTACCTTACTTTCATGGATCTAGGGAAGTTCTTACAATTTTTTCTTAGAGGCTTAAATCTAGGGAGACCCCTGCAAGAAAATTTTAAACCTTTTTATTTAAGTTTTGTGTGGAAATTTACAAGGTTGTTGGAAAATATCTATCTCCCTTGGAAATGTTTCTTGGATTGGACAGGAAAATTTTAATTTTAAAATTTTTATTTAAGTTAGAGTGGGCTTTTGGTTGTATTTGAGGATCCCAAGTTTCTCCTCGGGATTCTTGTCTTGGATTGGTCTTCTGTTGTAGTAGTTCAGTTCAGATTTGAGGGATTTAACTTTCTCTTCAATGCTTTTGTTCTATTCTCTTGGCTTCTAGGATCCTGTTATTGTTAGATCTTGTCTTGTTTTTCTTTGTTGCTCTTTTGTATTTCTTCTATAGCCTCCTCTTCGAGTTTTTTTTTCTGCTGTAAAAGGTTCAAGGGTCCTTACAAAACATCTTCTTTGGTTTGTAAAAGGTTCGGGGACCTTTTAAAACCCCTTCTTCCACCTAATTACATATAATACAAATAAAATTTGTTTCAATTCTATATAACCTTTTAAAAATATATAAAATATCCCTATCTAGACACTCTAGTGGTATGTTGTTAGAATCTCTCATCCAATATACTTAAGTTTAAATCATAGAAATGGTGATCATGTTACACCTGAGGGAAGGTGACCCCAATTATAGTCTAAACACTCTAGTGGTATTTCATTAGACTCTCATCCAAAATACTTAAGTTCGAATCACAAAAAATGTGATCCCATTATACCCAAGGGAAGGTGATCCCAATAAGACCCTCATTATGCGTCACATTACTATATATATTTATGTGCATTTTATTGCACTTAATTTTTATGAAAAATATCTATAGAAGATTGGATTAAAATTAATACTTATGGAGTTGGAAAGGTTTGCAAGAATCATGTTGGAACAATTCTTTATTGGGAACTACAAGGCCTGGATAAGGCCACAAATAATAAAGCATAAGCCTTAGCTATCAAATTTACTTCTATTCGGACAATAAGATAAGACTATAGGAGGATATCATAGAATCAGATTCTTAAATCTTGGGAGAAGCTCTTGATTTTATGAGGAACTTTGCTTTGAAGACGTAGATTTTGAGGATTCTTGTCACCCAAATTAAAGAGTTATGGAGGGAATAAATGAGGTGATCCTGATTTATGTGGGTAGAGCTCTGAATACAGTGATAGACTTTCTAGCTAATATGGGTACCAAGAGGGAGGTATGGGTTTACTGACACAATGGCATGGCTACTAAGGACAAGAATATTGGACAAGTTAATGAGTAAATCTAATTATTGGCTAATTTGAACATCTAATACATATTTCCTTTTACTACTATAACCAAAAGTGATTAGTTCTTAGGATCTTGGGCTTTACAATTATAAAAGATTTTTGAAAAGTTAAAAAGATGAAATGATTGCTCTTGCTAGTTAAAGCTAGAAGGAATTCCATCCCCACTTGTAAATAATCTTAATTTAAGATAATTTTTTCAAATTAATAAAAATGTCACCACTCTCCCTTAACATTGAACTCCTTTAACTTATCTTAAAATATTTTGATAAGTAAAATGCTCTAATATAAATAACCTCAATTACAAAGTTTCTTACCTTCTTTCATTCTAAACTATAATTAAATGTAAAGTTTAAAATAATATACATTATTTTTGTTAAGATATTTTAATTGTATATCATTGGTATTTCATATTGGTTACCTTAGTTCAAATTACAAGGACAAAATCCTGTTATTATTATGCCCTAGGAATGTGGCCTCTAGTTATACCATCCATTATACTTCGTATTACTTCAACCCAAAAATAAAAATATTATACAGATATAATTTTCCTTAAGAATAAAATTGCAAGCTTACTGTAGTTGTAAGGAATTTGACTTCTTTTTAAAAGGTTCAAGGTTCAAACCTCACTCAGTATGAGGAGACCATGACCCCTCATAAAAACATATGTAAACTCATTGAAAAAAATCCTTATAAATACATATAATAGATGTTAACATGAAGATCCTTATGAATACATATAACATATGTTAACATGAAAGAATCCATCAATCATTGGTTAAAGAAGATCAAGGGGAATGTAGATACATATACATTTTAGAAAGTAAGTCTCATCATCAATCCTATTGCAATTACAATGCCTTTTAATGGTTACAAGCCTTTTTTATTTGGGATAACTATTTTTTCATGACTTAATAGGCTATAATATGTTCTATTTTTTTTTTTTTTACATGGTATACTGTGTTTTATTTATTAATAATATATATTTAATTAAATAGAATATGATTGCAAAAATACATATGTTATAAATAACTTTTTTATAAAGATAGTTTTTTACATTTTAATAAAGATAGCTTTATATTATTTTATATATGTAAAAAATAAAAATTTTAATTTAAAATGTTTTTAAAATATAAAATAATTTATTTTTTATAAATTAATAATAAAATATTTAAATAAATAAATAAATAAAAATATAGTTGCAATTTTATGGTAAAGTTTTTGGATTTTTGTTCAAAAAAATTCAAGTTCAAATCTCACTTAGTATTAGAGGAGTAGGACCCTTTATAAAAACTTGTGTAAACTTAAATTTAATAAAACTGCAAGCTTATTGTAGTGGTAAGGACTTTGACCTCTCTTTGAGAAGTTCAAGGTTCAAACCCCACTCAATATAAGGGGATTGGGACCCCTCATAAAAACGTGTATAATCTCATTAATAAAAATAAAAAATTAATATATAAAAATTATGAAATTATATAAATATAATATAATTAAAAATAAATTAGATTAGAGTCACATTCAATTCATTTGCTTATCAATGATTGCCTCTTAGACACTTAAAATGCATGACCACCACATGAAAAGGATAGGTCAATTGGTAATGATCAAGTGTTTGTTGGTGGAATTTCTTGATTTACTTCGTTTTTACCCAACAATCTAAAATTTATAATGAAAGGATTAGTAATTAAACGTCATTAGGATGATACTTTAGGAAATGATTGGTTTATATGCCTTTATATTATTCCTTTTGTACACCCCAATGGGGGCATTCTATAATTAAAAAAAAAATCTCCTGAGGTATTATATGATGGACATCTCCTAAGGTATTATATGATGGTCAGAAATGATTGGGTTGCAGTGTTCAAGCCCTTCACTTGATGTGACCTTTTATATTTAGTAAAAGTTTGTAGGTGTAATGATTAGTTATAGTGAACTTAAATGAAAAATCTCAATTCCCAAAATTTCCATAAATATTTTATAAGTAGGGGAGCATCAAATTCCATGGTGTTGGGCTCCACTTCACGTGTGATGGTTATTGGTAGGAGGGTACCATGGACCATATTCGTGATGAGATATTAAGATATTGGGTGGTTTTTGGAGACTTCCAAGTACTAACCAAATACTCTAACAAATGCATTGTAATGTGATAAACAGACAAGTTTGTGATGACATACACCAAAGGTAGGACAAAATATGAATAGTTGTTCGTGCAATTTTATTCCAACGTTTACAATGTTAGGTGGTGTTTTGTCACCATGATGTGAAATTTAGGTCTTTCTCATGATGTTAACATATATAGATCTATCTATCTATTATTTCAATGCACTCTTTGTTGATATTAGATTGGGTTTATATATAGATATTTTAAAAGGAAGGTTCACATATGGAATAGAATATTTACTTTTTCCAGGTTTTAAAATGAACTTCACTAAGCATATAATGGTGTGACATGAACTTTAAAAAATCAAGCTATTTAACTTATTTTTGTTTTGTAATGTTCTGGCCTAAATATTATTATTATTATTATTTTTAATAAGTTTTCACATGTTTTTATAAGGGTTTTGTTGTAGCGTTGAACCTTGAACTTTTTAAAAAGAGACCAAAACCTTACCACTAAAAATGAGGGTCCTAGTCCCTTTATATTGAGTGGTGTTTGAACCTTGAACTTCTCAAAAAGAGATCAAAACTATCATGCAGCTTCCAATGACTGGTCCAACATCACCATTATTACTTTAAACCTTACCACTAAAACATGAGGGTCCTAGTCCCTTCATATTGAGTGGTGTTTGAATCTTGAACTTCTCAAAGAGAGACCAAAACCACCATGTAGCTTCTAGTGACTGATCCAACATCACCATTATCACTTTATTATGATTATTCATGGTATTTATTACAATAAATTGTAGTATTACTTGTTTTTTTAACAAGTTTACACAAGTTTTGATGAGGGGTATCATTATTCATGGTATTTATTACAATAAATTGTAGTATTATGTGTTTTTTAATGAGTTTACACAAGTTTTGATGAGAGATCTTGGTATCCTCGTACTAAGTGGAATTTGAACCATAGACCTCTTAAAGAGAGGTCAAAGAGCTCTTACCACTGTAGTTAGTATGGGATTTGAACCATAGACCTCTCAAAGAGAGGTCAAAAAGCTCTTTAGTAAGCTTGCAACTTAAAATTTTAAGTTTACACAGGTTTTTACGAGGGGTCCCAGTTCCCTCATACATAAGTTTGAACTTGGGTCTCCTAGATGAAAACCCAAGGACTTACCACTATGGTATCCTTCATGGGTTTTAGTATGATGTGCTTTAATCAATAATTTTAACTAATTATTCTTATAAATAATTTGAAAATTAAGGTTTTGAAAGGGTTATCCTTTTTCTTTTACATCGTATCAGGTTATAGAGGTCATATAGCTTAAATTTGAACTTTAGTATGGGCTGCATATTTAACAAAAAAAAAAAAATGAATCAAAACACAAGCTTTTAAGAGGTGTCATGATTCCCTTATACCAAGATTTGAACTTGGATCTCCAAAATAAAAATCCAAAGACATGCCACTACCGTATCCTTCATAAGATATTTTAACTAATTGTTTTTAATTATTATTTTCAATATATTACAATAAAACATATTATAATGTAACTATTGAAAATTTATATTTTTGTAATTTTATAATCCAATTTTCCTAGTAAACAAACATAAAAATTAAATTTTAATAATAAAAAATAAACTAAACATTAATACTTATCAAAATATAATTTTTATTTATTTGGTTAGTGTAAGAATCCCCTGCGACCGAGGCATAGGACTGAGCATTCCCATCCCAACCAACCATGGCCCCGTGTAAGGCCAAAGCTAAACTTATCAATATAGGATTAACACAACCATACGCAGGGACCTCCCGAAGAAGAGCCAAACCACAAACCATTGTGCAAAGGACTACAATCAAAATACAATATTATAAATAAAATATTCATTATTAATAGCTAACAATAAAATAATGAAATTAAACAATTTAAAACAAATCATAAGTAATTATTATTATTATTATTTGGTTACATAGATGAATTGGTTACAATCACAATTTTTTAGTAACTGCCAGCGCAACTGACAGGGTTCAAACTCTCAGTGAAGGCTTCCAACACACCCACCATCTTCGTCTCGTTAATGGTAACTCGGTGTGATATGGGGACCATCAGACACATAGGGTTCGCACCATCTTCGTCATATTGGTTCAACACATGACATGAAAGGGATCGTCAGACAAGCAGGAACAGATCACCGTCATCAATTAGGTGCAACACATAGAAGAGTCGAATCGACCTACTGGATATGTATGAGTATGCCCGTGGGATTGGAACCTAGGTCTCCTCTCGGTAAACGTACTAACTTACCAATCCACCTAGACCCACAGACGTAATTATTATTATTTTATATACAAGGGTTTTTTTCACCTAACCCGTCTTGGCAAGTATTTACTCTTAGGAGACTTGAAGGGGCTCGGAATTGGAACTGTCAACCTCAAGTTGGTAAACTCTCAACGAAAAACTAATATGTATCCATCCAATCATTAGTAATTATTAATAACTAATGTCTTTGTGTGATATCATAGTGATATGACTTTGGTCTCTCATCCGAGAGACTAGGTTCAAACCATAACGTGAGTGTGGTTAACACAAAATATTTTTTCTTAAAATTAATAATAAAATAATGATGCTAGTCATGGGAGGTATATCATTGTGATATATCTTTGGGTTTTATTAAAGGCCCAAGTTCAAATCCGGTACAAGGTTCTAGAACCTTTCAAAAACCTATGCTTTACTTAAAAATTTTAACTTAAAAATATAGGTCGATTAATAGCGATAAGTGTTTGTATGTGGGACCCTTTGAAAAACCTGTGCTTAACCCTAAAATTTTAACTTAAAAATATAGTCTATTAATAGTGGTCAAATGCTAGTGGTCAAGTGCTTGTTGGTGGGCTACAACGGTTCAATTCTTTGCATGATCGAGGGTTCGTTGACTTCATTTTTACCAACCGGTTAGGTTTTATAATTATTCCCTACACAACAACAAAAAATAATAATATTAAAAAATTCAAAGTATATTATATAACACTTGTTATTAAAATAAATTAATAATAAAATGATTTTTAATAATTTTGTTTTAACCACCGGATTAGGATTTATAAAGGTTTCTTTAAAAAAATATAATGATACTAAACATTTCAAAGTATAATTTGAATTGTTTAGTATCATTATGTTTTTGTGTTCAGGTTAATGGAGCTATTTCCCCCTCCTTCTCTCTTCAACGGTCTATAGACAAGGTTGCCTCATGTTTCTTTTTGTATGTTTTGGTTGTCGATGCTCTTGGTTATCTTTTTCATAAGGCTCATTTTGATGGTCTCCTTCAGGGTATTAAGCTTCCTGAGGATAAGCATGCTCTTAAATATCATTTTGTTGATGATTCCCTTCTTTTTATTCAAAATACCCAATAAGAGGTAGAAACGGCTAAAGAGATTGTTCAATTGTTTTGTGATGTCTCTGGTTATCGTATTAATGATTCTAAAACTAAAGTCTTTTATACCTCTTCCTCTCCTCGTAAATGCAACTCCTTAATTGAGTGGAAAATCATCCCTCATTGTATGATTGTGCACTATTTGAGAATTCCCTTTGGGATTAATATCTCTCTTAAGGATATGTGGAATTGGGTTATGAAAAGACTTAAAAATAATAATAATGCTTAGCCATCTCAGTTTCTTTCCTTAGTAGGAAGAATTCAAGTTGAGAATAAAATTATGGCAACCTCTTATGTTTATTACTCCTCTTGTTGGATGGCCCCCAAGGTAGTCTATAATAAATTAACTCAGGCCATTAGTAAATTTTTATGGACTAAATGGCATGGAGAGGTGGGTATTCCACCCATATCTTGAAAAAATTGTACTCAACCTAAGGCTCTAAGAGGTCTAGGCATCATTGATCCTCTTACCTAGAGCAAAATTTTAGCTGCAAAATGGGTTGCTAGAGCCATTATTGGTGATGAAAATTAGAAACACCTATTTCAGTACAAAATATCTCTAGCTACTCACAAAGGTAAATGGAAAGAAACCCCTTAGGAGGATAAGGTCCTTAATGCACCTTATTTTATAGTTAAAGTATCTATTTCAGTTCCCAAAACTGGAAAGCTTGGTAATAAATTTCTCATTTATTGGCTTGGAAGTCTGACTCCTTGAGACATGGTCTGAGCATCAGTCTAAACAGTATTTGATGGAATAAAGCTATACTCCATAATGATAAACCTTTAGCTTTATGCAATGCTATTCATGGGCTAGCTTTTTTGAAGAAAGGAATTAATAGAATTAGATATATTTGGGATCCAGGTAGCTGCTCGATTCTTACCTGGAATCAAATCTACAATAATTGCCCCCTTCCCTCTAGGCCCAAAGAGTCTTATGGTTTATTTTTGGCTTCCATTCCTTGTAAGGTCCTTATGAAATTGGGAACAATTGCCCATAATATTTGGAATGACTGGATATGGCTTAATGATCATAGAATCTCTTTCATTACTTCTAGTTGGTTATACAAAAATCTTCTGTGTCCACCTTCTTTAGACTCTAAGCTCAATTTCAAGTGGCAAGTGAATTTTACCAATGCCCAATGGTAGTTTCTTGCTACTCAAATTTGGAAATCTCTTGTTGAATCAAAAACTCAACTTCTTGGTTGGCGGATTTTGCATCAAAAACTACCAATGACTGAAAGTTTGGTTGTGATTTTACACATTCCCCCTCAATGAAATTTTTGTAATGCTTTAGAAACTCTTATTCACTTGTTTTGGTTTTGTGGCATGGCTAAACATTTTTAGGATATATTCTACTCTTTTATTTTTCCCTCTTTCACTAGATCTTGTAAGCTTTCTCTGCTTGGTTTTTCTCATATGGATTAATACCCCAAACTCTGGGATGTTTGTAGACTCATCCTTATCAAGCACATTTGGAAGTGCATATACAAAAATGTGTTTATTGGATTAGCTCCTCTATGGGATATAGTTTTGGTAGACTTGACCTTTGATCTTTTGTTACATGTGGGACACATTCATTCCCAAGTCTATGGACCTTCCAATATTCCTCGAGATGTTATTGACAGACTTCATCAACTTTATCATATGATTCAAGATCTTCAAAAGGTCCAATAGGAAACTAAGAAGAATATAGTTAACAATGATAAGTAGGTTCAGGGTTTGATTACTTCTTTTTTCTTCTCTGAATATTTTAGAAGATATCACAAAAGACATGCCTAGAATTTTTTCATATAATAGACTCTCCCATAGATGAATGTTGATATCTGGTGTATTGCAGCAAGATATAGCTATAGTCGTTTTGTTAATATTAGATTATATTCTTATGCATATTCAGTTATGGATGCTTTACTCTTAATCCGCCTCATTTTAATTTTTAGCTGGTGGACAATGCTAATACCAAAATATTGTAATGTTCCGGTTAATGATATAATATAATCTAGTTCTTTCTCAAACTAATTCAAAGAATATTATATATATATATTTGCTCAGATTTATAATTATAAAGGTTTCCTATGCATCCAAAAAATAATTATTATATAGTGTGATAAATCCCTAGGACCAACGCTTAATGCGTTTCCACATGAATATTAATGCACACACATGCCACAGTTTGAATCTTGGACCTCCGAAAGAAAATCCAAAGCCATCATATTTAAAAAAAGGTTTTAACAATTTTATTCTAAACATATCTTAACATAATGTACAACCCTACTTCAACATTAACTGGACTTTTAGTTTTGACTCTTTTTAGAATAGTTTTTTTGTTAGTGTGATAAACCCCTATGACCAATGCACGGGGCTGAGCAGTCTCCTCCCAACCATGACCCCTATAAAGTTGAGAGGTATGCTTATCAATAGAAAATTTAACACACAACCACCCCTTACACACTCACCCATGTCGCGGTTTGAACCTTGAACCTCCTGAAGAAGAGCCAAAGTTCAAACCATTGCATTGTCCACATGGGACTCTCTTTAAAATAGTTTTTAATTTAAGATACGAGACTTTTATTAAATATATTTATAATATATAAAATAATTGTCCCAGTGACACAATGGTTAGGGTTTTGGATTCTCTTTATGATTGTGTGTTACAATAAATATATATATATATATATATATATATATATTGGAATACAATGTAGATGTTTTTTTATAGCATTACATCTATAGCTTCAAAAGTCTTTGTGAGATCAAATTGAATAAAGAAAAGTAAATAGAGAAGACTTGATAAGATTATTTTAGAGAAAGAAATAAAATAATAATAAATCATAAAAATATATATAGCTGCTTGGGTGGATCATCCGACCTACTTATATTTCGCAATTAGATTATATTGTATGGAATTGGAGATGACAACACAATCTTCTTATTAATGAAATAAAATAGTATAAACTACAATATTGCAGTACAATTTTACTATGCAAAACCCATTCGATGAAATATAAAATATATGAGCCATTTAGTTGCACCTAAATTATAGTCAGGAAGCGGTGGCTTTGGAGGGTTTTCAAACCACAATTGAGTCAGGCGACAATGACTGTAGTGGGTTTGAAGCCAGGAAACTATGGCTTTGGAGGATTTTAATCCACAGTTGAGTCAAGCAGCGATGACTGTAGAGGGTTTGAAGCCAGGTAGTGGTGATGTTGGAGGGTTTTCAATCTATATCTGAGTTAAGTGGTAATGGCTATTGAGGGTTTGAAGTCGGGTAGTGACGACTTTGGAGGGTTTTAATCCATAGCTAAGTTAGGTGATGGCTGTTGTAGAGGGTTTGTAATTCACAGTTGAGTTAGGTGATGGAGAACTCGAGTCAAGAAGGCAAGGGTGGTTTTTAGGGCTTGAATTATGGGTAAGGTGGAAACAGTGAAGGTCAATATGTGGGGAGCAGTGGAGGTCAGGGTTGGAGATTGGTGGTGGGGATGGTGAGGAGAGTTGTAAATGTCAAAGCACGAGAAGTGCTTATGGTAAGGGTTATTTTTATGAAGGCAATTAAGCTATGGGGAGTGGTGTTGGTTAGGACAAAGGAAGCATTGTGGTTCTGGTTGTAATGAGTAGTGACGATTCTTGAACATGTGCTATTTCATCAGCCTTGTGTCTTAGGGGACCGATCTTAGGTTAGTCTTCTTAAGGGGAAGTAAAAATCAATGAGCCTAGGGTTAAATCTCATTTCTTATTCAGGAAGACTTGTGGTTCCAGACCCTCTTGCAAATATGGTTGCTTCCCATGGGGATTTTTCTCTTGTTAGAAAATTTGTTGGGATTCATCCATATTTGGATGCTATTTGAAAGTGGGCTCAGTTAAAATGGCATCCTAAGGGTTCTTGGAGATTGGTGCATTACCTAAGGATTTTTTCCTGGTTAGGCTCAATGGTTTGGAGGACCGCGATAGGATTATTCAAGGTGGTCCATGGTTCTTTGGGCATAGAGGTTTATTCCTAAGGAAGTGGGCACTTGATTTCAACCCTAATTCCCAATGCTTTGAACAAGCTCCTATGTGGGTTCACCTTCCTAGCCTTCTTTTATATCTTTGGCATGAGGAGATCCTAACTCGAATCGTAAGTGAAATAAGATATATGGTGGCAATAGATCCTATTACCATTTCTAGATATAGTTTTTTGTATGCTAGATTCTATGTTAATGTTATGCTTGATAAGGACCTTCTAAAGTCAATTGAAATTGAGTTTGAAATTTGGGTCTAAACCCAACCTTTAAAATATGATAAAATAGCTAGGAAATGCTTGATATGCAAGAATTTTGGTCATCCCAACTTCACTTGCACTCTGTCTCAAAAAGCTGATAAAGGAAAAAGGCTTGGGAAAAAAAGTAGATTCCAAATCCATATTTTTTGGCATCTGAGTCAGGGGTATATAGAAAATGTGTTCATGGTGCTCATAAGGAGTTTATTCCCATAGAAATCTTGGTTGTTGGTGTAGTTAAAGGCCTTGTCATAGATGAAATCGATGAAAAGTGCTTAGAGAAAAAAAAATACTGCTATAAAGTTATTAGGGTTTTTCCAAAATTTGGTGGGCATTCCAAGGGTGTAGAGGTGAATACAAATAAATTTTTTGTATTAGGAGAGTTGTTACATTCTGGTCTTTAGGCTAGGTTTTATGCTATTCCAGATAAAGGAGTGGAGATCCTAGATCGTTAGGGGGATCAGATGCCTTCTGCTCAAGATCCTATTGAGATGTTTTTAGAAGCATCTAACCTTAGTTTTTATAATAAGAGGGTTGATGTCCCTCTTGATAAGGAAAAATATGAAGCTATCATGAAGTATATTTGGGATGTAGAAGTAAAAGAGATTTCTACAAATGCTTTGGACAAAGAATTAGAGGTCTTATCTTCCTCGAAGGAAGACAAATTTCAAGAAGTTCTAAACAAGAAGATGAAACTAAATAAGATAGCTCAACAACATTAGCTCCTTCCAAAATCAGTATAAGCAAGCAATAAAGGAACAATTTGCTCTATGTGGCCCATCAAAAACACCTGAAAAACAATGAATCTAAGTAGTGGGAAGGGGTCAAAAAGACAAAAAAAATCATAGGTGCTATTAAATAAAATAACTCAAGATGTGGATAATGACTACAAGCCTACATTACCTTTGAGTGGAGGGAAGGCTCCATAATCCTTGAAGTAATGAATATTGTCTCATGGAATATTCAGGATCTGCATGCCCCGACTAAACAAAGAGTGCTAAATTTTTTTAGAAAAAGTTTCAAGCCTGATATTCTTTTCTTACAAGAAACTAAGATGGGTGATGAGGATTTTGATAGGTTAGGAAGGTTTGTTTGGAAGGGGTTTAAAAGTGTGAGTAGGGTTGCTCGTGGTTCTTTTGAAGGTTTGTGGATGCTTTGGAATATTGATTCTATGGAGGGTAAGCTCATTCATCAGGTTGATAGATTCTATTCCTTTTTATTCTATTGTAAAAAATCTAATTTTACTTGGATTTCTACCAATGTGTATGCTCCTAATGTTGTTGTGGATAAAAAAAAATTGGATTGACTTAAAATCCCTTGGTTCTTCATTTAAACTACCATGGTTGCTTGTTGGTGATTTTAATTCCATTCTTCTCCCTAGTGATAAACTTGGAGGCTCGACTGTTATTTCAAACAATATGGAGGAATTTGGTAAGTTCTTGACCTCCATGGGAATAGTAGATATTGATTTACAAGGTTCTAAATTCACTTGGTCCAACAAAATAAGGGGAAGGGGTTTGATTCAATCTAGAAATGATAGGGCCCTTGCTTAATTGAGTTGGCTTACCATGGTTCAATATTGCTCTTTGAGAACTTTATCGAGAATTTATTCTGACCACAACCCATTACTGTTAGAATTCATGGAGGATAAATGCTTGAAAGGTGATCCTTTTAGGTCTAAGGCAATGTGGATTTCTCATCCGGATCTTGAAGGTTTGATTAAGGCCTGGTGGAATACAAATTTCTATGGCACTAAGATGTTCCAAGTGGCCAAGAAGTTGAAAATCATAAAAGCTAACTTGAAGAGATGGAAACAGAAGGTTTTTGGGAACCTCTTCTATAGGAAGCAAAAATATTTTAAGAATTGCAAGAAATTGAGGAAAAAGGTCAAAGTGAAGGTTGGTCAAAGGAGGTGGCCATCAAAGAGAAAATTACTCTTGCAGAATTCCATAATATTCTTACCACCAAGGAGTCTTTTTGGAGGTAAAAATCTCAAGCTACGTGGCTTAAGGAGGGGGATAGGAATACCAAGTTTTTCCACCTCTCAACATTGAAACATAGGAGTGCTAATAAAATAAGAGAAATTACATTGGAATCCTGTGAATTCCTTAAATATGAGGAAGAAATTACCACTGCCATAGTATCCTTCTTTCAGGATTTGTTTTCTAGAGACAGGGAGAAAGATGAGGATGCTTTGGAGAAACTTCTTAGGAACATTCCCCAAGTGATGATAGTTGATATGAATGATGCTTTAAATACCCATTTTTATAATTATGAGATTAGGACCAACCTATTTAGTATGAGTAAGAATAAAGCACCTAGGCCGGATGGGTTCCCTAATGGTTTTTTTCATAGGTTTTGGCATATTCTTGGTTCAGATATTTCAAAAGCCTTAAGATAATTCCAATATTATTCCTCTTTGTTGCAGGTATGGAATACTACCTTTATTATTTTGGTTTTGAAGAAACATGGTGCCTCTTCTCTAAGGAATTTTAGACCTATCAACTTATGCAATACCCTATATAAGTTGCCTTTTAGACCTAATAGGTTGAAAAGGCTTCTCTCCGTCTCGATTTCTCCTCTTCAAGGTGGTTTTGTCCATGGTAGGTAGATCATGGATGATATCATTACAATTCATGAGACTTTATATTTTATGTGCAAAAGGAAGTTGGATGGAATTCTTCTTAAACTTGATATGCAAAAGGCTTATGACAGGGTCTCCTAAGAGTTCCTTGATAAGGTGTTGCAAAAATTTGGCTTTGGGGAGCTATGGAGGAAGTGGATTAGAGTTTTTATTTCCCTTGCAAAATTTTCTATCAACATAAATGGGATTTCAAGTGGTTTTTTCTGGTCAAAGAGGTATTAGGCAAGGTGATCCCTTGTCTCCATATATTTTCATTTTGATGGCTAAAGCTTTAGGAAGATCAATTTTTGCTACTACCTTATCCTCTAATATTAAGGGTATTAGACCTGTTGGTATTGCAGAGGTAGTTTCTTATCAACCATTTTTAGATGACACTGTACTTCTTGGGGAGGCTACTATGAGAGAGGCTAAGAAATTCTTGAATATTTTGCAACTGTATGAGAAAGCTTCCAACCAACAAATTAACTTTCGTAAAAGTAAAATATTTTTTGTGAATACTAGGGGGCAGTTTCAATATAGAATTTTAGGGATTTTTTGTTGTGGTATTGTTAAACTTCGTTCTTTATATCGAGGTATACCATTATTTACTAGGAGGATGAAGGAGGAGTTGTGGTCTCCTGTGTTGGATAAGATTCAATGTAGTTAGCTGGGTGGAAAGGTAATATCCTAAGCCAAGAATGTAAGTTGTAATTGCTTCAAGTTACCCTCCAAAGCATTCCCATATATTATATATCTTTTTTCAGAATACCCTTCAAATTTGGGAGGAGGATTTGAAGATAAATAATACCCCGATAAACAAAAATATAGAAAAGCAATAATTGCAGAATCAAAGGAAAAACATAGAACACATTACACAATAATTTATCCTAGGAAACCCTTTTGGGAAAAATCCCAGCAAGAATATCTCCTTATTGTATAAAATTGACCATCTCCAATACAATAATATCCTTTCGCTCACTTTTTGCTTGCGATTACATTTCTTGCAAATTTATTACCAAACCCTCATGTAAGTGTTGTTTTATGTACCAATTAAACAATAAGGGGTTTTACAATACCATGGGTGCAAAACCATGGGCTGAAATTACATTAACCCAAAAATTCCCACATGGGTCTAAAAATAGCTTAAACCCCCAAAAACAATTTCCCGGGGGCTAACGCCCCTGGACCCCCAAACAAGGGCTGCCACTCATGTAGCCCCGCTTGAGGCTCAACCCAACCCCAAACCTCGGTGAGGAAATGTTTATAGAGTGTAAATTCATTTCATAGCTAAACCCTCCTGAATAACATGGAAAATATTCAACATAATTCCAACATTCTCCCACTTGTTGAATACTTTCCATAGGGGCTAATAACTGGCATTATCAAATTTCAAGGGCAACAATGTCCATAGATCTTCTGTACCAAGAATTTTTTTGAGTAGGTATAACCTTTGTTAACAAATCAACAATATTCTTCTCTATATAAACTTTCTCCAATATCACCCAGTTCTCTTCAACCATCTCTCTCATAAAATAGTACTTGATATTAATATGTTTTGATCGATCATGAAAACCAGGATTGTTTGCCAAAAAAATTGCACTCTGACTATCATTGCCAATTATTACAACCTTCTACTTAATACCAAATGTTGAACACAACCTCTATAGCCACACTTCTTCTTTAATAGGCATGAGTTGTTGCAATATACTCTGCTTCTATAGTGGACAAAGCAACTACTGATTGCTTTTTACTCATCCAACTTACTGCCCCTCCAAACAACCTAAACACATAAGCACTCGTGGATTTTCTCTTTTCAAGATATCCAACCAATTCAACATCCATAAATCCTTGTAGATTTATAATATCATTATCTCCATATTTTCCTTCATAACAAATAACATAATTTTTAGTTCTACACAAGTATCTAAAGATCCTCTTCACAACAGTCCAATGTTCCTTTCCTGGATTAGAAATAAATCTACTAATTACTCCCACTGCATGTGAAATATCAAGTCTAGTATAGACTATTACATACATCAAACTGCCCATAGTACTAGCATAAGGAACATGATGCATTTCTTCAATTTCCTCATCTATTTTAGAACATTGTTCAAAAAATAAATTTTGACCAATCGGATATGGAGTACATACTGGTTTACAATCATGCATCCTAAACCTATGTAGTATCAAATCAACATATTTCCTTTGATTTAACCACAACTTTTTATTTGCATGATTCCTTATTATTTCCATACCCAAAATAAATTTTGCAACACCCAAATCCTTCATGTCAAATTCAGAAGATAACTGAGATTTTTGTAACTTTATCATCTCCTTATTGTTACCATTTAACATGTCATCCACATACAATAAAATGATAATAAAATTTTCACCTTCCTTTTATGATTTATTTTTTCCAAGCCCAAGTGTCAAAACAAACCTATCAAATTTTTGGTTCCACATCCTTGGAGACTACTTCAACCCGTAAAGAGACTTCTTCAGCTTGCATACCAAGTCCTCCTTACCTTTTACCCTGAAGCATTTTGGTTGTGACATATATATATCCTCATCAAGTTCACCATGTATAAAATCTATCTTTACATTTATATGTTCTATTTCAAAATCAAAAGCAACAGAAATAGCCAACATATGTCTAATTGATGTTAGTTTAGCCATAGGAGAAAAAATCTCACCAAAGACAATTCTCTCAACTTAAGAAAATACTTTTGCTACCAGGTGAGATTTGTACTTCTCCAAATTTCCTTCTACATCATACTTTTTCTTGAATAAACACTTAAAACCAACCAATTTTCTACCAAGGGGTAATTTCACCAAGTCCCATGTCTTATTTTTATCTAGGGACTCCATTTCTTCTTCCATATCCTTTTTCCAAGACTTATTCTCACTTGATTGAAGTGCCTCCTTTATAGTCTTGGGTTCTTCATTAGTAACTGATAAATTAAATGCAAAACAAAAATTTGAAGGGCTATAACTTTTTGGGAGTCTTCTCACCCAATCTAATCTCCTCAAAATTTGAGTTCTAGATTCTGCATCTTTAGGTTCCTCTTCACCTTCTTCCTTTGAATATTCCTCTTCAAAATTTCTCTATAATTTAGTTTCTTCCTCTTGTTCAAATTTTACCTAAACTATTTCTAGTCCTTTTCTTGGTTGTATTTCCTATATTGGAACCCATTTTATTTCTCTAAAGATCATATTACGATTGTAAGTAATATTTTGTGTTTCTATATTTGACAACTTATATCATTTTACACCAGTACTATAACCTAGAAATATGCATTTCTCAGATTTATTGTCTAGCTTAGTCCTTTTCTCTTTTGGGACATACATATAAGCTTTGCAACCAAAAAACCTTATATGATTGAGAGAGGGTTTCTTACCAGTCCACACTTCATGTGGATTATTATGAACCAAAGCCGAGGTAGGAGATCTATTTATGTGGTAGCAAGCAGTTAACATGACTTCTATCCATAATTTTTGTTCTAACCCTGCACCACTTGGCATGCTTCCGACCTTATCCATCAATGTTCTGATCATTCATTCTACAACTTAATTTTTTTGTGGGATATATGGAGTTGTTTTATGCCTTTCTATTCCATAGTCCTTACAAAACTGCTCAAATTCATTAGAGCAATACTCACCACCATTATCACTTCTCAAAACATTTATCTTTTTCTCTGTCTAATTTTCTACAAGAGCCTTGAACTCTTTAAATTTATTGAAAACATCAAATTTGTATCGTAAAAAGTATACCTAGGTATTTCTTGAGAAGTCATCTATAAATGTTACAAAATAGATGGATTTACCTAATGATGGTACTTTTGTAGGTCCAAACACATAATTGTGAACTAGATGCAAAATTCCTTCAGATATTGTAGCACTACCTGGAAACTTAACTTTGGTTTGCTCTCAAAAACATAGTGCTCACAAAAATTAAAACTTAATGGGAAATCATAAATTCCTTCAACCATGCCTTTCATTTTCAATGTTCAATGGTCTTTCTCACCAATGTGCCCCATGCATTGATTCCACAACATTGTCTTCACTACAGGAATACTTGGAGCTTCGTCTACCGTATTAATTTCCTCTACAACTAAAGAGTTATTGCAATAAATACGTATAGTGCTAGCCTCAAGTTTGAAAAAAAATTCCGTACAAACTTCCCTTACCAACACTAATCATCCATGAACCATATTGGAGTTGTCCTTATTGAATTCCATAGTCAAACCCACTAACGGATATCAGATTCCTTACCAAACCTGGAATATGTAGCACACCGAGAATGGTTTTAACTCTTCCATATTTTAACCTTAATTTGACTCTTCCTCGATCTATTATTTTCTATTTTTAATTGTATCCCAAGAAAACTTCACCTCCATTTATCTTTTCATATTCACAAAACCCCTCCCTATGAGGAGTCATATGAAAAGAAGTGTCTGAGTCAATCAACCATGAGTCATGGTGTTCACTTGAGCATACTGCAACTATGAAAAGTTCTCCTAAATATTCATTTATGGTCTTTGTTTCTATAGATGTTCCTTCATTATACTTTTTAGATCTACAATATATTTTATAATGCCCTGTTTTGCCACACTTCCAACACTTTCTTTTATTAGGAACAATAGATTCCCCCCAAAATTTTGCTTTTATTTCTCCTGATTTCTTTTTGTTTCTTTCTTGAAAATGAACTTTTACAACCAAGGCATCCTTCTAATGATAATCCTTAGAATATTTTCATATCATTTCCTTAGATAGTAATGTTCATACTATATCCTCTACTTTCAATTTAGAAGTAGTATTAGTGATAGCTATAACTAGGTTATCCCAGGATTCAGGTAACGAACAAAGTAAAGTAATACACTTTTTTATCTTCATTCATTTTTACATATACATAGTTTAATTAACTTACCATAGTGTTTAAAGTATTTAGATTTTTAGCCACAGAGTCACCATCATTCATCCGAAGAGAATACAACTTATTTTGGAGAAAGATTTTATTTACCAATGAAATTATCTAATGCAGTGCTCCCAACTTTTCCCATAACAACTTTGCCATGGCCTCTATTGATACATTCAACAATACTGAATTAGATAATCATAATATGATAGAGCTCCTTGCTTTTCTATTGATATTTAGTAATTCCTCATCTATTTTTCCTATTGGTTTTACTCTCGAGACTGCAACCCACTAATCTTTATCCACCAACAAATCCTCCATCTTGAGTTTCCATAACTCAAAGTTCTATCCATTATTTTTTTTGATCTCTACCCATGTGCTTCCTATCATTTTTCTTTCACTCAGATTCTTCTGTGCATTGCTTCCACTCAAGAATCAATTTATCCCAGGGTTGAAACTCTTATTCCTCGAATAAATCTAAAACCTAGCTCTAATACCAAATGAAGAGAAATAATACCCTGATAAACAAAAATCTAGAAAAGTAGTAATTGCAAAATCAAAGGAAAAATAAAGAAGAAGAACACATTACACAAGAATTTATCCTGGAAAACCCTTTCGAGAAAAAATCCTAGCAAGAATATCTTCTTATTGTATAAACTTGACCATCTCCAATATAATAATATCCTTTCGCTTAATTTTTGCTTGCGATTACATTTCTTGCAAATTCATTACCAAACCCTCATGCAAGTGTTGCTTTATATACCAACAACACATGAAGAGGTTTTCTAATACCATGGGCACAAAACCATGGTCTGACATTACATTAACCCAAAAATACCCATATGGATCTAAAAATATCTTAAGCCCCCCAAAATAATTCCTTGGGGGCTAACGCCCCCAAATCCCCAAATAGGGGTTGCCACCCCTGTACCCCCACTCAAGGCTCAACCTAGCCTCAAACCTCCATGAGGAAATATTTACAAAGTGTAAATTCCTTTCAGAGTTAACTCCTCTTGAATAACATGGAATATATTCAACATAATTCCAACAAGATTGACCAAATATTTAGGATTTTTTTGTGGGCTAGGGTGGAGGATAAACAGAGGGTGTCCCATGTCTCTTGGGATAGGGTTTGCTCTTCTAGGAAAGAAGGTGGTCTTGGGATCAAAAAAATTCTTTTTCAATAAGGCGTTGATTGTAAAAATAGCCTGGATATTATGTGTTAAGGAGGACCATCTGTGGAAAGATATTATGAGAGGTAAGTATTTGGAAAATCACATTCCTTTTTTTAGAAGTGATGCTCCTCCTAGGAGCTCTATGATCTAGAATGGTTTTCTAGGGATAAAAAGTTTGGTTACAGAGGGTATGTAGTGGTAGATTGATAATGGTAAGGATGTGTTCTTTTGGTAGGATACTTGGATTCTTCATGAACCCCTATTTTTTAGTCTCGATTTTTATGAGTTGAAGGCTCCTTTATCACTAAAATATGGAGAAAAAGTAATTGATTACATAATCATCACTAATGGCAAGAGTATTTGGAAGCATATAACTCTACATACAACTGATCTTAAGATCCTTTAAAGTTTGGTAAATTTAAACATGTTGCTGCAACAATACTTTCTTCATCAATAGAATGACAGTGACTTCCTTCTATGGACTCATTCTCCTAAAGGTATTTTTTCTGTCAAGACTGCATATGAGGTCCAATCATTATCCAGGGGAGGATATTTTCTAGAAGAAAGGGTTTGGTATCCTCATTTGATCCAGATTGTATTATTTTATGGTTGTGTTTGCAAAACAAAATTTTGACTTTTGATAATTTATGTAAGAAAGGTTTCCATCTTCCCAATACTTGTCTCTTGTGTTCTAAGAATGTTGAATCTGTGGATCATCTTTTCATCCATTATGATTTCTCAAATAAGGTGCTCAATGCTTTATTGGATTATTTTTCTATAAAATGGAAATTACCTCAAACTTTCAAGGAACTTTTCACTTAGTGGAAATCCCCCTTCATCAGTCACAACCTCACTAGGATGTGGGATTTGATTCTTTCTCATTTTTTATGGGGTATCTAGTGGAAGAGGAACAAAATAATTTTCAAGGATATTGGTAGGGATGAATCCTTTGTATTTAGAAGGATTAAAGTTGCTATTGAGAATAACCTGACTATCTTTACTGCTGGAAATGGTAGGGATGAAGTGTAGGGATGAAGTTGTGGAGAAAGGGGTCATTATTAGTTGGAATTTGAATCTAGGGAATTCTACTTCTATATCCACAATTCAAAAAATATTGGCTACTATATGACATAAACTAGCTAAAATGTGGGTCATTTTTAAATTTTATGGGGCTACCAAAGGTAATCCCGAGAAGGATGGTGGAGGGGGTGTTGTCAGAAATGATAATGGTGAGGTCATTTGACCTTTACACTAAATATTATGGTATTCAAACCAGCCACATAGCTAAATATAAGGTGCTTTTCTCGAGTGTTCATCAAGTTTTTGAGAGGGGATTTAGAAGATTTCTCATTTAAGGTGACTCCTTAAGCATCATTCAAGATCTGTAGGTTAGAAATATTAATAATTGTTCCATCTTGAATATTATTAGAGACACCTCAAATATTATGGAAGGTATGTTAGAAGTTAAAATTGAGTGTATTTATAGGGAAGATAACTAGGCTACTGATGTTATGGCCAATTTGGGGGTGGATAGTGGCCAATTCAAAATTTGGGAAGATAATTTCCCTTCACATTTAATGATAATCATTGCTTTGGAAGCATTGGGTCTATATATCCAGTAGACCTTTTCATTGTCTTTTTTCTTGGTTGATATCTCATTTATTTTGTAGTGATCCTCTCTTTGGAGGGTCTTTTTTTGAGGGTTGGCCCTTTTACTCCCTGTTGGTTAACATTCTTAAGGAATATGCTTGGTGTTTTTCCTTCACCCTTGCTCTCTAAGTTTAGGATTTTGTTATCTACATTTTGATGTATTTACTACCCTTCTAGTCTTATGCAAAATAGAGTAGGATTGTTGGTGTCTCTAAAATAAAGTTGAATAAAAATTCTCCTTTATGCCCTGTTGGGTGGTGGGTTGGTCTTTACTTTTGGATGGTTGTTTTGGTTTTTTGTTTCTTTTGGCCTTAGAGACTGTACTGTGCTTAATTGACCTTATCTTTCTCTACCTGCTCTAATGTAAAAGGTTCAGAGACCTTTCAAAACCTTGTTTTTTCACCATTAATAAAAAAAATAAGTAAATCCTATTAAAGATATAAATACAAAGACACTAAATAAAGAAAAGTAAATAGAGAAGAGTTGATAAAATTATATTAGAAAAAGAAATTAAAAAAAACAACAAATCATATAAATATATAAGTAAATCCTATTAAAGATATAAAATACAAAGGGATGAAAATCCCTTATAACTCCTAAATTAAAAATAAAATAATTTTATTAAGAAAAGCAAATATAAAATTTTAGAATAAATCTAAATCTAAAATAATTAAAGTGCTTCAATTAATAAGAATTGAAAATAATTATTAATGCAACTCTAGGAAAATATAGAAATAAAATAATAATTAGATCAATTAAAATCAAGGGTGAGTGAGTAGTCGAGTTGGTGTGAGGTGGCCAATTGAGGTCAATGATCTGTACCACAGGTCCATTCAACTCTAGTTCAAATTACACTAGCTACCATAAGCCCTTTGTAGCCCTTGTGGTTTGAACCTTGTGCTTGATAGTTACTAAAAATAGTGTGGTTGTAACTAACTCTCCTATGAATAAAAATATTAAAATCAACTAAATAGACCTAAATAATTATTCACATAAAATAATAATGATTAACAATAGATTAATTTTTTTCTCTTTAATAAGTGTTGATCACGAATCTGCCTATGTACAAAATATTATTTGTGCGCCCTAGACCCGACCAACATTGAAATGCTGAGGGATAGATAAATGTCCTTAGGACCAATATCCAGAGAGGGTTGGCTCCCTTACTAATCCTACACTAGGTATAAGCTTAGATTAACAGGAAAGGAATAAGAAATAATAGAAAGAAAGGAAAATATAGCTATAAGCATGTAATGTAGGATGGGGATAAACTAACAGCGAAATCAACTAACATTTTTACAAGTATTTAAAAGGAAAGCATAGAAACCATTTGCAGTTTACGAAGATAATTTTCAAAACATCATTTCAGTATTCAGTTTTTTACCAGGGATTAAATCCAAAGACACAAAATTCACTTTTACCTAGCAAGAATCACGAATGTAGAAGAAATGAAGGCAAAAAATGATCACATATAAAACTGCTACAAGAACCAGAGTCGAGTCCTTTAATTGATGCAGAGAATGAAAGTCTCTTCTGATAGAACATCCTCCTTCTTGTTACATAGAAATGCTTAGTATTTAAATGGGATTGTGCCTCTTTCATTTAATACATATAAAAGAAAAATGTTGATATATCGAAAACTAGCAAGAGTAATTTCCTCCTTGAAAAACCTTCCTTTAGGAGCAATGATCTGGCTTTGATGGAGAGATGCCTAAGAAATTAGGAAGATTGTACCTTGGAAATTTGCTTCAGGCATCAGTGCATTGGGACACATCAAAACTATTATAAAAACTAGAACCTAGTTATTAATTTCAGGTTACCATCTCGCCTCAAAATCTCACCCTTACAAAGAGTCCACAAAATATTGACGAAGTCAGTGGACAATGCCTTGAAAATGATCAAAGTCATCTTTTGGTATTTAATCCTACAATTTTTAAGCAGAAATCTTGGAATCATGGCTTGCTTTATTTCAAAAATTAAATGATGTCATTCCTAGGTCTTTTCCAAGAGAATCTACAAAAAATAGTGCTTTTGAAATGGAACTCCTTGAAAATATCTATTTAAAATCAATTTCGCCCAAGAAATGGAGCGATAGGCCTTTTTGGGGTAATAATGGGCCCACATCCCCTCATTAAATATTTCTTCTTACTTTACCTGAAATGTAGGTGCAATTTCTGAATGGGGCCCACCATGCCGATCTATTCCTTCTCTCTAGAAGCCATATTTTAATATTGTTTCACCCCAAGGAGGGGTGAAAGGAGTTTCACCCCTCACTTGGGGTAAATTTTTTTTTGAATTTTCAACCTTTTTCACTGATGTGGCCCATTTTGTATTAAAACAATTACGTTCACCCCAAAGAAGGGCTAAAGGGATTTTCGCCCCTCCTTTGGGATGACACCACCTTTGACCTTTTACTTTGACTTACTTTCATGCCTTAACTTGCTCCAAGTGCATTTGAAACTGACGTTTTGCCTCAAAGAGGGGCAAAAATGAAATTTACCCTCACTTGGGATGAAACCACCTTTTATGCTAATCTTAAATTAAAATACTCATCCGGCGCTCCTTTTCTTTCCGTAGAATTTTTTTGGGTGACTAATTCTGTCGGGACGCAACCACTTCAGTTATTGATTTTTGCCCCAAGGAGGAAGTAAATGATTTTTACCTTTCTCTTTGGAAAAAATCGCTTTTCTTTTCTTTCCTACCTTTGCTTCCTAAAAACACCTATCACCCATTCCTCCGTATCATTTTGCTCATGACAATTCATTTTATTTTTTTGGCACAGTATCCACAAAAATTTAGAAGAGAAAATTAAAAATTAATTATAACAAAATAGAGGCAGCAAATATTTTTACATTATTCACCAATGCTTCATAGTTTTACAACAAAAATTTCAACAAAATATCAATGTGCAAAGTGATAAAACTGCCAATATTTATGGCGGCTCTCGGGGTATCCAACTTGTATGGATGCAATCGACCCTAGGACTTCATCCATTGGGCTCAGATGTTACTACCACTAGCCACATCAGAAGACTCTTCAAATTTAGCAACCTGCTCCTTCTCTTCTCCTGCTTCATATTTTCTTTCCATGGCAGTCTCCTCCTTCCTCATCATTTCCTCCTATGCCCTCTTCTATTATTTTTCATTCGTGACCACCATATATTCTGCTTTAGCTAGTTTCTATACATCATGTTTGGTGAGACTTACACTGGTAGCCTCATATACTATAATTGCTTCATCCCAAGCATTTGAAGTGATCATATAAGACATATTCAGTGAATCAACAACAAAATGCAACATCTCAACTTGATCCAAACTGATATGATTTACCCTCTGCTCGAGTTCCAATAGGGATGACTCAATACTGGTAATTTTTTTTGTTAACGGTAGTACATGTTCCTCTATAAGGGGCTCTTCACAACTATAAATTTAGAAAGTGTCTTCAACAAACTCTCGCCAGGTAGCTTCCAACTCTTCCCTTGGTAAAAGCTCCTATTTATCATTGGTGAAGCCTAGAAATACGACATCGACCAGAACCTCAAAATAAAAAAGTGAGACACAGCGCTCCTACTCAAACATGGTCATCAGTGTCTAACCCTCCCTGGAAAGCTCCAACCTATAAAAGTATCTACACAATGTGGCCCTAGTCATGGAACAAGATCGATCCATGCTACTCATTGGTGTAACCTAAAAATCTGAGAGAGACAATGTCTAAATTTTCAAAGCCATCTCAAGCTTTGGTTTCAGCTATTCCTCAGGGCACTCCAAAGTATGATCAATAATAAATATTACCAACTGGGATTCGTGAACTGCAAAACTTTTAGCACCTTGGCCATCAGTTCTACATAGTCTTTGGTCAGATGGCGACGAGCTTCCTTAACCTTCTCCTTGGAGAAACCCATTGACTGCATAGATTTTTCTTCTTTCTATTTTCATAAAAACCCAAGCTGGGACGCCAATGCTTGTACCTTCTTCTTTGGTCCCATACAAGCTATCTGGTATTCTTTAGCATCATTATCCAACTCCCATGCCTTCTTCTACTGGCACTCTACTTTTGATCTCGTTGTCTCTAGTAGTGCTCTATTTTCGGTGAGTGCCTCTTCTAATTCAACATTTTTTGCCTCAGCCTTAAAGAAGATATTCTTGTAATGTTTGCCATGTAGATAAATAGAGCTCATATCAACCTGAATATTTCCCATATTCTTGGTCATGTTGATCTTCATCATGTTCTCTATAACAACTTCCTCGAAAGCATTTCCCCTTGAGGATTCTGGACCTGAGAAATCATTTTTATGGTATGAGACTCCATCGCTTCAAGATCAAAGGTAACTTCTTTAAAATGTTTTACTAAGGTCTGAGCCTCCTTGCACTTTCAACTTTTCAACCATTGTGATGAACTCAGTTGAGCTTTATTTATCTTCACAACAATGGGATGTTCAGGTACAACCTCCATTTTGGGTCCTAGTAGCACCTACAACTCAAGGAAGGGAGAAAATGAAAACCGATCTTGTTGAGGGTTTTGATCGAGGAGGGAAGTGGAAATGGGAGCGATTGTTGAAGGAGCAAAAATGAGGGTTTCAGCTACGGTTATGCTTAATCGAGAAGGAGCAAGCGTACTTATAGCTATAACAATACTCATAGGAGTAGAGGATAATGATAGTGAAAATATATTGGGTGTAGAAGCAAAGAAACTGAAAGAAAGGAAAACAAAGGAAGCATAAATAGAAGAAGAGGGAGCATTGGCAACCGACGAATGGAAAACAAGAAGTGAAATAGAATTGGTGGGTATATCGAATGGGAGTGAAATTAAAGCAACAATAGTGGAAAGGGGTGCAATAGTTATCGAATGCTCAGAAAGTGAAGAGAGTAAAGAAAACGTATCTTCAAGCTCTAACACCACTTGAGCCAATGATGAGGGTGGTTGTAACACTAATTAATCTTGGGTTCATTCTCCCTCCACCTCGTTTTACAGATCTACAACCTCCACATGTTGTACAGGTTGTTCCTCTTGAATCATAGGAGGATTCTTTGGAATATCATATTCTATGGTTTCACCTGTAGGGGGAGGGTTTTCACTTGAAGATAATGTGCCTATCTTTGGATTTTTAGAAACCTTAAAAAATGTAAGTGCCTCACGCTTACTCCTTTTCTTCTGCTAAAGCTGCTCTTTTGGTGATGACTGTCTTTCTTTCTCCAAAAGCAGTGCTTCCTCCACCATGTGTTGTTCTTGTTCAACCATGAAATTTTCACTGCTAAATACTTGAAATCTAGGTGGTACAATCTTGGCAAAAGAGAACGGATAATAACCATCATAAAATTGATCTTAAACCTTTGAAAATTCTCTATCCTTTGCGAGACCCAAGGGGGATCCGGTTTTACCTCGGTGGGCCCTCATAACCCACCAGCTGGTGATTTTCTCATCTGATCACTCGGGATATTCTTCTTTTATCTTGTCAAACAAACTTTGTGTAGGAATCTGGTGCTTGTGAACCACAGGATTATACTCAACTTCTACCTCATAGAAGTCATGCCATGGTAGGAGCGACGTCAGTTGCTCAATAAGCCATTCCAGATCATGTCCATCTGGATTATTCCTCTGATGTTTGATATTTGTCTATGGGTAGCAATGAAAACTCTTGGATTTTGTCAATATTGTGAAATGACCCAAAGGATCATAATTCCATCATTAAGGCAACTCTACCATACCAAAGTCGCTTAGTACCCCAGTAATCAATCTATTCTAGCCAACTTGGTCAACCTCAATATCACCAAAGTGAAATGGCATGATACACATGGTTTTCTTACCTCATCCTACCTCGTAAACATCATTGATGAAATAATATTGTTGAATGACCTCCATGGTGAAAAGGAAATCCATAGTAAAATAGGGAAGGAGAAGCAACTTGCCAGTGAAGCCAAATATATGTACCATGATGCCCTACATCAACAAGAAAATATCTCCTCTCTCCTTTCTAAAAATTTCTTCCCTCATCGCCTTGGGCACATGTTCACTTGTATTGAAAATAAGTTCTAGGGCAAGGCCCAAAAACATGTGGTTAAAGTTGTAGAATGAATCCTTCCTAGTCAAGGTCAGAGTCGATAAATAAACTAGCAATCTCCATCCTACCTCATCAACCTGCTTAACGACAATGAAATAAAAATGCTGATGCAATTGAAAGAAGAAAAACTAGACCCAAAATGACATGTGCCTGAATGACACTGCTTTTTATTTTGAATCTTCTCCAACTGGGTATGCATTGCTCTGGCCACATAATCCACCCAGTCGAATAAAATAGGGTTCATGTTAGCTTGGATTGTTTTCGAAGCATAAAAATCCACTTGGAAGATACATTTGGCCAACACTGCCTACCATTTTTGTACCATAGAATCGGTCAGAATACCACTTACCCAAGCCAACATAGAAAATATATCTAGACTTTTAAAATCTGACAAGGGCTTCAAAAAATTTAGTAGCTCTCCAAACTGAGGTGCCTTTATCAACTGGCTCTCCATAAACTGTCATAAGGTCATAGTTGACTGATACCTCTCCTCTTACTATTTTAGATTTAATTTTTTAAATATGACATCCATAAAAGACCTTACCCCACATGTGAATGCTTCCCGAACTACGCTAGCTGATATAGTGAATAATTTCTCTCCCTCCCAATTTTTAACAATCCTCATGGTAGGCTGGTAAAACTTTGTTGTCGCCATCACCGACTCTAGGTAAACATGGATAGGCGTGCATAGGTACCAAAAAAATTGAGCATGATAGAAAATGGTGAGAGGAATTTTTGGAGTTAAACCTTGCCTTACCGTGGTCTCTACATCTTGGCATAATTTCTCCATGCCCTTGTTCGAAATGGCATAGTCTCCAACTTGAGCTAAAGCATCATAATATGGGTCGAGGTTGACATTTTCATGTAGCCTAGCCTTTTTAGAATTTTTTCCCCCTTGTAATTTTTTTTGTTCTATCACTTTTTATCTTTTCACTGTTTTCTTACCTTATGTAGCCTTCTTACCCATCTTGTTCAATCTAGCAACTCAAGGGTGCCTTGTGAGCTCTATTTATAGATGGTGCCTCCAACCATCGAATTTAATGTAGGTGTTGCTTCTTGGAGAATTTAGGTGAACGTGTACTTTATTTCTGTCAAACGACATAATTTTTCATGATTATTTTAATTGTTGGTAACTTCTTTTTGCTCGAAATCCTCTTTGAAATCTATGCTCCGTCACATTAAACCTTGAAAAGCGCACCCTGGGTATCCAACGACCAATTTCAAAGGGGAATCTTGCCACGTGTGAGCGAATGGGTGCTTTTTAGGATAAATTCATGAGATTCTACTCCTTAGGGACATAAAAACATTAACCAATGCAAAAATGGGTGAAATAAATTTGCTTCGAGTGCTCTGAAAACCCTCAATGACATCAATTGGGAACTTAAATTCATCATTTACCCAAAAAAAATGATGGAAAAAAATTATCCATCAATGCATTTCTTCTCTTCTCCTTTTCTCTAAGAAATTATCTTCTTCTCATTTTTTATGGTTTCTCATGCTTGAAACCCTCTTTTAAAAAACTTTTTTCTTTATGATTTCGGCCCAATTTAGAAAAAACTAATGGCGCCTTTTTTAGAAAAGCAATTTTAAAATTAGCTTTTCCCCCTTTTTCCAGAAATAACTAGAGTTTTCTAAAAAGTATGTGATTTTTAAACTCTTTTTCCTTCTTGTAATTTCACCCCAAATTCTAATTTTGCCCTCCACATGAAAAATTTCATGCGAAATTAAGTAAAACTTATTTTTCTCTTTTGCTTTTGCTTTCTCTTTGATTTCTTTTATTTTATTTTTCAACAATTAATAATTGGGTCAAAATTTACTTAAATGATTTTCCTTATTTTCTTTGAAACCACTTGAAAAATAAATTAAAATAATTTCACCTAAAACTAGTAATGCAATCCTTAATAACCTTTTCGGGATGAAATTGATTTTCGGATAATGAGAACATTTTTAGGGTGAAAACGATTCTTTTATCGGAAGAGTCATTTTCATCATCATCATCATCATCATCATCATATATATATATATATATATATATATATATATATATATATATATATATATATATATATATATATATATATATATATATATATATATATTATAGAAGCAATAAAATACCTCTAAAAAATAAAATAACATCAAAACATTTGTACATATACATACTTGTTTTCTGATTTCCTTACTAAAAATAGGCCTTCAAATGAAGACCGTTTACCGGAACCGATAACTCCCGACCATCCATATCCTGGAGATGATATGCATTAAATGAATTCACCCCTGAAACCTGGAATGGGCCTTCCCAAATTACCTCAAACTTATGGTGCTTTACAGGCTTTGCTTTATTCTCATTCCATTTCAAAACCAAATCGTCAACTTTAAATTTCTGCTCAATTGTCCTTTTTTCGAACCACTTTTGTGTCATATTGGCATGTTCCATGAAAGCATTGTATACTTTCTATCTTTCTTCTTCAAGTTGCAGAAGCTAGGCCAACCTCGTTCTCATAGGATCATATTCATCATTTTTGTCATTAAGCATTTGCAAGGTTTGGAGAATTGGGAGCTCGATATGGATGGGTAGGACTGCTTCCTTGCCATACACCAGGGAGTAGGGATAAGATTTTATTGATTTATTAATTGATATGCAATCTGCCCACAAGGCTTGATTCAAAATTATTGAAATTAGGAGCTTAGGGTTAGAAACCAAAGGAGTCAAAAATAATATTCATTAATCATTAACATAAAACAATAGGTTACAAGGTTTAAATAAAGATAAAATAAACCATAAGCCTAACTTAGGGGAAGAGAATAGGGAGAAAGAAAATAGGGAGGAAAAGAGGAAAGGAAATTGAAATTGAACTCTCTTTGCCACCCATGTCGTCCAAACTCCACCGTCCACGAGGTAAAAAGGTAAGGTCCAAAACTTACCGTGGTAAAACACTTTTTACCACCCATAATTTCCAACATTCTCCCCCTTAAAGTTGAGAGGACTGACTATACAGTCTCTTAGCTTTATAAATTGAGCTTTATTCATTGCTTTGGTGAATATGTCAGCAATGTTATCCAAAGTGTTACAATATTTAAGCTCAACAATTTTTTGTTCCACCATATCTCATATGAAGTGATACTTCATATCAAAATGTTTTGATCTTTTGTGGTGGATAGGATTATATGCTAGTTGAATGACACTAATATTATCACAATTCAATTTTGTTGGACCAATTTGAATTTCGCCAATCTCTTCAAGGATTTTCCTCAACCAGAGGACTTGAGTACTACCATGTATAATGGCGATATACTCTGCTTCAGAAGATGATAATGCTACAATAGATTGTTTCTTGGAACTCCAAGTTATTAGTCCTGAACCTAGACTAAAACAGTTCCCTGATGTAGGTTTTTTGTCATCTATATTGCTGCCCCAATCACTGTCACTAAAACCAACTAACTTCACTGAGTTACATTTGTGGTAATGGATTCCAAAATCCAATGTACCTTTTACAAATCGTAAAATTCTTTAGGTTGCTTGAAGGTGCAGCTCAGATGGACTTGCCATAAACCTTGAAACTAGAGAAACAACATATTGTATTTCATACCTTGTGTTGGTAAGAAACATTAGACTCCCAACCATGCTCCTAAAAGTGGTCATGTCAACCTTTGGTGCTCCATCATCTTTGCTCAGCTGGATTCCATGTCCTGTTGGAGTTGCAAGTGATTTGCACTGCTCCATGGAAAATTTCTTTATCATGTCTCGAGCATACTTATGTTGACATATGAAGATCCCTTTCTCTGATTGGTGTACTTCCATGCCTAGGAATTATATCATTAACCCGAGATCTTTCATCTCAAACTGATTCATCATGGAGTTTTTGAACTCCATATTCATTTTATTATTACTACCCATAAATATGAGATCATCCACATATAACCAAACTATGAGGATGTCTGTTCCATTCTTGAGGTAGTACAAATTTGGTTCACTTTTGCTTTTAGTGAATCCAAACTCATTAAAATAGCCATCAATGCGTGAGTACCAAGCTCTTGGTGCTTGCTTGAGGCCATAAAGTGCTTTTTTCAATTTATAAACAAGGTTCTCTTTTCCTTGTTCTTGGAAACCTTGAGGTTGTTGAACATACACCTCTTCTGTTAAGTATCCATTTAAAAATGCACTTTTAACATCCATGTGTTGTATTGCCCATCCTTTGTGAGTAGCTAAGGAAAGAACTGTTCTAATTTTCTCCTATCTTGCTACAGGAGCAAAGGTTTCCTCATAGTCAATACCATATTTTTGAGTAAAACCTTTTGCAACTAGTCTTGCATTATGTCTCTCAATGCTTCCATCAGCATTGAACTTGGTCTTGTAGACCCATTTACAACCAACACATTTTTTACCTTTGGGAAGTTTCACAAGCTCCCAAGTATCATTCTTGTTTATAGAGGATATCTCCTCTTTCATGGCATCTTGCCATACATTTTATGTATATACCTTTTCATAGCTAGATGGTTATAGTTGTGCAGTAGCCAATAAAGCATAATTGACTACATCTCCTCTTGGTTCGTGAGATTCATCATCTCCGGACATGTGTAGATTTTCAAGTCTGGATAATATGTCATTCATCTCACTAGCTTGACTTCTAGTGTATCTTCATTGGAAATTCCTATCCAACATTTGAGAAGATGAATGACTTTGTAGTGTTCTATTTCCTTTATTGGTCTCTTTCATTTGAGAAGATGGATCAATATCCATAGGACTTGGAGCACTAACAGATCTCTGAAATCTTTTCGAAGAATTTGGGGGAGCCTGCAAAGGAGTTCTTCTTGGACTTGGTGTACCACTGGATGTACTCAAAGAAGATTCATTATGAGGACTTTGTGGTGGGGTACCACTGCTATTCTTTGGCTGTAATTGTGAGGAAATTTCAGAATTAGATCCTACATCAACAAGTTTTTGGTGACCCCATTCTCCCCCTTCATC